>CM060979.1:130042349-131292349 GCA_030765065.1 Deroplatys truncata | reverse complement strand
AAACACTAGCCAACTCCATATTTACATCTATTGCAGAATATATTAGTTTCGCTAAGCCAAGCTCTGAGTTCTCTATTATCTGATTCCCAGTTATTCCCCCGTGTCCAACTTTAGTTGTGACATATATGTTGGAGGCGCAGGTCCCTACATCTTTTTAAAGCTAGGGAATTGGTTCGATCCCGTACCTTTATTTTGATTTTTATAAGACATATATGGTGGACGCATCGGCTTCTCTAAACTATTTTTTTTTTTTTTGTTGAGAAGTATGGTTTCAATCCTGTACCTCTATTTTGATTCCTTATGACAAATATGGTGGAGACACCTCCGTTCCCCAAATTGGTATTTTGTTAGGGAATGGTAGAGTTTGATTCCAGACCTCTCGATTTGTAAACCATTAACTGACATATAATTAGAGGTGCTGATGATATGGTTCGATTCCGTATATCTGTATCTTAATCCCGATACTATTTGCATGTACGGAGATGGCGTTGGCTTTTCAAAACCCCTTTTTTTCTTGAAAAAGTAGAGTTCGGTCACAAATCTCTCCATTTTTATAATCATGATGCACCGAACTTTCTCTAGTTTGTGTTTCTCAGTAGTCAAAAGATCGTGGAAGAACTCCTAATTTCAAAAGTTACCATATCAAAAAGAGATAGGTTCAATCTCTTTAAGTCGTTATTATAAATGAGGTTTGCATCGCCAGCTTTTCTAAATAAGGATTTATTAATGCGCAGTGCATTTCCATTTTCAAAACAAGTATTTATGCTGGAATTTAGATGTTACATTTAGAAAAGTAAGAAAAATTCTTTTTATGATGAGGAAGACGCAATCTTAATTTTCTTAACCACTTAAGTTATGGGAAATTGCCACTTGAAAATACTGAAATATGTGCAATTTCAGAATTCACGGAAAACATTCATTTTTTTCTCTTTTCCTTCTTTCCCTCACCGCTGTGATCAGCACACAAGTTGTCCTTCGTCGTCTATTAATCGTAATGTTTGCCTTACCTATATTTTGGTCCAAGTAACGGATACCCTGCTAGGGTCTGGGAGCAAACAAAGCATCCAATAGCAGCTAAGAAGGAAGCGCCCTGGATGAAGCGCCCCAAAAAGTGCCAAAAAACCATCACCAGTTGAAGAACACCTGCACTTTGTTAAGTACGTCTATTTTACTTCATTATACATTATATCAATATGTTTGCATACTTATTATTTATAAGCTTTCTTTATCTTTCAGTACTAAGCTAGAATTGTTTTTCTCTGTTACAAAGATCCGTACTTGTAGTAACGAGCATGTTGCTGTTTGTATCCTCAGAACTTATTTTGAGAGAATATTTTCTCTTTCTCTTACAACTATTAGTAAAATTTATAATGTTCTTCTACTTACAGTGATTAGCTATGGCGCTCACAGAATCTTTTCAGAAATTTTGATATGTATAAATCACTAGTCTTTGCCCGTGACGTCACTAAAGTCACATTTTGTTAGTTTTCTGTGGAGTAGAGTTTACCTTTTTAGCATTTTTGAAACCACCTTCATGGACCCTCACATACTTAGATACACCTGGTTTTTAAATGTTCCTCTCTTCATACAGGCAAATATGAAGTATTTTAATAGGAGAAATAAAAAGAAAAAAGACTAAGATATCAAGATAATTCCTTTTATTGAAACGAAATAGTCAGTATAACTTAAACAGTGACATCATTTCATTTAAACACTATGGAGTACTCATAAATTTAATGTACAAGTGTCATTATATACACAGTTTTTATCTATACTTTCGTAAACCCTTTCCGTCGGGTTTCAAACCCACGAGCTTTGTTACTAGATGATAGTGTTATCTTTAGACCGCATACAGTGACAAGTTTTAGTGTCATATCGTGGAATGAACGGTGAGTCATATTATTTGCAGGTTTGATTTTTGCTTACATTACAGAAATGAAGCACATTCATTAATTGTGGTATTTTTGTTTATTGGGCTATAATTATTCTCTACGAATACAGAAAAATTTACCCTTGTTATTGCGATTAACTAAAGATTTGTCTTAAGATTGAGAATTAATGTCTAGAATATTCGTAGTGATTCTGGTATTCTTGGAATTTTTAGTAGGAAGTAGTCTAGCTTACCTCTTCCTGTTGTCATGATACTGTAGATAAACTAGATACTTTCAGCTTTAAATAGCTACCTTTATATACGAGTTAAAAGCAATTTTTCTGTGTATTTTCTTGTTATCTGTATAATTAGGGTTTGTTAGGCATCTGTTAGAGTTAGTAACTTTTGGGTGAGTTACATTTTATAGTGCGTCATTTTTTTTTCCCAGGAACACACTGTTCTCTCCGAGAGGACGTCGCAGGACCCTCTTGTGGGATGACAGGTGATGTGAGAATTATGAGTCCGAGGTCCTTGGTTCCGAAGATATATCGCAGGATCCTTTGAATCAACCTCTAAGAGAAATTATTAGAGTTATCTCCCAATTGCACCGTCTGCAAGTGTATCGTGAGATCCCAGTGGATTGCAATGTGGGATAAATAGTGTTTTTTTAAGAAGTTAAGGTGGATAACTTCTTAATCCATATGGATGAGGCTGTGTGCGCTATATTTTTGAGTTTATGGATGCCCGGACTGTTCCATCGATGAATAAATATATGAAGAATTAAGTCAGCATTTTTATCCTAGGTTGAGTGTAGCTATCAATATAAGTTAAGAAGCATAATTGTGGATGGCCACTGCAAGCATGTTTTTTATGTATTTTCAGGAGCGTAATAACCCCTAAGCCACAGAACAAGAAAGCGACCCTAATGTGTGTGATCGCCATATTGTATCGTCACCTATAAGGCGACAGTTGGAAGTGACATTTATACCTTCTCAAATATGGTGTTTTATGTAAACTCGGACTCGGTACTTTCTTTCGGTACATAACTTTTTACGCGACATGAGCATGATTGGCATGAAATCCTGCATCGTTAACAATAACATAGTTAGCTACTATCATCTTTTAACACGTCATGTTTTTTTGTGAATTTATCACTAACGTGGCTGTAAATATTTTCTATCAATACAGTTTCATAATTCTTTTTATTCACTATACATTTTTGGTTTCTGAAGGTGTAATTTATTTTACTCCTATTGATTTCTGCATTACTCATACCAAATATATACATGCATTCCTACTTGTAAAGTTATTGCTCTAATTGTTTCAGCAGCATTACCAACTTGCGTTGCGATATTTTAATGCAATCTTTGTACTATGTTACTGAAACGCTTTTTCTACTGAACCTTTGTTTTAATTTTCAATGAAGTAGTATTTTAGGTTATGGTAGTTGTTTGGAGGAGTTTGCGCCACAGTTGTACACCACTTTGAGATTGTATTTGAACCTTGTTGTATTTGTTGCCAACTTTGAAGAAGTTATTTAGCCTTACGTAATGAAGATACACTTTGAAGTTGGTTGATGCTTGGGACGCCAAACTTTGTAGTAGTGAAAATGATGCTTGTTTTACGTAATATTATTTAAGTCTGCCTCGACTGCTTCAGTTGAAGTATAGAATCAAAAGTTCTTGTTCAGGTCGTGATATGACAAAAACTAAAGACGTCACAGAATTACTTTAAATTTCACTTCTTTTTATTTCTTTATACTTGCACATTTATAAAAACACAATACTTTATAAAAGAAAAACTGTGAGCACTTTCCACATTCTTAATGTATTTACTAGCGGAGAACACAATTTTTGCCATCTGCACACTATACTGACTAATTTCAATGGTAAAAACCCTGAAGCTTCAGTAATGCCAGTCTCTGATTGCCTAATTCTAGTCCAATAGAATTTAAGTATTCAAACTAAAACTTTTCCTTACTGTTGATTGGCTAATTCCAAACTGTAAGCGAAACTTACGTCACTACCGATCTTTTCATGACCAGTATTTTTCAAAACTCCACACATTATTGTCACAAAAATTACATTATTACCTCATTATTAACAACCTAAAACATATTATTCTCACAGTCTGCACTATTAGAGTATATAAACATGTATATAACATTAATAAATAAGTTTACAATAAAAATCTGCAATGACTTACATACAGTTTAAATAATAATTATATACATATTGTATTCAAGGTGGGCTGTTATTGAATTTAATTATAATAAAACACAATTAATATCATTTTAGGCATTAAAATACTGCCTCATCAATTAGCACCATTCCGACATTATTAGTTACCTCTTAAATTTGCATTTTTTACTTTTAGTTTTACTATCACTTTTATTTAAAGATAGTTCCTTAAATTTCTTACCTTGTTTCTGCTACATCCATCCTGGAGGAAGATAGTCACCTTTGATATTCATGTGGAGTACTTCGATATTTTGTCTTTCACATTTTTGTTCCTTCAGCAAATTACTTTAATATACCAATTACTTCTTAGCTACTCTTTCCTTTCTACACTTCAACTGCCTGTATGTCACATCTCCTGACACATTTGCGTTTAATTCTCCGGATGTTGGCTAAGATAAGCTTTGCTTTGCGGTAAACTGAAACATTTAGTGTTTCTTCCCTTCTTTCTCTTATCTCATGTTTCAAGGTATATTAATTCTGCTTTAATTATGAGATTTTAAATATACGTTTATAGTAGCATTTGCCAAATTTATATTACTTCCTGATTTTAGTGTAATGGAAAGAAATCCTTCAGTTTGTATGTTTATCAACAGTTATAATTTTCGTACGTGCTACAATGTAATATTGCCCTTAGCTATGGCATTCTATTTTTAACAGCAGCAAGATTTATGAGTGAAACCCTATTACTTTTCGGTCCATATGGTTGAAAGTTTACCTATTGATTGAAAGTCTTTATTAGAATACAATGGATTTCAATACCCCAAGAGTAATCCAGCTACGTCATGTTCATTACATTTCATATTGTTTAGACCTGAGATGCACTATTTAATACATTTTTTTTCTTATGTTCTTGGTCTACTCCATACATACCCCCTTTTACTATTTGTGGACAACCCTTATTATTGAATGTATCTGAGTGCATACGAATACTCTTTATGCTTTATATCCGACTGTTTGTCATTTTGAATAATTTTTTTCAATAATTCCTTTGTGAACCTAGCATACCAAACTTTAACTTATTTGACAATGTTCTGTGAGTATGATGATAATTCTTACATGCATACATAATGCATGGACTTCACCATTGTTACTCAAGTCATGTGTTTATCTACTCTAGCCCTCGAATTATATAATGGTTAATTTCAGCCCTTACGTATGTTTTTAAACTTTTCTTTAATAATACTTTATTTAACATTAGTTAATTTTTGTATCTTTCAGCTTTATAGCTTGCTTTAAATATGGTATAAAATTTAAGTTTCTGTCAATGCATACTTAAACATTAAATATCTTTTGTTCAATCTCGACTCTTCAATGCTTAGGGAATAACAATACTTCTGTGGCATATTACAATACTTGGATTCTTACACTGTGTTTTAAGTTCTGATTTCAGGACGCATTTCTAACTTTTTTGGCATGATATTACTTCCTGAGTTCGGCACGAGTTTTGGAACAGATACTGAGAACCTGGAATTCCTTCTTTACGCCTACATAGAGCAACCATGTCTATAGATTTTCGAGTTTTTTTTTTGAGATCCAAAGATAACTAATGTTTTTCTGTACATTCCTTTACTTCTTTGTTTCCTATAGTCACGTATCTGTCCGGTGTATATCATTGCATCTTGCTATGGATTTTCTTGCGGATGTGGCCCTTACCATATCCAGCGCTGATTCAATTGATACTTTGTGATGCCATATTTTTAAAACAAAGATGACCGACTTTATTTTAAATGAATATATTTGAATATACTTAGATTTTGTCAGAGTTTGCATGTGTATAATCGATTGCTTTTGTCTATAGTTAAAACACAGAGTCCTATATATGGATAGTTTGTTCTGATCTATTTTGATCATCTCTGATGCATTCTCAGTATATTATGCAGCAACCAACTTATTGTACTACACTTTGAAATAATGAATGTATAAGTTTTCCCCCTTCTATGAAGTAACAGTTACTGGATATTCTTATGTTTGCCTAAAACATACCATGTAAATGGAAAATTACTACCTTGTTGCATTATCATAATTTACTTTTTGTAAACAACCTTTCTTAAACTTTTACGAACCATCTTACATTTTGGTGATTTATTTATTCAATGCTGGATATTTGTATTTAAAATAACAGTGTGTAATGCTTTGTGAAACATACATCCTACAAATTATTTTATTTTGTTACTTTCTATCTTTTAGTGAATACAGCCGATAGTTGTCAGGGTGCAACTGTTGGTATATATTTTGAACTTTTAGTACACAATTTAAACTTCTGGTATATAATTTGATTTTATCTAACTTTTATAGATTTTGTTGTTTTGTTATGAAGCTTATGATGTTAGTAAAAACCATACTGCGTTTGGCAATTGTTTCCTTTGCACCCTTCTGGTCTACTCTACGGTATTCACAATATTCTTGAATTTCCTGACTTTTAATTAATACTGTATTCTTAATATTGTATTCAGTTGACTATTTCAAGCCTTTGTAAAATTATTTTGTCACGCTCACTTCACTGTACTAATGTAATGAAATTGATTTTATAAACCCAATGATTGTTTATTTATAATATTGTTAATTTTGAGTCCCATGCTACTATCTGTCTTTACTTTTGGTCACTATTAATTTTTACATTCTATAAATATTTTCTTTCCCTGCCTGAAACTTTTTTCTGGCATATTTTAATGTACTGTATTTTCTGATATTGCCATTTTGGAGGTTCCCTGTTATCTTTTGTTTGTTTGTTTGTGGAACATCTAAATATTTTTTTTAAATTTCGTTGCATAAGTTTTCAGTTTCTAAATTTTGGTTGCTGGCACATTGTTGGTGCCCGTTGCTTATTTTATTAATTTTTATACCGTTTCTCCTGCTACCTGTGGATTACATTGCTCATTGTTCTGTTTATTTAGATGTTTCACACCTTCTTATTGCCAATTATAGTTTGTTCAGTTAATAGGATACATTGTCCATCCTTAATTAATATGATAAATGCACCATTTGTATCCAAATTTCCCCATAGGTTTTTTCTCCATCCTTGGTATCACTATTTTTCAGATTATCTAACCGGTCCCCCCTCTCCTTTTTTTCTGATTACCCCCGTAGGTACTGTTACCTGTTTTTTTTATTTTCCATCCCCTAATTCCTTTTTCTTTTCTGTTTGTTTTACTGCTCAACTGCATGGACACTACCTCATCGGTAGGGACACTTCGTCTTACGTCAAGAATTTTCGTGGATCTACGGGCCCATTTATTCATCTTCCGCCTGGGAGGATAGTGGCCATAAGGATACTTGCCTCCAGCCAAGGCCTATTTAGCTTCACAGTTGTCCTGAACTCTGCTAATCTCAAGTTTCCACCGGACTTCCGGTGCTGTCCTCTTATTCTGCAGCAGTATGTCACATTGCATTGACGTGCTTATCTCATCGGTGCAGAGTGATAGTGCACCAGCCTGTGTGCGTGGGCTGGGTATGACAACTATACTTTAAGGGACATGGATTGTTTTTCAAGATTATGTTTTATGGTGTCCTAAGTGAGAACTATTTTCGTGCGATTGGTATGTGAGATCTACGATGGAACTGGACTCTACTTATCACTGTGTCCATGGATGACTTGCCTCCCCTTTGTTTTTCAGGTGCTATTTTTTTTTTTTTTTTATCATTATGCTTACTTTTGCCGGATGGACTTCACCGTTTCTGTTGTTTATTACGCTTTGCACCTCGCAAGTATGCGTGGTTGCCTATGTACCCTATGACTAACTTTGTAATTTTTTTTGTATATACTGTATTCTCTGTTTATATTTCAGCTTGTTTGGTACCCCTCAGTCTTTTAATTGTTATTAACTTTTTCTGGTCTTCTTTGTTTTATTTAACAAGCGTCAGGCGCCACTTGTTGAGCGGTTGGAAGTATGTCACATGAGCAATGGCAAGAGTTTAATTTAACTTATTTTATTGTTGGGATTATTTTATTAATCATTTTATGATACTTGAATTTAGCTTGGAAATCTCTTTATATTGTAAAATGCAGCAGTTTTGCTAAGTTGTGTAACTAACAGGATGTTCTAAGGAGTGCCATTTCCCATGAAAGTCCCTGTAGACTTGACCGACACGTCAGCTTCCTAATAGAAGCTTCTGGAACAATCCTGCAGAAAGGTCACCTTGCATTGTGCAACTTCAAGGCAGTTCCACACCATATTTGGTAATGTCCGCCCTGTCAATACCGACACCCCGATAGGAGCTCAAGATGCTATATAAGCAAGTGAGTGACACCCGCTCCTGGTTCTCTTGTTGTTGTCTTGTCAGTTCATCTTGTTTTGCTGCTCACGGCGATCGGGGCCTAGCCCTTTGGGCTGCACTGCACCCAGATCCTGCAGGCCTCCGCAGGATTCAATCAGACCACGCCCACTGCCTTGACATGGCACAATTCGACATAACTTTCAGGTGAGCACCTAAATTCTTAAACCCTTTTACTAAACTAAATATTATGTTCCAGTTGATCATTCAAGTTAGGAAGCCCCTGTCATTGTAAACCAAACACTAGCCAACTCCATATTTACATCTATTGCAGAATATATTAGTTTCGCTAAGCCAAGCTTTGAGTTCTCTATTATCTGATTCCCAGTTATTCTCCCTGTATCCAACTTTAGTTGTGACAATACTACATATTAGGTCAGCTAAAACAGAGAGCTTGAAAAGGAGAATTGACTTGCTACTAATAGCTGTTTCCTTCCAATGCAAAACAAATGAAAAAATTGAGTTTTTATTTATGGAAGGTTTTAACTACTATGGTTTTCAGCATCCCATTCTATATTGGGCATGAAAAACTGGACATTTTGCTCAGAGGCCTCTTTATTAGGCTTGAGTTCTCTTACGTGCTATAAATCTATGACAAAGAATCACTGAATTTACTTCCCTTGGAAAGGAAGCCATGCTAAGGACATTAAACAAGTGTTGAATCATGATATGATTCAAGAAGAACAAGTAGCTAGTCTTTTAGTTACAAAATTGGAATCAAGGACATGCGTTTTTGGCATTTTGTAAATAAATACATACTTTGTTAATTATTTGAGTTTATTTTTTTCACAAAACATTACTAACACCTATTAAATCTTGGATATGCACCAGTGAAGTCTTTCAGATATAAAATGTAAGCAAGCTAATAAAATCTGCTGCTACCACACATTTCTGGGACATCAATCATTAAATTGATACAAATACAACCCTAGTGAAATATGTCAGCCGTCATTAGAACTAACTACTTGATAGAAAATTTTCATCACCAAATAGAAACAAACTATGAATTTTGAAATCCCACAAATGGATAGATACAGTAGATTCATTGCACCTACTTCAGACTCCAGCCCTCGAGATGTCATCAGGAGCATACCTACTTCTGTATCCAGTCCTACAAAAGCTACTAACACTAGTTGACTTTCAGCTGAAGATGAGAGCAATGGCTCTGCAACATGTCCATATTTAATAAGTGTAAGTGAAGTTTTGTGGCTAAAATTTGCTCAAATAAATAATCACTAAGTTATTATAACCTTCAATGTTACAGCTTCTTTTAATTAGAAATTAAATACAATACTACTTTGATATTGTAATGAAAAGAAGCTAGAAACAGTGATGTGTATTGAATTTATTTAAAGGTGAGTGGGAATTGTTACACTAACATCACTTAAGTTTACTCACTTAACATGTTTCGGGAAACCATTGTTCCCATCCTCAGAAGGTTAATTCAACCTTCTGAGGATGGGAACAACGGTTTCCCGAAACATGTTAAGTGAGTAAACTTAAGTGATGTTAGTGTAACAATTCCGACTCACCTTTAAATAAATACAATACTACTTGTTGTAGTTAATCCATACTGCATTTAAATCCTTTAATTCAGTTTTTGTTTCATTAAAATATCATAAAAAGTATGCCAAATATAAAAGTTTGTTCTGCAAAATAGAAATTTAAATTATAGGCCAGCTTAAATACCTACACCTGTTTACTGCAAATCGAGAACAGCCAGTGTGGAGATTAAATTGCCATTGGGCAATCAGTTAAAACTTTATAACTGGGTTGTCTGCTGTCCTTGAATCACTGAATTTCTTTTTGACATCATTTAGCATTCATCTCACTTTTGACTTCAGTGTAGGTGATCATCAGACACTACAATATCACAGAATATTTTTGTATGATCTTAACAAAACTTCCTTTGAGTATGTTATAATTTTCAAAAACTGTCACCATCATTACTTTCAAACCTTTAAACCCACCATCTGACAAACACTCTACACATTCACAAACTATCTCTTATACTTATTAATTTTGTATTACATAATTCAAATATTTTGTCTAGTGCAAAATAAGCAAAAATTCTAACTGCAGTAAATTTCAACGAAACTTACCTTAATGTCATCACAAACAGATGATATTTCTGTTTCCAGCCACCAAGGTTCTTCTTTAATTTCTACTTTGTTATCCACCTCATGATCACTGTTGTATTCCTTATCCTTCATCATAGGGTGCTCTGGAAGAAATTCTCTTGCATTGTGTGAACCAAATTCTGAAACCAGAGTCTTTTCCTCAATTTCTGTTTTTGTATCTATCTCACAGTTGCTGCTGCATGTAACAGTTTCAGACTTAATCAGTTTTACAAGATGTTTGGAAGAACAATCTCTCTCTTTCTGTGAACTAAAGTCTGAAAAACAAGTCGCAATGATCATCCAGGAGCATAGAATCACTGTTTGTCTTCATTGTAACATCCTTGTGAAAGAATTCTCTCTCATTCTGTAAAGCTACATCACTTGAAAGAGGATGCTCTTCTTTGATTTCTATTTTGGTATGCATTTCCAATTGTTGCTGTATCTGATGGTGCAGTCTTAATTTGATTAACAAGTCTGTGGAGAAAGAAGCATATTATATATATCATAAAATATCCATAATTTTAACCACCAGTTTCTTTGAATCCATCAGTTGTTCAAACTACCCAATGCATCTCCACTGTTTCTCATAAATAAACCTACTTCTTGGAAAGTTGAATTAGGCTTTAAAAATTCAATGCCATGTCTAGACTCGAACCATGGATCTCTGCCAATGCTTGGCTACCTGTACGAACCTTAAATCTTCTCATCTGATTGTTAACCTTCAAGAGAATCTCAAATATTAGATATAGTTTAAAGGCAACTTGCAATGTTAATTAATGCTTTGATCACTGTTCTTGGGCATGTGCAGCAATTAAGTTGAAAAATTAACCCTAATAGTAGCCAACTCTAAAGCACCTATATCATTATAAGCCACATTTAAAGTCATTGGAATGTTCACACAGTGAAGAATATAATTAAAACTTCACATTGCTGTGCTTATCAAATAATTGACAGGACACAATGGTTTGACATGAAACTGTAATACAGGGACAGACTAACAAAGAAAAGTGCATAATTATGAAGCCTGATAGGAGGGATGAATCAGAAAAGCCCTTATAAGAAACAGTTAATACACTGAACAAAAAGCCTGTAATTTACACAAAACCAGATAAGGGGAATAAAAAGCTATCCCAGATAAAACAGGCTGATTGGAAAGAATGCAAAATACATCAAAAAGTGACAATTTCATGAAAATTCATAAAGATCTCCCTCATAAATGTGTTCAATCAGTAAATGAAGCAATAAAGAACAGCAAATACATTCCACCTAATGAGCAATTTCAAGTCAGAACTCCAAACCCCACAATAGCTGGAATATATGGGCTACCTAAATTGCACAAACCAGGAAAATACAGGGGACCAATATCAAATAATATTGGTTCCGCAACATATTATCTTACAAATGACTCTTAATTAAGTTTTGATCTTTGTCACCATTTGAAAGTCACAACAACTCAAATGAGTTAACTGAAAACTCTCCAGTGACCAGTTTATTTTGCACAATGTCAACTCTCTCTTTCCCAACATTATCCCAGCATATCAAGATGCTAAGTTATTTACAAGAATGACTAAACTCACTTAACCTAGAAAATAACAGAATTGAAAAATAAATAAGCTTAACAAAAGCTGTATCAGTAAAGCATGATTTTCTTTCAGAGGCAAATTCATAATCAGGAAACAACTCTAGCCACAGGTTAAACCTGTATCTCCATTTTTCGGAAACCTATACATGAGCCACTTGATAAACATGCCATTAAACAATTAGAAATATGAGAAAGAATAGAGATGCATATTAAACACTGCTGAACATAATGGATTCAAAACTGAACTAGTTGAAAAGAAACTTAAAAAGTTCAAGAAACAGCTCAAACTAAAATATCTCATACATTTAAGATATGGTGTAGATATGTTTGCAGTGATAAACAAAAAGGTTGTAGATGACTCACTTAAACTTGCAAAACTTAAGGAACCAGCAATCAAATTCACTGTAGAAAATGAAACAGATAACTCACTACCCCTTTTGGCCCTAAAACTCACCAACAATAAAAACAGAATTGAATTTGGAATCTACAAGAAAAGCAAACCTACTGACAACAATCACATTAAACCCAACAGTTACAACCCTAGAACACACAAGCATACCACAATCAACAGTCCAACTTACAAATTGATAAACATGCCATTAAACAATCAGAAATATGAGAAAGAATAGAGATGCATATTAAACACTGCTGAACATAATGGATTCAAAACTGAACTAGTTGAAAAGAAACTTAAAAAGTTCAAGAAACAGCTCGAAGAAGTAAATACACTAATCCCTAAAAAGGATAAACTCAAATTTAAAACATTCACATACCACCCTGGATATGGCGCAAAGTGCAGAACATTTTTAATGAGTTCAGCATTGTCCTAGCACCATAAAATAAATATACCTTAAAAAAAATTGTTGAGATACGGCACGTGACTTTCTCTACCATCCATCATTTATTAATTAGTATACAAACTACTCTTACTAAACATTTTAATCCTAATAAAATGTTGCAAAAATAGCTACATTACATATTTTATTATAGATACAAAGAGAACAGTGATAGTCAAATGTTTAAGAACTTGAAGCAACATGCTGGCCTTAAAATTGCACAATGCTTCCATGCAATCATGAGAAACAATTGAAGGTTGACAGGACTTGAAAAGAATGATCAAGTAATGAACAATTGGAACTATTATTAACACATATTTCAGAAATGGCTTATGCCATAAAAAAGGTTATTTGAAATAAATTGTGTGTTTTAAAGAGTTTTACATTTTTTTATATATTACATTTTCGTCTATCACTTAATGTGTACCAGTTATACAAGACTATAGAATTCCTTCAGAATGAAGAGGAATTCATAAGCTATTTGCGGAAAGTTCAAGATATACACTTCTCATGTAAATATCTTTAATATGTGCTATTTTAATCATTTAATCAAAATTGTTAGAGCCATTTGTTTAGAAAATCAAAACTTTCAAAAACTGTTCCATGTATAGGGTAGTTTGGTGTGGGGGATTTTCTGAAATTAAATTGAGTTTTATTTATGGATGCTCTTTAACTGCTGTGGTCCTTAGCATTCCATTCTATACTGGGCATGAAAGACTGGTAATTTTGTTCAGAGGCCTCTCTATCAGGCTTGAGGTTCTCTTATGTGCTGTAAATCTATGACACGAGACCATCAGCTTTAGTTCCCTTTCCAAAGGAAGCCAGCTAAGGATTTTCACGCCCGAAAATATCCATCATCCTCAGCCAGGTCTGAACCCGCAATCTTGGCAACTAGAGAGTAGCATGGTAACCACTACACCAAGGAGGACGACAGGGATTTTCTTGAAAATCCTCATGTTACCTCTTTGGAAGACACTGAACTTAAATACCAAGTTCAGTGTTCATCTGTGTTTGCATTTTTGAGTTATGCTGTTCATACACACACACACACATGGACCTTCTTTCTAAAAATGCTTTTTTTGGGGCCTCAAAACATATATTTCCCATGAAATCTCAGTATTAAATTTTTGGGTGGAACGCAATACCTTCTCTACTTACTATATACAGTAGAAACATGCATGTTTCAGAACACAGAAACACATTAGAAAAGAAAACAGGCAGACATAAGATAGACAATTTAGACTACATCAGAAAAAACAAGAGAAACTTAAGCACAAATCTAAAAGAACACTTTAGAAATAATGCTAAGATAAATCAGGTGTAGCCAATCACTTCTGAGAAGAAAATCACAATACATACAACAAAAGTCAAACTGCTAGAAAAAGTACCTAACCCCCATTGAACTGAGCTTATGGGAAAGAAGATATCAACATTTTCAAACATTAAATTTTGAAATTCCAGCAGACAACAGTCTCTAAATTCATCAACCCCACACCATATGGTGCTACAGTTACCCACGGAAGAAGATTGGGAAGTTAGTTGATCAGCAGCCAAAATGGAAACTCTTCTGAACATGTCCTGCAAGTAATTTGGTAAGTGGAGCAATATAACTTTTTAACATTGATTAATTTTCCATTATTTAATTACAAGTCACCTTTGAGGTATATCTCTGTAACTGATATCACATTTAAGGTTTAGTGTAATTCTGAAACCAAATGAGACGATTTACTACTTGTACGAGTGCCTTACTATAGTTGGTCAAGTGATAAGAACATAACTCAAAAGTCCCAAAGCTTCATGGCTGTGGAATTGAATTTTTCAAGCCTGATTAAACTTTACGACTTAGTCCCTGCACAAGGCTAGTGATAAGGAACAATTATCAAAAGCACACAAACCTACTTTCTGTAAGGTCAGCTCTAGGCCTTGAAATAATAGTCATCCAACTTGAAACATTTTAAATGTTTCATTTATAATAAGTGTATGCTGGCTAATGCTAAGAGGGAAAAATGGCAATCCAGTCAGGACAATAACAGAATGTACCAAGCTGATGACTGGAAGGGAAGTGGTTCTGAAGCACTTTGAGGGAAATTTGAAGAGGAAGAGAAGGTGGAAACACTGTCATCTGGGGAACTTACTTGGAGAGTAAAGAACAAGGAAATGGAAGAAGATGAAGTAACTAACGCTATTATGAAAATGAGAAATGCAGCAGGATGTATGGTATATTGTGAGCCTGCGGTTACACAAGTTATGTCCAATATATTTCAGAAGACGTGGAATGAAAATAGGATCCCTAATAAATCAAGTTAAAACCTGACCATCCTAATTCATAAGAAGGGAAATTGTAATGATTATAGCACTATTTGCCTTTCTTCAGTTGTAGAAAGTATATACAAGGGCGTTGGAAAGAAGGTTACAGAGTTGTGGAAGAAGACATAAGAGGATGCGCAGGTGCAGACAAACACAGGGCCCCCTCTTTACTACCAGAGTAGTAATAAAGAAGAATAATGATATATTCCTGACTTACTTGGATCTAACAGCAGTTTTTGATTAGGTGCCATGTCAACCCATACAAACAGCTCTTGAAGTAAAGCAAGTGCCAATGAGACTGATCAATGCCCTCAAAAGCATGTATCATAAAGTCGTTTAGAAGGGCATGCTTGGATTGAGAGCTCTCACAGGAATTAAAAATGGAAAAGGGAGTTAAGCAAGGAGACAGTCTTAGACCCTTCTCTATAACATCTTCCTGATAAAATCATACAAGATGTAAAGGATGCACATCAGAACTAAGACTGGGAGCTGCAGACCTCAATCAGTCTACCTCCAGGTGCTTTTATGTGTGGATAACATCAACCTTGTAGCAGGAGAGGCTATGGAGCAATTAAATGAAGATCAAAGATACATCAATATGGGTGTCAAAATAGATAATAGTGAGAGCATGTGAGGGGAAAGTGTTGGAGGGAGTGCAGACTTTTGAACACTTGGAAAGTATTCCAACTAGTGATGGAAGGACAGACCAAGGGAGGGAATATCTGCATACTGCCAAATATCCAATACTATTGTAGGAAAGAAGGAAATGAGCTCCAAGACCAAAAACAGCTCTCTATTTGAATGAGGGAACCCATTTTTCTCTAGGGAATAAAAAGTCTTTTACTCTGGACAAGTGTATTACCAAGATAATGGCAGTGAGATGCAGAACCTGAGTAGAACAAGCATAGACGGAGTAAGAAATGAACCTATAGGGGAAGAAGTGAAACAAAACAATCATTTACAGGCAGAATTGAGGAACATCAGCTCAAGTGGTATGAACATGTACAGTATATGGATGAAGGAAGAAAAGCAAAGCACGTCCAGGAGATGGGGGAATAAGGAGTAGACCAAGGTTAATGTGGTAGAATCATATATAAAGAACAGGGAGGATGAGGAAGATGATTGAGATAAAGATGAGTAAGAAAAATTAATTTATTTAAAGGTGAGTCGGAATTGTTACACTAACATCACTTAAGTTTACTCACTTAACATGTTTCGGGAAACGGTTGTTCCCATCCTCAGAAGTTAATTCAACTGGCCCGTGTTGTTGGTGTTTCCATTTTTTGGACTGGATCCTGTGGTGGCATCTTGTGGTGGAGAAATGTACTTCCAGAGAGGATTTGGTGGCGGCAAATCAAAATTCATTAGATGTGTGTTGTGTTTTAGAATGGTGATCTTCTCCCATGCATCTAATTCGGCTGCAAATTTGGCTGGTTTGACTAATGTAATATTGGGTTTGATGTTGTGATTAGTGATCCAAAAATGGTGTGAAACTGCAGATTTGTCCATTTGTTTGTATTTAATACATCTCATGTGCTCCTTTAGCCTAGTTTCTAAGTTTCTTTTTGTCTTACCTGAAGTAGACGCAGTGAATCTACTGAATCTATCCATTTCTGGAATTTCAAAATTTATAGTTTGTTGCTTGTATTTGGGGATGAAGATTTTCTCTCCCGTGCAGTTACTTCTAATGGACAGCTGGCCTAGTTCATTAGGGTTGTATTTGCATCTGTTTAATGACTGACATCCCAAAAATTTGCGGTAAGTGCAAATTTTATCACCTTGCATATATTTTATATGTAAAGTGTTCACTGGTGCATGTACAAGATTTAATAAATGCTAGCAATGTTTGGTGAAATAAATCTTAAACTTTAGTAAAGTACTGTATTTATTTACAAAATGCCAAGAAAAGCATGTCTTTGATTCCAATTATGAATCTAAAAGACCTGCTACTTGTTCTCAAATGCTACCATGATTCAACACTTGTTTTATACGCTTAGCATGGCTTTCTTTAGAAGGGAAATAAAACCAGTGGTTCTGTGTCATAGATTTACAGCATGCAAAAGAACTTCAAGCCTAATAAAGAGGCCCATAGCAACCAGCCCAGCTCATTGCACCCAGCCTCGCAACCCAACTCCCGCAGCCCAGCCCAGCCCAGCGCCATCATCCCAATTTGAGGTTCACATTTATGAGGTCTGCATCTTGGATCCCACTTAAGCATTTTCTCGGCAATTTTCTCAAATCCCATAACTGGTAAATGCTAGTAAGGTACTCTATACGTAGGTCTAGAATGTTTCATTTCTCAAATATTTCATTGCCTGTATCATCACTGTCAACCGCCCATAGTACCAATTGTATTAACAGAAGTTACATACCTTTGTTATTCTCAGTTCAGCTATACAGTTTTCAGCTTTGAGATAGATAAATATGGATGTTGATACTAGAATCTGTTCTAGCTACCACATGATTTTTTTGTGTGTCTTTGAGGTTAGTTACATTTCAGCTAATTACTATTCAGAGAAGATTCTCTTGCATAGGAATTAACAGATGTGTTAATCTCAATTTGAATCCTGTCTTAAACTGATGGCATAGCTTCCAAATTAGATCATGTAGGAAGTATTGGAGCTTCTTAAATAACTCCAAAGAACATTAAAGAAATTATTATATGTGTCAGCTACCTATTTGGATATTGTTGGATAGCTTACCAGGTTTTAAGCTGGTGTTGAGGATGTGGGTAGCAGTGAAGAAACAGGGTTATTGAGTTCCACAAACTACTGCAGTACTAAATGACACATTTTCTGGAGTACAGCATGTGGTGTACAATTATACCCAGCTCACAATGAATAACCAGCAATTTGATTTTTTTCATAGAGTTTCTTACTGACACGACTATGTGTAAAAATGTGTAAAGATTGACTTCAAAAAGCCAATTAAGATCTGAAATAAGCATTCAGAAGTGGTCACATGTAACACAATGAGATTTCTTGCCATGATTATTCTCGTGGGTGTTAATAAACAAACCTACATTACATATGTACTAATTTCCAGACAACACTATCTACTACATCTTTTGGAAAACTCATGTGAAATAACAGATTCTGTTCTGCAAGGATGTCTATCCATATCACTCAGACCCTTTTACACTGGGTGTCTACAAATTTTGTACCATTGTATTTGAACACTTTAATATGCACATGAAATCTGTAATACAATGCAATTCATAGTGCAAGAGAGAACCCTACAATCCTGCAATAAGATCAGTTAATAGACATAGGCAATGTAAAAGTATTATCAGTGCTGTAAAAGAAGTACAGTTCAAAAATAAATATCCATAAACAATGCAAAAATCAGCAGTAAAGCCTGTATATAATTTAACAGCTCACACAGGTAATAATCACCCAATATGAAGCAGTATAGGCAAAAATGTGTGTCAGTAGTATTCACAGGAAAACATATGGAAGTGACAAATAATTATATCATAATTGAATAAGAGCAGAATAATTATATCATCAAACTGAATTGCATATAAAGCATAATAAGACCATTATTATGAGGCAGAGAACAAACTTGAAAGATTACTGTAGTCATATCAGGCATACAAAATACTGAGACACTGCACAGACATGTTTTCATCATTATAACCATCATATTAGATGTCGCTAAATCGCTGTCATGAAAGTTTAATGCTGCATTACCAAATGTAATAGTTAAAAAAATAAAGCAGCCCAGACTGAAAGAAACTATGGCTGTAATGAGACATGTAGCAGTAAATATTAAACTCACACTGGGCTGTGAGTATTGTCCTCAGATATAAATGAAAGCAGTAATTGAATTATTAGCAAAAATATCCAACAAAGATACACATGTTAGCACATGGAAAAAAAAGAAATACAGAAAACAAAGTGGCAGAAAGGAATGGAGAAAAAAGAGAAAGAGAGGGTGGGAGGGGGAATGGAAGATGGAGAGGGGAGGGAAATAATGCAGAAATGCCATAGGTTTATGTGGCCATCACATAAAAAATATAGGAACTTATTAAAAGAAGTTAAACATTTTCAGGGCCAAAATGGTGAATTAAAAAAAAAAAATTTTTTCCTATGCCAAAGAATGAAAACCAACATGCCAACCTCTGGGGAACAATTTTTAATTTCTATAAAGCCAAACACATTGCAGAAGCTAGTATACAGTCCCTCAAAACTTTAAATCACTGAAATCTTAAAAAAAAACACACACATCACACACCACTTTTATTCACATCTCACCTCAAAATGCAACACTTTGTTTCACATGCCACGTGGATGCACAATCAACAAATATTACTCTGCATACACCACTCACACACCAAAAACATGGCAATCTTCACCAAAAATGTTGCATGCTGGGTAGATGGCCTAAAAGTTCACATGAAAATTAAATTAATTTCTAATACCCAGCACACCATTCAGGCGGCATATACTTAGTTGGCTGCAGAGGACCGAAACGTGATGTGGAGATTACAAGGAAGGCGTGGCTTTTTACTGCACAAAATCCATAACATAAATCTACTCGCACGTTCCTAGGTTTATTTTCCAAACGTTTGGGGTTCCTACATTATTAAAAGTGGAAGGTGGGAAGAGATGTCCACCGATCCAAAGCCCAGCTTACATACATGGTCCGTTCCTCGTCGAATCCTTACTGAGAGTGACACTATCCCCACTGCTTGTGGCTAGCAAAGCTACCAGCCAAGAGTGACATAAACAACAATGTGTCTGGTAATGACAATGTAGAACAATAATGTAACCCCCCAAATTATTAATGCCACAATATATTCAGATCAGACTGGTTTGTGGACAAAACAATTATATTTTTGAAAACCATATCAATATTCTGTTTTTTTAATGATTATGATCTAGTTAGAATTTGTAGGATGGAGTCCATCAGCTCTTAAATTACTGTTGTAAAATTAAAATTCTAACCCAATATCTTACACACTTAAACCCCAGGTTATGGAACAGAAGAATCAGTTTATTCCTCTCATCTTCCCTGCCAGTGTCTTCCCATGCATCTCAACCTTTTTTGTCTTAATTCTCCTAAACACTTGCCTCAATGATTACATAACTTTCCATTTGCCACTTCTGTGTTCTTTAAACCAAACAATATGTCAAGATCTAAATAATTTATTTATTGTTTGGTTTTCTTACACTTCATTACCTGATGAAAAGTGAAATGTTTGTTTCCAGGTATCTCATAGTGCCTTATGATAATTTATAAACGAATCAAACCTGGTACTTTAAAAGATAATCATGTTATGCAGGACATTTAAGTAACTCTGCATGATTGTGTGAAAGTGTACATTTTAATTATTCTGTTACAGGATGGGGAATTCCCTCCAGTAAAATCTTCAGGTAAGACATGTCTGGCTAATTTCCAATATAGTTGTCACATTTATGTTGGAGCAAATGTGTCATTCTCTTCTTAAACTGATACAAATGGGAATATAATAATCAATTGAAATACATTATGCACTTTGTTCTCTGCCTCATTCTTGTTGTATGATTGAGTCCATAAAAGTGTGAGAAAGAGAGAGAGAGAGAGAGAGAGAGAGAGAGAGAGAGGGAGAGAGCATAATTAAAAAATGTTATCTCAAGGTATCAAAGTTTTACATCATGCAAATGTATAACACACACGTTTTAAAAACCAATCTCCTACCCCAAACTGCCTTTTACATTGAAGAGTTTTTATTATTTTCTATTTTTCAAAATTGACTCAGACGATATTGATTAAAATGTGAGACTTCAGATATTTGCAGACTATAAAACTATATGTCTTGAATTTTCTTTGAATAGCCTGTGAACTTCTCTTCGATTCTGAATTAATATTATATGAATTTATGTTATTGGTAAACAATTGAGATAGAGAAAAGCTTATGACACCAAAAATGCAGATCTCATTAAAAACACAGTTTTTGTCAATTATCTTTGTGGCACTAACCTTTTCCGATATGTTTGTTGATATTGGTTTCTTGTAACATGTGAAGAGTACCGAATTTCAAAGTCAGCATATAGTGATTCACATTTCAGTGTCCTGTAGCCTCTTTATACCTACAACAAACTTTGTCTAGATTAGCATAAAGTCAATAGAAAAACAAGTTTTTGTGGGAATGGATACTAAAAGAGAGATGAAAATAAACAAATATGGGCTAGAAAATATGTGTGTGTGTGATGCTTCTTTTTTTCTTAATCGTTGAACCTATGAAAAGGTACAATACTACACCAGGTTTTTAAAATATCTTCTGAATTTTAAAGTACACTGTTCTCAAGGAATTGTCATATTTTTATTTCTTCCTTGAAGAAAGAAGAGGGAAATGCAAGCAGGCAGTTATGCAGAACCCGTCTACTGCTGCATTGTCATGGAATTATTCCTACCCTTCTCCACCTGTGCCTCTTTAAATGATAGTCACAGGGAATAAGGTTTTCATGAGCTGTCCAGTGAATCTCTTCCAGCTTTTGACACATTAAGATAGCAATACTTGATTTCGTATTGTTCTGGTGAAGAATGCTGTTTCAGATAGGTTGTAGACATTTCTCCAATAAGCAGCTTTTGTCTCAGCCATAAGACTGCAGTAGTAGGCAGTACTTATTATTCTTTCATCAAGGGAGTGCACCATCAAAATGCCCTTGGAGTCCCAAAAACAACTGGAAGTACCTTTCCAGGTGATAAGTTTTGTTTAACAGACTTCCAGGTCCTTTACCCTTCAATAACATTGATCACTCCTGTAACTGATTCACACTACTGATGTAACTTCAAAGATTGTTATGTGCAGTGGCAGCTGCTGGTAAAAAAAAATGAAGTAATGGCATATTGCGCAATAAAAATTACTACTGCTACTACAAAAAAAATATTAAATACTACAAAAGTTTAAAATACTTTAATAAAATTGTTTAAACTCACCATATTTCTTGTAATTAAATCTATCCTCCTGTCATTCAGATGAAATAGGTTGTCAATAAGTTTCAACTCATGTATTCAAATGCTAGCCAACACTGTGACATTGTACTGTGCGAAAATGTTTTCAGACATGAGAAACTCCATTTCACAGCTGCATATGTTGAATCTAATAACACTAGTCTGCATTTTCAACTTTTTGTCAGATGATTTCTTAAAAGTAAGGTGTTCTTGAATCAAGTTTTTATGCTGATTCCAGAAATAACTTCCGTTTTTTTCTATCACATCAGGTTTTTACACAAAATAAAAAGTAATATTTTGACAATTTTACTAATGAGCGTAGAAAAGTATTCAAATACCATTTCACACAAGCTAAGTTTTTATTCAAGAAACATTTTAAGAATACTCTCAAGAACTCCCCTAATTTATTTCATGGCTACATTATAACAAAACAAGCCAAAGTGTTTAATTTATTTTTTTCAAACTTTTTCTTCTTTGACTTCCTTGCAGATCCTTGAAGATGACGGTCCCTCCTCAACATCCAACATTAGTCGGCCATCGTAGTTTCATTCCATCTTCCCTGGTACCTCTTCTCCATTTCCTTAATATCTAGGTGAAAACATTCACTCAGCTCTTCACCATAATGTCTCAGATTTTCTGGAAAGTTGTCAGTATGTGAATGCAGAAAATGCACCTTTACACCCATGTTACAACCCATCTTGTTGAAATTTTCCAACATTGTTTCGACAATGGCTTTGTAATTAGGATCTTTGTTACTGCTTAAGAAGTTTTCAGTAACTGATCAGAAGGCGGGCCATGCTTCTATTTCTCTCTCATTCATTGTCTTCTCAAAATCTTCATCCTTCATCAATTTCTTTATTTGAGGACCAACAAAAATTCCAGCCTTTAATTTGTCTTGTGTAATGAAGGGAAATTTCTTGGAAAGGTACCTGAAGCAGGGTCCATTCTGTGGTAGAGCCCTTACAAATTACTTCATCAAGCTCAATTTTATGTGTAATGGCGGAAGCAATATCTTTATATCTCTATATTTTTGAAGTGAAATTGTGAAAAAACTGTAAGTGATAGAAAAAAAAAAACTAAAAGCAGTTCTGAAATCAGCATAAAAAAGTGAGTCAGAATCACTTATTAGTTTTCAGTCATCCAATATCATGCAGACTAGTGTAATTTATAACTTTCTTCAAAAACATCATTGTTTATGTGAAAGTCTTGTAAAATCAGCTCTGAATCCTTGCTTGTAAAACTGTTATCAGCATAGAACAATGATAGCTCATTATGTAATCAAGGTATGTTGTTGAAAATCTGTGGATAGCAATGTTCTAAATTTATAGGGAACCCTTGTTGATGGTTTCAAATTTTTTCGAGTCTGTAAATCATAGAAATTGTAATTTCTCATAATCTTTGAGTCTCAAATCCATTTCTGTTAGAATATTGTCGTATTATTTCATAATAAATCAACTGATATCATCATATGTCAAGAAACTGTTTCCTCTCTGTGAATTAGTTTGTTAGTCATATAATTTCCTCAGAGATTTCAAAAAAATGTTAATTTCTTTAAGAAGGCATGTGTGCTTGCTATCTTTGTGACACTGTAGTTAGTGTCTACAGATTTTTTTTCTGCAATATTTCGCTACCTTAGGATCAGACTGACATAAGTACATGAATGCATGTTTTGAGATATTTAAGTTTTTAAGTTTGTGATGATGCTATATGTATAGTAGCGTTGCTGAACACAAACTTTGTTATGAAATCTGATAACCTAGTCCATATGCCCAATGATTGGCATTGACGTTTAGTTTGTAATAATCATTTATTATATAGATATTTAATATTTTAATAAAACACGCTGTAGTTACGTCTCTTTGATCCTAAATAAATTAAGATTTCCTGCTGCAACTCTATGGGTATTGCAATCTTATAATGAAACTGCACACGCTTTGTTGTTGTAAGACATTTTTTTGTTAAAGCACAAAATAAATGATAAACAAAATTACATTAATATTATACTGTTGCAATGGGAGTGAAGTGAGGAATAAAACTGATGGTACTTCTGTGGAATTATCCCTTTCTGGCATAACTCTTTCAGATCGGATAGTTTCTCTTTGGTGACTGGCAGGGGACCATCATAGACAGGTTGTAATGCTAACTCCTCTGCTTGATTTCTTCTACTGTGCCCAGCTCTTATGGTCTGCAATTCATGAAATTCTGCCTCATCGTAACAATACTTGAAATATATTTTGTATGGTTCACCATACAATTTTCAACAAGCTCACTGCTTCTCCTTTTTCATACGTCTTTCTATTCCTAATTGTTTCTTTCTGAAGTTCAGTAAAGTTTACGAATTTCGTAGAATCTATCTCTATGACAGTGTGTCTCTTTGATGTTATGCGTACTACATTGAACCATCCTATGGGATCGAACACATCTACGTGCTTGCTCTAATTTTCTATGCAGACATGTACAAGTCCACTTACATCTGTGAGTGGCCTGGTTCGAAAAACTGCTGATTGATTACTAGAATGTTCATATTCTGGACAGCATATAACAACATTGCACACATGTTAATATTTCGGTTTTGTCCACATGTATCTGAAAATAGTATTATTTCCTTTCCATTTGCAACATCTCTCAGAAAGTCCAAAACACACAATGCTCTTCTGTTGAACCCCTTTTCGCTGTTGACTCATCTCACGTGTTGGCTTGGTTGTTTGGTAAATTCAAAATTGTCAAGTTATAAACAAAAAATTGTCCTTTATAAAACAAAGACTTGGAATTTGTCGTAGGACAGTACAGTACTGCCTCCAACTCATATTCTGCCATAACACATTCACCTTTTTTGCTTCATCCTTTCTCTTATTTTTCATTTCTCGTACCAATTCTTTCTTCTTGATGTAATCATCATGTTTTTTCTTCGTATTTTCATCTTCCTTCTCCATCTGTGCAAGATTAGAATATTTTAAACATTCATTGTTATACATGATCTGAATATTTAAATATGCAGGTAAGTATTCCTTGTTAAACTTCTTCCTGGAATAATGTGATGGGAAAACTGGAAACTTCCAGATATGGTTTCTGATTTCCTCCTCATCTTCCGGTAGTTTCCAACCAGGTGCATGGTGACCTCTTTTCTCCTTCTCTATTACGTTGTGATCAGCTCTTTCCTTAAAGGTTGTCCTCACAAACGTTTTCAATATGTCAAAGGTAGTGAGGAAAAATTGCTTGTATACCTGAATTTTATCAAATCCTTTTTCTAGGAAAAGACATTTACTATTTTTTCTTCTAGAATATTCTGATTGTGTTCAGATACTTTCCTTTTCATATTCATCAACTAATGAACTCAAATATTGTCTCTGAAGTTCAGTAGAACCAAGATCCCAGAAAGCTTGATGGACTTTATGTCTATCATCGTTACTGAAATTATCATTACATTTTTGAATACACCTTGCACAACCTTTTTCACGTACCCTTCGAGCTGGAACATCTTGGTTTGTGGTAGAAGTGTATGCTTTCCCTGGCTGTCTATTAAGTCTTTTTTTGTTTCTTTTCCATTCTTCCATAACAACCTTCTTTCTTTTCCTTGTAACAGGGTCTTCACTGATTTTACCATTGGTTTCTTTAGATTCTACAACCTGCTCTCTACATTTTCATTGACATCCCTTCCTGTTTGTTCATCATTGTTGGAATCTGTAACAAATTAATAATAAATAGTAGCTATAAACAGGCCTATTTGTAAATATAGGAATAAATATGGTTTAATAAAAAGATAGTTCCCTAGGTTCTATGATGACTCACTCTTTCACACAGATCATCTAGCACAGGCTCTTTGCCTGAATTAGTATCATCCATTTCCATAGATTCTGCAACCTGAATCATGTTTACAGTAATAATGTCTTTCTGTGTCTCCTCATTAGAATCTGTAATACATTATATTCCAAAATGTAATACCTATGTTAATCAGAAGAACTCTCAGAAGGTTATAAGATCATCACCCTACTCATCCAGATAATTATAATCATTACTAGGTTCATTAACTGTCTCAGGACTATTAATTTCCATAGATTGTGCCACCAGAGCTCTGGCTTTCACATTAGGATTGACAATGCCTCATTATACTTGTTCATCATTAGAATCTGTAATAAATGAATAATGTGTCTATAGTGTAGACCTCCAAAACACAATAATAACAACTGCAACAATGATCATAACAATGATAATAACAAGGTGTAGGAGTAATAGTAACTAGTCCAAAACCATAACATCACAATTATTACTCGCCATTTTCACTTAGATCACTTTTTGGCTCATAATCAGGATCAGTATCTGAGTCAGCTGCTGCTATAAATTCTGTAAACAATGCTTCTCCTTCCTCATCTTCTGATGTTCCACTGTCATAAACTATAAAATAACAAAGTACTGAATGCTTTAACTAAGTTACGTTTAAATGACAGTTAATATATAATTCAATTATTATTTCAATATCATATATACAAGTTTAATAACTAACATAAACATATATTTATTTATATTTTGTTCCAATGTATTTTATATTTACATTTATCATTATTTTCATTATTCTTTTGTTCACTTGCTAACTGAACCATTCTTCTCCCTCTAGATTCCATAATAGAGTTTCACTAATTTTGAAATCTACAAATGTAATGCTTGTGAGCTAAAAACACACTGCTAAGCAATATTCCACTAAATAACAAATTGCCTTTAAATACATGCGCTTTCATGCGCGATTTGGTGATGTGCACTCCTTCAAATGTGGAATTGTGTATGTAAAGGCAATAATTAAAAAATAACAGGAAAATTACAGTGGTCGGTCACATAGGCAGGAAGCATGAGAAAAACGTAAGAGCTTATCAGATGTCAATAATAAAACGAAGCGTTAGGGTCAGACAAACGTATCAGCTTTTACCATCCTCTGATCCTTACCAAAATTATTATTTTGCAGATAGCATTAGGGTCAGTCAAACGTAATGGCTTTTACGTTCCTTTGACTCTTACAAAAAGTATGACATTGTAGTTACATCGACGCTTAACTTCGACACTATTATAGCTAGAGATACGATTGTTTGATCCTAAGATAGAGCGCAATTTTCTGATTATGGAAGTAGTCATAACTCAAAAACAGCAAAAAGTGTAGTTACGTCAGTTTGATCCGAAGGTAGGGATTTCAAAAAGGAGGTCAATGAGACAAAAATGTCATTGAATACAATCACTAAAAACGTAAATTCAAAGTTATTGAACTCCTTCAGAAATCCTTTACATGACCTAATGCACATGTCTTGTTCTCTTTGCTCTAGGGGTACCATACTAGCCTCTAGTTTCCTAGGTCATGGGTTCAAACCCAGTAGAGGGTGACAAATTTTTTTTCAGGCATAAAAAATCCTTGGCATGGCTTCCTCTGGAAGGAAAGTAAAGCCGGTGGTCTGGTGTCATAGATTTACTGCACATGAAAGAACCTCAAGTCTGATACAAGGCAGAATTTCTGGTCTTTCATGTTCAGTATAGAATGGGACACTAACATATAGTTAAAAGAGCATCCATAAATAAATAAAAAAATATGTTTCATCATTTATTAGTACTTCAAACAGTTTTTAAATTGTTCCACTCATCAATTATAACCTGAAGAAGCCTAGAGCTGGAGAACCAATAAGTTTCAGCAACAGTAGGTATTCTGTGCAAAACAATTTCAAGGGATATGTCTTTTTGTGGAATGGTGAAAAAATTATGGGATACCAATGACACTCGCAAAACATATTCTATTGTGGAACTAAATTTAGGCAGTAAGCAATACAATGTATAATGTGAACAACACAAGGAGCCTTATTTTTAATTCCTTTTTGCGGGCAATTTAAATGCCCTGAGATCACAGCAGCACTATCATAGTACTGTGCAACTAATTAGTGTTTATATTTGAAATCTTTCAATATGCTATCCAACGGGTTAAATAAGGTTTTTGCTGACCTGTACTCATGTACATCGTAAAACCCTAGAAATCTTTCAGTGACTTATATATTATTTAACAATAACAGAACACTGAGATTTCACAAACATGTCCTCAATTGAAAAAATGTTTTTTTATTATGTTTTCCTTTAATGCATTCTTGTATATAGTTTTAATTTTCTGATACTGCATTTGAATTTCTAAGGGCTTTTCAGAAATAAATAGTTTCAACAGCTCCTTAAAATTCCCACAGTTTACAGATGAAACTCTTACCATAGCCTCTAAAAGGAAGTTCTTGAATAGTTAAGTATAGAACAGCCTAATAACTAGTCTGAAGATATGTGGGCTTAAAGAGACACTCATTAAATTGAAGGATGCACAGTCTTCCATTTTCCCTTACACCATCTGCGATTGTACAAGTTTTTTCAAAAGTGTTCAATTGCAATTGACACTTTAAAGGTTTCTTAGAAATTTTATATCCATTAAAAGCATGTGTCACATTTTGAAGTCAAAAAGTCCACGAGTATTCCAGACACCAGACTTATTACTGAACACAAGGTATAACCAACAGAAGAGCTTTTATAATGTCATACTACAGCATATCAGGGGTATTGTTGAAACCATGAATCCTTAAAACAAAGGTTGTAAGGTTTGCCGATTTTTTTCACTTTTCTTCTGACATTTAGTTCTATTAAATCCACTGGCCTTCCGCAGTTTAAAAGATCTTTCTTGTCTTTGTCCTTCCACATACCAAAACAGTCTCTTGTAATATTAACACCATGTTCCTAAACAGATACATATTCCACTTTCACAAATAAAACTATACTTGTAAATAACATTCAAATAAAACTGACACGAAATTTAAAATTATTGGCACTTGTTATATTATAACGTGTTAAGAAACCAAACATACAAAATGCACTAAATTACTTATGATCTGCAACTCTGTCTGTTAAGGGAGTTTGACATCTTAAAGAGAAACCTTCAGCAAGTCTTTATCTCAGTTGCATTTTGTATATGCTAGAGTTTCTAAAGATAGAATCTCATTAGACTATGTCACTGTAGTCATAGCAACCATAAAGAATTGGAAATAACTTACCAAAGCAGTTCAAGGTCAAAAATACTAACCCTTATATAAAATTGTGATTTTGCTCACTGCAAACATGGTGCTCTAGTGATCAAAAAGTCAACTACTAGAAGTGTGAATAGTTGACAACTCACAAAGCAGCAGCAGAGAGATTGACAACAGCAAGATGGTCACAAAAAGCAACAATGTGTCTGATGTTAGAAAACAGGTGAAGTGGCACTTCACTCAATAGCTGCTACTGGTTGTGTGCACATCCACTTCAATAAGATTACAAACATGATGAATGTTTTCTGTGGTTGTGGCTCATTATCCATAACCTGCCGTCCCACTGGGAATGTTTTGTTCTTCTCATACACTTGTGTCTGGAGTCATCTCATTACTGGTGAGAAACTTTATGATAATGTGTTGCTAATGGACATGCTACTGCGAACTCGTGCTACTGACGAGAGAAGCAACTTATGTATGTGACGATCCAAAGCAATGCCTCCAAAACTCCCCACCACAGCCTATCCAATGTCGCAATCCAGTTCGCCCACTGTGTGAACCAGTAGTGGAAAATTCTGGTTTATGTTTGATCCTCACCTTCCTGAAAGCCTAGCATGGACTTTCAAGACAATAACTGATGTGTCATAGGGAGATCTATTTCCCAGTAGGGTGCAATGTGGTAATTTGAGCAGAGTAGGGTAAAAAGAGTGTAAGTTGCAGTTTCTTGAACAAAACTAACCCTACTCTTTATACATACTGTAATGCAACATATTCTCTTGTTGAGACAAGGTTATCCTCCTATTGTAGGATAAACACTGATAGGTAACACTCACACAACTTTTTCTGCATTACAAATTCACATGCAGCCTTCATTTAATTTACTATTCATATAATTAGAGATTCTTCTATTCTTGTTATATTTCCCATAGAAATGCTTTAAATCTGGAAACAACACTCAGTCTTTATATATACCAGTCAATTTTGATGGTAAAGAACTGCTGCAAAGGAAAAAGAAAATAGTTATACATTTTTTAACACGTTGAACACAAAAAGTTTTACCTTTGTCAAATTATACAGTGACATATATTTTGGACCAAAAGAATTAAACACAAAACTGATACTTTAATAGGTTCTAGATTATTTCTGTGGTAAATTTTTGTGTATTTCTTATAGCTCCTGATTTATATAACATTCAGTGAGAATAGAAAGGGCTTCACAGACTCTATAGGGTAAATTTCTGATATGCATTTTATTCATTGTGCAATTTCTCAAACACATGTATTTTATTCAATATAGTAGAATGTTTTGAAGAGGTGAAAGAATGGCGCTTTTTAAGTGAAGGTGTGCTATGGTATATGAAAATCTTCACTATGTATCCGTGAAAAATGTAGAGCTTGCATCCACAGTTTGATATCTATCTCTCTCTCTCTCTCTCCCTCTCTCTCTCTCTCTCTATCTCTCTATCTCTCTCTCTCTCTCTCTTCTCTCTGAGAGAGAGAGAGAGTATAGTCGACCACCTTAATGTATCTTGTGGGCATTAACTGATAAAGTGAGGTGTTAACTTTCTCTTTCTTTACTGCCAGCCAGAGCAGGGCAAAGGTTCTGATGCTGGTGATGATGATGATATGCAGCTTAAGGGCGCTAAACTGCTGAGGTCATCAGCGCCCTTACAAGGTATAAAATATAAAGTCAAAAAATAAAAGACAGGTAAAAAACCGCATAATTAAAAAACGGGACACAAACCCGCGATGTCAAAAAAGTTAAAAATAACAATAGAATAACAATAACAATAAAAACAATAACAATAACAATAACAACAATAGTAACAATAACAATAAATATGTCTGTAAAACCAACACACTACAAGCATAGCCAATAAAAGATTAAAACGTGTCAAAGACTGTAGAATGCGAGGGACATGAGCGCCATATGTCACTGGGGAGTAAGTCCCTATTACAACATACAGAATAAAATAACAAAGCTAAAAGACGCTCAGCGCATCAAATGCGACGATTAAAATCAATGTCACTTATAAAACGTAAAAGACATTCTACAGCATGCGCGTCGTCTGCCAAAACGTTGGCTATGCCAACAGGCAGACCCAGGCGAACGCGCAGTGGAGCTAAAACTTGACACTCAGTTAAAATGTGACGCACCGTTAAGGGCACGTCACACTGCTGACACAGCGGAGCGGGATCACCACTGAGCAGATAACTATGACTAAAACGACAATGTCCAATTCGTAAACGGGCTAAAAGTACCTCTTCCCGACGTGAAGAACGAGAAGAGGTACCCCAGATTAACGGGAGAGGCTTAACCTCCCGCAACTTGTTCCCCCGGAGGGCCGTCCACTCATCGCGCCAGCGCGAGAGGATGCGGCGACGTAAAATAGCACACGAATCTGACGAGGGAGCAACAGAGGTAAAAAATCTGGGTAATAAAATCGCCGATTTCGCAGCGGCGTCGGCAGACTCATTACCTGAGATGCCCACATGACCTGGAATCCACATGAAGGACACGCTGATGCCAGAGACACCAAGCGAGTGGAGCAGGTCATGTATGCGCTGTACAAGCGGGTGGTAATGGTACAGCGCAGTAATAGTCTGAAGGGCACTCAGAGAGTCCGTACAAATAAAACAGTGCCGTAAGGCGTGCCGCTGAATGTATAAAACAGATTGATAAATGCTAAAAAGTTCGGCGGTAAAAATTGAACATTGTCCAGGTAAACGAAACTTAAAACTACAGTGACCAGAAACAAAGGCACATCCAACTCCAGCTTCAGTCTTAGATCCATCGGTAAAGATAAAATGGAAGTCTCCGAATTGAGCCCGTACTTCTAAAAAAGCCGATCTAAAGACTGAAGCAGGGGTCTCAGTCTTCGGCATCGACGTTAGCCCAAGGTGACAGTGGGCCTCAGCGCGAGACCATGGAGGAAAACGCGTTTCCCCCCGTGGAAGGGCCGGCGCTGGCGGAACGTCTAAATGCCGAAGGAGCTGTCGAAAGCGAACCCCTGGTGGGAGCAAAGCAGAGGAGCTAATAAAATAGTGACGATCAAGTGACTCCTCGAAAAATAACTCGAAGGACGGGTGGTCAGGCAAGCTTGAGAGTCGACAGGCATAGCTGCACAAGAGCATCTCACGCCTGAAGGACAGCGGAGGCTCTGCAGCTTCAGCATACAGGCTAAAAACAGGGCTGGTTGGAAAGGACCCTGTAGCGACTCTTATGCCACGATGGTGAATGGCATTCAATCGACGTAACACAGTTGGACGTGCCGACGAATAAACAATACACCCGTAATCAAGCTTGGATCGGACCAAAGAGCGATAAAGGCGAAGAAGTACGGTCCGATCAGCTCCCCAGGATGTGCCACTTAAAACACGTAAAATATTAAGAGAACGGTCACACTTTGCTTTTAAAAAGGAAACGTGCGAGGTCCAACACAACTTCCTGTCAAAAATCAACCCCAAAAATTTCGCCTCGTCTGCAAACGGAAGTATCCCTGGCCCAAGATGGAGAGAGGGCGGAGGGAAATACTTCCGGCGCCAAAAGTTGATGCAGACGGATTTCTCGGCGGAGAAATTAAAGCCGTTGGCGTTACTCCAGGTGTAGAGACGGTCGATACAGCTCTGGAGACGGCGTTCGAGTACAGGTCCGCCGTGAACTGCAATAAATAGCGAAATCGTCAACAAAAAGGGACGATGAAATGCCAGGTGGAATACAATCAACAATGGGGTTGATAGCAATCGCAAAAAGTGTGACACTGAGTACAGAGCCCTGCGGTACTCCGTTCTCTTGAATAAAACGACGAGATAAAACCGAGCCCACACGTACACGAAAGACGCGGTCCGTCATAAACTCCCGAAGAAATATGGGAAGACGACCGCGGATATTCCAATCGTGAAGTGTACGTAAAATGCCGCCCCTCCAACAAGTGTCATAAGCTTTCTCCAGGTCAAAAAATACAGCCACGGTTTGACACTTTCTCAGAAATCCATTCATTATATGCGTCGACAAGGACACCAGATGGTCGACGGTAGAGCGATAGCGACGAAACCCGCACTGAGCGTTCGCTAGAAGTTTCTGAGACTCAAGCCACCATGTCAACCGCCCGTTGATCATGCGCTCCATCACCTTGCAAATGCAACTGGTGTGGGAGATAGGGCGGTAGCTGGAAGGTAGTTGGCGATCCTTCCCAGGCTTAAGTATAGGGACAATGGTGGCTTCGCGCCAAACGGAAGGAAAAATGCCGTTTTGCCAAATACGGTTATAGACCTGTAAGAGAAAGAGTTTACTGTCGGCTGAAAGGTTCTTTAACATCAGGACATGAATGCCGTCCGGCCCAGGAGCGGAGTGCCGAGAGCAATGAAGAGCGTGCTCCAGCTCCCTCATTGTGAATAGTTCGTTATAGCATTCATCATTAGCAGACCGAAAAGTATATGATGCGGAATCCAGCCGGTCTTTAATAGAGCGAAAGCCGGCGGAATAATGGTCTGAACTGGAAACCGCCTCAAAGGCAGCACCCAGTGTGTTAGCGATGGCAGCCGGATCCACTATGGTGGCATTAGAAACCTGAAGGCCAGAAACAGTACAATGTGACACTTTACCTGAGAAGCGACGAAGTTTATCCCAAACAACGGATGAAGGCGTAAAACGATTAAAAGACTCGACAAAACGAGCCCAAGATGCCTTCTTGCTATCCTGAATAATGCGACGAGCCCTGGCGCGCGATTGTTTAAAAGTCACCAAATTATCAAGTGTAGGGTGTCGCCGAAACACCCTAAGTGCAGTCCTACGGGCACGAACGGCGTCCCGACAATCCTCGTTCCACCACGGAACAGGTGGCCGCCGAGGTTGGGAGGATGAACGGGGTATTGCGCGTTCGGCGGCAGAGAAAATAATAGACGTAAGGTGCTGCACTAGTTGGTTAATGTCGGAGAAGGGCTGGTCGTCAAAATCCAGGTAGGTACTCTGGAATGCTGTACGTGGTGCGACAGAAGAGAAACGATGCATGGGGTAATGGTCGCTGGAGTAGGTGTCAGCGACGACGTTCCACTGAAGACGACGTGCAAGCTGGAGTGAGCAAATGGCAAGGTCCAGGTGAGAAAATGTACCAGAAGAACCAGAAATAAAAGTAGGTGCACCTGTATTGAGGATGGAAAGATTGAACTGATAAAAAATGTCGGAAAGAAGAGTTCCCCTCGCACAAGCCCTTGGCGAACCCCACAGTGGGTGATGGGCATTAAAATCTCCCAACAGAAGAAATGGTGTTGGGAGAGCGGACAGGAGAGATCGAGAATGTCCGCGGGAGCGAGGGGAGACGATGGAGGTGTATACAAAGAACAAACAGAAAAGAAAAAACCGGGTAACTGCAGTCTAATGGCAACAGCTTGCAAGTCGGACGTAAGTGTGATAGTTTGAAAATGAACGTCATTACGCACCAAAATCATGGCACCACCATGAGCAGGAGTACCCTCCTCCGGTTCAAGGTCGTAGCGAACCGGAGTATATCCTCGGAGATCAAAAGGATCGTGAGGGCGAAGCTTAGTCTCCTGCAAACATACGACCATAGGCGAATGGGAACGCAATAAGAGTTGCAGTTCCGCCCTATGCGATCGTACACCACGTACATTCCAGGTCAGGATAGCCATTAAGAAAAAGGGGATAAACTGTCTATTTAGAAGGGCGGCTTAAAATTACCTTTTGTTTAACCTTTGGGCTCGGGCTTTTTGTATGGAGTTGGTCAGACTCCATAGCTTCCTTGGAGGGAGGGCCCACGCGCTCAGTGCCAGAAACCGATTCAAGCGCCGTGAATCGGTTCTGGGTGGCGATGGGTGAGGGGTGCCGCGGAGCGCGGCTTGTCCCAGGACCTTCCTGGGACAGCGACCTCCGAGGAGGAGAAGGTGAACTTTTGTTACCGCGCGCACGCGGAGGGTCTTTTAAAAAATCTTCCCTGCGAAGTTTCTGCTTGGGTTTCTTTTCAACGGCTTGCGACTTCATGGACTTGGGACCAGGTTTATACGGCTTGGTAACTGTAGCCTTAATGGACGGCCGGATGGTAGTGGCGGTTAATCCAGTCATGCTCCAGGTCTGAGTTTCGGCATCTACTCGTGGTACTGGCGAGGCAACAACAGAACTAAATGTGCCAGATCGCAGGAGTGAAGGTTGGCGCGCATGGTAACGCCTCCGGGCTTCAGCGAAGGAGAGTTTTTCCTTTACCCGGATCTCCTGGATCGCCTTCTCGTCCAAGTACCGCGGACAGTCGGCAAACAAAGCAGAATGAGACCCTTTGCAATTAACGCAGACGGGGGCTGTTGAACAGGTACCTTCGTGTGAGGGCTGGCTACATGTAGCACAGATGTTAACGGCACTCTTACATGAGACTTGCGTATGCCCAAAACGTTGGCATTTAAAACAACGCAGAGGTCTAGGAATATAAGGCCTCACAGAAATCCGTTCGTACCCTGCGGAAATGCTCGTGGGCAGATCGACGCCATCAAATGTAATAAACAGGGTACGAGTGGGTACCAATACGCCGTCGCGTTTGGCCTGCACTCGATGGACCGCTGTCACCTTCTGGTCTGCAAGATATTCTACCAGGTCCTCGTCCGATATACCATCGAGGCTATGGGTGGTAATAACGCCTCGACAGGAATTCAATGTGCGGTGCTTCTCCACACGGATGGGATAGCCGTGGAGAAGCGTAGCGCGCAACAAGGTCTTACTTTGCTGATCGGATTTCGTTTGGGCTAATAAGGAACCATTCCGTAGACGAGTGCAGGACTGAACCGCACCAGCAATTGCATCAATGCCCTTTTGAATGATGAAAGGGTTCACCTTCTCAAAGCTTTGTCCTTCTTCGGTTCGTGAAATGACCAAGTAACAACCAGTTGTCGGTGGTGTCACTTCTGTTACATAAACTTTTCGGCGCTTGTTAGTATTAATGGAAGAAGGGTGCTCCATAGCGAAATAAATCCTCCACCATTGCAACCGTCTCCGACCTCGGGCTCTGACTTCTCGGGCGTTACCCCGGCTTGGGTGAGTGGCCTATCTATACCAGACTCACCCCAGGGTCACACCTCCCAGAACATAGACAGAGGGACCCAATCGCCGTCAGAAGTCAGCAGCTCATGCAATGGCCCCCCCGCGGGACTGCAGTTGAACAGCGGATACGAACACATACCCTACATGACGACCCGGGTGGTGGGGATGACGCCATTACCCACTCACCCAGCTGCGCACGCGGTGCGCGGGTATCCGTCAGGCTGTGTCCACGGAGGATTTAAATAAAAAGATAAAAGAAACTAAAACTGTGTGGGCGTTTCGCACGCAAGGTAGGCCGGCGGGGAAGAAAAAGAGATATGCGAATGTCGTGGTGCGAAATGGCCGGAAAGTGATAAGGGAAGAAAGAAACGATGGTGAGGTGCGGTATGAATGGAATGTAAAGAACGCACGAGAGCCTACCTTGTGTCCACCGGTCACGAGAAGAACCCACCTCGACCGGATGGGGGTGAGAGGATGAATGTGGCGATGATTGGCTCGGGAACCCCCGGGTGCGCCAAAAACCCGTACTCACATAAGGTGAGCCCCTGAGGGGTTCTGGTGCTGGGCTGAATGCTTGCAGGTTTATGTAAACAAAGCATAATCTCTCTCTCTCTCGAGAGAGAGAGAGAGAGAGAGAGAGACAGAGAGAGAGAGAGGCAGAGAGAGAGAGAGAAATTAATTTTCTGTGTTTAGGGGAACTCAAAACTTACAATTGCTGTGTAACTTTGAATACAAACTTCATTCACTCACCAGGGATAAGTGGCAGGGAAGTAAAAGAAATACAGTGTTTCGTTTACAGTACATGACATCTGAAATATCATTGCTTTGATAGAGTAACCAAATCCTTGTATGTGTATAGTCGACCACCTTAATGTATCTTGTGGGCATTAACTGATAAAGTGAGGTGTTAACTTTCTCTTTCTTTACTGCCAGCCAGAGCAGGGCAAAGGTTCTGGTGCTGGGCTGAATGCTTGCAGGTTTATGTAAACAAAGCATAATCCAACGTTGAGTGATCATTTTCTGCTCTTTTTATTTGTCTCTGTGTTCTATGTTAATATTGCAATGGATCAATAATTCTGTAAGATGTAGAATCTTTTTAAATACTGTGGACAGTTGCGGTATAATTTCTGATCCCTTTACCTATGTTAGCAAAAAGCGTTACTGTATTCCACCAAAAGTTCAGTATTTACATAGCAGAAACACGCATTTGAAGTCACCTAAACCCAAAAACGAGCTGTTTTAATAAAGCTTCTGTTGTATGTTCAGAAATGAACTCAAAACTGAAATGTCAACTGAATGTCAATATTACAGTCCCGCATCTTTTAAAGATGCAGCACGATTTTCATGAAATTACTGTACACCAAAAATAAAATTGCATGTACATTCTTGTTTTTATTTTTCCCCTTCTCAAAGACGGTTTGATAAAAGTTTATTATAGCTAAAATCTATAGCTCATTAAAACATAAAATTTGTGTACATTGTTACTTCCACTACATATACCTATGAAGAGGAAATATTTCATTCCACCTAAAAATGAGAAATAAAGATTTAATTGCAAATACATGTTTTGAGTTACACTAAAGAGAATGAAAAAATAAAAAAATTGAAAGAAGTCGTCTTTTGTGTCTGTAAACAGCATAACTTAAAAATGAAAATTCAGATAATTTCCAAACAAATGCTATAAGTTGAGGATCTCCCAAAGATAGACACAAAGGTTTTGAAGGAAATCTTCTACCCTACTCTTACATGGAAAGTTTGTACTTATTTTTTATTTTCTCAAAAATGTCTGTGGACAGTTTTGGTTTAAGTAGGTATCGTAAGTTTAATATATTTTCATGGCTAGTAATAAACTTTTAAGTCTTGCATTTTCTGTAAGCAGAATCTGAAGTCCTCTACATTCTAAATTAATTTAACTTTGTGTTACTCGTAAAACATAAGATAGAGACAAAGTGTTACTAAACTTAACGTAGATCTTGATTAAGCATATAATTTGTGAAATACATTTTTTGCAACAACTACTTCTGAGATATATTTTGCTATTGATGTAAAATTTAAACTACTTTATGATTCTTAGAAAATTAATTTGCTGTCCATTTGTTTATTATGATATAATTGAAACAGTATGAAATTTTCTTCTGAGGAATTCATCGTATTGACTGCTCACTTTGTACTGACTTGTTGATAAGCAGTTTGTTATGAATACATTCTCTTGCCAAATGCAATCAACACAGGAATCAGCTAATGATATTGTGGATTAACAAAGTTAGTTCAGTTGTAATGAACAACATGGTTGCTTTACATGAACTTATAACTACTTATATGTTATCTTATACCTTGCTTATATCTGAGCATGTACCTATTATTAGCAGAGATTCAGGTTTTATTTTCTGATTAATGTACTTAAAGATGATAAATCCTCCAACATTTCAGATTATACATGGAAGCAGTTTCTGGTAACAGCAGTGGCAAATCACTATTGCCCTCTGCTGAAATCTCAGGTACAGACACAAGCTTCCCTAATGAAAAGGATTGTCCTGGTTATGAAAGTCAGGAAAGTGATGTCACAGAAATACAAACTGTAGAAGAACATGTTTACTCAGATTTTTCTGGTAAAGGTAGTGATGGGGGAGAAATTCACAGCAGGGTGTTATACTTGAAACAAAAGAATGCTATTCATAAGAGTGAAGGCTACAAAAAAGTATCACATTTAAAAAATCATGAATTTAGTTGTGGGACTGAAACGTCACATAGGTGCAAAATTTGTTATAAGAACTTTACTTATTTGTCACAACTTAAAAAGCATAATTTAATTCATGAGGGTAAGATGCCCTACCAGTGTAAAACTTGTGATAAGAGCTTTACTCATTTGTCACAATTGAAAAGGTATAATTTAATTCATGAGGGTAAGAAGCCGCACCAGTGTAAAATTTGTAGTAAGTGCTTTACTGAGTTGTCAAATTTAAAGATGCATAATCTAATTCATGAGGGTAAGAAACCACACCAGTGTAAAACTTGTGATCAGAGCTTTACACTTTTGTCCAATTTGAAAATGTATAATTTGATTCACGAGGGTAAGAAGCCACACCAGTGTAAAACTTGCAAAAAGAACTTGTCATTTGTCACATTTAAAAAGCCACACCAGTGTATAACTTGTGATAAGAGCTTTATCCAGTTGTCAAGTTTGAAAAGTCATAATTTGATTCATGAGTGTAAGAAGCCACATCAGTGTGAAACATGTAATAAGAGCTTTACTCATTTATCAAATTTGAAAATGCATTATTTGATTCATGATGTTAAGAAGCCACACCAGTGTAAATCATGTGATAAGAACTTTAGCCATTTGTCACATTTGAGAAACCATAATTTGATTAATGAACATAAGAAGACACACTATTGTAAAAATTGTGATAAGAGCTTTACTCAGTTGACAAATTTGAAAAGGCATAATTTAATCCATGAGGGTAAGAAGCCTCATAATTTAGAACTTCTGATACGAGCTTTAATCAGATGTTATAGTTGAAAAATACATCATTTGATTGATGAGGGTAAGAAGCCACACAATTGTAAAACATCTGATAAAAGGTTTACTCAGCTGTCAGATTTGAAAAGCCATAATTAAATTCATCAGGGCCTAAATTGGTTGGCACAGTTGTCACATTTGTGATCACAAGGTTACTTTTTTGTAAAGTTTGAAAGCACACAGTTTGAAAATACATTTCATACAAATAAAGACATTTATGGAGATTTTCGTGATTTGACATTTAAAAGACAGTTACATTTTATAATCAAACAACAATACATATAAGGCTTGCAGTAAAGACTTCATTGAGATTTACTGTGTTTAATTTCATTTATATGTTTACAGTTTGTGTTGCATCTGCTGGAAAAAAAAGAAAGAAAGTTTTGAGAATCATTTGACAAACATGCTATTAATTTATACAGAGAGATTAGATTATGTTTACTGCTGGTAAGCAATGTAATTTATTGCAGCCTGATCCGATTACAGAAATTAAAGTGACTCATGTTGTCACATGCGTGTATTTCCTGTACCCCACTCATTGTACAGCTTCAAAGTTGATGATGCAGAAGATTAAGCTTTTGAAATGCCTTCTTCTTGTAACAGATGATGTAGAACATTCTGAAGCTGCCATCAAGTGTTTAACAATCCAACATTTACAAAGTAATTTCTTTAAATCTAAGAAAAAAAGTTCCATAACTGTCGCTTGGGAAATTCAGTGCTTACTCCATAAAGAACCTTTGACACAGTGAGTTTTTAAATATTATGTGTCATACATGAAAATCCTTTGTCCTTATGTGAATTTTTCAGCCAGCATTTCAATGGGATAACAATCTGCTTACACAGAAATAAATAACACTGACTGAGATATCTACTCATGTAACAATGCATGTGATAGCAACAAGCAGATTGAACTGTATGTTTACAGTGTCATGTATACATACACATGTATACCAGTAGTATAAACAAAAGCTGACAAGGGAAATAAACTAGTTGTACTGCAAAAAGATGATTATATTGCCAGAGTAGAAAATATGCTGCAACAAGAAAATTACATACAAATTCAAGAAGACCCATTAAAATCACATTTAAAAGCCTTCAATCAAACCATCCAGGAAAGCAAAACTATAACAGACACTGATAAATCTAGATTAAAACCAGACCACCCCACTTTACCAAGAATGTATGCTCTACCTAAAATACACAAACCGGGTAATAAGATGAGACCAATCGTCAGCAATATTGATTCTCCTACCTACAAACTGGCAAAATGGTTAGTACAGAGATTCTCTTCACTACCAAAATTCAATAGCAAAAACATAATGAATTCAGAAGATTTAATACAGAAGATAAAATCCCTGGAACTCGAACCAGAAGAGATTAGTTTCCTTTGATGTCACTGCACTATTTCCAAGTGTCCCTACAGATCAACTCCTGCGTCAATTAAAGAAATGGCTACAGCAGACTAACCTACTTGAAGAAGAAATAGAAGACCTCATACAACTTACCAATTTATGCATTGCACAAAATTGTTTTAGTTTCAATAAGAAGTTCTATCAACAACCAACTGGTCTAACCATGGGCAACCCACTTTCACCCTTCTTGGCAGATTTATTTATGAGAGCTACTTAGAAACACACATAACAACTTCCTTTCCATACATGTTTAAAGTTTGGCACAGATATGTTGACGACATCTTCGCTGTTGTCCCTAATAGGTTCATACAAGACTCCTTAGCCTTACTAAACCTACAGAACCAATCAATAAAATTCACCATAGAAATAGAAAAAGAAGGCATGCTACCATTTTAAGACCTAAAAATTATCAGAGAACAAAAGAACCTAACCTTTGGCATATACAGGAAGCCAACACACTCTACTAATTACATAAAAAATAAGAGTTTCAATCCAACCACACACAAACATGCAGTACTAAACAGCCTAACACATAGACTGGTATATACTCCCTTAAATAAAAAAGAATACCAGTTAGAATACCAGCATATAGTAGACACAGCAATAGATAATGGGTACAACAAAGCAACTATTGACAAAAAAATTGCAAAATTCAAACGACAGATGTACATCAGAAACACAACAAATCTCAGCCAGCAAGATAAAGAGCTAAAGTTTAAGAAATTCACATACCACCCAGGAACATTTCACAAGTTTAAGAAGATTTTCATGAAACATAACATCAGCCTAGCTCCACAGAACAAATTTAACATAGAGAAATTACTTTGTAACAAGTTAAAAGACCCCATTCCACAAGACAAAAAAGCTGGAATCTATAAAATCAATTGTTCAGATTGCAATAAAGTATACATAGGTAAGACAAAAAGAAACTTAGAAACTAGGCTAAAGGAGCACATGAGATGTATTAAATACAAACAAATGGACAAATCTGCAGTTTCACACCATTTTTGGATCACTAATCACAACATCAAACCCAATATTACATTAGTCAAACCAGCCAAATTTGCAGCCGAATTAGATGCATGGGAGAAGATCACCATTCTAAAACACAACACACATCTAATGAATTTTGATTTGCCACCACCAAATCCTCTCTGGAAGTACATTTCTCCACCACAAGATGCCACCACAGGATCCAGTCCAAAAAACGGAAACACCAACAACACGGGCCAGTCGAATTAACTTCTGAGGATGGGAACAACCGTTTCCCGAAACATGTTAAGTGAGTAAACTTAAGTGATGTTAGTGTAACAATTCTGACTCACCTTTAAATAAAAGTTACTGTGGTGCTGATGCTCGTCTAGTAGTAGGAAGATGATCATATATTTTAGGAAACCTAGTTAATTCCCTTGAAGAAAGTTGTCTTTCGCTGGACAAGTTAATACAAATGACCCAAATGTTCATGTGAAGCTACTGCTTGACCTCAGAATTCACACAAAGAATACCCAAAGTTCTGGAAGAGAATAATTGACATTGGGACTTGTTTACTTCATATAATCAATGTGCCCTTTACAAATACTCTAAAGAAGAGAAGCTGGGAAATTCATGATTTCATAACTTCCATGTACAAAATTAGGTATCATCCAAGCTGATAGGTTTCATATATGCATCTGACAGGTTCCAAAAAATTCCCAAAAATGTTCTGTCCTGTTAGGGATAGAGAATTCTCAAGTTATAGAGAGATTCTTATAAATGCTATATTATTGCTGAGAAATCCTCATTTGATTCACAATTATTTTTCAGTAATCAGAGTTGATTAATTGAAAGATGCCCTGTTTCCTGCAAAATTGCCGTTTTCTATGCCAGTGGCTAGAATTTTGGAAGACTTTCTAACTAATTTTCAGTCAAATAGCACACTTCTTCCATTTAATATGCTGGTATCTCTCCTAATGAAAAATCTAATAGCACTTGTAAAGAGAGAAATAATTGCTTCAATGGAAACCATTAAAAGTTTACAGACAATTAATTTTCAGTTTTAAGATATTAAGAAAAAGAAAATGTTGATGTTGGTTTTAGTACAAGTTGTTTTCTGAAGCAATTAAAGCCTGTTGATTGATTGTGCTTCATAGAAGATTGCAAGAAATGTCATAATTGTATTATAATACATATTCAAAAAAGTCCTTTAAAGAAGAATTTTGTTACGGGTGCAAAAAGATTTCTACCTGCAGTACAAATGAGAGAAAACAGAGCCAAAATTGCAACTTATAAACCATAAGCAAATATCAGGAAGGTGACATCATAATGCAGGATTATAAGAAATTCTACTGTTGTGAAATGGAAAAAACAAAATAAATACATTTTCCAAACTTTCAACTGGGAGGAGGACAGATTGGATGCTGCTCTTAGCAAAATGATATGAATCATGCAGAGGTGTACAGCAAGCAATTCCAGGACTTAATCAAGATATTTTCATGGAAATTCTGCTGTAGAAAGAACTTCCTGGTTGAGAATATGCAAAAAAAATCACTTTTTGCACAGAGATCTCTTCATGGATCAGTTACATCATTTCCAAGTAAGTTTATTTTTTAATGTCAGCCAGAAAACGACATTCATATTTATGGTTCATTATCCGACTTCAAAAGGCTGAAAAGTTAGGAATTATATTCGAAAGTTTATAAAAATTGATCAAATCAAAATAGTTTTTATAATTTAAACAAATTCTAGAGCAAGTGGCTGGTACAAATGTTATGAAACAAATTATTGCACACTTTATGCAAGTAATAAACTATATCTGTAAAACTGTTTCTTATTCTGAACCATAGCTAGGTTTTTCTATTTTCTGAAAAAGTTTATTAGGTGTGCTTGAAGGATTATGGAAACTTGATATCTCATTTGTGCTGTTAGTTTGTGGAACTGATCCAATTCACTGGTCTCATGTTTTCTTGGCACCACACCATGAGAATAATGCCAAGAGGCCTGCAAATCATTGTCCTCTGTGATGTGGTGGTTACCATGCTAGCTTCTAGTTCCTGAGGTTGCAGGTTCAAACCCGGTGGAGGGTAATGGATTTTTTCAGGCATAAAAATTCTTAGCATGGATTCCTTCGAAGGGAAGTAAAGCTGGTGGTTCCGTGTCGTAGATTTATGGCATGTAAAAGAAGCTCAATCCGGATAGAGGCCTTTGAGCAAAATTACTGATCTTTCACGCCCAATATAGAATCAGACGCTAAGGACCACAGCCGTTAAAGAGCGCCCATATATTAAACAATTTAATTATTACCTGTAAATCTCAATCTACGTTACATGTAACTACCACTTTGGAATTTTCCTTTGAGATCCTAATTTGACTTTCAAAGTCAGTTCTTTACCCACTTTACACTTGTATACATTTGTTTCAGTGAGAAACTTCATGAAACAAATCAAATGATTGGCTACCACTTGTGAGCTGGGTATGAGGCTATACGGCACATGTACTCCAGAAAATGTGTCTCTTTGTGTTGGAATAGCTTTTGTAATTCCATAACCTTGTTGCTGCACTTCACTACTGCCCACATCAACACCAGCTTCAAAACTGGAAAACTCCCCATCAAATTCAAAATCACTGTGAAACATAAAAAGTTCTTCAATATTCTCTGAAGTTATTCCATAAGCTCCATACTTCCTATACAAGCTAATTTATAAACTATAACACCACGTGAAGATAGGATTTGAACTGGAAGAAACAAGTTTGGAAAAGGAAAAGGAGCCATGTCAGTAATCAGAAGTTGCAAATACAGAGTACCGAACAGCGAAGTTAAGTGGTTGGAAAAAATTTATAATATGGTGGTGGAACCTAAAATGTTATATGGAATAGAAAGATGGGGACTGAATGGTGGGGAGGAACCCATTGATATGTCCATAGGATGTTTTGTAGGGAAGTATTGGGCTTACCAAGTGAGCTGGCAAAACAAGTAGTACAGATGGAGATGGGAAGAATGCTGAGGAAGGGTATGATTATAGAAAGAGCATTCAAATACTGGTTTAAAATCCTGAATTTAGATAAAAATAATTTGTTAAAGCAGTGTGTAAAGTATCAGGAAAAAAGCCTTAGAAACTCAGGATGTACTAATAACAACTGAAAGAACCTGAAAGTGAATGGGATGGGGAATACTGGAGGAGAGAGTAATCATAATAATAATTTTTGGAAAACAATAAGGAAAGAATTTGAACACATAGAAATCCAATAACGTTTTGGTGGGATAATGGAAAAAAAGGTCTCTGGTATACTATATACCAATGAAGGAAATATGGAAAAGGGAGACAGATGTTGATAAGGTAAATGATGTGCAAAGGGAGGGAATAGCATGGTTAAGAACTGATGTTTGGAGATTAAGAGGGATAAGAAAGGACATCCCATAGAGTCAGTGTCCCATTTGTGGAGGGAAGAGAGATCTGGAGCATATACTATTTGAATCCAAGGAATGGATCTATGGAGGAAGGAATTTCTGGAGCAGAAATGCCTAAGGAGGATAGGAAAACAGCATTAAGGGGGAGTTTTAAAAAAGGATGTCAGAAGCTTAGGTCAATTTTTAAGTAAAGTTGAGAAAAATGGAACTCGTATGTAGAAAGGGAATTTGAGTTAACATAATTTTTGTTGGCTATTAATGCCTTTTTTGATAGCTATAGAGAATTATAAAATGTCTGTAGAAGTAATTATGTTGGGTGGGTATGATAGGCGGCGGCGGCGCCGTGGCCAAGTGGTTAGACCGCTCGCCTCCCACCGAGGCAGCCCGGGTTCAATCCCAGGGACCTGCATGTGGGATTTGTGGTGGGTTTTCTCCGGTTTTCCCCGCCATTCATTCCACCAACTGCTCCATCATCACCTTTCCTTTCATCCATTTCACCAACATTTCATTTCATCTACTTCCTTCATCCCATCGGGCTGATCACCCATCCTGGATGCTCTGTCTGATCCATGAGTGTCTGCTCCTCGACGGGCCTCTGACCCCAGACACCCGCTTGTAAGTCCTGGGGGGTGTAAGTCCTACATAAGAGGAGGGTAAACAGATAATGAATGAAGGGTATGATGGGCAAAGAGTCTGGGCTGGATGCCCTGCCATACTCCAGTATGTATTAGCTTAACACAAATAAATAAATAAAATAGGTTTGTAACTCCTACCCAAGAGAATCTTGCCTCCTCAGCATTTAGCTGAAACATAAATATCTCAAGTTCACAAAAACAGAAACCATGTCATGCCCAGAACACATTGTAGTATCACGTTGCACATTTATCTATCTCAACAGCTAACAGGTGTTATTGCCCGTTCTTACCAGATGGCACCACAGGTGATGGATTACTAATGATGCAGGCTATGAAAGGAAACATTCTGGGCCTAAGTTTAGGTACCTCCCAGCATTTCATAGCAGTTGTGAGGACTAAGGAAAACTTGGGAAAGCTTCAGTCAGGGAGAACTGTCTTGGCAGGATTTGAAATGCAGACCTCCCAAATCCGAACTTCACAAGTTTCCATAGAGTCATTACAATCTGTAGGGCTAATTCTGGCATGCAGAGGTCATCAGCCTCATCTAAAGACATACCCATAAAGCTACTCTCTTAGTACAGAAACAAGATAAGCGTGTGTGTGTGTGTGTGTGTCTGTGGGTGGGTGGGTGGGTGTGTGTGTGTGTGTGTGTGTGTGTGTGTGTGTGTGTGTGTGTGTGTGTGTGTGTGTGTGTGTGTGTGTGTGTGCGCCCGCGCGCGTGCGTGCGTGTACACATTTTAAGAAGTGATGGATAAATTTGTTTTAAGGAAGGAAAGGGAACTAAGTCCTGGTCCCAGTGAAACTAAAAATGCACATACAAAAGAAACAAAACCAACCTGATAAACAATTAATGGAAAGGCAGAAAGCACCATATAAGTGGTGCAAAGGGCAGTATTCTAGAGAAATTCTATTATTTGTTTGTAGTTTGTGCAAGAAAAAGAGTTGTGTGGCGTCATCATCAGGTAAGCTGTAGTATTAACGTTCACAACAAACGCGAGAACTTAAAGAGTTTAAAAGAGTGTTTTAATATAGACAGCAATGCAAATGATAATTATAAAACCATTCTTTATATCTAACTCAAATTAGGTTCCTCTGAAAAAAAAAAAAATGCTCCCGGTTCAAATGTATTTGATTATAAATATTGACCTAACTAATTTGTTAATGCAGTTGTAAATTATTCCTGTGTTAATAAATAATTTGGATTCCATATATTACAAGTCATCTTACTTCCAGTTCTAAGCTAGATATAAGTAAATCCATGATCACTAAATGTACTTTATTTTTCTTTTGCATTCAGGAATGCATATTGATATCATGTTGTCACAGCTGATACTTACGGAGGCATGAAATCTCGGCGGACTATAAGAATTAACTTCAAGAGTCATTAGAGGCACCAAATTTTGTCGAAACCTCGGCTGATCTGTAAAAATGCTGAGGAAAGTGTAGTAACCAGTATGAAAATCATCTACATAATAATGAAGGAAAATATTGCTACAAGAAACTTTTTGTATTAAAACAACTGTGTATAGACTTAGGATGTCTTTCTTTGACCAAATTAACTTTCAGTGGCAATGCAAATTATGAAAGTTATCATACATAGTGTTCATGATATGGAGGATGCAGTGTGTAAAATAATTACTGATATTTTATCGAAAATAGTCAGCTAGGTGGTATTCAATTATGATAGACGAGTCTACTGACATTACTCACACAGAAACTCTAAGTATGTGAAAATAGTGCAAAAGGGGAAAATGTACACGCACTACTTAGCACTGTGTCTGCTAACAGGATGTACTGCAAGAAAAAATTGAGTTTTATTTATGGACGCTCTTTAACTACTATGGTTCTTAACATCCCATTCCATATTGGGCGTGAAAGACCAGTAATTTTGCTCAGAGGCCTCTTTATCAGGCTTGAGGTTCTTTTGCGTGCCGTAAATCTACGACACGGGACCACCGGCTTTACTTCCCTTCCGAAGGAAGCCATGCTAAGGATTTTTACGCCCGAAAAAATCCATCGCCCTCCGCCAGGTTTGAACCCGCAACCTTGGGAACTAGAGGCTAGCACGGTACCACTAGTCCACGGAGGACGACATGTACTGCAAGAGATACATATTCATGTGTTATAGGAATTTTGGATAGGCATGGCATTGATAAGAGTAAGTACTGCTAATGATGCTGCATCTGTTATGGCAGGAGTTCGATTTGGTGTGGCAACTCTTTTTAAAAGCAATTACCCCATATATTATCTGTGCAATGCATGACCATCGGTTAGCCCTAGCAATTAGTCAAGCAGCAGAATATTGTTCGGAGCTTGTGAAGTCTCAAGATATTCTAAACTAAATATATAGCTACTTTGTACAGTCACCAAAGAATTCCAAAGCATTAAAAGATATGCAAGAAACACTTAATAAGCCAAGGAAAAAAATTGTTAAAACTTTTGCCATTCGCTGGCTCTCATTGGGAGAGGCGGTAAATTCACAATACATAAATTAGAATTTCTTGGTATCTGTGCTGGAAAAAGATAAAAGACCAGTAGCTGCTGGCTTTCTAAAAAATGTAAAGTGTCTAAAGCTTTTGTCACCATTGTCTTTTATGAAAGAGGTATTGTTTCTTGTTAACAAATTGTATTTGACATTTCAGAAGTCAAATTTAGATCCAGAGTGTATATAGATTTGTGTGAACTCATGCATACAACGGCTCGAGGGCCTTAAATTGAAACCTGGATTCAAATTACAGTCCTTTTCTTGATCAAATACCTCCAAAATTTCAAGAAAGTGAGTTTGAGTTGCGTGGAAAAGTAATACAAAATTCACTGCAGCATAGAAGTGTTGTTAAATTCAGGATTTGCAAATTCTTAGATAACTTGCTTATAAACTTAAATGACAGACATGGGGATTTAGATATGATTGGAGTATTTAATGTACTGTATTCTAAAAACTACAGAAATGATGACGAGTATGGCAGGAAATCACAGAAATGTATGCACTAATTAATTCTGCCACATCCATGAATTTAAAAATCTGTCACTGGAATGGACATTGTTTAAGGTGTTGAACAGCAGATGCAATGGAATGAATTTCAAAGAGCTGGAAGAGTTCATTTATGTTAATAAGAGTGAACAATTCCCTCTTATGCTAATTACAGAATATGCCACTACTATTTCCCAGCACACAGTTTACTGTGAGCAAGAGTTTAGTTGCATGAACAATATAAAAACAGAAATCGCCTTTCTGTAGAAAGAGTTAGCAAACTTCTGATAATTAACATTGAAGGGCCGTGTTGCAATGACTTTGACTTTGAACAGGCATTGAGTGTATGGAGTAAGCATAAAAACTGACTTATTTTCTAATGCCATATAACATAATGTAATGCAAAATATGCAAATCAATACTGAAGATTTACTGTAGATAAGATATGATATGTGCAGACCTATATGTGTAAAAGTTGATTTAAAAAAATAATAAAATTTCATTTAGCAGATTACTGTTGCCTTCAATACAGTATACATATATTTCACTTTTAAAACCCTCATTAATAGTGTAATTTATAAATCTTTACACTGGCAGAATTTTGCAAAAACTTATACTTTGCACACATGTAAATTTTGATTTGCGCATTTTAACAACATTGTTTTATTTCCTAGCTTAAAACCTGATTGAAATTATACCAACACAACATTTATAATGGCCCATAAAGGAACATTTCTATTTGGAGAAAATGGTTTGAAACATTTTATAGAAATTGGACCCTTGCAATAACAGAGATAAGAGAAAAAAAGCGACAAATCACATAAAGCTGCAAGCATCCAGCCCACAACTTTACCTATTGTCAAGCTCTGGCTAGAGATGAAGAAACAGTAAATAAACACTTTACTGTGGCTAATGGTAAAGAAACAGTAAACACCTTACTCAACCTAGTGGTACAGAAAAAGTAAGTAACACCTTACTGAGCCTAGAGGTAAAAAAGGGTAAGCAAACACCTTATTCTGGCTAGTGGTAAAGAAAGAGTAAGTAAATACCTTACTCTGGCTAGTGGTAAAGAAAGAGTAAGTAAATACCTTACTCTGGCTAGTGGTAAAAAATAAGTAAGTAAATACCTTACTCTGGCCAGTGGTAAAAAAGAGTAAGTAAATACCTCATTCTGGCTAGTGGTAAAGAAAAAGTAAGTAAACACCTATACTACATGATCAAAAGTATCCGGACACCTGGCTGAAAATGACGTACAAGTTCGTGCCACCCTCCATCACTAATGCTGGAAGTCAATATGGTGTTGGCCGACCCTTAGCCTTGATGACAGCGTTCACTCTCGCAGGCATACTTTCAATCAGGTGCTGGAAGGTTTCTTGGGGAATGGCAGCCCATTCTTCACGGAGTGCGGAACTGAGGAGAGGTATCGATGTAGGTTGGTGAGGCCTGGCACAAAGTTGGCGTTCCAAAACATCCCAAAGGTGTTCTATAGGATTCAAGTCAGGACTCTGTGCAGGCCAGTCCATTACAGGGACGTTATTGTCGTGTAACCACTCCACCACAGCCCAAGCAGTATGAACAGGTGCTCGATCATGTTGAAAGATGCAATCGCCATCCCTGAATTGCTCTTCAACAGTGGGAAGCAAGAAGGTGCTTAAAATATCAATGTAGGTCTGCGCTATGATCATGCCATGCAAAACAACAAGGGGTGCAAGCCCCCTCCAGGAAAAACACGACCACACCATAACACCACCACCTCCGAATTTCACTGTTGGCACTACACATGCTGGCAGATGATGTTCACAGGGCATTCGCAATACCCAGACACTGCCATCAGATCGCCACATTATGTACCGTGATTCATCACTCCACACAATGTTTTGCCACTGTTCAATCTTGTAATATTGACGCTCCTTACACCAAGCGAGGCGTCGTTTGGCATTTTCCTGCATGATGTGTGGCTTATGAGCAGCTACTCGACCATGGAATCCAAGGTTTCTCACTCACGTCTGTTATATTACTTAGAGTGGCTCCTGATGCAGTTTGGAATTCCTGTGTGATGGTCTGGATAGACGTTTGCCTATTACTCTTTATGACCCTCTTCAAATGTCGGCGGTCTCTGTCAATCAACAGACGAGGTTGACCTGTACACTTTTGTGCCATACATGTCCCTTCACATTTCCACTTCACTATCACATCAGAAACAGTGGACCTAGGGATGTTTAGGAGTGTGGAAATCTCGCGTACAGGCTTCTGACACAAGTGACACCCAATCGCCTGACCACGTTCAAAGTCCGTGAGTTCCATGGAGCGTCCCATTCTGCTGTTTCACAATGTCTAACGACAGGACCCTCTGGATAACGGACCTGACACTGACATTCAAAATGGTGGCCGTATGTGGGGGGAATTTGGAAAATGCCTTAATCAGTTCTTGTCTACAAGTTATGACTTCTCACAGTAAAATACAATTATAATGTGGTGCAGTGACATGTCTGTGTAGATATATGCTGCTGTGCACAAAAACGCTGTCTTTAAAGTAAACTAAATGCATTTTAACATTAAATGAAATATGTAACCTCAAACAACACGCTTTTCATTTATAAGTTTGCAATAATTATTCAAAACTATACCACTTAGCAACTTATAGCATCCTTTACTAGTTTTTGCAGAGAGTCCACACCGACAGACTGAAATATAACAAATAAGTAGTCTTAAACCAGCACTGCAAGTGAAATATATGAAATACATAACCTAAACAGCATTGCAAAACAACATTCATGCAGTCTACAGTATTGTATGCAACAACGTAACAGCATAAATACGATAGCTGAATTAAAACAAACTGTCAGAAATGCACCATTCTGCAGTTTAACCACTTTTCTTAGAACCGTTATAAAAGAACCACCGTAACGGAATTTATCCTTTCTTATAACTAAGTCGGAAACAACGATGTATGCATACAGGTGAATCCTTCGAAGGCATAAAGTGTTTACGATTTATGTATATTAACCGTTTAATTTTAAATATTTATATTTTGGAAATATGAATGGCAATACTCCGGTATAAGAGAATAACTGGGACTCACTATACACATACACATTCAAATACTCATAATTGTTTTATTGTATCTCACAAATATACATAATTTAATATATTTTAGAACTCAAATTAACACTGTATGTACCATATTTTAAAATATTTATCACAATTATTTGCACCTCTATTCATTATTATCAAAGTTCGATTTACATCCGGAAACATAATGGCGTTGTAATGTTTTAGGTTAAGTATATTTACAACTATAACGTCCAAACTGTAACAATTTCTTTATTTCACCACAGTAACCGTGACACAAACTATATTCTCAAATAGATAAATTAAAAAATGTACAATTATACTTTACATTTAATGTAGCCATAATCTACATGTAATATATTAGTAAACATAAGTAACACTTGGAAAGCACACGGCACTGAAAACGTATGACTGGGATTATTTCCGCTTCCCAGATTGCTGAAATAAAGGTTTTCAAACACTATTGCTTCACTAGTGTGATTACAAACTGCCGCAGTTACTAAAATACTATAAATCACAGACATCAGAAACACAGCACAGCAGTTAGCGAGTGTAAACACCTCAGGGATGAACACCAACTACCGCCGCCATTTTTCTCAATCTCGAACCCAGTGTCAGGTCCGTTGTTTCTAGAGGGTCCTGCTAACGACTACGGAGGTCACGGATAATGAGTACCAGGCAGTAGGTGGCAGCACAATGCACCTAAGATGAAAAATGTATGTTTCTGGGGATGTCCGGATACTTTTGATCACATAGTGTACCTAAATAACTGTAAAATTGTGACTTGGTGTATGTTGGTCAAACAAAAACAAATATTGAAACCAGAAGGAAAGAACACTTCAGATGTATATTCAACAAACAGATGGACAAATCTGCCATAGCAAATCATTTTTGGATCACAAAACACGACATCAACCCCAAAGTCAGACTCCTGAAATGCACCACCAATCTAATAGAACTTAAGGCTTGGAAAAACATACACATAATCAAACGCATGAAAATGGTAATGAACTTTGAAATCCTGCCACTCAACAATCTAAACAGCTTCATCATGGACACACCAGATGACACCACTTCCACGTCACCTACATCTATGGACCCAAATTCCTGTTATGCTCAGTTGGGAATAAAACTGAAGATAAAAGCAAGCAGTGCTTTCGAAACGTGTTCCATTAATTTAAAGTAAGTGAAGTTTTAGTGTATCTGCCGATTCAAGATTCAATTAAATTACAGATTATATAAACTGTTAGTAGAAATCCTTTTTATTGTCTACATGAATTTTATGAACAACATAAGAATAAGCTGTTAACCTGTATTTGTATATGTATTTTGTATATTTCTAATCTTCTATTTTATCTTGTTTTGTTATCTTGACAAAGTCTATTGTAATTTATGTCATTACTAAATTATGAATAAATATATTATTATTCAAATTCCACCAAACAGGTTGCTACAAATATTTTGCTACAGGGCATTTGGAGAGTTTTGAAATAAGAATAACCTGTATCTTTAATTTTAAAAAATGCAGAACTCTCTTAGATTCATTTAGTAACTTGTGAATCTTTATTTAATTATATGGCAAAAGATGTTCAAAATGCCAACCTTTGACACTTGTTAGCGTCATTGTAATGACTGCCAAATTCTTTAAAAAATACCCAGCATAGAACAAATAGCATCAAATACTATAAAGATCTTGGCCATTGGCTCCTCTTCATTATTAACTGACATCTTGTGCACAAGGTCTAAACATGTCCCCCAAAGGGGTTAGATCTGGTGAACACAATGCTCATGATTTCAGTGCTCCTCTACCGATCCAGTGATCAGAATATGTTACACTTAGCAAATCTTTTACATCACTGCAATTATGCACAGGTGCCCATCACTTTGTGACCACATTAATTGCTGTATTCCTAAAGGAACATCTTCCAGAAGTTCTGACAAAGTATACTGTCAAAACTGTAGGTAAATGTCGTCTGTCAAACGAGGTAGTAAATTGGGCCCTATGAGTGTGTCATTCGCAATGCCAGACCAAATCTTACTGTTAGTCCATGGAATTTACACCCTTGGAAAGGTTTAAGGATTTTCCTTCCACTGGTTGGTTTATAACGGTATGCCTGGTTTTCACAATACTAAACAGTGTCTCAGTTTACAATTGTTAAGCATTTTATTTATAAAATTGCAAGCAGTTCTCGTGATATTTTTACAGCTAGGTAGTGTTGATGACCAGAAACTGTTGTATTATTTCGAGGAATGCGAGGCTAATGCTGATGAGTTGATGTCAGATAGTGATAGTCATGGCCCCGTGAAACATCTCAGCAACTTGCCTGGAGATGATGCAAACATTGTCAGTTTTACTGATCCATTGTAGATTCCCTAAGCAAACATTGGTTGTAAATCAGAAATAGCATCTATACAGGAGATAGTGCCAGAAACAGTCTCCAGGTTGTTACCTGGAAGAAAGGAAAGAATTCACCGTAACAAAGGCAGCGTCAGGCATAATAAAGGATTTGCAGCCACTATAAGTGGGTAAATAATTATATACTAAATTTTCTGAGCCACTTGTGTGCTATTAGTTTGGATGTGTGCCAGTTTCTATTTAACACACCTGCAGTTATTCATCCATTAATAATATTAGTATTTGTGTTATTTTAACATTTGAAAAATGACAGTATGTGTGCAACAGATGAATACAACATGATCTTGGATTTGTCACCAAGGTGATTTATTGGCGAGTGCCCAGCCAAATGTAGCTAGTTTACTACATTGTTTCCAGCCTAAATTTTAAAACAATAAAATAATTTTGAATACTAATGATGTTTCTTTGTTTATAAAGCATCACTCTTTCATTTGGTACAGCTGAAACAGTTCTGAGTACATTTTTAATCGTGGATTTTTTTAACTTATATTCCGAAAAAAGTATTCATAAAAAAAAAAGTATTTTAATGGAACTTCCTGTATAAAATTAATATACGAGGTGTGATCAAAAAGTTTCTGGAATGACGTCATAAATACTACACACCAGTTTGTTTTGTCTAATCTGCACTGTCACCCTTGAAGTAGTCTCCTTGGGAGTTGATACACTTGTCCCAGCGCTTCTGCCACTGCTGGAAGCACCTCTGGAAGTCCTCTTCTTTCAACATGTTCAGAGCCTTCTGCGAATCGGGATGGATGACATCAATGTCCTCAAAACGGTGTCCTCAAAGCCGCATTTTAAGTCGCGGGAAAAGAAAAAAATCTGCTGGTGACAAATCTGGAGAATAGGCGGGATGGGGAACACTATTCATCCTATTTTTATCCAAAAATTGGCCAACAGAAAGGGCTTTATGAGCAGGCACATTGTCATGATGCAGGAACCAGTAACCACTCCTCCATTTCTCCGGCCGTTTGCGTCGCACATTCTCCCTTAATCTTTGCAGCACTTGTTTGTAGAACACTTGATTCACTGTTTGACCCTGTGGCACAAATTCTTTATGTACAATACGTTTAATGTCAAAAAACACAATCATCATTGACTTCACTTTGGATCGAACTTGTCTGACCTTTTTCGGGCATTGAGATGAAGGACTCTTCCATTGTGAAGATTGTTGCTTCGTTTCTGGATCATACCAATAAATCCATGTTTCATCACCAGTAATAATATTCTCCATAAACTGTGAGTCATTTTGTAGCTGTTCTTTAAGATCTGTGCAGGCAATCACACGGCTTTCCTTTTGGTCATTTGAAAGCAAGCAGGGCACGAACTTGGCGGCAATTCTTCTCATGTCCAAATTGCCTTTCAAAATGCTTTGAACACTTCCAAAGGAGAGTCCTAATGAGTCAGAAAGTTCTCTTATTGTAATGCGCCTGTCATTTAAGACCATTTCCCTCACCTGATTGATATTTTCATCAGTTTTGCTGGAACAGGGTTGCCTCTGATGATCTGTATCATTAACTGATGTCACACCACTTTTAAATTTTGAAAATGACTCAAATGCTTGAGTTTTGCCCATAACTTCCTCCCCATAAGCAGTTCTTAACATTTTATAGGCTTCTGTTGCAGTTTTACCGAGTTTAAAACAAAATTTGATGTTTGTTCTTTGTTCTTCACAATCTGACATTTTTGCTATGCGGAAAAATCGCAGCACATGCAAAACACTTGTTCACTTCAGAGCATCTACCTCGTCACTGCATGGTCACAGGAAGCTACATGATCTCTCATTTTTATCGGGAAGGAACGCTGCATGTACAGTCTGGGCAAGAATTAAAGAAATCTCAGTGTCAGCATTGTTGTGAAGGCATTTTGGAAACCTTTTGATCACACCTCGTATATTTTACTACTATAAATGGATATTATATTACCTGGACCTTATGCCTGAAAAGTTTCCACCCTTGTATCCATTAAACATAGCTATTTTTATACAATTCTTCATAATAAGTACTTCTTGCTTAAAATCCTGTGGCAGGCCTGTGGCAGGCCTCTGGCTTTCGCCAGCTGGTTTGGTAAAGCCCATCAGATTGGCCTGTGGCACTAAGAGGGTAAACATGCCCTCTCATGTAAAAACCTTTTCGTCTGTCCACGATATGGGTGTAGGGAATCTTGGTTGATCAATGCATTTATGAAGAAACCACTGGATAAAGCGTAGTTGCGGTGTTGGCCCCAGTGCTTGAACTCGGGTGTAATTGATGTTCCTGTAGAGTTATAGTAGCTGAAGTCTGGCTGTATGCATGGCATGTACTATTGCTCTTGTGCTTGTGAATGGAGAATTATGAACCCAGTCAAGAAGCTCCTCTTCTAGAGTTACAGTTCTTACATTTCTTTGGACTCTTGAACGATACTTTTGTTTTTGGAAAGTTCCTGTTTCTTGCAGTCATTGATGTATGGCAGTAAAGGTGCTGCGATGAGGCAAACGTCCCTTGGGTAAAGCTCAGCATAAAGATCTCATGCCCTTTTCACATTTCCCCAAGCAGCACCATAAACATAATGCATGTCTGCTACTTCTTCATAAGTAAACAGGAACATTTTTATAACAGACTGTAAAACTGAAAGTCCTTCCAGTAAATGGAGCACTTTAGTATACTCTAATAGCTGAGATTGATAACAAACATCTCTTGTAGGAGCCACAAGGTCACAAAGTGCTGTATAATACGTGACGGAATCTGTTACCACATAAATAAAACATTGCAGGTTTTAGGTTAATGGTGATATAAACAATGTTACAGAACACAAGCGATATTCCAAAATGCAAACAAAACATAAATGATATTCTAATGCTGTGGGGTAACAAGGACCTGCTTAACAGAATCTCATCTAACCGAATGCAGAAAAACATTTTGAAAAATGTTATGTTCTTTAGCTCGATAAAGAGACATTTACATTCCCTATAAGAAAATATTCAAGTATAACTCCTGAATCACTCAGTGTTATTCTGACTCACCTTGTACATTTATTATATTAAAATGGACACACATTAAAGTTTGTGTGAATCAACAAATGATAAATTCAAATAAGAATGGCTGGTGGGCAGAAATAAGAAGAATTGGAGAAGATAGGAATGTGAAGAAGTATTGTTCTTCAATTTTCAGTTTGTAGGTTACATAATTATTTTTAGGAGTTTGCCCCACAGTTGTACACCAATTTGCAGAAGGTTATTTGTTTACGTAAAATATTATTAGGGTTACGTAATGAAGATACACTTTGATGTTGTTTGATTTTTAAGACGCCAAACTTTATAGTGAAGATGATGCTTGTTTTTACGTAATATTATTAAAGTTATTTGCCTCGGCTGCTTTCAGTCGCACTATAGAAACACGAGTTCTTGTAGGGTTGTGATAAGACTCAAATTATAAGATGCCACACAATTTACTTTTTAATTTTTACTTCTTTTTATTTCACTTTATATATGCACATTTTTATAAACACAACACTTTATAAAATAAAACTGTGAGCAGTTAATACATTTTTGGCGGAGAACACAAATTTTATCATTTTATACTTTACAACATTTTTACCCACGACTTTCACATCTGCTCTGTCTAATATCTTGCCCGAAACTGACTAGATTCAACGGTAAAAACCTTTAACTTTGGTAATGCCATTCTCTTATTGGCTAATTCTAGTCCAATAGAATTTAAGTATTCAAACTAAAAATCTTTCTTTACTTTTGATTGGCTAATTCCAAACTGTAAGCGAAATTACGTTATTACCTATCTTTTTCATAACCAGTACTTTTAAAACTCCAAACACATTATTGTCACCAAAATTACATTATTGCCTCATTATTAACATCCTAAAACATAGTATTCTCACAGTTTCTGCACTATTAGAGTATATAAACATTTACATATCACTAATAAATATGTTTACAATAAAATAAGTATTTACAATGACTTTACATACAATTTATACAATTATATACATATTGTTTTCTAGGTGGGCTGTAACTGAATTTAATTAATATAAAACACAATTAATATCATTTAGGCATTAAAATACTGCCTCAAATTCCCCCCTTTTAGAAATATTTAAAATTTACTCTTTTTGTGGATTCTTTTAAATTTTCAAATATTTTCTAAAAGTCTCCTGAAAGAAAGAAACATAACTTTTATTTTGCACTTCCTATCTTTCACTGTCACTTTCTTACTTTTTTCTTCAACACTCGTGTATAGCTGAACACTTCCTATTCACTTGCGTAGCACTTTTTCAAGGTTAATGACCTTGTATAATATTAATGACCTGAGCTAAGTTTGCTCATTCACTATCACTTTCACTAACAAACACTTTATATGCTTTACATTTTTACATACAATTATACATGTTAACATTTGTTACCCTTTGTTTACAATTTGTTTCCTAAATTTTAATTTATAATATAAATGTAATTGCTTCTTAGATTTTCTACTAACAATGGATTTTTATTTAATTCTTCTGTTTCTAAACTTTCTTTTGCTATTATTTACTTGCTCTATAATAGGTTTGTTCCCACATGATTCAGAATCGATTCCGAATTATCTGAGTGTGCGCAGTAGCTAAGTGGCGTTCCAACACGACAGAGAATCAGTTCAGAACTAATTCTGAATTTCCAGTTTGCTGTTCCAACGTATTTGGGAACTAGTTCGGAACGAGTGAAATTGGTTCATGATTAAGAATAGGAACTGAAAATTCCAGACATGCGCAGATTGTATGGTCTACAGCGCATGCTCAGTTAATTCAGAATCAATTCTAATTGCTTGGAACAAACCTGACAGAGAGTATAGAAAAAGTGACATACTCTCTGTATTCAGTAGAAAATAAATTTGAATATGTAATTTATTCCTCCAAGCGTGTTTATTTCTCAATACGGAATAGAAAAGGTGTTTGGTAAGCAGTTGCTCGCTGTTGAGTAGTATGGCAACATACTTGAGGAAAAGAACAAACGTCTAACTAAGCCAGGGAGCAAAACAGCGTTCAAAGATAACAATAATGAGTGATTTATAACGTGACAGTGATCTTTTTAATGATGCATCAACTTCCGAAGAAGACGATTATTTCCATTTAAACACAATAAGAAGAAAAAACGAAAATGATCTAGGTAAACAAATCTGAGCACTGAATGGTCTAGATCATATAGTTGATTCTACGTATAAATATTTGTGTTCGATTCTTTGTATGCTGTTCTTGCGATCCTATAGTGAACAATGCCTGCGGATGCTAAACACATCAATAGAGCAAACAACACCTTTACTAATCATATGAACAAAAAAACAGACTAGAGGGTACAAAATAACATATTTATTTCCCATGTCAAACACAGTGTAGGAAATACCATCACCAAATCGCATTTCAGAAATACCTTCAATTACACTTCCTATCCTGCACGATAGTGTACGCATAACGCATATTTGTAGAAGCTGAATTAACATAATATTGTATGAGTTAATTAATTTGATTCATGCCATTTACACGTTTTATCTAAACTATTCCATGTGTTGTTGAATTCATCTAAAGGTATAGGACGTACTACAAGACCAGTACTTTCTGCAAACAAGGCTACACTAGTTCATTTCGTTAATTAGTATAGGTAAATCATTAAATATAAATCAGAAACAGCAGGGTGTTAAATATCACATATTGAGGATCCCTAGGACTCATTGTCCCAGTCCGAGAAGTAATCATGTGTACGACATTTACTCTCTATTTCAACCATTTATTATCTGTTAATTAGGTATGCAACCACATATACGTTAGAATGTTTAGATTTTTAGCAAGAGAATTTTAATGTTGCAGCATGCCATGTTTTACACATCGAATGCTTTCACCAAATCGCAAAATGGTTGCGTTTACATGCACCCTGGAATTAATAGCCAGTAATATTTCACCTATAAGTGAAATTTTCTGTAGAGACTTGTTATGTAAAGCCAAACTGTTCTTTTACAAGTAGGTTTATACCTTTCAAATGCTGGTAAAGGTTGTTTTAAATTACTCTCTAAAATAGATGTTAGATTATACATGGTAGTGAGAAACAATATTGTTAAATGCATTAGCGGCTAATTCCAGACTGCATACATTTGTTTAAAATTCACCTTTCTTGTTGGTGTTTGCTGCAGTGATCTCATATTGAAACCGACTTCGATGTTTATAATACTGCACGTGATTTCAGTGTTGTTTTCTGATCTATTAATTATATCCTGATGGTGATGTTTATGTACCGCTTTAATGACTATGATGCTTCTATTCATCCTTTCAGATGAAACGGTACCTCAGTATGAAGAAGATGCTTTCCTGGAACATTTTTGAATTACAAGAAGAACTGTACAGAATATGGCTCAGGAATTTGAACAAAGCCAGCAATATAAACAACAGTCCGGAAACTACGGAAAGTTATCATCTCTTAGCCAAATGCTCATTGTTTTGTGGTTCATTGGTCATCAAACAGCAAGCTTCAGGGATGTTGCAGACCGATTTAATATAAGCATTAGCTGCTTACACAGAGTACTCAAGAGAGTAGTAATTCTTTTAAGTAACCTGTCTTCCCAAATAATCACTTGGCCTACAGATGCTGAGAAACGTACTATAGAACATCACTTCAATGAAAATGGTTTTCCGGGTGTTATCGGGATCATTGACGGCACACACATTAAAATAGATAAACCAGAAAGGGATCCAGATTCTTACTTAAATAGGAAGGGATTTTACTCTATACACATGCAAGCTGTATGTGGTCACACATGCATAATTCTGGAAATAGTTATAGGTTATCCGGGTTCTGTACATAACAGTAGGGTATTTAGAAATTCTCCCCTTGCCAGTACTTTGGAAAATAAATGTGGACACTATTTTCTTCTAGGCGATAGTGTATATCCACTGCGGAAAACACTGTTGACCCCGTTCAAAGATAGAGGACAACTAACAAGAAGACAGCTGAATTATAACATTAAACTGTCGAAAAATCAGTATGTTATAGAACATTGTTTTGGAATTCTAAAGCAAAAGTTTAGGGTCTTGTATCATGTCAAATTGAGAAGTATCCCAATTATTGTCCATTTGATAAGAGCTGCATGTGTTCTGCACAATGTGTATCTATATGGTAATTTTTTGTTACAAGATATTGATATCAGAGTATAAATACTACCTCAGAATGAAATAGCCGATGGTGAGGAAGAAGATGATGATGGCGACGATGATGATAAGGGTGCCAGGGGGATTAGAGACCGCATTGTCAGAACACTGAGAGCTTAGCGTTAGGAGGAATTAACTTTGTTAATAAGTAACCCCTAATCTATTCGTATGAAATAAATAAACAAAACATGAGCCATAGTTTTTACCAAAAATATGCTGGAAGTTTATGAAAAAATCAGTTTATATAAGGCATTACTTATATATGAATAAACTTAAAATATACTAAATATAATCAAACTATTCATGTCTAATAAATAAACAAAAAATAAAAAGTTTAGTCTTTAACAAAACAATAATGACTTTGTACCTATTCTTATGAAATAAATAATAATGAAATAAAAAATAGTTATGCAAAAATTGAGATATATTGTTTTGGTTTTTAAGGAGGAGTTTTATTGTTACGTTATTTGCACCACATTTTGGGCATCAATTTGAAGGAGTTGTAAGAATGGGGGCGAAGGCTATCGGAAACATTTTACCATATGTGCAGTTGCAACTACTTCAATTTCGGCTCCCCAACAGTTGAAATATAATACATATTCTTCAAACGGACTTTCCATATGTAGCAGCAACAAACCACCTTCTTCAAATTGGCGACAACAGCTAAAAAGAAGAGATCAACGAACACATAGAATTACCAGAATTGACTTCACTTCGGAGAACTTCGGAATCAACATCATCCAAGGACAGCAACAATTCTTTCAGGAGTACGGGGCACGCAGTCAACAATTCAACTACAATCAATGTGGGAACACCGATTATAAAGGTTTACTAACAGCCAGAAAAGAAAGGTCAGAAAATTCCAATACTTTATAAGTAATAATTGTCAAAATAGTTAAGAAAATATATTGTTATTAAGATAATTTGATGCTAATAAGAAGTGGTAAATTTAAATTGAGCAATTCCAAACCAAATATGAAAAAATAAATAAATAAATAAAATGGAAACAGAAAACAATCGAAATATAAATATTATTTGGCTTCTAAAAGCAATAACTGAAATGAATAATAAGCTAACTGATAAGATAAATAATAAGATAACTGAAAACCTATGCAGAAACGAGAAAAGAATTAAGTAATAAGTTAGATGAAATGAAAGTAGGGTTAAGTAATACGTTAACGGAAACCAGTAAAGAGTTAAATAATAAGCTGAATGAAACTAACACAGAATTAAATAAACTACAAGAAACTACTCAGCAAACGGAAGAAATAGAAAATACAAATGCAGATCTTGTGCAAGTACAAATAAACTTAACAGGGGAAATAAATAAAATGCATGAAATGGCAAAAACAAATGCAGATGCAATAAAAGAAGCACACAAGTCAATGATAGATGAAATTAAATATAAAGTACAAGAAAGTAGTAAAGAAATAGATAAACTCAGAAATAATTTTGAAACTTTAAGTACCAGCGTACCAAAGGTAAATGCAAATGCAACTAGTTCTGTAAAAGCTAATCAAATGCATGACAATAATACAAGTGCTGAAAGAAGTGTATCACCTTTGTTAACTAATAACACAAGAGACGCTACTGCTTTTTCCATAGCATCAGCCTCTCAAAAACAAAGCAATAATGATGACACACATGTGCATGTACCAAATCAAATGTCAAACTATTATTCTGTGCTTAATAAATTACCATTACCTTATTTTAATGCTTCCTCAAGTCCAGTACAATTTATACATGATCTAGTAGAATATTTTAAATTGCAAAATGTGCCTGAAGCATTAAAATTGATACTTGTTAGGAAATGCTTGGATAACAAAACCTTAGAATGGTTACATCTGCTAGCAGACAGTGAAATGAATTTTGAGACATTTAGAGGTTTATTTATGAATAAGTTTTGGAATACCACTGTGCAATATAAGATTAGGGCAAGTCTAAAAAGTCTGTGGCACAAGAAGAAAAAGAAATTAAAGTAACTGGAACATAAAAGGGGAAAGCAATGTAATTTAAAAATAAACAAAAATGTATAATAATATCTTTATTAAATGTAACAAATTGTCAATATAACAAAAGAGAGATCAGATAAAAAGATGTAATAGAAGAAAATCCACTGTTAGTAAGAAAAACATAAGAAATTTGAATAGCAACTGCATTTGTATTGTATAAGATATAAATTGTTTGAAATTGTAAGAAATATAATAATGTTTATGAACTAAATTATAAAGAAGAGGTAATAAGTGTCAATATGCCAAATTAAATGTTCAATGTACAGTAAATGAAATGCTTAATAGTGGCTGTGTTAGTGACTAAACAAACGTCACTCAGGTCATTAAACACCAGATCAGTGACCTTACGCCAGGTCATTGACCTTAAAGTGTCGAACATGTAGCAGAATAAATAAATATGAAGTATTCTGCTATAAACGAGTGTAGTGAAAAAACAGTGAGTGTTAAATAACAGTGACAGTGAAAAATAGAAGGTGTAATAATAAAAAGTTTATGTTTCTTTCTTTCAGGTGACTTTCAGAAAGTATTTAAAAACAAATTTAAAAAGACAAAAACAAAAAGAACAATTTTTAAATATTTCTAAAAGGGGGCAATTTGAGGCAGTATTTTTAACACTTAAGTGATTTCAGTCTAATTATATAATATAAATATTCAATAATAGCCCGCCTTAGCAATATGTGTATGTAACAATATAATTTCCATACGTAGCAATTTTGTTATATTATATAATTAAACTGAAATCATTTAAGTGTTAAAAATACTGCCTCAAAATCAACAAAAGTTCAGATGTTACTGGAGTTAATTCATTTAACATGAAACTTAAATTCTTACTTTGTAATGAAAATAAACAAAACTTTACTCGCTGGTGCATTTACAACACAAACATTTTTTCTCCCTGAGAATTTCGTTTCTCTCTTTTATTAGCTCTTTTCGAGCTTTTAGGACCTCCAATTTCTCAAGTTCAATTTGAGCCTTTTTTCTTGGTAGACCTTCCTGTCGTCTCTTATGGCTTGTAGTGTACTAGCTTTGTGCTTTCGCTTTACTGCCGATTTCCTAACACCAGTTTCGCTGATTCCGGTTCTTGGTTCTCTGATTCCTCGCCTTCCACAACTGCTTCGTCCTGTGCGTCGGTGGTTAGCATCAGCTGCGGATTAATGGATTTTTTAGCTCCAAGTACTTTGCCCATTTCGTGTGAATATTCGAAGAAGCTTCTTCCTCTTCCTGTCGCATTTTTACTGTCTATATATTTTTTGTAGTTTCTTTCCAAGACCTTCCATCTGTTCTCGCAATTATGCGGCATAACTGGTGGTTTTAAAAGCATAGTCAGCTCCTCCGCTATATATGCCACATTTGTTTTTTATTCTTCATAGCTAGTGTGCCCAATTTAACTTGATGTTTTTCATAGGAGTGTATCAATATCATTGTGTTGTTCCTCACCCACTTCATCTCCTTCCTGTCCTGATCAACAGCAACAGGTGTAGCAACACCTGCAGATGTGCTTGGAAATACAATGAATTCCTGTAGTTCTGGAATAAAGCATTTATAAACAGAACTTTAAAACTTTATATACAACGTTGTTGTTACCTTATTAGGTAATGTGTAGTATCTTAGGGGACTGTATTAAGATCTAGGTTTACAGTGTCGATTTGCTAACATGTGGTTATTGCTAACCGTCGGTTTCACAGAGGACTTCGTATTACGAATGCATCATAACCAGGATTAGGATGTTTAGTTGCGCACCTTTTTTCTTAGGGTAAGTTAAAGCTGAGCGGAAAGATATCACAATGTGAAATGTTGTTTCTAGTTGCAAAAAGAGGCATTTTTTCTCACACCTTTTTCCCTTTTTTGGGACCTTTACCCCTATTTGGCACCTTTATACCATTTTCCCCTAACCATGGCCATAATCCCCTTTTTTTTCTTTTAAGTTTCATTCCAATTTATTCTTTAACTTTCAATTAACGTCTCCTCAGCTTGCTGTGTACGTGCGAATAGTAAGTCTACCTCTTTCAGTAAATGCTGCGCGGGAATTGAAAGCACACCCACAACAATGGAAAATAATTGTGTGTTCGACGAAAACCTCTTTCTCTCACTTTACTGCTATAAAGTAGCCCGCAATAATGCAATTGACAATGAGTGATTCTATCCCACCAGAATCAGTAGCCTGCTGTTCATGAATGTGAGTTTGTTGCTGTGAGAGATGTCATCTGTTTGCGTGGAGGCAAAGCCTGGGCAGGCAGAGACGACAATAACCTCAACTGTGCAGTTCCGAGAATTATTAAGACTGGGTTATAATTCACAAAACAATTATATATAAAGAAGACTGACATGTGGTTAAAATTTCAGCCCAATTGAATGGATAGTTTAGAAAATAGCAATTTCAGTTGTGCATCCCCTTAAATAAACCAGCACCTTCTCATGCCTTTTTTCACCTTATTTGAGCACCTTTTCCCTTCCTTTTTTCATCTGAAATTTGCAACTAAAAATCCTAACCCTGATCATAAGCATACATTGGTACCATGTAGTTTTGTATTATTTGCATTACGTTCGGAATAGAATTTGTGTGGGGTGTCGTATTGGAGTTTTAAATTAAACATTGTGTATAGAAGTTTCTGTAGCAGGAAACCTAATGTTAAATTGGAATTGTCTTAAATTACTTTTTTCGGGTTCTGGTTTAAATGTAATATCTATATATTATAATTGTTATTCGCAATAACTCAGTATCAATGGCTTTAAGCCGATAAACGAACGCAATTTATTTTTGCTCGAATATTAGCACTGGAATCAGTATGAAAGAAACGCTTACATGTAATGTTAAGGGAATGCACTGCTGAAAGTACTATTTCCTAAGGTTCTCAATTAATTTGGCTAAATGATGATCTTAATTTTGTCTTGCATAAACACTGAAAGCTATTAACTTAATTTTGAACATGTTTTTTATTGTTTTCAAGTTATTGTGTTTCAAAAATGAATTTAATTTCCTTTTCCAAATCTTACACAAGATACAATTTTAAAAACAATCTTCCATTTAAGTGTTGGTGTCATTTATCTAATCACATCGCACGAATTTGTTATTTGCTTTATTTGCATGGTTTCTGTTTACAAGAAAATAAATTGTTTAAGAAGCCTTCATTATACATTTACATTTCTGCATATCCTGTTGGTTTTAAAAATTAATCTGTCAATACCCTCTGCAACACAAAATGTTTACATGATAGTTTTAATTGTTTGAACCTTCGCAATGTGCATGAATAATACCAAAAGAATTGGATAAAACCTCATTATGTATTTTTTTTTTTTAAATAGAGAGTTGAGGGTTGTTACACTACATCACTATGAAATTCTTACTTGAACGCGTTTCGGGAGACGGCTTGTTCCCATTGTCAGCATTTTCTCTCAACTCAAATGAGCATCCCCACGCAGTAGTAGCGTGGCTTGGCTTGGTTTGGCTAGTCAGTCAGTGAGTGGAAGCGCACCGGGCTGGTCGTGTTGTTATGCACTCTCCATACACGGGATGTATGGCGTCCTCGACGAGTGGACATGAAGTCAAGGAGGTAATGTAACACTTTCAGCAATATAACATAATACCATCCAAGTCTTCCCTGTTTAATTTACCATAGTATAAAGCTCCTTTCTTCCATTCTGAACCATGTAGGCATCCTTTTATCAGTTATCCTATAATATTTTTCATTTTCATTTAGCTGCATCCCTTGTCGTGGCTGCGCTTTATTTAATTTGTTAACTTCCTGGTACCTTATTAGCGAGTTGTTCTACCCCATTGAGCGAGTTGTTTGGAGGTCACGACAATATTGAGCGACGAAAACTTCAGGGAAAACCAATTCTAAAAGCAAGTTTGAAATGTAAATAATTTTAATTACATAATTTCACTTCATTACAAAAGGAAACATCCACAATATTGAATAAAAAATAAATGCTTAGGTCATACCCTTTAAATATTACTTGTGGAGGTGCAATCATCCTAAGTCCATTTTCTCGCGATTTTAACACGTTTCAGTTGTGCCTTAACGATACAGTAACACTCAAAGGGCATTTTATTGACGACATACATGTCTTAAAATTTGGCTTATGCGAAGCGCATTGTTTGTCTTTTTGCATAGTATTTATAATGAGCATACAATAGGAGAATCAATATGTTTCATAAGCTTGTTAGAATGTAAAGTCGGATATATAGCAGACGGTGAGCACAGATTAAGATGTCTGACATGTGAAAGGACCAGGTTAGAATCACTCTGGTGTGAACACACACAATCTCTCTATCTCTATCTCTCTCTCTCTCTCTCGCACGCACGCACACCGGCTGAGTTTGATTTCATTCATCAATGCTGAAAACGTAGATATTTTAAAGGAACAGTAAGTCTACAGAAATAAATTAAAACAAAAAAGCTATACCAGACAGATTCTCCATGATGTACTCAGCACAGCTAGGTTGATCTTTCGTCTTCTGATTGACCATGCAACGAAGAAGGCCGTGACAGAATGCGAACGGTTCAAGTAGTGTTCCAACCACACAAAGTTTCGAATTAGTTCTGTGAGAATACCGGACTGGCGCATGTGCATTAGCATGTGTTGGAATTAGTTCGGAACCCGTTCAGAACCGTATGTTGGAACAAACCTTTAGTAAAAAAAATTATTATTTACACTTTAAAATGACATTGAATTTCCTTTGTATGTTCCAAATACATTATTTTGTTTTTCTCTTGTGCCACACATAACCTGTAAATTTTACTTTCCCTTTGTTTACATTTATTTTCTCTCTCTTTTTGTTAAACACATAACCTAAACACTTTATTTTCTTCTTCTTTTTGTTTCTCAGACTGTTTACATTTATTCTGTTTCTTTTTGTGAAACACATACCCTACATACTTTACTTTTCTTTTTGTTTCTCATACTGTTTACATTGTTCTTACGCCAGACTTTTTAGCTTTGCCTTAGTTTTATGTTGCACATTTGTGTTTGACATGAAATTTGGTACATGTATTTGAGTGTTATCATTCATGTTGCGTGTTTGAGATGTTGATGCTATGGAAAAAGCAATTGCATCTCTTGTTTTGTTCATTAACAATGGTGATATACTTCTTTCTGTACTTGTATTATTTACATGCATTTGGTTAGCATTTACAGAACTACTTGTACTTGCATTTACCCTTGGTACATTTATACTTAAATTTTCAAAACTTCTTCTAAGCTTATCAATTTCCTTACTACTTTCTTGTACTTTATCTTTGATTTCATCTATCATTAACCTTACTTCTCCTTGCCCTGTACTTGCTTCTTTAACTGCTGCTGCATTTGTTTTAACCATTTCATGCATCTTACTAATTTCCCCAGTTAAATCTATTTGTACTTGTACAAGATCTGCATTAGTATTTTCTACCATAGTTTTCAACTCTTCACTTTGTTTATCTAATTTGTAACAAATACCCTGTTTAGTATCAGCAAGTTTTAACTCCATTTCAGTTACATTTTTGTCAAAATGACTTGACAATTTTTGTTCTAGCTGTTTACAACTTTTGTTTACCTTTATATCTATGTCTTTCTTAATTGCTTTGGAAGATTGTTCTAGCTTTATTTCTAACCTCCTGCTTTCAGCTTTACATTCTTTCATACAAGTTTATATTTGTCTAGCTAGGTCAATTTTAATACTAGATAGCTCTGTATTTGTTTCTGTTAACTTATTACTTTGTTCAGTTAACTTATTATTAGTTTCAGTTAACTTATTAGTTTCAGGTATCTTTTTACTTAACTCTACTCTTAGCTTTGCATTGTCTTCTTTTAGCTCTGCCTTACTTTCAGTTATTTTATTACTTAAATCATTTCTCATTTCAGTTACTACTTTTACAAGGCACATTATTTGTTGTGATAAGTTTTCTTGCTCTTGTTGGCTAGATGTTTGAGAGATAGTATCTGTTTGTTTTGTTTCTTGTACTAAAATTTGTGAAGGTGATTGACCTTGTATACAACTGCTATCTGACTGACTTTGCATACTATTGCTATCTCTTTCAACATCTACTTCTGAATTTTCAGATAACTGCTCATCCACTTCTAAATTACAATCTGTAATATCTGACCTAACCTCAACTACCACCATACTTTCTTTATTTATAGCTTCCATTTTATTGTTTCTATTAACTTTTGAACTATTTAACTTAACTTTTCCACTTCTTAACAGCATGAATTTTATTTAAATTTTACAATATTTTCTAAATTATATATTTACAACATGAAAAAAATTGAATGTTCTGACCTTTAATTTGTAGTTGTTATTTAATTTCAATACTCAGTGTTCCTGCGTAATTTGTTGTTAAGATGTTTACCATGTGCCCCTTACTCCTGAAGAATTGTTGTTATCCTGGATTCCTTTGTCAATTTGGTGCTGATCTTGAAGTTCCAAGCTGCGTCTCACTGTATGTCTGTTGTTTTTGGCCACCCTGTTGGGTTCTCTTCTGTGACGTCATCAATTCTCGTCATATTCGTAGCCACCACGTTGCGGCGCCAATTTGAAGAAATATTGTTCTTCAATTTGCAGTTTGTAGGTTACGTAATTATTTTTAGGAGTTTGCCCCACAGTTGTACACCAATTTGCAGAAGGTTATTTGTTTACGTAAAATATTATTAAGGTTATGTAATGAAGATACACTTTGATGTTGTTTGATTTTTAAGACGCCAAACTTTATAGTGAAGATGATGCTTGTTTTTACGTAATATTATTAAAGTTATTTGCCTCGGCTGCTTTCAGTCGCACTATAGAAACACGAGTTCTAGTAGGGTTGTGATAAGACTCAAATTATAAGATGCCACACAATTTACTTTTTAATTTTTACTTCTTTTTATTTCACTTTATATATGCACATTTTTATAAACTCAACACTTTATAAAATAAAACTGTGAGCACTTAATACATTTTTTGGCGGAGAACACAAATTTTATCATTTTATACTTTACAACATTTTTATGCACAACTTTCACGTCTGCTCTGTCTAATATCTTGCCCGAGACTGACTAGATTCAATGGTAAAAACCTTTAGCTTTGGTAATGCCATTCTCTTATTGGCTAATTCTAGTCCAATAGAATTTAAGTATTCAAACTAAAACATTTTCTTTACTTTTGATTGGCTAATTCCAAACTGTAAGCGAAATTATATTATTACCAATCTTTTTCATAACCAGTACTTTTAAAACTCCAAACACATTATTGTCACCAAAATTACATTATTGCCTCATTATTAACATCCTAAAACATAGTATTCTCACAGTTTTTGCACTATTAGATGCATATAAACATTTACATATCACTAATAAATACGTTTACAATAAAAATAAGTATTTACAATGACTTTACATACCATTTATACAATAATTATATACATACTGTTTTCTAGGTGGGCTGTTATTGAATTTAATTAATATAAAATACAATTAATATCATTTAGGCATTAAAATACTGCCTCAAATGGCAGATATTTGGAAACTAGAGGGTAAAGTAGTGAGAAATAGGATAAAAGTAATAGAGAAACAAGAAATCTGGGGAAGCCTTTAAAATAAATTCTGATGTAGTACATTCATATGACTTTCTCCACTCTCTATCGTTTATTAGTGGGTATACAAATTATTCTTACTTACTACATTTTAATCTAAATAAACCTTTGCAGAAACAGTTACATTGCCATTCTGTTATAGATACAAAGGGAAAAGCGACAGTCAAATGTTTAAGAATAGGACGCTATATGCTAGCCTTAAAATTCCATACTGTTTCCATGCAATCATGAAAAACAACTAAATGTTGAAAGAACTTTAAAAGAATGACCAAGAAATGAACAATTCAAACCTTTAATAATGGATATCTCAGAAATGGCTTATGCCACAAAAAGCTTATTTTAAATAAATTGTGTATTTTAAAGAGATCTACATTTTTTGTATGGTACATTTTCATCTACAGCTTAATGTTTGCCAGTTATACAAGTTTATACAAAATTTCTTCCAAATGAAGAGGACTTCATAGGCCATTTCCCAAAAATTCAAGATTGAGGCAGTATTTTAATACCTAAATAGTTTCAATTGTGATTTATATAAAAGTAAATTCAATAACAGACCACCTTGAAACAATATGTATGTAATAATTATTTAAATTGTACGTAACAGTCATTGCATATGCTTATTTTTATTGTAAACATGTTTTATTAATGTTATATGAATACATTATATACTTTAATAATGCAAGAGCTGTGAGAATAATAAGTTTTGAGTTGCTAACAATGAGGTAATAATGAGGTAACCTTGTAGCAATAATGAGTTAAAGAGTTTGAAAAGTTACCAGTCATGATTATATCAAAGATAAGGTAAATTCAGTAACAGTTTAAACTTAGCCAATCAATAGCAAGGAAAAGGTTTAAATAAAATGCAGATATTCTATTGGACTAGAATTAGCCAATCAGACACTTGAAATACCGAAGCTTACAGGTTTAACCGTTGAAATCTTACTCAGTTGCTGGCAAGCCTTGGTAGTGAACAAATGTAAGATATGTTCTCTACGAGTGAATCGTAAAATATGTATACGCGCTAAGTGAAAGTACTGAAGATTCTCACAGTTCTTAAAAAGTGTAGTGCTTTATAAAAATGTGCAAGAATTAATAAAAGAAGGGGGTTTAAAAAGTTAAATTCTATGATGTCTACATTCTTGTTATACCGCACCCTGAATAAGAGAAACATGTTTTCTAAAGTAAGACTGACGCAGGCGAGGCAAAATTCAAACATAAATAATATATAGAAGCAGCCTTGATAACAAAGTTAAATATTATAGTGTAAAACTTGGAGTGTAATAACAAAAACACATCTTGAAATCAGCTTCTCGTACGTAGCAGCATATTGCATAATGACAGTAAGTATTACGTAATCAACAAATTCAAACAGACGCCCAAAGCGTGTTTTAGGAACTCCTTAAATGCAACTAAATAAAATATTTACATAAATAAATATTACGTAAAGTACAATTACGTAAGTATACCAACTTCTTCAAGTCTAAACATATATATTACGAGAAGCAAAACAACTTCAAGTTTACGTAAAAACCAAAAGCAGCACAACATAACCTTTTTCAAGTTTAAAAATAAATTACGTGAACCACAAAAAAAACATTTATACTTCAAGAAATACATTTTATTTGTCATATATATATATATATATCTTTCATATACTGTATTTTAATCAAAATCGTTAGAGCCATTTTTTTTAAAAATTAAACATTTTAAAGAATATTTCATGTAAAGGATAGTTTAGGATGGGGGGATTTGTTGAAAATCCTTGCACGCACGCACGCACGCACGCACGCACGCACACACACACACACACACACACACACACACACACAAACATGTTTCCAAAAATGCTTTATTTGGATTCAGCAAGTCTCAAAACATGTATTTCTGGTGAAATTGGTATAGAATTTTTGGGTGGAATGCAGTACTTCATCTACTTACTATACATAGTAGAGAAAGTAAAAAGGCCTTAACTTTATATAAAACAATAAGAGACTGGTTATGTTGACATAGGCAGCAGAGAGGAAAGGGAAGGATGAGAACAATCTAGGAACATGTGGAGAAAAGGAAGTAAAATAATGTAAAAAGTTAGAGAAGTGGAGACAACATGTTTGGGATTTCAAGTGGGACAAAATGAACAAGGAAATGTTAGCCATAAAAATGTTTGTTGACAATTAAGGGAGAAAAAAGAAGCAAGGCTATGGGTAAGTTTTAAAGGAAAAATTTAAAGAGGAGCAGGAAGGACGAGACAAAGGAGAATAAGAGAAAGTAGGAATCGGAGAAGTGGAAAAGGAAGAAAAAGGATAAGGGCTAACCAAAAGCCAAAGGGCCAGGGCATCAGACCTTAAAAGAAAGAAAATCTGACTCAAACTGTACTATACTGTTATAGCAGAAGTAAACAAAACTCTGCCGATCACATGGCAGCACCATGCGGAGGATGATGGGAACTAAGTTTGCAGACAGAATGAGAATACGGTACATTGTGCAGCTTGGGAATTATTAACTCTTATGCATTTTTATGCCGTACTCATATATTTTGCCTTACACTCTACACCTTTAACACATAAAAATAAGAGTGGTACCTGAACAGTTCGGTTAGCATTATAGGTTAGAAAACAAATGCAACCCACGCAATCAGAGCAACAATTTCAACATCACTAACAAAATTCAATTTTTGCTAAACAACAGCCAACTCTATTCATTGTGGATACTTGTTAAAACATTTAAAACAATTGTCATATTACCTTTTCCTGCATTTATGTTTTCCACAGAGAATTCTCAAACATGACAACTCTCAAAACTTACTTGTCAACACTGTCAGCCTATCCAGAAACAAACTGCAGTGCCTGTGTAAAGCCTCCTAAACATCTGCTCTAACAGTTCATTTAGTTATAGGTGACTCTGAACAAACACATTTTGTTTCATAAATAGAACTCTTACAATAATGACACTTTTTAAATTTCTCCGCACAAGAATACTCACCAAATGTTAAAATCCGAACTCAACTGTTTTATGTAAAGGAACAGACAACATGCTAAGTGGGAAATGTTATAGTTTGGCCATCAGTCAATAGAGTACTCTCTTGTCACGTGGTTTTGCTTACAACTCTTTAAACTTAAAATGAAACCACTTTAAAATGTAAATTTAAAATTTGACATAAATATAACTACATTTTTATATACTGTTCGGTGCAAATTAATATTCTATTCTATTCTATTCTTATTATGATAACTGTTCACTTAACCCAACTTAAAGGAATTCACAATGCACTCTCCACCTATGTCCCTGGATGAAGGAGAAATAAGATTCAAGTGGATTGCTATAATTTTTTAAGTTTATTTATTTATTTCCAAAACTTAAGTGTTTGCCCCAAAACATATTTAGGGTATTATTTTGTACATATTAAGCATGGTTAAAACAAATCGGTACCCACATGCTAAAGGAAATTACCTTAATGAGCTATGTATTTTTCCCACAGCAGGCATTTGTCTATCTCTTATGATGGTTCCCTACTTGTACACAATTCATTGAAATAAAGGGGACTTCAAAGAAAGCTCAACATATGGTATTTTAATGAAATATTGTTATAGCCATATTTGAGAAAATAACAATTTTCCATTTTTCCAGGTAAAGGAAAGATGCTGAATTTTGAAGTGGATATAAATAATTTAAAATAATAAGAAAAGTTTATATTGGAGATCACATTTATTGCTGTTATGACTGGTTCACAACAACCAGCAATGACAAAGTTAAAATACTTACACAGTAAAACCTGTCTTCAGCGGAATTGAATGGGACTCTCGAATATTTCTGTTAAAGATGGGTTTCCATTTAATGAAGGTAGGCCTAGCCTATTAACAAAATTAAACCATAAACATACACGTATTCTCACCTTTTAAACACAATGATTTATTCGGTAATGCACGGAAGAATAGTACCATCTTGTTGTTTGCTATGTTTTAGATTCGTATCCTTTGAATATTGAAGGTAGTTTAGCAATCCAATCAGCGATGGTTTCAATATTAACATCACTCGACACACCATAAAGTTAGTTAAAAACTATCTGACGTCTTTTGCAGAAACTCTCCAACCATCCATTAGATGTTTTGAATTCAGTCTTACCCAGTTGTTCAGCTACCTTTTTAGCATATTCCTGTAACATAGGTCCCAATATGTAGTGATGTTTTGCCCTAACACTAATGAACCACTCCACACTATTTTATTAATGTCCTGGTTTTCAGTTTTCTTTAAGTTCTCTGTTTATTTTTCCATTAGTACAATTTTCCCACTGCTTCAGAATTTCTGTTTTCTTCCTTAGAATCTCGTAAACTTGAGTTATGCCTATGTTGAACACCTTCATGATCTGCTTTCCACTCAATTTATCACGTTCACTAGCATAAATCACTCTCTCGTGTTAAGATCTAGCACAACTCTTGTTTTCGAAGCCATGGTGACTATTGCTGAACTAGATCACCACCACCTATGTGAGGCAGTATTTTTAACACTTAAATGATATCAGTCTAATTATATAAAACAACAAAATAACAGCCCACCTTAAAGCCATATGTGTATAATATAATATATAAAATGTATGTAAAAGTCATTGTATTATGTTTATATTATTATGTACATGTTTAATAATGTTATGTGAATGTATTATGTAATTTAATAATGTAGGAGCTGTGAGAGTAGAGGCCAAAAGTTGCTAACAATGAGGTAACCTTGAGGCAATAATGAATTGGAAAGTTTAATAATGCTACTATAATTCTTGGAACAATAATGCAATATTTAAAACTGTTTATAAATAGCCAATCAACAACTAGAAAAGCTTTAAGTTAAATAAAAGTATTCTAATGGAGTAGGATCAGCCAATCAGAAACTGAAATAGAGCAAATTGTACAAATTCAGGCACCAGTTCCAAACCGGACGCTAGATGGCAATGTTCCTAAGCAGTTAAATATGTATCCAGTGCGAGACGAAAATTCATTATGGCGAGAATATTATAAAGTTTGTATGTTAAAAAATGCAAGTAATTAATAAATAATCTCAAAGCTCTCTATATCAGTGAAGTGTTATTTAATCGTGTGAGGGCTTAATAAATGGAGTGAAGTAAAAATTATAATTTGTATAAGCCTACATTCTTTAGCCGCATCACCCCTTCAAAGAGGTACATGTTTCTACAAATTACTACTGATGCTGCCGAGGCAAACATAAATATATATAATATTTAAGGAAACATTAAAATACAAAGTTGATTCCTAAACGTTGGAGTGAAGGCCACTGGAAACTTTGCATCATACGTGGGACAGTTACTTCATCAAGTTTGGCTCCCCAACAGTGGAACTACAATACAACATTCCTACTTCAAATTGGCTTTCCAACAGTGATGCATTCAACAATACTTCTTCATATGTAAGTTTAGAGATGTACTAATTAGATCTGACAAGTCATTAGAGCAGGAAATGGAAAGGAAAGAGACAACAATAAAAGATAATCAGCCGTGCTTATTGTTAACTTAACTATGCAGTGAAGGATGAATATGACAGGTTTCTCAATATTCGGACCGCTATTAGCGCACCCTCCTCCTAGACTGGTCAGGAAGCAGCAAAATGGTCATGTTTCAACTTAAATACCACGTACTTACAGCAGACAATGCAGACTTTCACAGGGTGTCTGCAAATTTTCTAAACTCTGCATTCTGGAACTGGAAAGTTTCCGTTAAAAGACGTACTTTGATTTCCCTGTCCGCGTAAGACAGTTTCCTCTTAATAAAGGGAATTTACCATGTTTTTTGCCACAAGATTCATGGGATTATGAAATATTTCCATTTAACAAGGGGTCCGTTGAAGGCAGGTTTTACTGTATTATAATGTGTGTTCACAGTTGACAGGGTCCGGGAATGGGAAACAAGACTGTGTACATTCCGTAGTAGCAGTAGAAATAGGCTTTGGGTAGTGTAAAACTGCTAGGGCCATCAGCGCCACACTCTGACTACATATTCATTTATATCCTGGTACAAAAAAAATGATGATACATTCACATGATTTTTCTGTACTTTCTATCGTTTATTAGTGGATGTACAAATTATTCTTCCTAAAGCTTATTTTTCTATCTACCATGTTTTAATCCAAATGAACCTTTACAGAAATGGTTACATTACACATTTTGTTATAGATGCAAAGTGAATAGCGATAGTCAAATGTTTAACAACCGGATGCTATATGCTGGCCTTAAAATTCCATACTGTTTCCATGACATCGTGAGAAACAGCTGAATGTTGACAGGACTTTAAGAGAATGACCAAGTAATGAACAATTCAAACCTTTAATAATAGATATCTCAGAAAAAGGCTTATACCACAAAAAAACTTATTGGAAATAAACTGTATGTTTTAAAGAGATCTACTTTTTTTTGTGTGGGTGGGGTGTGGGAGTGTGTGTGCGTGTTTTTGTCTATTGCTTAACGTTTACTTATACAAGATTATAGAAAATTTCTACCAAATGAAGTGAACTTCACAGGCTATTCCCAGAAAATTCAAAATATACATTTTGTCATGTAAATAACTATAATGTGTGGTATTTTAATCAAAATCATTAGAGCCACTTTTTAGAAAATCAAGATTTTTGAAAAATTTTCCTTGTAAATAATCAGGGGTGGGGAGATTTTCTTGAAAATCTTTGTCACTTCTTTGGAAGGTACTGAACTTAAATACCAAGTTTAGTGCTGATCTGACTTTTCATTTTTGAATTATGCTGTTCACAGACACATGGACCATTTTCCAAAAAGGCTTTTTTTTTTAATCCAGGGGGCCTCAAAACGTGTATTTCTGGTAAAATCTCAATACTAGATTTTTGGGTGGAATCCATTACTTCCCCTACTTACTATACGTAGTAGAGAAAGTAAAAATACAAACTTGTAATACCAAAAAATTCAGGAAAGGAACAAAAATGAAACACAACCAAATGATGTGGCATTTGGTTGTGGAAATGTATGTATTAACATTATATTATAACATTTGGTTATGGTAATGTTTGTTTGGGTGGTTCTTGGGTAGGTAACACAGACCGGAATTAGGTCATGATAGTGGGGGAAAACCGGTTCTTCAGTAGTAAGCGTCTGTTGCTCGCTCTCTTGAAATGCAGCAACAGTACAGTGCGGTTGGAACATGGGGGACTCGCCGTCGACAGCAAAAGGAACTGTAATTATTCTCAATATACGAGGTACGTCCAGAAAGTAAGTTCCGTTTGGTAATAAAATTAAATTGTGTACAGATACAGAAAAATTATTTATTGCACAAAATTCTACAACTCTTAAACTACTTATCCACATAACTGCCGAAATTTTGCAGGCATTTGTCATAGCGTGACACAAGTTTTTGTATACCTTCTTCATAGAAGTTTGCCACCTGTGTCTTCAACCAGTTGGAAACATTTTCTTTCAGCTCTTCGTCATTGTTGAAGTGTTGACCGCCAAGGAAAGGCTTGAGATGTAAGAACAGATGAAAGTCGCTAGGAGCGAGGTCAGGGCTGCATGGAGGATGGTCAAAAACGTCCCAGTCAAATCTCTGTAGGAGGTTTTGCGTCACATTTGCAGTGTGTGGTCGTGCATTGTCATGAAGAAAAACAACACCTTTTGACAGCAATCCTCGGCGCTTATTCTGTATTGCGCGGCGCAATTTCCTAAGTGTCTCGCAATAAACATCTGCTTTGATTGTTTGACCACGCGGTACGAAATCAATGAGTAAGATGCCTTTCCAGTCCCAGAACACTGTGCACATCATTTTTCGAGGTGTCAAGATTTGTTTCGGCTTAACCTTTGCTGGGGATGAAGTGTGCCTCCATTCCATTGATTGCCGCTTACTTTCAGGGGTGTCGTTAGAAACCCAAGTTTCATCTCCTGTGACTATCTGTGTCAGAAATTCTTCGCCGCCTTCATCATAACGGGTCAAAAACTGAAGTGCACTACCCATCCGGTTTGTTTTGTATTGCTAAGTAAGAATCTTTGGTGCCCAACGAGAGCAAAGTTTACGAAATTTCAGTTTTTCAGTAACAATTTCATGAATTAGCGATCGTGAGATTTGGGGAAATTCCATAGCGAGAGCACTAATTGTAAACTTGCTGTTTTCCTGGATCTTGTCATCAATCGCGTGAACCAGTTCTTCTGTAACCAAAGATGGACGCCCACTTCGTTCTTCATCGTGCACTTCACTACGTCCTTCATTGAACTGTCGAACCCATCTTCTCACCATTGAATCACTCATCGCATTTTGTCCGTAAACTTCGCAAATTTGCCGATAAATTTCAATTGGTTTCACTTTCCTAGCATTCAGAAAACGAATCACAGATCTGATTTCACAAGCGGCGGGATTTTCACTCAACACCGACACTGTAAACAAGCACAACAAAGCGTACGTGGCTGACAGCGATCTCAAAATGGCGCACGTTTCTTCTCCTTGATGCAGAGCGTCTACCGCACATGTGCGGAACTGCGATCGCAGCGCTGCAGCGGAGAGAAATTGAAACAGAACTTACTTTCTGGATGTACCTCATATTTTGGCCATCTAACTTTCTGGCATGTAATCTCTTTACATAACTAGATCCTTCTATCCTTCCACACCATGATCTAGATATATTTTTAGGTATTTTCAGGTATTTGAGAACTTAGTTCAGCTCGCCCCTGTCGGACCTTGTGTAGATTAATGTTTGATTCTGTTTTCGGTACCTTGCTCTACCCCGCTTGAGTTAAATAAAATGTAGAGGTTACGACAATATACACAAATTCAGTACACAGTTGTAACAAAATATACAAGGAAACTCATAACAAGCAGACAGTAATGAGTGAAAACACAGGGTTAGTAAATTCTATACAGCTCAGAAGCTTCTTCCAGAAAATCTCAAATTTTAACATGCACAGGTAGGACAAGTCCACCATACTTTGGCAAGCAACACTCCCAGGGGCCTTCCTGGAGGCTCCCATAACTGACAGCAGTCCAGTAGCCGAGATTGAATTCCACACAGCCTATAACTTAATTGTAACTCTCAGTGTTGGATGGCCTGATACCCTCACTACACAACAATCTCAAATTTGTGCTGTCTCATCTGCTTCTCTCTCTCTCTTGCTTTTTTACATTTTGTCCACATTGAATCTTCCCAGGTGATTGATTATGAGCAAGATATGTCTAAGTAGGTCTTCTCATTTGGTACATTCTTCCAAAGACAATTCAAACCTCTCTACTTTCGAAAACCCTTCCATTTCAGTAGTAAAACAAACTTATCACTTACAGGCAGTTGCACATTGTTCTCCACCAAATAGGATCCAAGAAGAGCATTGTCGTCAGCTAGCTTGACACAAAGATTATTCTCTTTGCGGTACACCACTATAATCACTCCACTCTTAGAACCAAACTTGATGTAAACACATGATGCCATAAACTACTCCATTATGCATGGTAAACCAGACCATACCATAACATACAGTACCTTAAATATGGGTGATTATCTGTGGGTTTTCAAGAAGTTACTTAATAATAGTTTGAAACTTTTCATTAATACAAAAAAGTGAATAACACAAATAGTAAAACTAAAGAAGGTTGTAGTTTCCATCCTGTTGTCCATCCCTCTCCTGTATTCACATAATAAAGCAGCAAGTAAGACGATAAACATGGCTGTGCTGTTATCTGTGACAATGAAGGTGAAATAGCAAAGTATTGTAAAGGTTAAGCTGTTAAAAAGCATGAGAAACAAATTGTTTTGAATGTTTTTAACGAACTAATGAAAGAGAAACTGTCATTGTGTAATTAATGGTAGATGTTTCTAAGTGGAGTATTGCATGAGCGCATAACAAACTCGAGTAAACTGAAGTATTGAGAACACCAAGGAAGAATAGAAATTATATGTAAGCCAGAATTAGAAAAGGTGTTTATTTTTAATTTTTACTAAATGTGCTATTCAGTTTTTCTTCAATAATGAACAGCCAACAGTGATCGCCCCTTTTAAACGATCCAGGTTTCATAAATTAACCCCAAAATTGCATTAGGGTTGTGAAAAGAAATAAAGGGAATATATTGACTAATTTTGAAGATTTAGAAGCTAGTAACAGTGATGTGTCTTGAGAACATGCTGACGATGGGAACAAGCCGTCTCCCGAAACGCATTCAAGTAAGAATATTTTAGTGATGTAGTGTAACAACCCTCAACTCTCTTTATTTTAAAGGGAATATAGTTGACAGAGAGCCACATTTTATACTGCGTCCCGATAGAGATGCAGCTACAGATTAAAGTGAGTTTTATTTTAATTTCCTGTATTTAACTTCAACTCATGTTTTATTTCACTGTTTTTATTATTATTATTGTTATTATTTTAATGCATTATAAACATATAAACACGAGACGTGAGTCCATGTGGCATTTGCTTATGTTTGCTCCTCACATGGCTAACATGGAAGGATACAGAATGTTTTATTTAGTCAAGTTGGTTTTAAGGCTGGATCGACTACAGTTCCATTGTTGCTGTCAGTGACTGTCAAACTTTTCTGAAAGCGTCTGTCCAAACACAAAGGATAAAGAATGTTGCAATTTTACAATTTGCAATTTTTGACCCTAACCCAACCCCCAAAGCCTGGAGGACAAGTGGCTTGGGACCCCGGGAACGCCAATCCCTACTTACTGAAGTAAGACCCTGGGGGGTGTGCATTGTGTGATTCATGGTTGGTTTCTATGCTGATTGCATATTAATATTCTAAAATCTCACACCTCTTTACTGATTTTGACGTGCAAATAATTCAGCAAAGGTTAGAATAAAAATTTCTTTGCATTCTGGATGTTACAGGTATCACTCTACACTTCCCTATGTGGAGTGCCAGCACCTTGCTTCGGTACTTATCTCACTATTCAAGTGGTAGTCTACCTCGCTTCTTTTACACTGTGATGGAGCAGCTATGGCTCAAGGTTATCGGCAGGTTGGAATAAAAACCACTCGCCAGTGTAAACACTGGGCATGTTATCAGCAGATAAACAGAACTTTATGGAAGTTTCTTTCCCTCTCCTCCAGAACATGTGTCAAAATAGTCCTGGAATGCTCTATGGAAGATTCCACTGCCTATATAAGTGAGCATTCTCGCGAGAGAGTTAGCCGAGTCAGTCAGTGAGTTAGTGGGTGCATTTTAGTAGGGAGCAACATCAAAACGATTCTCCAAGCAAGTTGATGACCACTGTGAGTGGTGAGGAGAGGTTGAAGAAGTCTTATGTTCGACTCTCCAGAAGAGGAGGCTACATCATGAAGAAAGTGAAATGGCAGAGAATTGAACTCCACCTTAGTGAAGAACTCCCAACTAGATAAAAACAAAACAGTGGCAGTTGAAAAACTGGACAAAGTCGCAGTACTATACTACTTCTTTGACAATTTTATTATCAACATCTTTTTACTATCATGTACTCATGGCATCACCATTCTGAGCATTGTTGATTACTTCCGTCTTTCTTTCTGCTCACTTTGATAACAATATGTTACAATCGATTCTCCTATGACTCAATACCTATTTACATGTCCTTTACTTATCATAAGTCATGTATGCCATATTCAAACCTTATACATTCCAATGATTATGAAACCTATTTACATGTCCTTTACTTTACCATAAGTCATGTATGCCATATTCAAACCTTATACATTCCAATGATTATGAAACCAATTAATATATCTTGGCTTCCTCAGTTCAAAACAAACTACATTCATAATACAAGAAGTAAAGCACATCTATGTATTATAAACCACAATACAGCTTTATTCACGCATAGTTTTCAACATAATGCACTATTATTATATAGAAAACCACCAGAAAACATTAAAAGCATAACATCGGAAAAAAAGGCACAAACAGGCTCTAAAAACATTTTTAATGGAAGGCTGCTTTTTTTCAGAAGAATATTTAAATCATAGTTCTCTTAACAATACTTCCTAAATTTATGTCTTTTATAAATATTTAACCAATATTTTTTATGTATTTTATTTATACTTTTCTGAGTCTTTTTTTATAGTTTTGTAAGTTTGACAAAGCCTTTATCTTGTGCAACATTCAAACGGTGGATAAAGTATGATTATGATCATATAGGTACAGCACATTATTTTCTTGCATTTCTCTTGATGAGACTAATCATTATTATGTAGGTTATCTTTGTTTGCCTTTAAAGTCCTGAAACAAAATTGGTGAATTGCAAATCACGATAAGTAATGGATGTGTTCCACTTCTGGTCCATTCCACAAACACCACCTCCCTTCATACGTCACTTCCGTTCCTCTCTGGAACTCCGACAGGTTGGTATGGTTTAGCAACCTGACATAGGACAGGGAGAGGCTGGCAGCAACGTTACCAAATTTCTTTTGCTTAGAAAACATTTAATAAATACAATATTTAACTTTATCCTTTCTATTTATGATATCTTGTATTGTTCTGGGCATCCTTAGTTCAATTCCCATTTTAACTTAAATACGAAGGTTGGTATTTATTAAGCATTTCATTTTTTTAATTATACTGTTGACAGACACAACACACAAATGCTTTTCTAAAGATACCTCTTTTTTATGTAAGGACCTCAATACGTATATTTTAGGTGAAATTGCAATATACAATTTTTGGGTGGAATACAATACTTCCTCTACCTATAACAGGTGGGTGGCAGAGAAAGAAAAAAAATCTGATGTGCTACTTTCACATGACTTTTTCCACCCTCTATCATTTACTAATGGGTACAAAAAGTACTCTTAAAAAAAGCTTATTTTTTTATCTACTTCATTTTAATCGAGTAAATCTTTCCAAAAATAGTTGCATTACATTTCGTTATAGGTACAAAGGTAATAGCAATAGTCAAATGTTTAAGAACTGGACGCTATATTCTGCCTTAAAATTCTATACTCTTTCCATGCAGTCACAAGAAACAACTGAAAATCTACAGGACTTTAAAAGAATGACAAATTATTGAACAATTCAATCATTTATAATGGCTATCTCGGAAACAACTTATCCCATAAAATAGTATTTGAAATAAATTGTGTGTTTTAAAGAGATCTACATGTTTTTGTCTGTCACTTAATGTTTACCAGTTATACAAGATAATTTATTTGTCATGTAAATATCTATTACAATGGTAGTTTAATCAAAACTGTTTCAACCATTTTTTATAAAATCAAAAATTTTGAAAAATGTTCCATATATTACATGGAGTGGAGGGATTCTCTTGAAAATATTTGTGTCGCAGCTTTGGAACATACTCAACTTAACTACAAGTTTTGGTATTTATCCAACTTTTGGTTTCTGAGTTATGCTATTGTAACGAGAATTAGGATATATTTATTTAGATATTATTAATTAAAATGTTATTTAACAAAGCCAACCAAGCATGGTTAATCCAATGTAACTAAAAATGTAATATATTTGTAATGCTACATTTTTGTATAAGTTTAAGATGTTATAAAAGTAAGTCATGTCATGTGAGTCATTAAGGTGAAACACGACACTTGTTTGCCACAAACACACACTATGGTAAGGGAGAGAAGCCCTAAGTACAAAGGAACAAGTCAAGGTCTCGTGGCTATCTCTAACAATAAACCACCCTCTCGAGAAAGCTGGGTGACAGTTTAGTCAACAAACCAATAAATATGGAAGAACATGGTTGTTATTGGCTATATCGAGGAACACGCCATCCATAGAGCCAATCATGGTTAAGCTACAAGTTTAAGTTCAAACATCGAAACGATGTTACAACATTCTTACTGAAACAACATGATCACGTAGTTGGTTTCTCTTAGTGCAGACGTGTACAAACAATCGTGGTGTTTGTTACTCTTAGTGCAGAAATGTATAAATAGTCATGTAATTGTTACCCTCAGTAATGATGTGTAAAGTGTAATGATGTCGTGGAATGATCGTTACAATAGAACATACATAGAAGTTCGTTACGACTCACAGACAAGCTTCATCAGATATGTATAAATGTTTTCATCTTTACGTGTGTAAACAGCAGAAACAAGTTTTAATATATAAGTGGTGATACATATGTCTAACCTACATAACAGTATACTAGTTATTCTACATAACCCGTGTCTTCCCACTACCTGAAAGAGCAAAGTGGCAACCAGAACATACAAAAACAATAACATACACTTTAATAATACATACCCACATGTACCATACAAGTAACACACACCAACTGGAAAGAGAAGATTAACCCCAGGCTACCACTATGGAGATGACCAACATGCACCACTAGACCGTCAGCGCTTTCATCAGGTACGTGCCTCACCAGATCATCACACTGCACAACAATTACATGGCAAATTGGCGACCAACATGGAGGCCGAAGTGACGACCAACGTGGGAGGCTACATGAGGCTCAAACCAAAAGACAAAGGAGACACCAGTAAGCTACAAGGAGAACGGCGCAGAACTGCACAACAAAGGTGATAGAAAACAAAAATAAGATCTGTAATGAACAATAGTGCATGTTAATGAATCTTAGAAGTGGCAAGTACATAGGTAACTGTAATAGAGATAGGAAAGGTCAAAGTAATATAAAGAAAATAAATATGGAAGAACACGGGAAATCAGGAACTGGACAGGTAGAAGCAGTAAGGGATATACAAAGTAATAGCATGTTAACAGATCAGAGTCAACCAAATGCGTTACAAAGCATGCTGATGAGGCTATTATTACAAAACAAAGGGATGAATTAGGTGAACAAAGAAGGGAATTAAAAGAACATATAGGTACAGAATTACAAAGGCAAAAGTATGAATTAGGGGAACAAAGAAAGGAATTCAGAGAGCACATCAGTACCATAGAAAATAGGCTAGAAAGACAGCAAGCAACATTATGCGAGGCATTAGGAAAGAAACTGGAACAGCACATTAACTTATGTAGTACAAACCTGACAGCTAGATGCAATGACATTAGTAAAACTTGCAAGACAAACACAACACAGCTATTAAAACAACCAGCCAGCTGACTGAGCAATTCAATACGTGTAAAAACAACTTAAAGGAAATTGAAAGCTCAATTCAGATACTGCATAGCAAGGTTAACGATGAGATATGCACAGTGAACAACACTGCATTAAGTAATATCGAAAGGCTTAACAGTGAACTTAAAAATGTCAATTCAAAGGTAGACATGTACAGCAACACATAGCTGCAGAGTTAAATAAAGTGCAACAGGAAGTTCACTGCTAATCTTGCTATGCAAGTAATGTAGAAGTAAGTCAAAATGTACATAGTGATTCCAGTGTGCATGCTAATAACCTGTTGTATGCTACAAATAACAGCTGTCCTCAGAATAATGACAGAGGTTCTACCTCACACTTAATAAATCAAGGGAGTGATACAGGTAGTTCACTAATAACTCCGGTAATCTCCCAGCCTGTTGGCATAGATGAAAATAATAAGAATTGTCATAGTAATAACATAACAATGTCATAATTTGGTAGGTGACATCCCTTTGCCTATGTTTCACAAGAGCTCAAACCCAATACAATACTTGGCAGACCTGCATGAATATATACAAATAAAGGGAATACCAGAGGCATTACGTATGATAGTGGTCAAACATACTCTTGATAGGGATACCCTAGATTGGCTGATGCTAATATCAGAAGGTAACATTAGTTATGAACACTTCCGACAAATGTTCCTAAGAAAGTTTTGGAGTCCATCAATTCAACGCAAAATTAGGGCAAACCTAAGTTATGGTCAGTTTGACGTGAGAGAAGGGATGTCCATGGCTATGTATATCCTGAAATACTCAAGTCCGCAACCTAACCCCACCAATGCAAGAGCACGATTTCCTCTCTTTAATCACTCGCCACTTTCTTCTGTGAATACAGCATTATATCCTAATCGCTAAACCTTCCACCACCATGGAACTGACCAATCTTGTGTCTTCTCTAGAATCACAAGCGGAAGAAATTCAGGGTGACTATGAGAATAGAAACTTTAGTCCGCGCAACCGCCGACAAAACACCTTTGAAAGCCACCCACAGTACATACCTAGAAGTTCAAATACACACAAAAACAATAACTACAATCAACAGAGAAGCACTCGTAGCGACAGATTCCAACAGGAAATGCAAATACAGAGACGTGAACACGTAAATTTTGTGAGATCACAAAGACAATTTGGAAGGGGTCAAAGGTAAACAAGCTATTACCGTACAACACCTCAACGCGCCAGATATAATAATGATGACTACTACGAAATACCTAATGCAAAAGAAAGACACTATGACACGCATAGAAATAGAACTAACCAGTATGGCAACTCTGATACACATAACAATTTTCAGCCAACATCACATGAAGGTATTGAAATAACTTTATCACTTGTTCACCAGGGACAACCTGTACAAGCACTAACGAACCAAATACACTAGGTAGTGAACACTACGTTTCGGTAGGTACGGCAGCTGTTCACTCAATAAGCTCTATAACGAACATCAGATATTATGCGAAACCTACTAACATGACATATAATAAATTCAGAACCCTTAGAAGCCAGGAATGCACTCAAAATGAAACACCAGTCATAAAAGGTAAAAATCGCACACAAAAATGTCATACTTACTGTAGATACGGGATCAACCTCTACAATTTGCAGTCAACAACTATTCGACCAACTATGCGCCAAAGGGCTTAAACTAATGTACATGCCATGCACCAGTGTGTTATGCTATCTTGCCATCGGCAGAAACGCCCAAGCAATTAAACAACAGGTAATGTTGCCAGTAAATATTGGAGGAAAGACCTTCGAAATTATGTGTCTTGTAGTAAAAAATCTAGCTGTAGAGTGTCTTTTAGGTTGTGATATTATGGAAGAATATGCTGCTGTAATAGATTTTGAGAAAGAAATAATTACCTTTAAAGAAGATGAAAGTGAAATCGTCGCACCGTTTATTAAAAAGTTACAGCAAAGGATAGAATATACGCCAGAAGAGGCAAGAATAAAGGACACTGAAGTATTTGTTAGATTAAACCAACCACATAAAGTAAATGGCCAACCCTTGGAAGTATGTGGCAAGACAGCAGTAAACAAAGCAGTATCCGAGGTCGACAACCTGCAAGGTTCGACATGGTGCGAAAAAAAGAGATGCGGCTATCCGAGAAAAGTGCCTAGACACTTACAATCTGAGTGATCTACAACGGGAGTCATTAGAGCAGCTACTGACAAACAACAAAGAAGTGTTTAGTGAAATTCCAGGCAGGTGCAATGTCTTTCAAGTCCACAACATACAACCATAAGTATGACAACTTGCCTAAAGTTCTACATGCTGACCTGGTCAAACTAATTGATAATATGCTAAAAAATAATATTATTGAGCCAAGCAAAAGTCAATATATTAATCCTGTATGTTGGTCAAGAAAGCGAGACGGTAATCTAAGGTTAAATCTAGACGGCAGATACTTAAATAAATTTATGGAGAGTGACCACTTCAATAACGAGAGTATAGAACAGATACTAGCTAAGCTGCGCGAGGAAAATATATAACCACATTAGACATGATCTCCTCATTTTGGCAAGTGGCATAGATGAAAAGGTTACACACTATACCTCATTCACGGTGTTTGGGAAGCACTTCCATTTTGTAGCCAACCCTTTTGGTCTTAAAACGTCCTCCAGTGGATTTTTAAGGGCTATCTACTACATTTTTGGAAATGAAGCTGACAACTTCTTACTATGATGTACCAATGACTTTATCATTTGCAACCCTACGTTTGAAGAGCACATACAGCATATCAATTATGTGCTAAGCAAGCTACACCAACACAACATGACAGTAAACATAAATAAATCTAAATTCTGCATCAAAGAAGTAACATTCTTAGGCTACATAGTAGATGATAAGGGCATAAAACCAGATCCAGCTCATATCGAATCCATAACAAAGATACCGGCTCCCAAGAACCTAAAGCAGCTAAGAAGGCTACTAGGCATCTCAAATTACCAAAGCAAATTTGTACCCAGATACTCAGCAGAAATTGAACCGTTACGGCAGCTTCTAAAGAAGAATCAGAGATGGCAGTGGACACCTGAACATCAATTCCGCTTTGAAAAGATCAAGAATCTGTTTTGCAAAATCTATCCTCTTAGAAAGACCATTAGATAATACACCATTTGAAATCTACGTAGACGCTTCCATGGTAGCTTACTCAGGAGTACTTGGACAGAGGGATGCAGATGGAAATTTACATGTGATTGCTACAACTTCCAGAGGACTTTCACAAGTAGAGAAAAATGCAACAGTCACAATGTTAGAATTAGGAGCACTTTATCACGCATTAATGAAATTCAAAACGTACATCTACCAGCAGAAAATAACAGTGTACTCCGATCACATAAGTTTAACTTTTATAAATAAATGCAAATTTATACACTACATCACCGAGATATCCACATTCGACCTTGAAGTAATCCACATTCTGGGAAGAGAGAATACATTTAGCGACCTCTCACGCATTGTGCATAATACAGACATTCCAGAAAACACTTCCAGATCTAAAAACTAATTCAGAATCTTAAAAATTGAAGTACAAATTTCACAGGATTTAAAGTAGAAATTCAAGAATATAGCAAACCTACAAGATTCAGAATCTAAGCTGCTGGATTTCAACAGAAAAGCACCAATAATTGAAGATGCAGAGAATAGTGCCATGGCACTAAAGAATAATGTCCTATATAAGCGACATGGTAAGGATGCGCCTAGCTGGAAGGCGTATGTACCTAAAACAATGGAGAACGAAATCATCGACAGCGTGCACACAACTCTTATACATGCCGGTACTGATTGAACCTCCGCCGTAATTGAGGAAAATTTATATGTAGCCAAGCTACACAAGCTGCGAGACGTGCCAAAAGGCGAAGCAGATTAATGTTGCCTACAGCTACGAAACAAATGCAGTACTATGCGAAAAACCAAACTGTTTAGTGAGTGTGGACATCAAAGGACCGCTACCCGTCACAAAATTTGGCTACCAATACCTGCTGGTAACACTTGATGTATTCAGTAAGTACATACGACTATTCACACTTCGCCAAGCCACAAGTACCGAATGCTTAAACAAATTATTAAAGGTATATGCTCAGGAAGAAGGTAAACCTCAAGCAATCCTAAATGATAATGGAACGGCCTTCACTGGTAATAAATTCATGACTGCAATGAGAGACAATGATATTAAGCAGTACTTTATTTCTAAATACCATGCTCAGGCCAACCCCGTAGAGAGGCAGATTAAAGTATCGAATTTTCTTAGGATCCTATGCTATCAGAAACACAGCAGCTGGTACACACAGGTACAAAGGATACAAGATACCATTAATTACATGAGTAATGTATCGGGATATAAGCCCATAGAACTACAAAGAGGGCAGATACTCATACAAAACCTAAACAGAGACATGCCAACTCCAATACCAGTTGACAAAAATGCAGTTAATACCATAACCGAAGACGACATATACAAAAGGACATTGAAATGAATGCGATCAAAGGCAGAGAAGAGAAAGGATAAGCACAATGAAAGGAAACATGGACACAGATGGAATATAACTGTAGATGATCTCATGCTGTTAAAGAATCACCAGCTTTCCAATAAAGCAAACAAAATTACTCACAAGCTATGTTTAAAGTATAAGGGACCCTATGAAGTGTCAAAAAATACTTAGCACCCAAACCTACGAATTATTTGATAGGAATGCAGGAAAAATACTGGGAAACTATCACATAGGCCTGCTCAAACCTTACAAAATCAGAGTATAAAAAAAATCCCAGAAAATAAGCACATAAAAAGAGTACATAAATGAGTAATACTAATCATTTATTTATTTATTTATTTATTTATTTGTGCTAGCAATCTTCCCTAGAATATGGCTATACATCAGCCCAAGCTGTTATCTTGCCATATTCTACCCATATTAAACTCTTATTATAACATAAAAAATGATGATAATAATAATAATAATAATAATAATAATAATAATAATAATAATAATAATAATAATAATAATAATAATAATAATAATAATAATAAAATAATAGTAATGGTACCAAAATAATAATCTTATAGTAATAATATATAATAATAATAATAATAATAATAATAATAATAATAATAATAATAATAATAATATACTAATAATAATAATAATATAATTACAAAACTTAACATCACTTGATGAAATTAATTTACATCTCTTTTTATTGTCCATAACCATTTCTTTTTAACTTTGGACAAGTATTCTCCTACCTTTTTACTGTCCTTGTTAAAAATCTTGCTTAAAGCTACTTTCCTGTCCCGATTTACCCATTTCCCATTTATAGCTAGCTTTCTCCAATGTTGTGTACCTTTACAGTCAAAAACGATATGTTCTAAATCTTCTCTTTCCCCACATATTGGGCACTGATTCTGTGGGAACCCATTTCTCATTCCTATTAATCTCCATACACCTGCTCGTGCCCAGGCAATACTTTCTCTTTGTTCCTTATTTGTGTTATCCACATACTGTTCTCTAGCCCATACATTTTTTATTAATATATATGATTCCAAGGAACTTTTGTTCCCAATGTTGCTAAATAAATTTTGTATCTCTATATCTTCAAACCTCTGCCTAGCTTCTTTCCAGAAACCCTTAACATTATTTTCCCTCCTTCTCCAGATTTCCCCTAGACCACTATTTTCCAAATTAGTCTGTATACTATAACTCCATCCATTCTTCTTCAAGCTCCTTTCTTGGAATTCCAAACACTGCCTCAACAAGTTCTTCTCTTCTAAATTTAATAGTCTGTACCAATATTTAAGAGCTCTCTCCATTATTACCCCTTTCCCCCCCACTCTCTGCATTTCAATTAGAGCAAATTCCTTAACTGTAGCATTTGGCAGGCCTAACACTTCTCTGCAGAAACTCCTATGTACCATATCTATCTCTTCCCAGCCTCGTTCTACTCCCCATATTTCACTACCATATAACATTTTTGCTTCAACTACTGTGTTATATATTTTCTCTAGCCATTTAACATTTATATCAGGTATTCTATATTTGCACCCTCTAATCGCTGCCATTGCCCCTTTCCCCTTTGTCAATACCAGTTTCTTCTGTTTCTCCCATTTTCCACCCCCATCCATTTTAACCCCTAAATATATACAGTCTCTGACCACTTTATATTCCTTCTCTCCATTCTTCCACTTTTCATACTTGCTCAGTTTGGCACCTTTCTTAAACACTATAATTTGAGTCTTCTCTTGATTTACTTTCAAATTCCACTCATCGCAGTATTTATTCATTTGCTGTAGGGACTGCTTCAGACCAATCGTTGAAACTGATCCTATCACTAAATCATCAGCGAATAATAACCCAGGGATTGATACCTTATTTATCGTAGGCAACCAACTATTATTCCTTCCTATCTCAGTGAGGATATCATCAATGTACAGATTAAAAAGCACTGGACTTAATTTACATCCTTGTCGTAGCCCCTTCCTTTGATTTACTTCTTTTGTCACCAATCCTACTCCTACTTTCACACAGAATGTGTTGTCCTTATATAGAGCTTTAAATAAATTTACCATCTGTTGGCTTACTCCCTTCCTCAAAAGTTTGTGCCACAACAAATTTAAATCAATGCGGTCATACGCTTTCTCCAAATCAACAAATGCCATGTATAATTTTCCCCTTTTTTCTTTTAAATACTTATCCACCAGAGTTTTAATTATGAATAAGTTATCTACCGTTCTCCTTCCCTTGCGGAAACCCATTTGAAACTCCGAGAGGATATTATATTCCTCTACCCAGTTTTGTATCCTATTAGCTAAAATCCCTGTGAAAATCTTTCCAACATTTGAAAGTAATGCTATTCCCCTGTAATTATTGGGCTTATCAACACTCCCCTTACCTTTATATATAGGATGAATTATTGCTTTCCTCCAATGCTTCGGTATATACCCCTTGGTTTTTATTCCATTAAACAAATCAGTAAACATCTTTACTCTAGTCTCATCGCTACACCATTCTTTGATAAACTCGGGAGGAATTCCATCAATACCTGTTGCCTTATTGTTTTTCATTACCTTCACTTGTTTCACTACCTCCTCATCTGTTACTTCCCTATCTAATATATCTATGTATCCCACTCCAAAATCCGCCACTGGCTTCATCTTGATAAAGCCCTCCTCCTCGAATAACATTTTAAAATACTCCATCCAATCTGCTGAAGTGATATTTGGTTTAGCTAACCATTTATTATACGTGGATTTTAACACTCTCCACACCTTACTGGCATTGTTTTCCCTTAATACTTTAATCAAATTACTTTGTTCTTTGTTTCTCCATTCTTGTTTCTTTTCTTCTAATAGTGCATTATATAAATTCCTACTCTTTAGGTATTCCTTCTTATCTTCCTCATACCCTCTCTTTTTCCATCTTACTAATGCCTGTTTCACCACCTTTTTTGTTATTTTGCATTCTTCATCATACCACCCTATTTCCTTTATTACCCTGCCTCTCCCCCTTCTCATCCCTTCCCCTGCTCTTTGCATTAACATATTAAAAATATTGTCTACATTCTCTATTTCCTGGTTCCTTATCATAAAAATCATTCCCTGTTGACATATTTGACCATGCTTTGAATCTAATGTTCGTTTAAATTCTATCCTCTGTTCCTCCCTCCATTTAAATTCAATATATTGCTTAGTATTCTTTCCCCATTCCCGTCTGAATTCCCGTACTTCCTCTGATCGCCTTTGAATCTCCACTACCAGCGGGAAGTGGGAGCTATTAGATACAAAGTTTAGTACCTTAAAGTTTTCTATTGTATATGCCTTGCTAATCGGCCATAATATATAATCAATGACACTTTGCCCATTCATATTAACAAAAGTAAACTCTCCCTCCAAATCATCTCCATATTTACCGTTCAATATGTCTAAGGCGTTCACTTCACAAAATTCGATAAAACCATCACTTGACTTATCAATACACTTATCTTTACTTCGCCTGAACTGCTCCCTTCTGGAACGTGTTTCATTTCCAACAAACATATCACACTCTATATTCACATCTCCTTCACCTATTCTGATATTAAAATCCCCCATTATTATTACTTCCGTATTCCCGTACTTCTCTCTTAACCTATTTATATCTCTCTCTAGCGCCTTCAACAATTCAGGATTGTGGTATTGCGAGGGAGCTGGTGCATTATACACTACACCTAAACATATGGTTTTCTCATTTATCAGTTTATCTTCCAATACAATCCACAAAACATTTTTAATCCTGGACCAAGTATCTCTTACTACTTTCCCCATGGATTGTCTTACAAATAACCCCACTCCGCCAGAGGCTCTTCCTCTCACTGCTAACCCCTCCCCTTCTATTCCAACATATGTATAATCCTTAACCTCTATGTTTACCTCCCTCAGCCAGGTTTCTGCTACCCCTAAATAATCTACCTTTTCTAGTAGATGTCTCAACTTCCCTGTAAATATTTTATTTTTTAATCCCTCGCAATTCCAGAACCCGATCTTCCTTCTTCCTTTTCCCTTTCCCTATTGTGAACCTGTTCTACTTCTAAACCTGTCCAACACTTTCCTACTTCGTAGTTCTATTCCAGTTTTCTCCTTTGACGGACCCGCTAAATTTCTGTCCAAAACCAGTATACTCCCACTGGGTGTCGACACAATACTTTCCTCTCCCTCCGTTCCATCACTCGGAGACCACGCCCCCGCCCTACCCACAGCCAGATCACGTGCCAGTTTAGCTTCCTCCCTCCTTGGTGAAATCAGTTTCCTTGTTTCGCCAGCTGATGTCCTTGCGTCACTCTGATCTGACGTTCTAGCTACGTCATCTCCACGCCTTGTCTCCGATACCGTCATCTTCTTTCCACCAACTCCACGTATCGGTGATGTAACTTCCATGAGTCGATCTTTGTCCTCTGGTCTCCGATCGCTCTTTGGACTTCCTCTACATTCTCTGGTCTCGGATATATTTCGCTGAGCCATATCCTGTTCCTGGCATCTACTGTTCCTTGAGTCACTTTCGTATCCCGTCACCATGCGCCCGTCGACCCACAGTCGTAGATTCTTTATGAAGGCCCGTTTCCCATCCATTCTTGCCAAGATCATTTGCTGAATTAAATCCCTCTTCAAGGCCCGTTGTTCCACCGATAGATCTCTATTTATAAAGATATTTGTTCCTTTTAGTAACTTTGATTTCTTCAATATTTCATACACAAACTGCACTGACGTAAATCTTGCAACTATCATTCTGGCTCCTCTTGCTCTCCCCACTCTAAATGCTTCTCTAATCTCCCAGCCCTGTAACTTCAAACCAAGCTTTCCTTCTATAATCTCTCTGACCTCATCTACAGGCCATACTCCGTTCCTTTCTTTCACTCCTGCTATAACCAGATTAAATCTGCGGTGTCTCTCTTCCAGCAGCTCAACTCTTCTTTTAACTTTCTGTACCTCATTTCGTATATCTTGCATTTCATTTTTGATCTCTCCCTTGATATCTATTAGTTCCTTTTCCATCCCATTGAGTTTAATTCCTAATCTCTAATCCATATCTTTAATATATGCCAACGTTTGTTCCATGACGTTCTGATCCCCATTTGGCCCAGGGTTGATTTCAACTCCACCAATTATCAATAGTATACCTATTATACAAGTGAGAAGAAACATGTTTGCCATCTCTTCTACACCTATGATTGTTTTTGAATCCTTCCACTTTAACTTGTTAAATGTTCCAATTCTTGCTCTATACACCTCAATGCCAATTCCCATGGTTACTTAAGCCCCTCTTTCATCCACTCCAGGAGCTTCCTCCTAACACGTCCACTCTCTTCCACTGCTTGCTTAGCACTCCGTAATACTAATAGATATAAAAACCAAAATGTAAATAGTGACCAAGCATGTAAGGGTTCCTCTATTATTGATAATTTTAATATTATTATTATTATTATTATTATTATTATTATTATTATTATTATTATTATTATTCAAGGTCAAATCATAAGTGAAGCGAAGTTTGTGTAGATGAGCTATGTTAAGTCAATGTATGTGTTTGTATGTAAATAAAGTGAAGCCTTATAGAGATGCTAGCATGTTAATTATCCCAATACATTGCTAACAAACATAAAACAAAACACCAGAGTAGGACACCTTTATGTATATATTAGGTTTGTTCCCACACGATTCAGAATCGATTCCGAATTATCTGAGTGTGCGCAGTAGCTAAGTGGTGTTCCAACACGACAGAGAATCAGTTCAGAACTAATTCTGAATTTCCAGTTTGCTGTTCCAACGTATTTGGGAACTAGTTCGGAACGAGTGAAATCGGTTCGTGATTAAGAATAGGAACTGAAAATTCCAGACATGCGCAGATTGTATGGTCTACAGCGCATACTCAGTTAATTCAGAATCGATACTAATCGCTTGGAACAAACCTGACAGAGTGTATAGAAAAAGCGACATACTCTCTGTATTCAGTAGAAAATAAATTTGAATATGTAATTTATTCCTCCATGCGTATTTATTTCTCAATATGGAATAGCAAAGGTGTTTGGTAAGCAGTTGCTTGCTGTTGAGTAGTATGGCGACATACTTGAGGAAAAGAACAAACGTCTAACAAAGATAGGGAGTAAAACAGCGTTCAAAGATAACAATAATGAGTGATTTAGAAGGTGACAGTGATCTTTTTAATGATGCATCGACTTCCACAGAAGAGGATTATTTCCATTTAAACATTATTCCATTACGTATATATATTCCATTACGTATATATTGTAATGAAAAGAAGCTATAAACAGTGATGTGTATTGAATTTATTTAAAGGTGAGTCGGATTTGTTACACTAACATCACTTAAGTTTACTCACTTAACATGTTTCGGTAAACCATTGTTCCCATCCTCAGAAGGTTAATTTGACTGGCCCGTGTTGTTGGTGTTTCCGTTTTTTGGACTGGATCCTGTGGTGGCATCTTGTGGTGGAGAAATGTACTTCCAGAGAGGATTTGGTGGCGGCAAATCAAAATTCATTAGATTTGTGTTGTGTTTTAGAATGGTGATCTTCTCCCATGCATCTAATTCGACTGCAAATTTGGCTGGTTTGACTAATGTAATATTGGGTTTGATGTTGTGATTAGTGATCCAAAAATGGTGTGAAACTGCAGATTTGTCCATTTGTTTGTATTTAATACATCTCATGTGCTCCTTTAGCCTAGTTTCTAAGTTTCTTTTTGTCTTACCTATGTATACTTTATTGCAATCTGAACAATTGATTTTATAGATTCCAGCTTTTTTGTCTTGTGGAATGGGGTCTTTTAACTTGTTACAAAGTAATTTCTCTATGTTAAATTTGTTCTGTGGAGCTAGGCTGATGTTATGTTTCATGAAAATCTTCTTAAACTTGTGAAATGTTCCTGGGTGGTATGTGAATTTCTTAAACTTTAGCTCTTTATCTTGCTGGCTGAGATTTGTTGTGTTTCTGATGTAAATCTGTCGTTTGAATTTTGCAATTTTTTTGTCAATAGTTGCTTTGTTGTACCCATTATGTATTGCTGTGTCTACTATATGCTGGTATTCTAACTGGTATTCTTTTTTATTTAAGGGGGTATATACCAGTCTATGTGTTAGGCTGTTTAGTACTGCATGTTTGTGTGTGGTTGGATTGAAACTCTTATTTTTTATGTAATTAGTAGAGTGTGTTGGCTTCCTGTATATGCCAAAGGTTAGGTTCTTTTGTTCTCTGATGATTTTTAGGTCTAAAAATGGTAGCATGCCTTCTTTTTCTATTTCTATGGTGAATTTTATTGATTGGTTCTGTAGGTTTAGTAAGGCTAAGGAGTCTTGTATGAACCTATTAGGGACAACAGCGAAGATGTCGTCAACATATCTGTGCCAAACTTTAAACATGTATGGAAAGGAAGTTGTTATGTGTGTTTCTAAGTAGCTCTCATAAATAAATCTGCCAAGAAGGGTGAAAGTGGGTTGCCCATGGTTAGACCAGTTGGTTGTTGATAGAACTTCTTATTGAAACTAAAACAATTTTGTGCAATGCATAAATTGGTAAGTTGATGCAATAATTTGTATCACAAATTACTTAAATGTAAATAATGATTGTAATATGAATATGCATTTTTATGTGACATTGATTTCAGATGTTTATTGATTGTAAATATTGTTGAGAAGTAAGTTCATACGGCCTTACTGAAACTGTCAATAATAGCGCGCAATAATGCAGCGAGGGGGTGAGCTGTTTATCATTATTGGAAACGAGGAAGTTACATAATGTTGGCGCGTTTTTCGGTAGAAACTTCTGGAATATTTTCTCCCTAAAGCATATGTATTCATAATTTTCATTGGATATTAAAATAGACGCTAATGTTGGCGCGGTTTATTAGCCAATAGCAGTTCAGTTATAATCGTTAGGCGTATCTGGATGAAGGAGTATAAATAGGGTAGGTTAGAGGTAGCGTCATGTCAGTTCATCAAAATTCTTAGTACATTACACGTCGCCTTCAGTCGTTCAGTTCATCAAAAATCTGTGTACACTACACGTCGTCTTCAGTCAGTCAGTTCGTCGAAAGTATTTGTACGGCAAACGTCGGGTATCGATTCACAATTTACGCGCAGCAGAATTATGAATAATCTAAAGTGTTGTAAGGTTAATTATACAAAAAGTTGAAGTACGTAAATTAAGAGTGATCAGTAAGAAGTTGTTATAACAGTTTCAGTTTGGCGAGTGTTAAGATCAATGTAAAAATGTGATAGTTAACGTGTTCGACAATAAATGTGTAAAACAAATTTCTTCATCAGTGTTATATTTGGATAAAAGATTCCTTTCCGTTTACACACCTTGATCAAGAGACATGTTCGACCGAGAAATAATAGCTAGCCGGAGGACAGTAAACAAAATTTAAATCAAATAATAGTCGCATTCTTTCGAACACTAACACTGCTGCAAATTGCTAACACCAGATGGAGCTACAAACCGAACAAATGAATGACGTCACAAGATGGCTTCACATGAACTAAACACACATACACAAACATCACAAGTAATAACATTATAAGTAATACCGTTACAAATTGGCTACCACAACGTGGGGATAACACACAACATAAACATTTGTAAGTAATACGTTACAAATTGGCTACTAAACGTGGGGCTACAATAATGTTAAATAAATAATATAACATAAATAACACTTACAAAGTTGTATGAGGTCTTCTATTTCTTCTTCAAGTAGGTTAGTCTGCTGTAGCCATTTCTTTAATTGACGCAGGAGTTAATCTGTAGGGACACTTGGAAATAGTGCAGTGACATCAAAGGAAACTAATCTGTCTTCTGGTTCGAGTTCTAGGGATTTTATCTTCTGTATTAAATCTTCTGAATTCATTATGTTTTTGCTATTGAATTTTGGTAGTGAAGAGAATCTCTGTACTAACCATTTTGCCAGTTTGTAGGTAGGAGAATCAATATTGCTGACGATTGGTCTCATCTTATTACCCGGTTTGTGTATTTTAGGTAGAGAATGTATGTACCAAGAATGTATGCTCTACCTAAAATACACAAACCGGGTAATAAGATGAGACCAATCGTCAGCAATATTGATTCTCCTACCTACAAACTGGCAAAATGGTTAGTACAGAGATTCTCTTCATTACCAAAATTCAATAGCAAAAACATAATGAATTCAGAAGATTTAATACAGAAGATAAAATCCCTGGAACTCGAACCAGAAGACAGATTAGTTTCCTTTGATGTCACTGCACTATTTCCAAGTGTCCCTACAGATCAATTCCTGCGTCAATTAAAGAAATGGCTACAGCAGACTAACCTACTTGAAGAAGAAATAGAAGACCTCATAAAACTTACCAATTTATGCATTGCACAAAATTGTTTTAGTTTCAATAAGAAGTTCTATCAATAACCAACTGGTCTAACCATGGGCAACCCACTTTCACCCTTCTTGGCAGATTTATTTATGAGAGCTACTTAGAAACACACATAACAACTTCCTTTCCATACATGTTTAAAGTTTGGCACAGATATGTTGACGACATCTTCCTGTTGTCCCTAATAGGTTCATACAAGACTCCTTAGCCTTACTAAGCCTACAGAACCAATCAATAAAATTCACCATAGAAATAGAAAAAGAAGGCATGCTACCATTTTTAGACCTAAAAATCATCAGAGAACAAAAGAACCTAACCTTTGGCATATACAGGAAGCCAACACACTCTACTAATTACATAAAAAATAAGAGTTTCAATCCAACCACACACAAACATGCAGTACTAAACAGCCTAACACATAGACTGGTATATACCCCCTTAAATAAAAAAGAATACCAGTTAGAATACCAGCATATAGTAGACACAGCAATGCATAATGGGTACAACAAAGCAACTATTGACAAAAAAATTGCAAAATTCAAACGACAGATTTACATCAGAAACACAACAAATCTCAGCCAGCAAGATAAAGAGCTAAAGTTCAAGAAATTCACATACCACCCAGGAACATTTCACAAATTTAAGAAGATTTTCATGAAACATAACATCAGCCTAGCTCCACAGAACAAATTTAACATAGAGAAATTACTTTGTAACAAGTTAAAAGACCCCATTCCACAAGACAAAAAAGCTGGAATCTATAAAATCAATTGTTCAGATTGCAATAAAGTATACATAGGTAAGACAAAAAGAAACCTAGAAACTAGGCTAAAGGAGCACATGAGATGTATTAAATACAAACAAATGGACAAATCTGCAGTTTCACACCATTTTTGGATCACTAATCACAACATCAAACCCAATATTACATTAGTCAAACCAGCCAAATTTGCAGCCGAATTAGATGCACGGGAGAAGATCACCATTCTAAAACACAACACAAATCTAATGAATTTTGATTTGCCGCCACCAAATCCTCTCTGGAAGTACATTTCTCCACCACAAGATGCCACCACAGGATCCAGTCCAAAAAACGGAAACACCAACAACACGGGCCAGTCGAATTAACCTTCTGAGGATGGGAACAACGGTTTCCCGAAACATGTTAAGTGAGTAAACTTAAGTGATGTTAGTGTAACAATTCCGACTCACCTTTAAATAAATTATTCATTATTTTGGGACCTTTACCCCTTTTTGGCACCTTTATACCATTTTCCCCCAACCATGCCCATAATCCCCTTTTTTCTTTTAAGTTTCATTCCAAATTATTCTTTAACTTTCAATTAACGTCTCCTCAGCTTGCTGTGTACGTGCGAATAGTGAGTCTACCTCTTTCAGTAAACGCTGCGCGGGAATTGAAAGCACACCCGCAACAATGGAAAATAATTGTGCATTCGACGAAAACCTCTTTCTCTCACTTTATTGCTATAAAGTAGCCCGCAATAATGCAATTGACAATGAGTGATTCTATCCCACCAGAATCAGTAGCCTGCTGTTCGTGAATGTGACTTTGTTGCTGTGAGAGATGTCATCTGTTTGCATGGAGGCAAAGCCTGGGCAGGCAGAGACGACAATAACCTCAACTGCGCAGTTCCGAGAATTATTAAGACTGGGTTATAATTCACAAAACAATTATATATAAAGAAGACTGACATGTGGTTAAAATTTCAGCCCAATTGAATGGATAGTTTAGAAAATAGCAATTTCAGTTGTGCATCCCCTTAAATAAACCAGCACCTTCTCATGCCTTTTTTCACCTTATTTGAGCACCTTTTCCCTTCCTTTTTTCATCTGAAATTTGCAACTAAAAATCCTAACCCTGATCATAAGCATACATTGGTACCATGTAGTTTTGTATTATTTGCATTACGTTCGGAATAGAATTTGTGTGGGGTGTCATTGTCTCAGAGTATTGGAGTTTTAAATTAAACATTGTGTATAGAAGTTTCTGTAGCAGGAAACCTAATGTTAAATTGGAATTGTCTTAAATTACTTTTTTCGGGTTCTGGTTTAAATATAATATCTATATATTATAATTGTTATTCGCAATAACTCAGTATCAATGGCTTTAAGCCGATAAACGAACGCAATTTATTTTTGCTCGAATATTAGCACTGGAATCAGTATGAAAGAAACGCTTACGTGTAGTGTTAAGGGAATGCACTGCTCAAAGTACTATTTCCTAAGGTTCTCAATTAATTTGGCTAAATGATGATCTTAATTTTGTCTTGCGTAAACACTGAAAGCTGTTAACTTAATTTTGAACATTTTTTTTATTGTTTTCAAGTTATTGTGTTTCAAAAATGAATTTAATTTCCTGTTCCAAATCTTACACAGGATATAATTTTAAAAACAATCTTCCATTTAAGTGTTCGTGCCATTTATCTAATCACATCGCACAAATTTGTTATTTGCTTCATTTGCATGGTTTCAGTTTACAAGAAAATAAATTGTTTAAGATGCCTTCATTATACATTTACATTTCTGCATATCCTGTTGGTTTTAAAAATTAATCTGTCAATACCCTTTGCAACACAAAAAGTTTACATGATAGTTTTAATTGTTTGAACCTTCGCAATGTGCATGAATAATTCCAAAAGAATTGGATAAAACCTCATCGTGTATGATATATTGAGCGACGAAAACTTCGGGGAAAACCAATTCTAAAAGCAAGTTTGAAATGTAAATAATTTTAATTACATAATTTCACTTCATTACAAAAGGAAACATACACAATATTAAATGAGAAATAAATGCTTAGGTCATACCCTTTAAATATTACTTGTGGAGGTGCAATCATCCTAAGTCCATTTTCTCGCAATTTTAACACGTTTCAGTTGTGCCTTAACGATACAGTAACACTCAAAGGGCATTTTATTGACGACATACATGTCTTAAAATTTGGCTTATGCGAAGCTTATTGTTTGTCTTTTTGCATAGTATTTACAATGAGCATACAACAGGAGAATCAATATGTTTCATAAGCTTGTAATACATGAGTAGGAGTGCTCTAAATAAATAAAGTCCTTCACACCTATAGCCTGTTTTCGTTAGAATGTAAAGTCGGATATATAGCAGACGGTAAGTATGGATTAAGATGTCTGACATTTGAAAGGACCAGGTTAGAATCACTTTGGTGTGAATTTAATGTTATATATATATACACACACACATACATACATACATACATCGGCGGAGTTTGATTTCATTCATCAACGCTGTAAACATAGATATTTTAAAGGAACGCAAAGTCTACAGAAATAAATTAAAAAAAATAGCTATACCAGACATATTCTCCATGATGTATACTCAGCACAGCTAGGTTGATCTTTCGTCTTCTGATTGACCATGCAACAAAGAAGGCCGTGACAGAACGCGTACGGTTCAAGTAGTGTTCCAACCACACAAAATTCTGAATTAGTTCTGTGAGCGTACTGGACTGGCGCATGTGCATTAGCATGTGTTGGAATTAGTTCGGAACCCGTTCAGAACCGTATGTTGGAACAAACCTATTATGTCAGTAGAGATACTTAGTAACCATGTAAACATAATGTAAGATGACATTAATTGTATTTTAATAGTGTCACATAACTAACATTTCTATCCTATGTACCTAAATACATGCTAGGCAAGGCGGCAAACCAAAAGTGAAAATTATTGGCCTGATTGACCGTAAGACATAGCAATAACATATGTAAAGCCTCTTCAACCGTGTGCGCACAATACCATTTAATGAGTAGCAGTATAGTGTAGAAGCAGTGGTGTGCAGTGTTTACCTAATCAGTGGCGTATAACTCTAAAGGTCATAAAGTCATGGAGTGTTATAGATTTTTGACTAAATACATTTATCCACAAATCTATAACAGGGGCATATGTAACAGGAATTAGGATATATTTATTTAGATATTATTAATTAAAATATTATTTAACAAAGCCAACCTAGCATGGTTAATCCAATGTAACTAAAAATGTAATATATTTGTAAGGCTATATTTTTGTATAAGTTTAAGATGTTATAAAAGTAAGTCATGTCATGTGAGTCGTTAAGGCGAAACACGACACTTGTTTGCCACAAACACACACTATGGTAAGGGAGAGAAACCCTAAGTACAAAGGAACAAGTCAAGGTCTCGCGGCTATCTCTAACAATAAACCACCCTCTCGAGAAAGCTGGATGACAGTTTAGTCAACAAACCAATAAATATGGAAGAACATTGCTGTTATTGGTTATATCGAGGAACACGCCATCCATAGAGCCAATCATGGTTAAGCTACAAGTTTAAGTTCAAACATCGAAACGATGTTACAACATTCTTACTGAAACAACACGATCACGTAGTTGGTTTCTCTCAATGCAGACGTGTATAAATAATCGCGTAGTTTGTTACTCTTAGTGCAGAAATGTATAGTCATGTAATTGTTACCCTCAGTGCAGAAGTGTAAAACTCGTGTCGTTGAATGATCGCTACAATAGACATACATAAAAGTTTGTTACGACTCACAGACAAGCTTCATCAGATATGTATAAACGTTTTCATCTTTATGTGTGTAAACAGCAGAAACAATTTTAATATATAAGTGGTGATACATATGCCTAACCTACATAACAGTGTACTAGTTATTCTACATAACCCGTGTCTTCCCACTACCTGAAAGAGCAAAGTGTCTCCCTGAGCTACCGGAGCATATAAAAACAATAACATATACTTTAATAATACATACCCACATGTACCATACAAGTAACACACATCAACTGGAAGAAGATTAACCCCAGGCTACCACTACGGAGATTACCAACATGCACCAATAGACCTTCAGCGCTTTCATCAGGTACGTGCCTCACCAGATCATCACACTGCACAACAATTACACGGCACTATTCACAGACACACGCATGGACCTCTTGTAAAAATGGCTTTTTTTTTTTATTCACAGCCCTCAAAACATGTATTTCTGGTGAAGTCTCAGTATGAAATTTTTGGTTGAAATGCAATACCTTCTCTACCTACTATGTATAAGGTAAAAAAAAATACTATTACCGAATGAGATGACTCAAGTGGTAGCATCACTGGGCTAACATTTGGGAGTGTGACTTCAAGTTTATGTTCTGGTCAATCTGCTATGGTTTCTTCATAGTTTCCCTCATTTTCCAGGATTTTCAGCACCATAACCCAAAGTTCCATCTACAGAGCCAAAAAAAAAAAAAAAAAAAAAAAAACAGGATAGAAAAAGGTGACTACACAACTGAGACTATCTGTCTGATATACACACACTCAAATGAAGTTACGAACCTAATTGTTGTACTATAACCAATAAGTTACAACATAAAATAAAATGTTGAACAGTAAAATATACTTAACTTTGAATGTGTTTAAGACACTAAAAATGCTAATATACAATTGTGTCTCACATTGATAAAACTAAATCTACTTGCAACTAAGCATAACAAAACATCTTCCGGCAGAAAAGATGTAAATAGAGAAACAACAGTTACAACTCCTTAAGTTTTAGAATATCATATGGTTGTTAGGTTGGAACTCCACAAACCTTAAATTTAACTATAACAGAAACAAGACAAAATGTTTACTTTACAGAAAAGACCCATCAGAACAAATCTACACAAAAGAACAAGCTGCAAAACATTTTTTTAAAGAAATGCATATCTTACCTCTTCTACAGAGTGAGCCAAAAGACTCCGAACTGCCTGCGCTGTGTTTTTCCTGTCCGCATCCTCGGCGCTCATTGCCATCTGCTGCTATCATAGAAAGGCACAGATGAAACCATACAACATTTTTAAGACTACTTTTAAAGGCTATACTTACCAACTTTATGAAAGGAGATGCTGAAACTGGCCACCATCGTTGTCCATACATTTTTGGTACCTCTTTAGGAAACTATCCATCATGAAATTTTGGGGGGAAATTTTCCAAACGATGACCAATGTCATCTAATGTTTCTTCGGTAAGGACCGAACGCCGTCTTTTAGATTTCTTAGCCTGAACACTTCCTGTGGCCTGAAATTTAGTGTAATGTTCATGGATTGTTGTACGGCCTGGAAATTTTACACCTGGAAATCTTTCTGCGAATCGTACTTTCACTTGGCAAGCTGACCGAGTGAACACATACGAATCATAAATAAATACACACTGTGCAGTAGAAAACATATACTGAGCCATAATATACTTTGTGACTAAGTACAAGACAAAATAATAAATAACTCATAATAACTGAACTAAATCACATCACAGTCAACTCAAAACTGCACAGCAAAAGCACAACAGCTTGACTTTGTTTATAGCAGCAGTGCGTTATCATGGTTTTATCATATTTCCACATGCCCAGTGGAAAAACACTGCGCAGCCAGTAATATTGTTCATAAAATACCCCTCCGGGGTAACTTAAAACATAAAGTGTATAAGACAAACCCACATACCCTGGAAGAATTAAAACAAAATATCCGTCAGGAAATTTCCCAACGTGAACTACGGCGAGTGCTGGATAGTTTCCTAAAGAGGTGCCAAAAATGTATGGACGACGGTAGCCAGTTTCACCATCTCCTTTCATAAAGTTGGTAAGTAAAACCTTTAAAAGCAGTTTTAAAAATGTTGCATGGTTTCATCCATGCCTTTCTATGACAGCGGCAGACAGCAACAAGTGCCGAGGATGCAGACAGGAAAAATACTGTGCAGGCGGTTCGGAGTCCTTTGGCTCACTATGTATGTGTGCATATAATTGGCAACTCTCATCTAGGTGAAATCTAATTTTGGTGCTTTTCAAAAAAGCTCTGATATGCATTTACATGGTACCAGGAATAAACATCATGTCGTACAACAGACATCATTAGATTAAATGATTCTAATTAATACCTGCAATACTAAAAATTAAACATACAGTTCATAGCTTTCCACAAGATAAATGCTATTATAGAATAGATCAATATTTCAATCCAAATTAATAAATTGGTGACAGTTTGCTTTCAAAACATTTTCTTGTGAAATATAAATGCTCTGATTATCACAACTTCTTTAATTGCTTTGGACTGTACATATATCGGCTAATATTATCTTATAGTGTGCCCGTAGAAAATGCTTATAAAATCAAAAGGAAAGCGAATAAATTACCTTAAGAGTGAGCTTAGAACACGATGTGGTCTCGTCTGTAGCTGGTGCCCACCTGCCCGCCTGTTTAAGGTATTTTAGTTATATAGGAAAATCGCGTCAGGAAGTAAACAAACGTAGCCATTTTGCAAAAAATTACATGCAAATTGGGTACTGCCAACGTAAATAAAAATGTGAAATCGGCTAAAAATGTGATGCGCCGTTGTTACCGCTATTTGTTGTTGTTCTGCGATTTTGTTGAAACGCAACGCGTGCAAATTAACAGTGCGTATTTAATATAAAGCAAAATGGTTTGCACGGGATGTGAGAATACTGTCTTTAGCATTCTAACTCAACACGTGCTATGCTTATATAAAAAAACTAACCTAAACCTAACTTTTCGTGAATTGAGAAACGTAAGCTTATATAAAAAAACTAACCTAAACCTAACCTTTCGTGAATTCAGAAACGTAAGCTTATATAAAAAACTAACCTAAACCTAATCTTTCCTGAATTCAGAAACGTAAGCTTATATAAAAAAAACTAAACCTAACCTCCCATGAATCAGAAACGTAAGTTTAGGAACGCACGCTCGCTTCGCTCGCGTGCTTTGATGTAAACAGTGATAACAAATTAAAACAAGGATATATATAAAGGTAATTCAGAAACCTATGGTTATATAAAAAAAACTAACCTAAACCTAACCTTTCGTGAATTCAGAAACGTAAGCTTATATAAAAAAACTAACCTAAACCTAACCTTTCGTGAATTCAGAAACGTAAGCTTATATAAAAAAAACTAACCTAAACCTAACCTTTCGTGAATTCAGAAACGTAAGCTTATATAAAAAAAACTAACCTAAACCTAACCTTTCGAAAGCTTACATAAACAAAAAATCTAACGTAAGCGTAACCTTCCGTTAATTCATAAAGCACAGGTTGTCTAAGATCCCTGGGCTACACTCTGTGGTCGTTTCCGCATTCGCGGCATTAATTTTCGTTTTGGCGGCATTAATTTGTTATATGTTGGCAGCATAAACATATGACATACGTGACATGTGTTGAGCTAGTGCATGGCATAGTGTGACATCTGTTGGACAATATAACACATCACCGTGGGGCACACTGTAAGATGATATTGTCCCATATATCATACACTGAAAATGATTTCTATTATTTATACCTTGACAAGTCCCAAAACAAAATTAATGATTTGTTTGCATACCTGTATGGAATTTAATATTTGTTCTCAGTGGTAATATAACCGGATTATAAGTCATCTATTATATTAACAAAAAGGAATAAATAATAGAGAACTTACAACTTATATCAATGCCATGGATTTTGTATGCTTCTCGGTGGTGTTAAATGTATCAGAAACGTTTCCTTTATACTTGCACAAATATACATACAGATAAGTAGCCCATACATATCGTTATTTTTGTCCTACTGTACTGTATGATGAAATTTTTGTTCTACTGTACTGCATGATGAAAATGATGGTTTATAAATGTTCATGTCTTAGATAATGCAGATGGGGGGGGGGATATCTTGGATATGTCATTATTGCTGGGTACATTAGTTTTGCTGCATATTTCATAATTGTATGGTGTGTTCAATGTGTCTGAGCGCTGCTCACAATGGAGCCAAATGAACAAACACAAACAATCGTGAAAAACGCACTTACATCCACAATCTGAAATGATGGTTTCTACGTAGTTCACAAATATCTATTTCATATTGCCGCAGGAACTGCACCGATACCGTCGTTGTCAGATATTTCAGTTCCAAACATTATTCCAAAGAGATTAGTGGATCAAGATGTTTCACTCCAACCACTTTGGTATGCTCGTCGACTATGAGCTTCACAGATCAATAGGCCTTTATTTTCTTTTATCCTCATTCATAACCTTTTCATTGCATTTTCTGCTGGTTGTTTTATCTTATGCAAACCTCAAGTTGAGAAAGATAGCTAAATAACAGACATCTGTCTTGAAAGAGACCATCGAGACAGAGTGGTATACATATAACTGTAATGGACTTTGTCTGTTGCCAAAATGGCAACATTAACGATCATAAATGTGTAGTCTTTTTTACAAATTATATAAAAAATCCGCTAATTTTACATATATCAGTGCAAATACACGAGGTATAGCAGATTTTATTCTTAATGGCTCATTCTATTTTGAAAAAAAATAGAAATTGAATCACTAGGAAGTGTTCATAGGTTGGCTACTTTGTCAACTACTCAAGGCAGCCCAAATGCTTCAAAGCGACTAAAGGGATTTCTAATTATTAAGAAAACCACAGTAATTTTGCGAATAATTATGGATTTAGTTTTTAAAATGTAAAATAAATACCCTAAGCGAATACATTTTGTTTTTACCGCAACGTAAATAAATAAAAAATAAATGTTAGCTAAAGTAAACTCAGAAATGCTAACGTAGTCATTCGCAATTGTTTTGGCGCAATACTGAACACGGATGTTGTGTACATTTTCATTCGTGTTGTTTAATAAAGGGATAAATTTAAGTCTTGTGAGTAAAAGTTTTTCATATAATCTACTCTGCATTTATTGTAAACATGTTGGTTCGAATAAAAACCATTGACGGTCTAAAAAGTGTCTCACTATCGGTTTCTAAAACTACACCTGTGAGTGAACTGAGAGGAAAGTTAGAAAATCATTTTAATGTGAGCCCTGAAAATCAGCGCTTGTTTTATAAAGGAAAACAGCTGGAGGACTGTCACACCATATTTGATTATGACATTAGACACAATGACGTTGTGCAGCTTATGATAAAGAACAATGCTAATGTAGTGGAAACGGAAATAGCAAACCAACCGTGTTCATCCTCTAGCAATGGGGCTTCAGAAGATAGGACAACGGAAGACACTGTTCCTGCTGTCAGTAATTACTTTAAGGTAGGCGACTATGTAGATGTAAGGGACACTACTTATGGTGCTTGGTTTGAAGGAAGAATTATAGAAATACATCATAAACCTCCAGATTCAGAAGCTATTTATTCTAGCAAGAAAACGGCTACTAGTGACCAAGAACATAAAGAGGGTATTTCTGCCGAACACCAATTAGCAGGCCTGCAACCAGAACAGGATTCCAGTGGTCAGAAAACGGAAGGGACAAGTGGTGAGCAAGAAATGAAAACACTTGCAGGCAATCAACAACTGAAAGTAGTGCAGAGTTCCAGTGAAGGGAAAACCACATTGTTGAACAAGGAAGACATGACACAAAGCAACAAATCAAATGCCTCTGATGGTCTTATTTATAAAACTATAATAGATCAAGAAAATCACATACATATTGAAGCTTCTTTGCATGATATTCGTCCAAGAGCTAGAAATACAATAAAGGTACGCGACCTCCGCAAGGATGATGTTGTCTTAGTAAATTACAATATTGAAGAACCAAAGAAGCTTGGCCATTGGTATGATTTTCGTGTTTCAGAAACTAAGGTGAAAAGAGGTAGGACAGAATTAAAAGGAACTATATTAGTGGGAAGAGATGAAACTCCTCTATACAATTCAAAAATATGGTATTTAGATGAAATTTTTAAAATTGAGAAACCATACTTGTTGAAGAACAGAAGTTTAGCTGATGAACAAATAATGGAATCACCATCACATATAAAGAGGCAGAATTTGAACCAGTGCACAACTTGCTATGATGATCCAAATAAAAACTGTAAAGAATGTTCTTGCTGTGTTTGTGGTGGAAAGAACAACCCTGAGAAGCAGATACTCTGTGATGAATGTGATGCAGCATATCACCTTGCCTGCCTCAATCCACCGTTAGATCAGGTACCTGATGTTGATGAATGGTATTGCCCCAGTTGCAAAAATGATGAGAATGAGATTGTGAAAGCTGGAGAAAAGCTCAAAGAAAGCAAGAAAAAGGCTAAAATGGCCTCTAAAAAGTCTGAAACAAAACGTGACTGGGGTTCTGGTATGGCTTGTATTGGTCGCACCAAAGAATGCACATTGGTACCTCCAAATCATTATGGGCCGATACCTGGAGTTGAGGTCGGGCAAGCATGGCTTTATAGAGTTCAAGTTTCCGAAGCTGGTATTCACAGACCACATGTAGCTGGTATACATGGTCGTGAAACAGATGGGGCATACAGCCTTGTTCTCAGTGGAGGATATGAAGGAGATGAGGACAATGGAGATAAATTCTTGTACACCGGATCGGGAGGGCGGGATCTTTCTGGCAATAAACGCACAGCAAGCCAAAGCAGTGATCAAAAACTGACACGAATGAATAAGGCTTTGGCATTAAATTGTGCTGCTAAACTGAATGAAAAAGGAGCTGAAGCTAAAGACTGGAAAAAAGGGAAACCTGTTAGGGTTGTTCGTAATTACAAATTACGTAAACATTCAAAGTATGCTCCAGAAGTTGGAAATAGATATGATGGCATGTACAAGGTTGTCAAGTACTTTCCAGAGAAGGGTGAATCAGGATTTATAATTTGGCGTTATGTCCTTCGACGTGATGATCCAGATCCTGCTCCTTGGACTCCAGAGGGAAAGAAACGTATTGAAAATCTGGGATTACAAATTCCTGAGGCTCCTGAAGGCTACGAAATGGAAGAACAAGAAGAGAACAGAGAAAACACTGTTACTAAATCAAAGAAACGAAAACGCTCAACCCAAGATGGTCTTGCTGCACCTCCAAATCAAAAGAAGAAAAAAGTGGAAGCCTATAGCCTTAGTGACAGTGAAGTGAAATTAATAAAAAAGGACAACCTGAATAAAAAGAGGTGGGAAGAATGCTGTAAGGCATTACAGGAAGGAAAAGTGAGGTTTCTTTCTGTGGTTCAAGAAGCATTTCAGTGCGTGATTTGTCTTGATTTGGTGAGAAATCCAGTGACTACGCCATGTGAACACAACATATGTAACTCGTGTCTGAAGAGAGCAAGATCGGCAGATGTGCTGACATGCCCATGCTGTCGCGCTGCCCTTGGTAGTGACTTCGTTGCAGATGTAAATGAGAACTTGAAGGATCTTCTCTGCAAAATGTTCCCAGGGTACGCTGACCAGTGATTATACAGTTCACCTTAAAGAGGTAACCCCCTAGTATATATGTGTCTCCCTGTTTAATGTCTTAACGTGAGAGAAAAAAGCAAAGTTAAGTTTCATTATGCACATCTGTCCAAACTGCTAAATGATTCTGCGACAGACATTTGTTGTGTAGTGAATGTTTGAATCTGTTTTGTTATTTTTGAAATTATGTATGATTAATAACTTTTAGAGCAACTCATCAATTGCCAGAGAATGAAAATAATTGTTATGCACAATGTATGTTAAGGCAATGCATCTGTAAACATCCACATTTTTTTTTTGTGATTGCTTTGACCTGTTTACTATATACTCGGAACATAAAACATGTGGTGCACACAAAATGTTTACTCCTGTAAATGAGAATCGTGCAGACCCACTATCACATATACACACTCATGTCCATAATTATTTCATTGTATATCAGAAAAATATATTTTTATAACAAATTAATACTGTAAATAACAGGGTACTACTGCAGTGTTGCATTATGTGCTGAATGGAGGTGTTCTTTCAATTTTTGGCAACATTTTTAAGGAAGTGCTGCCAATGTGAATCACTCAAGTTTAAGACATACGGATCCTACAGCTTTGCCCTATCATTGTTTAGCTGCTCTCCTGTACTTGTAAAAAACATTCCTCGGCTACACTTTGCAGCTTAGGGCCCTCAATCGTTTTTTCAGCTATGTTGAAATTTCAAATGTTGGTAGCAGAAAAGCAACAGTCAACGTTCCCTGATGTCACGGGTGAGATGCATGCAATGCAACTTCTAACAGTGAGTAATATGGAACAAAATATGTCATAAATTCATGAAAATGCTTAGGTTCATTGTTGTTTATTGTGTAGTTATAGTATTAAAGAAATTAAATTAGTGCAGCGTATGTGTGTGTTACATGTCTATAGTGATTTTGCCCATAAACCGATATTGCAGTATATCCGATATTTTAAGGTGTTACAATTATTTACGCCTCTGTTCATTATAATTAAAGTTACACACACACACATCCCACCCAAGTCATGGGAACATTGCTTCTGCTGCCAACATAGCCTTGGGTTGAGAGTCCTAAGCCACAAAGTGTAGACAAGGGATGTTATTTGTAAGTAGAGGAGTGGCCTGAATGACGACAGAGCGTACCTGTAGGATTGTGAAGCTAAACCCTTACATTACTTTTGCGGTGTTTTCAAGTGTTGGCAGCATTACATTAATTTAGCAATCTTTTAGCCATTCCTGGCTCGTCCGTATGCCAACATTTAAGTTAACCAATGATGGCTACACTTTATTCTCATTATTACCAGTTCCATCACTTATGTGTTGCGCCTGCCAGGACTTATGATGCAACCGACATGGAGGAGTCGCCGAAGCTGGTTAAAGATATGTCGGAACCCTAGAGTGCGTTCTCTCCTCCCCCCATCCAGGTGGCATTCTCAGCAACTCAAGTCATATGGTTTGCTCCTCCGCGGGTCGCCTGTCTGGCTAGCATGAAGAGGAACAAGCTTCAGTGGATTTGCTAGCAGACAACGCATCGACAGCTGGAGGTAGCGACAAGAACACACACACTTTTTGGCCTAGTCAAAACTCTTAATAACTTTTGTAAGTAACATTCAAAATTCTATATCATACGTGTGGAAACAGTGAACCATTAGGAATTGAGCAAGTTAATTTAGACTAATTGTAATGCAAACTAATTATTTGAATTCATTGCAAGAAGAACACACAAACTTTTAAAATAGTTTCATCTTTGTAAACTTCATGTATATTTAAAAAGTATTTTTTGAAGTTAATACTTTTATATAACAGCTGCAAGAATCATAACTGTTGTTAACCTGCTTTAATGAACTTTAACTATTTTCAAATTAGTAACACGATCCAACCTGTGATATTTGAAGAAATGCGTAGGTAATAATTGTGCTAGGTGACATAATGATAACTAATCAGCACATCTTTTGCTGATTGCTTTAGCAGCCTCCTTCTAGCTTCTATCTCAAAATGGTGCCAGTTTCTTCTTTATAAGGGTCACTAAAAAGGATGAGCAAGTTGGTTAGATGGTTTTCCTTGGGCAACATCTAGTGCTTAATTCCTTTCTTTTTCATTCTGGATTATTGTGAATGGGCTCTGTCCTTGATTTTGTAAATATCTTTTATGTAAAATGTTCATTGCCATACACAGGAGTGGTATAAATTTGAATTAGCTAAGTCAAACAATTGTTAAGATATTAATTTGTTTTTGGTACAGGTTCCATAAATACCCTGTGAATGAAGAGGATTTAAGGAAGGAAAACGCACATATCACAGAGTTAAAAGTCGTCCTCCGTGGTGTAGTGGTTACCATGCTAGCCTCTAGTTCCCGAGGTCGCGGGTTCAAACCCAGTGGAGGGCGATGGGTTTTTTCGGGTGTAAAAATACTTACCATGGCTTCCTTCGAAAGGGAAGTAAAGCCTGTGGTCCCATGTCATGGATATACAGCACGTAAAAGAACCTCAAGCCTGATAGAGGTCTCTTAGCAAAATTACTGGTCTTTCACGCCCAATATAGAATGGAACACACTAAGGACCATAGTAGTTAAAGAGCGTCCATAAATAAAACTCAATTTAAAAGAAGATGTGAACACTTTGAAAGCTTGTAGCGCACCTGCCCTCCCTTTCTGACACACGAAATTCATCGCAAAATGTCAACAATATACTCCATTTTATTAACAGTTCGGTTTAACAAAGTTTGAATTAGCGAGGTTGTGTAAAAATAGTCCCGTATTATCTGAAATGGTAAAATACGACTGTTGAGTTCACTTTCTCTCTTTCGTAGTCGATGTACCAACAAATGAGGGTGTTCCACTTTCATGGCCTCTAAGAAAAAATAAAATAACTGCTGTATACGGTATATCTGACATTTGTTTAATTGAGAAAGTATACTATCAAATGCTTCTAATTTTTTTAAACAGTACACTTGGAACAAGATTGTACTCATTCAGTTAGTGAGTCGTATAATACAACAAACAATAACCTTAAGAAACACTTTAAATATATTGTACTTTTAACACTAAGTTTTAATCGGAACACATGTTTTAGTTACAACTCTTATCCATTACATATTTTAGTTCTATAATTTGAAAAAAAACCATTAATTGTTTGGCGGACTGTTGGTCGTAATATTATGGCACTCTCTGAAGATACCACGTCCAGAGCAGCCTAAAATGCCATAGAGACAACAGAAGTGGCAGCAAATCTCTTGAGAACAGAGATTGCAGCTTCATCGCGGTGCCAGGGTGTTGTACCTTCATGTTCCTCCTCAGAAGATGACAGTAAAGAATTGTCATTCTCTTCTGTATCATCAGCACATGATGTCTACCTACGCCCATTCTTCCATAATGACGGTACAAGAGGGCACCAACCGGGTGTAAGCATGTAGAAGAGCATTATCAGAATCCCATTTGTATCACATAAGTTCAGATGTGGATCATCGGTTTCCCGTTCAGTTTCGGTGGCATTATCAATTGCTGTCCACGCCTTCTTAAAACGTTAGTTATGGTGTAACTACATCCCAAGCAGCAGATATGTTGCGGATAGCTTGCAGTACATTCCAATGTGGAACTGTTTCTTGTAGTTCTATTGCACTGACGGCAGCCTAAACCAGTCGGCGTCTGTAATTACTCTTCATTGAGGCAATTATTCCTTGATCCAATGGTTGCAGACGGCTCGTAATGTTAGCTACTAAGAAGACAAGTTCTATGTTCGGAAGTTCCAGGTCATCGAACTGATGTGCCACAAGTGGTCCAAAGTTAGCAAAATGTTCCTCTTTCTCGCAGCCATTTGTTGAATCTTCAAGAGATTTGGTCATTCAAGTTTTATTGTTATTCTCATACTGACTTGGCAGATTGAATAGGTTGACATATTTAAAACAACGTGGATTTTTGTAATTACCAATCACTAATGGTATGAGCTCAGAACCATCTGAATTACAACACAAGACCACCGTCAGTCTCTCCTAGCTGCGTTTTCCTCCATGGCATTTTCCGCCCTTGGCACGTAGTGTTTTTTCGGGCCTCAAGTTATAGAAAACACTTGCTTCAACCATATTAAACACATTTCTTTGGTGACGATGAGAGAGCTTAGATTGAAACTCCCGCGTCCACTCATTGGCACCTTTGTTTACTCTATGTGCCTCCCCACAGACACTGACAGCACTGATTTTAAGCCTCTTCTGAAACCGTCATAGCCATCCCTCAGAGACACAAACCCAGAAATTCCTTTTTTTCTGGGGATTTCCTGAGCCTTCTTTTAAGTATGGGGCCGGGCAGTGGAATTTGCTGTGAACGCATGTGTTGGAACCATTGTAACAGCGAATCCTCCAACTCATCATGTTTCACTGGTCTCGTGCACTTGCTATTGCCACTAAATAAATAGCTTGTCATACTTGCCTCTATTTTCTGTTTTGAACTTACAATCGATGAGAGAGTACACTTCAGAACCTGAAAGTGTTCTGCAACCTATGTTTTGGTCTTCTCTCCACAATCGAACATATCTAATGTTTGCTGATTTTGTTTCAGCATGAGAGCATTATGAGCGCGTTTCTCTTTTAGTGGCATAGCAAGTGATGGAGCGAAAGAGGGGGGGGAAGAAAAAAGACATTCACTGCTCAGAAGCAGAGACAAACAGCTCTCTGGATTGTTGCGAGTCGCATGCCATGTGCGGTCTACTGACTAACCCCTTCTTTCCCCACCCTTGCTTCATATGCTGTGGAAGTGATACATAAGCAGCAAGTAAGCAATTGGACCATTGTTGAGAAATTACAGTACAGTATTGAGAAAAATTATGTGAAATGCGTAGCGGAAAATACCGTAGTGCACAGCACAACATACATATTCGGTTTAAACGAAGAATAGTGTATGGAGTATGTAATGAGGGGATCAAATTTTAATTCATAGTACACATTATCTGAAATTCGATTAAAGCAGTAGATTTTTCCATGTAATTTGGCAGGGACCGAGCGGCTACTACGGGTTAACCGAGTTTTCGATTTATCCAATTTCGAATTAGTGAGGGTCTACTGTACTACAAAGAAAGTGCCAAGCCAACCCAGTTACTAATGTAATTCATGAAAATAGCAATATATTTAGTTCTTTTAAACACACTCATTACCAATTCATCTCTATGCATCAACAAGAAACCTAACATTTGTGCGACCATATAAAGTTCACTCTTGCCTCTTTTACTGCGCAATTTGGTAGCTATTATTTGAAACCAATTCATGTACACACACTAATCTTAACATAGCCTTAGCTAATTCTCGAAAATAGAGGACCCTATCAATTTACTGCAACATCCACTTGCATCATACCTGTTTGTTTTGTTTGCTTTTTTTTTTTCTTTCTTTCTTCCCTCCCCCCTTTCCTATTTTTCTGTATTTGTTTAATGACATTTGAATACTAATCATACACTTCGATCTCTTGTGGAGTTTTCATTCAGAGTTGGTGGCTCTTCTATATGAACAGCATAGCCACACAGTGCCTGTTAACAGCCAAGGCATGAATTAATTAGGTAAAGTAGACTTGGAACAAAGTCTTTTGTTTTTTATTCATAATTAATCACTTTTTGTTATGGTAATATGAAATACTCCTTGGACTCTATGGTTTATCGTATTGCTCTCAAATTTTTAATATGAGCTTAGTATACAAGCATAAAGAAATTGTTGTACAGGAATTTCTTAACTCTAATTAGTTTAAGAGGAAAATATATTTTATATACACATTGAATTCTTTAACTTTTTCGGTGTAATTTGTGGAAAATAATTTCAACTAAACTATTTAATATTTTTTAACTCGTGGACAACAATTTTTAAATTTACAATTCCTGAATCTCTCCTGAAAATTTCAAGCTAAAAAGTTGAAAATTGCGGTCCAAGAAGCATTTTGAAAAGTGAAAAATTGAGTTTAAAATTCGTGCTACTTTACCTAAATGGTACAGGACCAATTAAATAGCCATTTATGGCTTTAAAATTATTGATATTAAAAAACCAATTATGCAGCACAAAAGTATAAGTTATAGCTATAACAAAAACGATTTAAAGTTTTCACCTCCTTTTTTTTAAATACCCAATTTCACAGATACATTGCCTTAAATTTGACATTTTTAATTTTAGATATTTTGTAATGCATAAACATTTTGTGTAACAACAACACAATGATAATGTGTGTGTTCACCAAAAGAATTGGTGAAAGCAAAGGGAGTAAATGGGAATATAAAAACACTTGTTTAGATCTTTAAAATGATTTTATGAATTGACAGCTGTTAACACTTGTTGGTATAGTTAACTCCCTTCTTGTACTGGATGCGGTGGAAATGAGAAAACAGCAAATATTAAATTAAAACACCACATTCATCATTTCATATACAAGTTAAAAATAATTGTACATTATATTTGTCTTAGAAAATGGTGATGAAATCAGCATTTCTATGTTTTTATTGCATTTATATGTTAAAGTTTCAGCAACAAAGTGTATACATGGTTATCAGACTTAATTATTATGCTATGTTTATTAATGAATCACTTGATTTATATTGTTAATGGTTGCATTGCAAGTTTCTGGAAATGATTATGTACAGAATGAATTGACATTGGCCATTGATAATAAACGCAACTGATCACTAATGTAGACAGTTTTTCCTTTTCTTTCTCCCCTTATCAATGCATACAGCCCAAGACAAAATAAATGAGCAGAGAGGGAGTTCGATTCGGAAAATATCGGAAGCATTTGCTGGTGCTGCATTCACAATACATGATTTAATACCACCCTACATTCATTTCAAAGCTATGCAATAACTAGGAAGATCCTTTTAGTTTGGTTGTGTGCATGGTAGTCCAGCAGTGAAATGCATGTTCTCGTAATTGGAACAACCTGGATTCAAATCCTTGGCATAAATGTTTTTTATTATTATTATTTTAATTTTGATTGGTTAAATGTATGGCAATGCCGTATATTTTCCATGCATAAGATCTCTATTAATTTTAAGACATTTATGCATAAAAACACAAACAAATTACTCTTTTTGTTTTCAAAGTAAGTGGCAAATTAGTAAGTATTCTAAAGTGCATGGAAAGAGTATGGAATTTTAAGGTCAGCATATAGCATCCAGTTCTTAATGACTATTGCTATCCCCTTTGTATCTATAACAAAATGTGTAATGTAGCTATTTCTGCAAAGTTTACTTGGATTAAAATGTAGTAGATACAAAAATAAGCTTTAGTAAGAATAATTTGTATACCCACTAAAATGATAATGGGTAGAGAAAGTCATGTGAATGTATTGCATCAGATTTTTCATTTAGGACTATAATAATTTCTTATATAGTTTGAAAATGAAAAGAGTGTTTCGGTTTTTATGTGTGACATAAAATCAAATAAGCCTTACCACTTGAAAATTATAGTATGCGTAGTAAACATTGTGGTTTTCTGGGGGGGTGGAAATTAAATTATGCTTGAGATACAAACCTCGGTAGACCTCATTACTATGCACTTACTTATAACCACTCACTTATCAATGCATATTTGGTGCCTGGGACTCAATATTAAATGTGACAATAGACAGAAGCTAATGGCATGCATCCCAAGACACCATTGTGAACCATTCGTGGAAATGATTTGGGCTTAGACATATATACGCTTTGAGAGTCTGCTCATCTTTTTCTCTTAGGGTGTAAATACCTTCCAAATTTTACAATTTGCTCATGAACTGCATGGGAGCGGAGGCCTTTTTAAGTCTTTATGGGGCAAACTCAAAGTGTTACAGGTTTTCATCACGGATATGACAAAGCATTAAATTCTATTGTATATATTGTAACTTAAGATTACAAACTAAATGGTATACAGTGTTATGATAGACCAGAGTTTATCTGTGTGTGTATCCTTCATCATGATCATGGTCCCCCTTCACTGGGCTGCAACAAAATATATAAAACCAATAGTGGTCTAGTAAATGCTTTACAGCGCTATGACAGGCCAGAGCTTATCTTTCTATCTTTGATCACGATCATGAACTCCCTTCACTGGGCTGCAACAAAATGTATAGCACCACTAGTGACCTTTAGTAAACGGTATACAGTGCTATGATAGACCAGAGTTCATCTGTGTGTCTATCCATCATGATCATGGTCCCCCTTCACTGGATTGCAACAAAATACGAGGGTTGGAACTTAAATGGTGGCAACTATTTATTTATAGCCAATACAAAAGAGTTACATGTTAGCAACCGTTACAGCCCTTCAATGTAGTCCCCAGCATTGTGTATAACCCGTTGCCAGTGATGTGGAAGTTGTAGTATACCTTTAGCAGAGCCTGTTCTGTTGATAGTGTGAATGGAGAGGTCTACTGCCTAATGAATCTCTGGAACAGTTCTGAAGCAAATGCCACAAAGTGGTTACTTCATCTTCAGAATCAAATCAAAGTCACAAGGACTTAAGCCTGAGGAGTATGGTGGATGGTACAGCACTTCCCAGTCCCATCGACCGAACAAATCAGCCACAGCTTGCGCTGTATGCGCCCGAACATTGCCGCGCAAAATAATGGGTGGATTCTTCAGAAAGTGTTGTCGCTTCATTCTCACAGCTGGTCGCAGGTGGTGCTCCAAAAACAAACGGTAATACTGTGCATTGGCGGTCTGTGCCGTGGAGGAATGTAATGCGTTAGGATAACACCATCACAGTCATACATGAGAATCACCATAACTTTCACATTGCTGGGTCTCTGACAAACTTTTGATTTTCGTGGCGACCCATAATGATGCCATTCATTTGATTGGCGTTTCAGTCTTGGCTCATATGATTTGGCCCATGTCTGATACAGCGTTATGATATAGCATAAGAAAGCCTCTCCTTTGCGCTCAGCGCTCCAAATACGTCCTAGCAGTGTCGTAACGCAACCATTTCTGCATTTCCGTCAAATCATGCAGAACCCATCATGATGCAATTTTTCGCATGCCCAGGTGTTCCTTCAGGATGTGAACCACAGTTGTATGCACTAATATGATTTCTTGGGCGAGCTCACGAATCATCTGGCATCAATCACTGTCCAGTAACATGGCAAGAGCATGCACCTCTTCACTGACACTAGGACAATCTGCCCGATGCATGTCTGCCACAGTTTGCCGACCATCGTTGAAGGCTTTTACCCAATGTGCCACTGTTCTGCAAGGCAATGCAGATTCCCCGCAAGCCTCTTGAAGACCTTGATGACACTGTTGTGCTGTACGACCTCTAGCACATTCAATCTTGATCAAACCCCGTTGTTCCTGTTTCAAAAACATCGTGACAACACTACATTAGACCGCTAGCTCACAAGTGACTATGTTTCTGTTGACTGTGCCCACGCAGGTGAAGTGGGAAGGGACAGTCCATTTACTCTAAGGTAAGGTATGTAAGTAACTAATGTGTGCTATCAGCGACAATATTAAATTCCGTTGCATATCGTCTCTACAGCAGTGTTGCCACTATTTAAGTTCCAACCCTCGTATATAAAACCATTAGTGACCTAGTGGTCTAGTAAATGCTTTACAATGCTATGATAAGCCAGATCTTATCTGTCTATCTTTGATCATGATCATGACCTCCCTTCACTGGGCTGCAACAAAATGCATAGCACCATTAGCAACCTCTAGTAAATGGTATACAGTGCTATGACCAGAGCTTATCTGTGTCTCTATCCTTCATTGGGCCGCAACAAAATGTATAGCACCACTAGTGACCCCTAGTAAATGGTATACAGTGCTATGATAGACCAAAGCTTATCTGTGTGTCTATCCTTCATTGGGCCGCAACAAAATGTATAGCACCACTAGTGACCTCTAGTAAATGGCATAGAGTGCTATGATAGACCAGAGCTTGTCTGTGTGTCTATCATGATCATGGTCCTCCTTCACTGCGCCGCAACAAAATGTATGGCACCACTAGTGACCTCTAGTAAATGGTATACAGTGCTGTGATAGACCAGAGCTTATCTGTGTGTCTATCCTTCATTGGGCCGCAACCAAATGTATAGCACCACTAGTGACCTCCAGTAAATGGCATACAGTGCTATGATAGACCACAGCTTGTCTGTGTGTCTATCATGATCATGGTCCCCCTTCACTGGCCACAACAAAATGTATAGCACCACTAGTGACCTCTAGTAAATGGTATACAGTGCAATGATACACCAGAGCTTATCTGTGTGTATATCCTTCATCATGATCATGATCCACCTTCACTGGGCTGCAACAAAATGTATAACACCATTAGTGACCCCTAGTAAATGGTATACAGTGCTATGATAGACCAGAGCTTATCTGTGGGTCTATCCTTCATTGGGCCACAACAAAATGTATAGCACCACTAGTGACCTCCAGTAAATGGTATACAGTACTATGAGAGACCAGAGCTTATCTGTGGGTCTATCCTTCACTGGGCTGCAACAAAATGTATAGCATCACTAGTGACCTCTAGTAAATGGTGTACAGTGTTATGATAGACCAGAGCTTATCTGTGGGTCTATCCATCATGATCATGGTCCACCTTCACTGGGTTGCAACAAAATGTATAGCACCACTAGTGACCTCTAGTAAATGGTATACAGTGCTATGACAGGCCAGAGCTTATCTGTGTGTCTATCCTTAATCATGATCATGGTCCACCTTTACTGGGTTGCAACAAAATGTATAGCACCACTAGTGACTTCTAGTAAATGGTATACAGTTTATGATTGGGCCGCAACAAAATGTGGCCTCTAGTAACCAGGGTAAAAACATTCAGTAATGGAGAAGGTGAGTTATAAAGTCAACTCCCCCACATAAATTGTTTATTATTTGTGCTCTATAACGGTGGTACGTAACTCCCATTTTTATGAGTTTTTTTATTATTATTATTATTTTACAGTTGATGTTATGAAGTGTAACAATAAATACAAACTAGGAATGTGTGTAGTCAAGGAAGTGGTGTTCTTTCCTTTAATACCAGCTTATTGTGGTACCAGGAAGAATTCCAGCAAGAAGCACTAACACAATGTCTTCAAGGATTCTTATAAACTGCAATTTTTGTACATTTACTGCACCTACAGTTTACACATTCTAAGTTTCATGTCATTGCAAAATATTTACACTTTGCTGGACAAGGAAAAGTTTTATAGCTTATAATTTCAGGAAATTGGTATGTATATCAGAAAAGTAACATTTTTGTGGCATTTTCAATTAATGACATGTTTATATTGGACTGTTCGAAACATGTGTTTAAGCACTGCCCAGTGTTGCGGAGGAAGGAAGCACAATTGCATAAACATCAAACTACTGTTAGTCTGATACAAGTTACTCTTGCTGGTGAGTGTATGTCATTCTCTCTTAAGAATGACAGAAGCAGTTATACTAAACTGCAGGTAGAAGTTATTCTGATAACATATCTCGGAAGTGGCTGATGCCACAAAAAAGTTATTGGAAATAAAGTGTGTGTTTTAAAGGCTTCTACATTTTTTGTGTAGTATGTTTTTGACCCTCACTTAACTTTACCAGTTATATAAGATATATAAAACTCCTTCAGAATGAAGCAGACTTCACAGCCTACTCCCAGAAAATTCAGGAGATACATTTTGTTTGTCGTGCAAATATCTTTAATATAAGGACTGATCAAAAAGTTTCCAGAATGAGGTCATAAACACAACACTTTGATTTGTCTATTCTGCATTGTCATCCTTAGGAGTTGATATACTTGTCCCCATGCTTTTGTCACTGCTAGAAGCACCTCTGGAAATGGATGATGGATAACATCAATATCCTCAAAACGGTGTCAAGTCACTGGAAAAGATAAAAGTCTGCTGGAACCAAATCTGGAGAATAAGTGGGATGGGGAACAGTATTCATCCTATTTTTATCCAAAAATTGGCTGATAGAAAGGGCTTCGTGCACGGGTGCATTGTCATGGGTAGGAACCAGTCACCAGGCTTTCATTTCTCCGGCCATTTGCATCTCCCTTGATCTTTGCAACACTTGTTTGTAGAACATTTAATTCACTGTTTGATCCTGTAGTATAAAATCCTTATGTACAATTCCTTTAATGTCAAAAAGAAAAATAATCATAATTGACGTCACATTGGAACTTTTTTGGGTCGTGGAGATGAAGCACTCTTCCATTGTGGAGATTGTTGCTGTTTCTGGATCACATCCATGAATCCATGTTTCATCTCCAGTAATAACTTTCTCCATAAACGATGGGTCAATTTAAAGCTGTTCTTTAAGATCGTGCAGGCTATCACCATCTTTCCTTTTGGTCATTTGAAAGGCGGGGCACAAACTTGAAAGGAATTCTTCTTGTGTCCAAATCATCTTTTAAAATGCTTTGAACACTTGCAAAGGAGGGTCCTAATGAATCAAACATTTCTCTTATCGTAATACACTCGTAGTGTAATACCATTTTCCTCACTTGATTGGTATTTTTGTCAATGATTTGCATCCTTGACTGATGTCACACCACTGAAATGCTTGAGTTTTGCCCATTAGTTCCTCCCAGTAAGGTCTTCTTAACATTTCATAACTTCTGTTGCAATTTTACTGATTTGAAGCAAACTTTGATGTTTGCTCTTTGTTCTTCATGCAGTAGGTGCAAACTGCATTCACTTCAGAGCTTCCACCTCTGTACTGCAAGTCACATGACCTCTCATCAGGGGGATGTGCTGCATGTACAGTCTATGTAAGAATTAAAGCAGCTCAATGGCAAAATTGTTGTGAAGCCATTCCAGAAATTTTTTGATCACACCTCGTGTATAGTATTTTAATCAAAATCATTAGTCATATTTTAGAAAATAAAATAATTCACTAAGAATAATAACAGGAGCTGTAAAAACACCACCAATCACAGTACTGCAAAGCTTCACAAAAAACATGGCTATAAAATTGGAACATGAGTTGAAAGCAATTACTCTAGCACAAAAATGCAAGTCAATAGAAACAGATACAAGTGGTACCACACAGCGGATACTATTAAGTAATTTAAAAACTCAAATAAGCTTCAGAACATATATTAATAACTTAAAATACAAGAATATAATTACAACAAATATAATAGCAAAGCCCAATAGAATATATTGATATACAATATCAGAATGACCTGATATATACAATACACAAACAAAACAATGTACCAGATGAAATGAGAGCCATAGCAATAAGTACGGGAAATTAAAGATACCCAGAAAAAGAATGGCTCTGAATATATACAGATGGATCCCTCATCAATAAAAAATATGCCGGTGCAGGAGTATACTGTAAACATTTTGCAAAGTATCTAACATTAGATGAAACGTCAAACCACTATGATGGAGAATTAACCGCTATAAAAGCAGCTTACAGAACATTTTATATAGACCATACATAAAACAAAAAATAGTCATCTTATCAGACTCAAAATCAGCCATAGATGGAATAGTAAATTACAATAATAAAACAACAAGGATATAATAGAAATAAGAAGCCTAATTAAAGCAGTTGAAACTAGAAATCATGTCACTCTACAATGGATCCCAGCTCATGTCGGACTTTTGGGCAATGAACATGCAAATCAATTAGCAAAGAAAGGTGCAATACAACAAATAAAACCTGTAGGACAAATAGAAATAAATAAACAATTAAACAACATTTCAAAAGACACCAGAGACTTGATGAAGATATATTAAAGGATAAAGATTATAAGAATATTAAAGATAGAGTTGATATACAAAAAATTCCAAGGAAGACTGCAGTGGCCTTATTTAGGATGGCAACTAGGCACGATTGCCTCGCAGAACACCTCTACAAGATATGATGCCTACCTACACCCAAGTGCACTCTCTGTGAAGAAGATGTCATCCAGAACCTCACCAAATGCAAAGGCCTTAAAAGTGATAACTTACATACTTTATATTGGGAAGCCAGAGGGAAAATGATGCAGATCACTTAATCCCCAGTGCCATTGGTGAACAACATTTTAAAAAATCAAACAAGTAAAGGGTAGTTTAGTGGGGAAGACTTTCTTGAAAATCTTCATGTTGCATCTTTGGAAGGTACTGAACCTAAATACCAAGTTTGGTATTTATCCGACTCTTTGGTTTTGAGATATGCTGTTCACACATGGACATTTTTCTGGAATATCAAGGGATATCAAAACATATAATTAGTGGAGAAAGATTTACACTTGCATTATATGGAATGAATAGATACATAAACTCAAATGAAAATCGTTATTTCACATTTATCAATTTGCCAAATAAACAACTTTAGAATCAAATTTCAACATGGCAAAACTACCTCCAACAACCAAGGTATTTCAACAATACTAGAGTTTTCTCGCAATTCCAGAAATTGTTAGGCAATAGTTTGCCAGTTGTTGAAGGGGTCAGTAGAGAACAGAATACAGTCCTCCAACCAGTGACCTCGAAGGATTTTGCGCCAAATAATCTGTTACATTTGGTGTTGTGTTCCAGTAAATCTGTTTGTGAGAATTATTGTGAAAGTAAGGTTCGGTTTGTTCAGCTTGTGTTTCAATGCACCAGTCAAAATAATTAAATATCCATAATAATGTAAATAGTAATCAACAAGTAACTTTGTTACATTCACATACAGTATGTAACATTCTTATTCGTACACATCAGATTTTCAATAAAAAATCATTCTCTACTTGCTTAAAAACTTGTGTTTTTCTGTGAGACATTTATATGTTCTTTATTAATCTAATTCAAACAAACTCCAAAATAAAAAATGCATTTCAAAACTTACACTATTGCACAAAACAGCAATGTTACAGAAGTAGCCCCCAGTTTTATACAACTTTCCTATTCGTACAGTTGTTAAGAATGACCACTGTGTTGTAAACAGCTTCAACATGCACGAGTTTCAAAGGTCATTTAGGCTACTGCGGTCGCAGTTGTATACGTTCCATCAGTAGTGATCGAAATGGTAAGCAAAAGGAGCTTAATTCTGATCTGAAGCAAATAGTTTTAAACTTGGCACTTAGATGGTATTCACTCAGAATAATAGGACAAACAGTAAATAAACCGCATTCTACCATTCAGTACGTAGTCAAGAAATTTAGGGAGGAAGGTTCTACAAAGAAAACTAAAGAAAGTAGGCTGAATGCACGAGAGGAACGTTTCTGAGAAAATCCAAAATTAGGTGTCCCTCAGTTAGTAGAAAATGTGTCTGGAAAGAAGACGTCCGACCAAACTGTCGTGCCTTATGGAAGTATGGATGCCATGGCAAACACCAAGTAAGAAGCCTTATGTAAGTGCAGCATCAGTAAGAAACGAGTTGCATTTGCTAAAGATCACATCCATAAGGATCAGAATTTTTGGAACAGCGTGATATGGTCAAACGAGACTAAGATAAACCTCTTTGGGTCAGATGGGATAAACAGAGTCTAGAGAAAAGCAAATTTAGACAATGACCCGGAAACACTCTTCCCACAGTTAAACACGGGGATGGTTCCATTATGCTCTGGGCCTGCATGTCATTCAATGGTGTTGGTAATATACAATTTATTGATGGACTATGGACAAACACATGTATTTTGACATTTTACAGAACAATGTAAACCAGAGTGCCCAGAAAATGGGCATGGCACTGGTTATAGGTTTCAGCAGGATAATGATGTAAACACAAGGCAAGACTAAACATGAATTGGTTGATATGGAATTTACCCAAACTACTACAAACAACTCCTCAGTGTCCAGACTTGAATCCAATCGAGCGTCTATGGATAATTCTGAAGAAATGAGTCCGTAAAAGCTGAGTAACATATAAACAAGGGCTTAAAAGTGTTGCAGAAGAAGAATGGAATAAAATCAGCCCAGAAGAATACAAAAACCTGGTTACTTCTATGAAGAGATGGTGTGAGGCAGTTATTAAAGTCAAGGGGTACCCAACAAGGTATTAAATTACCAGTGGTGCCTTTGTTATTTAACTATTGCTTCCAATGTACAAATAGATTAGTTGTACAAACATGGTCATGCTTCTTTACCAATTTTACTTAATTTAGTTTGTAAGTTTAAGTTAGCATTTAGTTAATTCCTAATACAGCATTTGTTATACTGTGCAACATGTATGGAAAAAACATTAAGTAAACTGTGTCCTCTAACAAATATTAAAGTATTTTCTCAGAAAATTGAAATGTACGAATAAGAATGTTATATACTGTATTTGTGAATATGAACTATTTGTTACAGTAAAACTCAAAGCAAGATGAAATCAACTAGAAGTGGGTGGGAGGTCCGTGATGCTGTGGATGGCACTGATTACTCAAATTAGTAACAGTTTATTAAACTTCACAGCTGCCACTTGTTGCCAGTCCAGGACCATAGGTGATGGATAATGTAACTATCTTAAATATTGAGGTTAAGAGCAAGGTTCCCCAAAACCAAAAATGGCAAAAACTTATTTTTCTAATAAATATGTTTGTAAGAGATTTATATTTTATTAAAGCTATAGTAGCATTACATGTTCTAATATATAATTGGTTATACTTTAAGAAATACAAGCAAGAGAAAGCAAACATTTCCACAATGCCTAACCCCCAAGTTAAGGCATATAGTGGCATTAGATGTTCTAATATATAATTGCTTCTACTTTAAGAAATGCAAGCAAGAGGCAGTAAGCACTGCCGCAACACCTAGCCCCCACATTGAGGCATACAAGACTAGTGACAAATTTGCAACACTCTAGAAGCCTGTATGTGTTCTCAATCCCCGTGTAGATGTATGTATATCGTTTAAAAGTTTGGAAACTGCACTATAACTTTTGTTTGGACTGTTTCGGGATATTGTTCCAAATAAAACTATTATGCCCCTAAAAACTACAAATTTCAAAGTGAAAATTTTCCCTACTTTAGCAAATTCCTGTGAAAGTATTGTGTTTACAGAAAAATGTTATAGCTTTTTTTTAAAGAATATGTATTAGGAATAAAACTGTATAATGTTTATCTATTTACAATGGATAGTGACAGAAAACTAAAAAGGCTTGCAAATCGAATGTGTAACCGTTGGTGGGTGAGGAATGAGAAAAAAACTGGCAAAAATTCAGCTTGTCTCCAATTTCTTCCAACAAAAAACCTTCATTGCCTGGGCTATACCCTAACATTCGGTTAGAAGTTGCCATTACGAAAAAGACAGTCAAATGTTATAAATAATGATTAATTTTTTAAATAAATTAACTTCATTGTTCATATTTTTCTTACATTCCCAGCCAGGTACCTAGTAGAGGAAGTATTGCATTCCCCCAAAACTTTAATATTCAGATTTCACTGAAAAATATATGTTTTAAGGCCCCATGAATCTAAAAAGAAGCATTTTTAAGTGCAGTGTGTGAACTCTAAAATGAAAAGTCAGATAAATCCAAAACTTGGTATTTGAGTTAAAAATCCGTCCACACCGAACTATCCTTTACATGGAAAAGTGATCAAAAATAGCTGTAACAATTTTGATTATAGTGCAATATATATTTATATAACCAATAAAATGCATGTTGTTTCTAGGCATTATTTTACTGCTCTTAACGGCTTCCATTTTCATGTACAATTTTTGTTTGTTTCTTCTGTATTAGATATGAATTATTGTAACTGGGCTATTATGTTCATAATAATATATAAACAAACAAACTTTTAGAAGAAGTTGATTGATTGGCAGAGTTCTGCTGGTGTAGGCTTCAACCATTTAGAGTAGAAGTTCATATCAGCAGGAATTTTCAAAACTCTTTTTTAGTTTCTCTATCACATACATACCTAGTAGGTAGAGAAGGTATTGTATTCCACCCAAAAATTCCATACAGACATTTCACCAGAAATACATGTTTTGAGCCTCCCTAAATCCAAAAAAAAAAAAACATTTTTACAAAGAGAGAGAGAGAGAGAGAGTGTGTGTGTGTGTGTGTGTGAGAGAGAGAGAGAGAACAGCATGACCTAAAAATGAAAACTCTGATAAATACCACACTTTGTATTTAGGTTTCAGTAGCTTCCAAAGATGCTATTAATGCTTCCAATTGCTCTCTTAAAGTCCTGTCAACATTCAGTTGTTTCTTGCAATTCCATATTTTCTCCATTAAACCACGAGAAACAAGTGAATGTTGTTAGGACTTTTATACAAAATTCCTTCCAAATGAAGAGAACTTCACAGGCTATTCCCAGAAAATTCAAAATATACATTTTATTTAACATGTAAGTATCTGTAATATATGGTATTTTAACCATTAAGAGCCTTTTTTTTTTTTTTTTGGTATTGTACTTTTCGTTTTTGATTTATGTTGTTTACAGACACACATACACATACAGACCTTTTCAAAAATGCTTATTTTAGATTCTAGTGACCTCAAAACATGTATTTCTGCTGAAATCTTGGTATAGAATTTTTGGATGGAATGCAATACCTACTAGGTAGAGAAAGTAACAATTCTAAATTTATGGCAAAATTGAGTCACAATTCAAACACATTTTTATTTCTGTACCACATATACAGGGTGTTTCAGAGATACTTTTACAAATTTCGGGTATGGGTTCCTTACACCACAAGAAGGAAAAAAGTTCATATGAACATATGTCCCATAATCCTTTGTTTTCTCATTAGGAGGTGTTCAACATAGTGGTACACTTATAACACACAAAACTCATATTAGATGCTCGAAATGTCCTCCTCTTGCTTCTATGCATGCCTGTACTCGTTGAATCATGGAATGTCGCACCCTGTCAAAAACTCCAGGATGGTGTCGAATGGTTTCGCAGGCTTCCATGACACGTCAAAGCGTTTCTGCATCCGGGATGGCTGCTCCATAAACCAATGATTTAAGATGCCCCCAGAGGTAAAAATCCACAGGATTGAGGTTGGGAGAACGTGCAGGCCATGGAACTGGTCCTCCTCTGCCTATCCATCGGTCATGGTAGATACCAGTCAGTGCATCTCGAACAATGCGACTAAAATTTGCCGGAGCCCCATCATGCATAAACCACATGTTTTTTCTTATTTGCAGGGGCACATCTTCGTGAAGTAAGTTGGGAAGAGCGTGCTGGATAAAGTCCTGTAGACAGCACCAGTAAGACGTGCTGGTAAAATGTATGGACCTACCAAACAGTCACCTACAATGCCAGCCCACACATTCAGACTGAACTGTTGCTGATGTCTGGCCTGAAGTATAGCATGAGGATTACAATCTGCCCATACGTGTACGTTGTGGAAATTAGTACTCCATCTCTCCCAAACGTTGCCTTGTCTGTAAACAAAACTGATGAGACAAACAATGGATTGGCTGTTTGTGCTACAAACCATCGGCAAAAGTTATCCCGTGGTGGATAATCAGCAGGCGAAAGGCCCTGCACATGTTGAATATGATATGGATACAGGAGCTGCTCGTGAAGTACCCTCCATGCTGTCAGTGTGATGTACCAGATGCCACAGCCAATTGTCTTGTACTGATACCTGAATCGTCTTTGACACACTTTAACATCTGTTCTTCGCGTTCCAGCATACGAACAACTCTTGGTCTTCCTCGATCAATAGTCCATGGTGCAACGGTTCCTGTCTCAGCAAGGCGACAATAAACAGCGACAAAGGTTGGATGACTCGGTGGTCTTCGGTCTGGAAACTCCATCTGATAGATGTGCAGTCGCATCCATTACCATTTGCGTGACCATACATAAAAATCATGTCTGCCTATTCACAAAATGAATATCCAGCCATGGTGAAACGAAACACATGCAGTTAACTCACTACATGTACACAATTGAAACGTTGAAGACAGACTAATGACAAATGTAAAAAAAAGTCTCCATGGCAACATTTTGCCATCTACCGTATGTAGTACAATAGGTCAATGCCTTCTATGAATGCAGAGAAATGAAGTTTTGAGGTTGGACCCCGAAGGCCGTTGAACTCACACTTTCATTGTGACAGGAATAACGCGAAAACCAAGGATTATGGGACATATGTTCATATGAACTTTTTTCCTTCTTTTGGTGTGAGGAACCCATACCCGAAGTTTGTAAAAGTATTTCTGAAACATCCTGTATAGTAGGAGAGAAGGTATTGCATGGTATCCAAAAATTCAATACCGAGATTTCACCAGAAATGCATATTTTGATGCCCCCTGAATCCAGGAATAAAAAGAACATTTTTAGAAAAATGTCTGCATTTGTGAACAGCATAACTCCAAAACGAAAAGTCTGATAACTACCAAAGTTGGTATTGAAGTTCAGTATCTTCCAAAGAAGCAACACAATTTTCAAGGTAACCTCCCCCCTTTCAAACTACCCTTTACGTGAAACATTTTTCGAAATTTTGTAATTTTCTAAAAAAGAGAAAAACAATGCCTAACAATTTTGATTAAAATGCCATATATTAAAGATATTTACACGACAAATAAACTTTATATCTTGAATTTATTTGGAAATAACCTGTGAAGTCCTCTATTCGGAAGGAATTTTGTATAATCTTGTATAACTGGTAAACGTTAAGCAATAGAAAAAAAATTAATGTACAAACAATGTAGACCTTAAAACACAAATTCATTTCAAATGTTTTTATGCCACAGCTATTTCCAAGATATCCATTATTAATGGTTCAATATTTCTTTTTAAGTGACATCAATTTTCAGTTGTTTTTCGTGATTGCATGGAAACAGTATGGAATTTTAAGGCCAGTGTATAGTTTCCAGTTCTTAAATATCTGACTATGGCTGCTCTCTTTGTATCCTAACGTAATTATCTATTTATGCAAAGATTTATCTGGATTAAAATGAAGTACATAGAAAAATAAACCTTCATAAGAATAATTTGTATACCTACTAATAAACAAGAGAGGGTACAGAAAATCATGTGAATGTAATACATTTTTTTACTTTTACTATGTATAAGTAGGGGAAGTGTAATCCATACAAAAATTTTATAATGGGATTTCACCAGAAATATACATTTTGAGACCCCCTCAACACCAAAAAAAGCAATTTTGGAAAAAGATGTGTGTGCGTGCGTGAGAGAGAGAGAGAACAGCATAATTCAAAAACAAAAATTTGGGTTGAGGATCTTCCCAAGATGCATCACAAAGATTTTCAAGAAAATGCCTCCATGTCCAACTACCTTTATATAGAAACGTTTTTCAAAATTTTTGATTTTCTAAAAAATTACTTGACGGCTTTCATTAAAATACCATATTATTGAAGATACTTACATGACAAATAAAATGCATATCTTGAATTTTCTGGGAATAGCCTGTGAAGTCCTCTTCATTCAGAAGGAATTTTGTATAATCTTGTATAACACTTTGCAATATATGAAAATGTACTACACCAAAAATGTAGATCTCTTTATAATACACAACTTGTTTCAAATAACTTTTTTGTGACATCAGGCAATTCTGAGATATGCGTTATTAATAGTTTGAATGGTTTAATACTTGGCCATTCTTTTAAAGTCCTGTCAATTTTGAGATATTTCTTGCAATGTCATGGAAAAAGTATGGAATTTTAAGATCAGCATATAGCATCCAATTCTAAAACATTTGACTATTGCCATTCCCTTTGTATCTGTAATAAAATGTGTAATATAGCTATTTCTGGAAAGGTTTATCTCGATTAAAATCAAGTAGATAGGAAAATAAATTTTCATAAAAATACTTTATTTATCCATTAACGTGTGATAAGAAGGTAGAGAAAGTTATGTGAATGTAACACAAGATTTTTTATATCTTCACCTGTTTCTAGAGCTACTTGTTCTCCTCTTCAGAAGTGACCGACTGGCTCATGCTGGTGACATCTACAGGTGGAGACATGTAATTCCATAGTGAATTTGGTGGCAGCATATTAAAATTCATTAAATGGTGTTTGTGTTGCATAATTCAAATCTTTTCCCAAGTATCCAATTTTGTAGGTTTTAGGAGTGTTATGTTTGCAGGGTATCTACTGACACTATGAAACATATCCTATATTTTAAAAAGCTAGGTGAAGAATTGTCACAAAAAATTTACTGTAATATTATATTTGTTTGCTTCAGTAGACACCCTGGTTTGGTGTGATGTTATGATGGGTTGTCCAAAAATGGTATGAAACTGCAGATTTATCAGTTTGTAATTGTTTTGGTAAATTCCTACTCTCTTGTTAAACAGTAATTGCTCTAAGCTTAATTTATTTTGTGCAGTTAAACAGCTGTTATGTTTTTTGAAGATGTGGTGTACTTGGATGAAATGTGAACTTTCTGAGAATCATTTTGTTTTTACTTTCTCTACTACATATAGTAAGTAGGGAAAGTATTGTATTCAACCCAAAAATTTGGTATCGATATTTCATCAAAAATACGTGTTTTGAGGCCCCCTGAATCCAAAAACAGCATTTTTAGAAAAAGATCCATGTCTGTGAACAGCATACCTAAAAAACAAAAACTTGGTATTTAGATTCAGCGCCTTTCATAGATGTGACATGAAGATTTTCAAGAAAATTTCTCCACTTGAGACTGGAATATTTTTCAAAATGTTTATCTAAAAACTGTCTGTAACAATTTTTATTAAATATATTTACATAACACATAAAATGTATATCTTGAATTTTCTGGGAATAGCTTGTGAAGTACATTTCATTTGGAAGAAATCTTGTATGATCTTGTAAACTGATAAACATTAAGTAATAAACGAAAATGTACTACATAAAAAATGTAGATCTCTTTAAAACACACAATTTATTTCAAATAACCTTTTTGTGGCATAAGCCATGTCTGAGATTCCTTATTAAAGATTTGAATTGTTCATATCTTGCTCATTTTCCTAAAGTCCTGTTAACATTCAGTTGTTTATTGTGACTGCGTGAAAACAGTATGGAATTCTAAGGCCAGCATATAGCGTCTAGTTCTTAAACATCTATCGTTCCCTTTCTATCTATAACAAAATGTGTAATGTAGGTGTTTCTGCAAAGGTTTAGTTTGATTAAAATGTAGCAGATAGAAAAATAAGCTTTAGTAAGAACAGTTTGTATATCCACTAATAAATGACAGAATAGTGAAGTGAATGTAACACATCAGATTCTTTTTTGTTGGGCAAGTTTTGTGTTTCCTTAATGTGTTTCTGTTTTGTCAATGATTTGTTTGGTGAAGCCACTGTTTATTGCTGTGTTGACTATGTATTCTTCTGTTAAGGAGGTGTAAAACAGTCTGAGTTAAACTGTTCAGGACTGCATGTTTGTGTGTGACTAGGTTGAAACATTTGTTTTTTATGCAGTTTTTGGAATTCTCACTACAAACGTCAGGTAACAAACCTGCGCTGCTCTCAAAATATGCTTTAAAACAGGGTGTTTACTGATACTGGAAGTACTGGAAATATACTTGAGTTTTTTTTTTACATACTGGATATTCTGAAATTAGTGATTACCAGGCAGAGGGTTTTTAGTAAGTAAAGAGAGCAATTGTGTTACCACACATAGTATAGGTGGCGACAGGTATTGTAATGGACACTCTCCTCCCCAATGCGAGTGATTCATTTATTCAATGCATGCATAAACCAGTGGAGAACTATGACAGTATGTCTAAAGTAAAGAAGAGTTCATACATCAAAAACATCATAATAAGAATCGTTAGTAGCAGTACAAATGGCAAAACATCAGATGCTACATTATAGCTCAGAGGATGTTTAAAACACGTTAACCTGCAAGTCAATGAAACATATGGAACATGTGACATTATTAGAGAGGAGCAATGCGGAAAGTGGATTTTCAACTTTCTAAGCTCCAAACTATGCAACAGAATTTTTCGATCATCTGTGTCAAAAGGATATTGATTAAAACAATTTACACCTTTTGATGTAAAACAGAAGGCAATGTAACTCAGACTTCTGTATATTAAATCTTAATAGCTTTATTGCACAGTATCAATAGCTAAACTTACACTGTTTTATTTTCCCCTTAATTCTGGTCTACCTGCTGTCGAAGTAGAGTGTGCTGCCTTGTTTACAGAGAACACTGCAAGGTCACCAACCATCTGTGTGTTCCTAACTTGATGGTTTACTTACTAAAACCCTTCTGCCTGGCGATTACATATTGGAAAAATCTGATGTGTTACACTTACATGACTTTCTCTACTCTTGTACAAACTATTTTTACAAAAGCTTATTCTCCATATGCTTCATGTTAATCGAGATATCGAGATGTTAATCTTATTGCTAATTTTCTTGTAGATGCAAGTGGAATTGGTAGGCTTTAAGCCATAGTCAAATATTTTAAGAGCTGGTTGCTATGTCGAGTATTCCATTCTCTTTGCATTACCAGGACAAAAAAAATGAATAACAAATTTGAGAAAAAGTATAAGTATTGGAAAATTTAAGGGAATAACAAGCAATATCTCGAAAATGGTTCACTGAACAATAAAAATGTATATGACATAAATTGTGTATTTTAACGTGATCTGCATTTTTTGTGTAGTATAATTTTGTCTATCTCTTATGGTTTACCAGTTATGCAAAAGTCGTTCACAATGAAGAATACTTTTGGAGACATTCCCAGAAAATTCAAGATATACATTTTATTTGTCATGAAAGTATCATAAATATATTATATTTTAATCAACATCGTTAAGAGCCATTTTTGAGAAAATTAAAATGTTCGAAAAATGTTCCATGTAAAGGGTAATCTGGGGTGGGAGGATTTTCTTGAAAACCTTCGTGTCGCATCTCTGGAAGATACTGAACCTAAATACCAAGTTTGGTGTTTATCTGACTGTTCGTTTCTGAGTTATGCTGTTCACACACACACACATGGACATGTTTCCAAAAATGCTTTTTTTGGATTCAGGGGGCCTCCAAACATATATTTCCGGTGAAATCCCGGTATCGAATTTTTGGGTGGAATACAATACTTCCCCTACTTACTATACGTAGTAGAGATAGTAAAAATGGGATCAAATACCCATACAGTATTCATCTATTTCAGATTAAATGCTCAGGTGATTGGTTCTTGGAAAACCTTCTTAATGAAATAAGTATTACTTTCTCTACTATGTATAATAAGTAGGGGAAGTATTGTATTCCACCCAAAAATTCGATACCGAGATTTCACCGGAAATACATGTTTTGAGACCCCCTAAATCCAAAAACATGTCTGTATGTGTGTCTGTGAACAGCATAACTCAGAAACGAACAGTCAGATAAATACCTAACTTGGTATTTAGGTTCAGTATCTTCTAGATATGCGACACGAAGGTTTTCAAGAAAATCCCCCCACCCCAGATTATCCTTTACATGGACATTTTTCGAAAGTTTTAATTTTCTCAAAAATGGCTATAACGATTTTGATTAAAATATCATATGTTTAAGATATTTTCATGACAAATGAAATGTATATCTTAATTTTATGGGAATGTCTCCAAAAGTATTCTTCATTGTGAACGAATTTTGCATAACTGGTAAACCATAAGAGAGAGACAAAATTTTACTACACAAAAAATGTAGATCGCATTAAAATACACAATTTATGTCATATACATTTTTTTTTGTTGAGTGAACCATTTCAAGATATTGCTTGTTATTCCCTTAAATCTTCCAATACTTATACTTTTTCTCAAATTTGTTATTCTTTTTTTTTTTGTCCTGGTAATGCAAAGAGAATGGAATACTCCACATAGCAACCAGCTCTTAAAATATTTGAGTATAGCTTAAAGCCTAGCAATTCCCCTTGCATCTGCAAGAAAATTAGCAATAAGATTAACATTTTGATTAACATGAAGCATATGGAGAATAAGCATTTGTAAAAATAGTTTGTACAAGAGTAGAGAAAGTCATGTGAGTGTAACACATAAGAATTTTTTTTAATGTTATTGTTTTCCATATTTATTGTTAAATAATTTTTCATCTCATATAAAAATTACTCACTTGGATAATCTTTCACACCTAACATTTTTTACAGGCTATACATTTCCAGAATTTTGAAGTGTGTTGTGGGGCATGCTAAAGTAAGAAGTACAAAATCTGCTGATATTTCATTCCCGTTTCTGTGAATATCAGTGAACTTTTGGTCCATTATTATGACTAGCATGGGAGTTTTATGAAGTTACAGTTCTAAGAGGTAATGGGGAGAAATCAGCATAAAAGATATTCTATATCATTGTAAAATAATTTCATAAAGAGTAAAGAGAGTAAATCTAATTAAATCGTCATTCAAGATTTAAAAAGTTACCTGTGCAACATTGGGTAAGACAGCTACAGTGAGAGCAAAAAGCTACAAACCGGCTGCACTGTGTCTTTTCTGTCTGCATCCTTGACGCTCGCTGTCGTCTGTCGCTATCATAGAAAGGCATGGATGATGCCATACAACATTTTTAAGGCTTTATTTACCAACTTTATAAAAGGAGATGCTGAAACTGGCCACCGTCGTCGTTAATACATTTTTGACACCTCTTTAGGAAACTATCCATCACTCTCCATAGTTCACGTTGAGAAATGCTGGCAATTTCCTGACGGATATTTTGTTTTTAATTCTTTCAGGGTGTGTGGGTTTGTCTTGTACATTTTGTTTTAAGTTACCCCAGAGATAGTAATTGCAGAGGGTTAGGTCGGAGGGACCAAGGAGGCCACAAATCTCTTCTAATAATTCTGTCCTCAAACATACTTTAATTGTTCTCATTGAAATATTGGCCATATGAGCTTTGCAGAGTCTTGTTGAAAAAAGGCAAAATCACACTTCCTGGCTGTTAATTCTCTAAAAAAAAGGGGAGGGGCAAACTTGTATCCACGTATGTATGGGCATCAACTGTTGACCCGAAAAAAATATAATACTCTCTCCATTCATGGTGCACCATAGACCAATTTTTTTGTCATGAACAATAGTACCGGCTAAGTGGCGTCTTTTCACTGGGCGCGTGGAAACATGATAACACACTGCTGCTAAAAACAAGGTCACGCTGGTGATGTGGTTTTGCTATTTATTATTTTTTCCTGTACTTAAGTCACAAAGTACACTAAAGACAATTTATTTTGCATATGTTCAGTCAATTCTTGCACATGGCATTATCTTGTGGGGAAATTCAGTGGACATTAACACTCCCTTTGTAACACAAAAGAAAATCATACAAAAAAATGTTTAATCTAAATAGGTCTGCCCACTGTAAAATCCATTTTAAACAAAATAACATCCTTACCTTGCATGTATATACTAGAAAGTGTTTGCTTCATAAATAGTAATATACAACAATTTTACTCAAATAATGCAATTCAAAATCATAGTACTAGAACCAGCAGTAAATTTACCTACAAGTAGCCAGAACAACTAATAAGATTGATTCAATACTGCATACCGGCATCCAAATGTATAACTCAATAACCAATGAAGTCACAGACAAACACCCAGTAAGATTTAGAAAGAAGGTCAAAAAGTTCTTAATCAACCAATGTTTTTATAGTATACAGGAATTCATTGAATATTTCACCAATTGTAAATAATGTTATCTCTATTTAAGCCTGTAATTGTAAAATTTTGTATGACAAAGCCATGAAATTGTAACAAATTTCCAAAAGGTGAATAAAGTGTATGTATGTATATTATGGCTAGTATATGTTTTCTACTGCACAGCATGTATTTATTTATGATACATATGAGTTAACTCAATTAGCTCGCCAAGTGAAAGTACAATTTGCAGAAAGATTTCCAGGTGTAAAAGTTCCAGGCCGTAAAACAATTCATGAACTTTACAATAAATTTCAGGCCACAGGAAGTGTTCACGATAAGAAATCTAAAAGATGGCGAAAGAGTTATAGGGCCAACATAAGAGTTTTTTTTGTTGTCCTCCATGGTTACCATGCTAGCCTCTAGTTCAAACCCAGCAGAGGGCAATGGATTTTTTTCGGGCGTAAAAATCCTTAGCATGGCTTCCTTCAGAAAGGAAGTAAAGCCGGTGGTTCTGTATCGTATATTTAAGGCACGTAAAAGTACCTCAAGCCTGATAAAGAAGCCTCTGAGTAAAATTATCAGTCTTTCACGCCCAATATAGAATGGGATGCTAAGGAACACAGCAGTTAAAGAGCATCCATAAATCAAAAAAAAATTGCACATTTTGTTATAGATACAAAGAGAAAATACAGTGATAGTCAAATGTTTAAGAACTGGATGCTATACACTGGCCTTAAAATCCCATACTGGTTCACCAGAAACAAGTTGATACGACTTATAAAAATGACTTCACAGGCTATTCCCAGAAAATTCAAAACATACACATCTTTAATATGTTGTATTTTAACCAAAATCGTTACGAGCCATTTTTTAGAATATAAAAAATTTCAAAAAATGTTCCATGTAAAGGGAGTTTAAAGTGGGGGGGGGATTTTCTTGAAAATCTTTGTGTCGCATTTTTGGAAGCTACTGAACCTACATATCAAGTTTGGTCTTTATCAAAATTTTCATTTTTGAGTTATGCTGTTCAGTCATACATGGGTCTTTTTCAAAAAATGTTTTCTTTTATTCAGGGGGCCTCAAAACATTTATTTCTGGTGAAATTTTTGTGTCAAACTTTGAGTGGAATGCAATACCTTCTGTACCTACTACATACATGGTAATACAGAAAGACATAAGTAACAAAACAAAGTACCAGGTTCAACATCACACAGCTCGGACTGCAATGATTGTAAGAGTCTGAAACTTCATAGACAAGCTATTTAAACAATTTGCTGCAAGTTTTGCCACCAGGTGAAAATATGATGTAACCTCTCAGAATGTGGTATGGATACAGGACAGATCAAACAATGGCATGGTTATTTCATTGCATTACTACATACAAAATAATGATGTAAACCTGGACACAAGTTAGTATACATTTCTTATCACTCCACTGAGTTACTGGGAACCCTGAGATTGCCAAGCTATTGAATCCTACTTATAGTTATTTAAATTTCTTCTTCACCTTGTTTGCTAATTTTCCTCAGCCATTTGGTTTTTACTTTGCCTAAAAAAGTTTCCTTATATTTTTTTCTAATTTTACATTCATAAACTTTTTCTCTTCAATTTGTTTTGGTAAATTAGACCACTCCTTTTTTCCTATCCTCTCCCTGAGTGTCTTAGTTTCCTTGCATGCCAATTATTATCCTTCAAATTAAACAGAGGGCATTTCTCTACCACTCCCTAATCTTAGACCTTTCCATTTCAGCAACCTGTTCTAGCCAATGCAAAGCCTTCTCTTGCTACTGTGTCATTCATCATCATTTTTCCTGCTCAAACCACTTTTATTCCTCTGTCTTTCCCAATGAACTTTTCAAATTAAAACTTGCAAATGTTTTTTGTCTTTCAATATGTTCCAGTCTTAGCCTGATTTACTTCCAGACATCATGTTGTAACAATTCCCTTGGTCTCCACATATCCCCAAAACCAATTTTCATCAAAGTTTCCTATATCTTACTGAGCCAAGCATCTTTTTAATCAAGTCTTTCCTGTACCAAACATTGATATAAAAGATTATACTCATCTAGATTTCTAATTCTAATCCAATATTTCCACACTCTTTCCAAGCATTAGGAAGTATTGTTACAAACACAGTTCAACATGGCCGACAGTTGCTCGCAGCAAATCTAATGAAATCAGAGGCACATATTGTCATATGCTAGCCTTTACGTCTTGGATAGAATGATCTTTCAAACATCTCCACAACCAGAAGTCACATCGATTTTGCTTGGAGGATCCTGGAAATAACTGCATAGAAATGACTGAAGGTTTCTTGCAGCAAATTGTTCATCTACCAAGTGACATGGGGTGTTCCAACATCTTGTATGAAAATAATGGTACGGTCACATATGCGTTCTTGTAAAACTGGAATCATGTCTTGCACAAGGAGGTTCCTATAATGTACAGATGTCACCGTACACCTAACTGGCCCACAAAGTGTCATCTCCAAAGAAAAACGGACCAAGAATGAAGGAACTCATGAAACCAGAGAAGTGACAATGCAGCGGCACCAGAAGAATATACTAACATCAGACTTACAGAAAACTGCACAATCCGACTGGGAGTCCGTGCTATGCCATGCTGAACACTGTCACTTAACAGTTTATATACCCAGAACGTGGATGGAAGGCTGTATTCCAGACCCAGTGTATCCCTGACTGGAAAGTGGTAATATATCTACAGGAGAGAAATAGTAGTGACATGGGATGCGCACACATGGTGACTGTAAGTTTAACACCACCATTGCAAGAATGTGCACCAAATGAAAGTGATGGGGAGAGGGTGAATAGGACAAACTTATCACCCTTGGAATTATGCTTGTTACATGTTCCTGGGAAACCACCTGCATTATGAGATAGCTGTTCCTGGCTAATATTTGCTGCATTTTATTGGATACTGCAGGTGAACCGTGATACTATGAAGGTGTAGTAATGGCTTTTCTTGCTTTCCTTTGGTCCTGCCGCTGGATGGCTCTACAGCTTGGTTAAAGGAGAAAATTTGTCACCACATCATTAAGATTTGAGAGGCCAGCTAAGCAGCTACACTTTAACAAAATGTATGAAATTGTATTAAAAAAAATGTAAAAAAAAAGTACATTAAAAAAGAAAGGGAAAAAAATAATACCTGGTACAATCTAATAAATTAATTAGAATAAAGAGTGGGCTATATCTTGTTTAATTCAGGCACATCTTTGCGAACTGTCTAGACGAAAACTTGGCTGCAGGCAGACAATTGCTAATGATACAACAAATTCAAGACAATTGTTTTTTATTTCTTTGTAGTTTGGCTTTATCAAGAAAAACATTTTACCTCCTCTAAGGTGCATACAAAGTAAAAAGGCACATGAGACAAAGCTGGGCTAGTGCAATTAGCCTATCCTAGAGAGGTGACATTGCCCACTTCAATAATGTGCTTTCTAGTGTAATAGTTGCTTTTACTTTTCTCTTTGTGCCCAACAAATCCAGAAATGACCCAGTACTATAAACGTTTCCACTGAAAAGAGCTGGAAATTTTGAAGCTGACTGTTAAAGAAGCAATATTTTAGGTGGCCTGTAGCCCAACATATGAGTGATTGTTGTCAGCGACAGCAAATGCTACATCTTGCATTTCAAAAGTATTTTCTTCTCAAGGATGTAGATGCCTCCAGAAAAGTGGTTCACTTCAATCTGACATGCATGTCTAATAGTTGCTGCAACTAGCACAAGTGGCTCACAGACGCATTCAAATGCGCAGACTATGTTTTTCAATGTTTATACCATTTTAAAAGAATTGGCCTCAGAACAAGCATGTGCTAACAGCTAGGGCATGCAATATGAGTGAGTGTTGTGTGTAGTGGAACAACCTATTCTGAGTCCGGAGAAAGTCCTTTTGGGTAGATAATGCTCCTTAAAATGTGTAGGTTTAGGTGGGACTGATCGGTAAATTTTCCAAAACCCAAAGTATTTTGCTGAGTGTTTTGAATGTTTTACCACATTTTAATCTGTATAAAGAAGTGTGGCTGCAACCACACACATAAGGTCAAGTTATTCCTGGATTAGCATTTTAAACCACAAATTTGAGTTGTTATATCAAAAATGCTGCTTACTATGCAATATTCACAATTTGTAAACAACATTTCACATTAATGTTACTTATTAAGCAATAAAATAAGTTTGCTAAGAAATACCATTTCAATACCTCATTTTAAAAATAATTTTTGTTCAATTGTAAGTTTCGATGTTTTCCAAAAAAGTATGTTTATTAAACATGGGTGAGCTTGGTGGCATAACACACAGAAGTTTTAGTTAACACATATTGGGGAAACCATTTCCGAAGTTTCACTCCCATAACTTAAAAATTGCATTGTAAGGAGCATTTTAAATGCTGAAAAACATCTAAATCGCTGAGAAAACTGCACAACTTGGTTGTGTACTTGTAAAAACTGCCCTGAAATTGTGTTTGTGTATTCCTTATTAAATAGTCTACATTTTTACTTAAAATACATAATTTAGAAGCTGATTAATATAGAGCAGCAAATTTTGCATAATCACTTTTAGAAATGTTGGAAAAAGCGTGAGAAATATCAGAAAAAGCATTAAATGCACACCATACCCTCACTCAGTTTTATTTAAATAGTCACGTAACCCTTTCCTTTTCACTCCGATAACAAAAATATTTACACAAACATTCCTAGATAATCAGTGTAATAAAAAGCCTAAACTGTAATTTTGATCATTTCAGCCCAATTTTCGCTAATCGGTCCCCTTAAAGATATGGATTTTTTTGAAATATTAGATTGCAAATGAAAATTTCTTCCTTAGACGAGAAATTGATATTTGAAGCAAATTACAAGATCAGAGCGCCTATCATCTCATTTTAAAAAGAGCAAAATTGTTACAGCTAGTTTTAACTGTACACCTTGTATCATTCATCACCTTTGATACTATTACGAATACCGTGCTCATCTCTTTCGCATAGTGATGTGCTTCAGCAACAACGCACCATAGCTGATTACAGATTGGAGGAAATCATGTGCCTTCTTATTTCGTATCTTGCAAAAGCCAAGGTAAAAGTTCTGAAATATTGTTTCAGAATTAGAAATGAGATCATACAACTCCCATTTCCAATCCAAACATCGTTCCTACAGAAAACTCTGGCTCACTGCTCATGAGGAGGAGCTAAATACAGAGGATAATAACTATATGCAACTTTGGTTAGGCTTTATGTCACCTACATACTTGGGCTATTATCTTTGTTTTGGATTGTTCTGTTCAGCCAATTTAATGCACTCTATAGTTTTGTATGTATATACCAGTTTCATAGCCCAGTTTGTACGATTCTTTAACTAGTAAATACCTCATTACAGAAAGTAGATATTATTGCTAATTTAAACTTCTCATATAACCATGCAATAAATAAACAATTAATTACATAACACTTGATGGGAAACACAGTGAAGTAGATAAAATATTAATACAAATCTAGTAGCAACACACTCTAACTTCACTCTTTCAAAATAATTATCTTGTACGCGTTTCGAAGACAAGTTATTTACAATAGTCTGTAACACACTTCAAAATTACTGCAAGTTATACAGAAGTCTATTGTGTGACTATCACCTTTGCTTAGGCCATAACTAAATTGATTCATATTTGGTTAACAAAATTCCCCAAACTTGTGTTTATCATTACTCAGATGTCTATGGTGCCGAAGCATTCAAGTAGTCTCATTGTAAACAGTGCATTAACTTTCTTCCTGTAAAAGAATGTCACTGTGATAAAGTGTAGCTTGAAGCATGGCTTCATTGCTGTTGCCACGCTCAGACCCTCGAGTGTCACGTCTCTATGGAATCGTGCCTTAAGAGATTTGTTAGAAAATAAAACCACGCCAATTTCTCAGCACATGCTGCATAGATACGATGTGGTATCCAAATATTTGAGACTGGCAGTTGCATTAGTTTTTTGGAGTGATAGATGGTAGCACTAGCACATCTGATGGTCTGATATAACTGGGTGGTTGTGTCGAGATTTTACTGCTGTTTACATGATACCCTGTCTGGTGTGTGGCAATTTCACGATGGATCCAAGAATAAAAGAGGAGTGTGCAAACTGACTCTGGTAATGATTAAACAAGTGCTCAGGGAACAAACATGTGTCTGAGTGGTTCAGGAACAGCTGTGAACATGATAACCATACATGCTCCTCATTTTCTTTGATACCAAGGGGATTGTACACAAAGAATTCATCCCACCAATCCAAAAAGTAAATTCAAAGTGTTGTTTTGCGATGGCTCGTTGAAAATGTGTGAAGACAGCCTGACCTTAGGCTGCACCCCAATCACACTTTCTGGTTCACCTTTTGACCAAAAATAACATGACTGTCCAACCTACTTGCCTCATTTGGCACCCTGCGACTTCACTGTATTTCCTCATCTGATGGAGCAGATCCAAGAGGAAATGCCACAAACGCTGGGACCGCTGTGTACATGCGATAGGGGATTACTTCGTGACTGACAGCAGTCACTCAGCCCAAAGTAAGCTTTTGACAGATGGCAGCACTAGTCCCAAGTATTTTGGATACCACCTTATATAACAGAGGACATGCTTATAAAAAAACTGCCAGAAATAAGCAATGTTGGTAGTACTGTTAAAATTTGATTAGGCAACAATGACACAAGTTATGCTGTAGCAGTGTTGCCAACCCTACTGGTGTACTGATTTACTTAATAAAAGTGAGCAAATCTCCTGATATTTTAACTGGGGAAATTGCTAAAGCCAATAACGAAATTCCTTTTCTATAAATGTGAAATCATACACCCCCTTATGCAATATTCACGGAGTTTCCCTGTGGCAGTCTTGGTAATTATTAATTATAGGCTAACTGGAAAACACATGCAACACAAACACACTCATACCATACCCTGGAACCTTCTTTATAAAAATAAATAAATAAAACGTTTTGACCCCAGCCAGTAATGGAACCCAGGAAAGCATTCTTTGTTATATCACTTTTAATGTACCTATTGAAATCTTGGCCACTAGGGTTGGCAACATGCAAATTACCTTCTTCACATATGAGATGTTGCCTCTATCCTTGTCACAGAGAAATGTATGCAGGGAAGCTGGTGAAAGGAGCAAGGAAATACAAAACTGAAAATGTGCTACTTGTGGTTGGCTGTCACAAAGAATTGAACATATAATTTCTGTGTTGCTTTAACAATTTAAATAAAATGCTTACAGATGATGTAAATGACAGTGTACACTACATGCTAATGTTTAATAGCTGCCTGTATATCTTCACGTTTGTGTGTTCCATCACAGAAAGGTCTGTTGGAGGTCTGCTTGCAGTTGCACAACCAATATTCATTGGTCTCGCCTACACGGAACTTAATGGGTCGTTGTTTTATTTGGAGGTGTGGATTTCTATGAGTACCATCACAGAATGGCTGCAAACAAGTGGAAATGTTTTCATCAGGCCTTAAAATGTTAATAAGACGACAACAATCTGTTAATTTTCCACTCACCTGACTTTTGCTCTGCCCACACAAACACCAATAGTAGTCTTTGTCTTTAACGCATCTAAATTTGAATGGTCTTTTATCATATATCTTCCCATTCTCTAGCTGGTCACTAGCAGCATGCAAATTCTTGATTATGTTTGTGGGAATCTCGGGTTCATTTTCTGCCTTCATGTTACTTTTCACATTTTTCGCATATCCTGCTGCCTGAAATGTGAAACATAAATTCTGTCTAAATATAACTATCTGAAATAAATCTTGGTTGGTTTATAATCTATTTTAAAAGTTTACCAAGAATGGTTAATAGTTTCCACGAACTCAACTTATGAGCAGATTATCAAAACCTTCATGCAAATCTGTATTGAATTTCCTGCAAGAGAAGGTATGTGGAATAAAAAAAATCTAATATGTTACATTCACATGACTTTCTCTATGCTGTATAGTGTATTAGTGGATATACAAATTATTCTTATGAAAGTTTAATTTCCTATCTACTTTACTTTAATCCAAATAAACCTTTGCAGAAATAGCTACATTACACATTTCATTATAGATACAAAGAGAACAGTGGTAGCCAAATGTTTAACACCTGGACGCTATATGCTGGCCTTAAAATTCTGTATTCTTTCCATGACATTGCGAGAAACAACTGAATGCTGACAGGAATTTAAAAGAATGACAAAGTATTGAACAATTCGAACCATTAATAACAGATATCTCACAATCTGTTCTAGAAATGAACGATTCAAACCTTTAATAAAGGGTATCTCAGAAATGGCTTACCCCACAAAAAAAGTAATTTAAAATAAATTGTTGTTTTAAAAAGATTTACATTTTTTGTCTCTTGCTTCATGTTTAACAGTTATACAAGATAATATACAATTCCTTCTGAATGAAGAGGACTTCACAGGCTATTCCCAGAAAGTTCAAGATATACATTTTATTTGTCATGTAAATATCTTTAATATATGGTATTTTAATCAAAATTGCTAGGCAAGAATTTTTTAGAAAATCATAAATTTCAAAAGGTCTTACATGTAAAGGATAGTTTCAGGCGGGGGTTTATCTTGAAAATCCTTGTGTCACATCTTTGGAAGGTACTGAATATAAATACCAAGCTTTATATTTATCCAACTTTTCATTTTTGAGTTATGCTGTTTCGCACGCACGCGCACACACACACTCATGGACCTTTTTCTAAACTTTTTTTTTTATTCAGGGGTCTCAAAACATGTGTTTCTGCTGAAATCTTGCTATCAAATTTTTGGGTGGAATGCAATACCTTCTCCATCTACTATGTGCATGGTAGAGAAACTACAAAGGCAATAGTTGCAGTTTTAAGGCAATGCATCTGTGAAAATCCATATATCTTCATTTTCTTGTGATTGCTTTCACTTGTTTACCATATACTCAGAACATAAAACATAGTGCACAAATCATTTTAGCAAGCTGTATGAAAGCATTCTTAAGATATAATTTTTTTTATTAATAATAATTAATCACTTTTCGATCTGTTAATGTGAAGTGCTCCTTGGACCCTATGTTTATCACTTCCAAGTTTTAATTTCAGCTTAATAAACAAATTTAAAGAAATTGTTGTGCAAACATTTCTTAATTTTAATTACCTTAGGAGAAAGCATTTTTGTATACATGTTATTGAATGTTTCAACTTTTTCAATATAAGTTATGGAAAATAATTAGTTTCAACTGAACTATTTATTTTTTAACTAATGTACAACAATTTTTAAATCTGTAATTCATGAAGCTATCCTGGGAATTTCAGGATAAAAACTTCCAATAGTATAGCATAAAAGGCCAAGTTGCAAGTATAATAAAATTGCCAAAAAAAATTGCATTTTTACTTTCTCTACTACATATAGTAAGTAGGATAAGTATTACATTCCATCCAAAAATTCAATACCAAGATATCACTGGAAATACATGTTTTGAAGCCCCTGAATCCAAATAAAACATTTTTGGAAATGTCCATGTGTGTGTCTGTAAACATTGTAACTCAAAAATGAAAAATTGAACAAATACCGAACTTGGCATTTAGGTTCAATATATTCCAAAGATGTGACATAATTTTCAACAAAATTCCTCCAACCCAAACTACCTTTTACATGGAACATTTTTTGAAAGTTCTGTTTTTCTAAAAAATGGCTCAACAATGTTTATTAAAATACACATATTAAAGATATTTATATGACAAAATACATGTCTCAAATTTTCTGGGAATAGCCTAGGAAGTCCTCTTCATTCTGAAGGAATTTTGTATAAACTTGCATAACTGCTAAACGTTAAGCGACAGACGAAAACCTACTACACAAGAAATATGGATCTCTTTAAAACACATTTATTTCAAATAATCTTTTTTGTGGCCTCGCCATTTCTGAGATATCCGTTATCAAAGTTTTGAATTGTTCATTTTTTGGACATTCTTTTATGGTCCTTTCAACTTTCAGTTATTTGTTGCAATTGCATAGGAACACTATGGAGAATCTTAAGGCCAGCATATAGTGTCTAGTTCTTAAACATTTGACTATCACTGTTCCCTTTGTATCTATAACGAAACGTGTAATGTAGCTATTTCTATAAAGGTTTATTTGGATTAAAATGTAGTAGGTAGAAAAACAAGTTTTAGTAAGAATAGTTTGTATACCCACTAATTAATGATAGAGGGTAGAGAAAATCATGTGAACGTGAAATCACATCAGATTTGTTTATAAGGTAAGGCAATGCATCTGTGAAAATCCAAAAAGCTACACTTTTCTTGTGATTGCTTTGAATTATTTATTATCGTATACTCAAATGATAAAAGGATACAGTGCACACACACAATTTTAACAAGCAATGCCAAACCATTAACATACTAATTTTTAATTAATAACTTTATGTGGTAATGTACCCTACATTTTGTCATATCGTTCCCAAATTTTTAGTTTGAGCTTAGTATACAAACCTAAAAAAAATTGTTGTGCAGGGATTTCCTAATTTGTATTACTTTAAGAGAAAACATTTTTTATGCCCATGTTATTGGATTTTCAACGTTTTCAATATCAGTCATGGAAAATAATTAGTTTCAATATTTTATAACTAGTGCACGACAATTTTTAAATCTGTACCTCCTGTACTAATGAGTTATAAACTGTGACCAAAGGAGTATTTTGAATAGTGAAAAATTATGAAAATAAGGAAGCGAGAGAAATGGGGTTTAAAGTTCAATGCCTAAATGGTACAGGACCAATTAAATGGCCATTTGTAGCTTTAACATGTTGATATTCTTGTTCTTCTTCTCTGTTTACCCTCCCCCAGGACTTACAAGTGGGTACCTGCGGTCAGACGCCTGTCAGAGAGAACAGCCAGGACAGGTGATTAGTCCAAAGCCTTGTATGAGAGCAAGGAGGGAAATGATATGAAATGGTGTCGAGATGGATTTAAGGGAAGGTGATGAGGGAGCAAATGGTGGAATGAATGGCACGGGAAACCCACCCAGGCGCCACTTTGTCCACCACAAATCCTATATACAGTTCTCTGGTCTAACCACTTGGTTGAGGCACTGGCTTAACATGTTGATATTATAGTTGTGCAGCAAGAAACTATAAGCTGTAAGTATAATAAAAATGCAAACAATAAAAAATGTTCACCAATGCATTGCCTTAAATGCAAGTTCTAGAAATCAAAGTGGCGTGTGATGTAGTGTAACCACATGTGTGGAGCTGCGCGCCTTCCAATACAGTAGATGCTTTAAATGGTTGGCAACGAAGTCATTTGCTGCCTTGCAGAAATGCTGAACAGCAAGTAGGGAGTTGCTACTGAGGATCTTCTTGGCAGTTTAGTGATTGTACTTATAAACTTTCCTATTATTACTCACTGGACATTGATACATTTTCTTCTTTAAGTATGTTATTGTATAATCACAGAATAAGAGCTGGCAAACTTTGAATGAAAATGCTGGTTCATTCCTTGCTTCCTTGACCATCATGTTGATCTAGAGTTCAGTATGAGGACTAATACTTCCATTTTTATGAAACAATGTTACTTTCATTTAACCACCCGTAGAATCTTATTTTATTTAACACAAAAAAAAAAGACTGGGGGCATTCTATACAGGTGCTGAAGTTCACAATAAATTGTCGCTAAGGATTACAAGAATTAAGAGAATTGAAAGACAATGTAACTTAAGTTAGTTTTCCAACATCTCCATATTAAGAAATTGATGTGTATAATAGTGGCCTGTCATCTAGAGCTACGAAAAGTGGCTGTTGCCAATACATGGAACCTAGGTGACTCCAAGCAAGGCCCCCAATTATGGCAGATAAATGTGCACTTATGTTGTTAAAGAAACATGTGTACACAACTACTACTATGTCTTACTAGACTTTACAGACAGCACCTGCACCCAGCCAGCTGTAAGTCTGCATGCACAATTTGACCAGGAACTTGTTACTTGTACTCCATAATGGTGCTTCTATCATTAAATCGCACTGTACTAAAAACAGCACTTCTTTAAATTCGTGTTTGAGAAAATTCCGAAAACATAAGTCAATAAAATCTTTAAAAATTGTTTTAATACCCAGCTTACCTAAAACAGAATATTTCTATTTCTACGGCATCACAGCTCTGTATGATCTTATTTCTGTAATTTGTTACACTAACATTTTTAGATCTCATTACAGCTTTCTTGAACTGTTTTGTTAAATGTATTTATGTATGCGTATGTTAGTGGAAATTTCATGGTAATCCCAGTTTTCATGTCACATTATAGCTAAGGCGTAACATACACAAAATTCTCCAAGTCAATGAAAACCGAAAATATTTATAAAAATGACTGTTTTAACTCCCAAATTCCCTAAAGTTAATATTTTTATTTTTACTGCATCGCAGCTCTGTATTATCTTATTTATTTTCACACACTAAAAACTTCTGGACATCATTACAACTTTCATAAAAAATTTTAAAATGTATTTATGTATACCAAGCAAGGTGGCATTGCAGTAACATGTGCGACTCTCATTCAGGAGGTCCCAGGTTCAAATGCCTGGGACCAACCAATCTGACCAAAGGATTTTTCACAGTTTCCAACCCTCATGATTGCTGGGTTGGATAATTTGATCTGCAAATTTTCCTATCATCTCTTAAATCACTACATTTCATTTCTTCTGCTTCACCGTCATACCGGCATTGGAATGATTACCCATCCTGGATATGCTATGATCCAGAGTTTGCTTGCTCCTCGACAGACATTGGACTGATTACCCATCCTGGATATGCTATGATCCAGAGTTTGCTTACTCCTTGACAGACATTGGACTGATTACCCATCCTGTATATGCTATGATCCAGAGTTTGCTTGCTCCTCAACAGGCTACTGACCCAAGACATTGGGCTGATCACCCATCCTGGATATGCTATGATCCAGAGTTTGCTTGCACCTCGACAGACATTGGACTGATTACCCATCCTGGATATGCTATGATCCAGAGTTTGCTTGCTCCTTGACAGACATTGGACTGATTACCCATCCTGGATATGCTATGATCCAGAGTTTGTTTGCTCCTTGACAGACATTGGACTGATTACCCATCCTGGATATGCTATGATCCAGAGTTTGCTTGCACCTCGACAGACATTGGACTGATTACCCATCCTGGATATGCCATGATCCAGAGTTTGCTTGCTCCTTGACAGACATTGGACTGATTACCCATCCTGTATATGCTATGATCCAGAGTTTGCTTGCTCCTCGACAGACTACTGACCCAAGACGTTGGACTGATCACCCATCCTGGATATGCTATGATCCAGAGTTTGCTTGCTCCTCGACAGGCTACTGACACAAGACATTGGGCTGATCACCCATCCTGTATATGCTATGATCCAGATTTTGCTTGCTCCTCGACAGGCTACTGACACAAGACATTGGGCTGATCATCCATCCTGGATATTGTCACGTATGTCATCAGCGAAAGCATTTAACTTATATTATTTTGATAATATTTCATTGATTTTAAGATATCCAGAATTTAGTTCGAAACTTAATTTTTATATCTTCTTAACATATAGAAGCTTTGTTAAGCTACATATGTGATGGGATGTAAGTAGCTACCACTTCCTATGGTAGAACCCAGGGATGTTCTAGTAACACAATTTCCTGATGGAAAGCTCTGGAACAATGTTACATCTGCAACTTGCGAGTAGTGCGTCCGGTAGGAACTTTCCTACCAACCAACGTAAATCCTGGGGACCGGCACACCATATATGGTAAAGCCGCCATGACAATTAGGCATCATTCCACAGGATATTAATTTGTTATTTAAGTGAGTCAGGAAGTCCTCTCGGGGGCTTTTTGTCATCTGATCTCCAAGTCTCAAGATAGACACTCTATGGTGCTCTGGACCTGTCCGTAGGCTCGCTGATGACATACTTTCGACACTTCCCCTAAGGTAAGGCCTGATGACTAATCACTTGTCTTAATCTTCATCCTAGTGTCAATTGTCAAGATTCACTTTAGGAGCCCTGTCATGTAAACCAAACACTAGCCACTTGAAGTCATTAAAATACTGCTCAGTATGTTAGTCGCAGTTCAACCAAACTTTTTTATATTGCTCTACCTTCTGATCCTGAATCCTACATCCTCCAGTCGCAATCCCCTGGTTGTGACATTTGGCGGAGGCACCGGTCCCTACATCTTTTTAACGCTAGGGATATGGTTTCGATCTCAGCCCTCTCATTTCTTACCAATGCGGCATTTTTGGTTGAGGCACCGGCTTTTCGATATTTATTTTGAAAAGTATGGTTCCATCCCATACCTCTCTATAAAATTTGCTATAGTAGTCCTGTATTCATGGGTTTGGTAGAAGCGTCTGCTTCTCTAAATTATTTTGAAAATTATGGGCTCGATCTCGTACCTGTCTGTTAAATTTTACTGGTGTATTCTTGTATTTAGTTTCGTACTAATATGATTAGATTGAACGCACCAGTCTCCAGATCAAAGTTTTCCCATTAAACTGATCTTTATTTTTCGATGGTGTCATTGTCGATTATTTGGGTTTACGTAAACAATTTTTTCCATTTTCGAAATATTTGGCGACATGTAAAGTAAGTGACATTAAACCTTCTATCCGTTTGCTTGACTAATGGCTATGGTTTATTTCAATTCCTTTACAGCAAAGACACACCACAATGGCTACAAATTCTGCTTCAGCCAAAACTTTGCTTCTAGAGTATTCCGTAACTGTGTCCGTGGAATTCTTTGCTCAGTCAGATTTGAACCCAAATCTATTTACAGAAGTACCATAGTATTATCTCACTGCCGAACAGAAACGTATGCGTAGCAGTGAACTTAATAAACAATCTGCCGCTTGTTCTCGTCAGAAGGCAGAAATGCAGGTGCTCCTAGCAGTAGAAAAATACTTACAGATCGAAAATGCCAAACTCCAGGCAACGATTGTTGCTCTTCTGTGGGAAATTCGGCACATGAAGTGGCTTATACACCAGACTTTTAGGAACAAGGGATTTATTAATTAAATAGTGCTGTGAAGATGTCATTTTAATTTCTAGAAATAGATGTTGAATTAGACAGGTTTATATGTCATTGTTGTTATTAGAAATGCCATGTAAAATTATATGTATTTCACTCCCAAGTACACTTATACAGTATTTATTCTCTCTCTCCCTCCCTCTCTCTCTCTCCCTCTCTCTCTCTAACTCACATAACTGAATATGATAGTGTTCAGGGTAGTGCGACACTCTGAATTCAAAAGAATCCCGCTTATTCTTTTTTTTTAACAATAAGGTATCATGACTGACTTGCCAGTCAGGTTTATGGGTTTCTTATGGTGTGCTTTCTTTATTTTCGCTTTGTAGTTTAGCAGTGCTGTGGTTTAGCAGGCAGTATACAATATGAATTATGGGCCTAACCCTCCATCACACCTTTGTATAATATCAAGGGAAAATACGGGACATACATGATTCATGGGCGGCTGTTTCCACATGTGATGGTCTGGGAGGAATCATTCATGATGGTAATGAGGTATTATATTTTAGTAAACAAATTTCTTTTAAAGATGCCACATGTAAGACACAATGTAAAATGATTGGCTTTCTAATTAGTATACTAGATGTAAACTGCAAGATGTGTACTGTGAAATATTACAGGGCAATCATCAAAACAACAATCTTGAATTTGGAATTTGTCATTATGCTAAGATAGGTAACATGTTAAAGTATAACACCTCTGAAAAATGTGCTACTGTTCTTGTTGATCTTGGTCTAAATGTGGTTCAACCAGGGTTTGTACCAAATGGTGCTAAGTGTGTGAAAACCAGATGTGCATGCATCAGAAATGTGTACCAGCAGAAACGGTTTAAAGCCTACATGCTATTGTAATGGTAACGGAGTCTGCAATTCAAAAAATCAATGCCATTGCAATATTGATTATACCCCTCCATTCTGCAACAACACTGGTTTGGGCAGTAGTATGCACAGTAATTCCGCCATTAATCCAAGTACTCATAGGGAAGTCAGGTTAGCTTTCTATGCAATATTTTTGGGACTACTTTTTCTAATTTCTGTTGTATTTATAATTAGACATTGTATAAAAAGGAATAAATCTCCACAATCATGTGTATCCTCTACCTTAAAGGAAGACCAAAGTAATGATTATCCTTTGAACGACTGCTCCACGTCCAGAATAGCCCCCCCTCCCAAAACCCTACCTAGAGCCCCTGTACATCTAGGTATAAGAAATCCAAAATTATTCCCCACACCTACTACCACAATATTTTAATTTTTTTGAACGCTTCAGAAGTAATTCCACAATTGTAAAAATAGTAGCAAATCTGAAAATTTGAGAGGGGGTAGTACCTAATATGCATACCTATTGATTTCTATTTTGAGGTTGTATGTGTGTTAAATTCTTTACACAGATATACCATTCAGTGTACGTTAATAAAGACACAATTAATAACTGTTGGGTTTCATATAAGCTGCGTGGTACACATTTTACTAGTACAAATTCTAAAACACCCGAGAACATGCTGACGATGGGAACAAACCATCTCCCGAAATGCCTTCAAGTAAGAATATTTTAGTGATGTAGTGTAACAACCCTCAACTCTCTTTATTTTAAATTATGACATATCACTGTTACTAGCTTCTAAATCTTCAAAATTACCCATATGTAATTTCGCGTGCAACAGTTTAGAAGTTATTAGATGTGTGCTACCCTATTACACTTTAATTTTATATGTATCGGCAAAATCCATTGGCACTATGGTAGGGTCCGGAGTGCCCCACACAAAAACGGAGCACCCCATAAAAGAACGGAGTGCCCACAAACAACGAAGCACCTACCATAAAGAAGAAAGAAAAAAAAAAATGCATGAGTGCTGTGGGCAGCAACAGTGGCACTCAGCCAGGTAAGACGGGCTGAGGAAGGCCATCAACTTTGTGTGGTATGTATATTTTAGTTTACACATAGTTATATTAGTGGCATTAATATTTTTCATCTTATTCTCATCCAATATATATGTGTTTTAATTGTAACCAATTATTAAGCCATGATTTTTTTCTGCTTTATTTTCTTATCTTTCCTGTATGTAAAGAATGGATGTATCGTGCTGTTTATATGCTATACAATCGCCTTGATGAAGCATATATAATACGGGTATATAATAGTGACCTTTTGGATAACTGCCTTCACACAGTATGAACAAATCAATACAATAATAATTATTTGTATGGATAAGGAAGTATATGTTGTTTTAATCTAGCATCCGTTTAGTCAAATTCTCACTAACATGTTTGGTATGCATAAATGAACTGATTAAAATTACGTAAATTCCACTCTTAACATTCAAATTGTCTTTATTGGAATAATAATAATAATGATAATAACACTGCTTCATTTATACCTCTAATAATAATCCTACTATTGCTGTTCAGTATATTCGTCATCATTAATAGTAATATGGTCACATTATTTGTTGAACATATTTCGCTATCTGGTTCTAATTATTAGATCAATTCTTAATCTAATTACCCCGAAGCTTTAATTATTCCTAAGGTTGTCAATATGATACAGCCTCTTAATCCAGTTATGGCGCATGTATAGAACACATAGATTTTATATTATTACACCTCACAATATCCACAACAATATTTTCATCAATCAAGTATGACAATGCACCATAAAACTTTAGCATATTTTGGTTACTTTTAGTAATCTCCTTAACTCCATATTAAACTTGCTTGATATATTCGCTGATGTTTATAATTAAAAACACAGTGTTTAAAATCTTTGTGTCATGCAGTATGAATTTACCCTTTGACAATATTAAACTGAAACACGATTGATTTTCATAACTCAGATATTTTAGACTGTTATTATCCACCTCAATGGTATATGTATATGCATTGTTTGTGTGGGATATCAATTGTTTATAGCCAATAGAATTATCATCACCATATGCAATTTCACTATGGGAAACATGAACTTTCTAAAATAAACAAAGCACATGAAATAATCAACCATGGAATCTTATATTATTTGGTGTACACTAAAGTGGAATATATAAGAACAAATAGTTTTTTTCTCACTGATTTGTACACTGGCATACATTTGTTTTCTGTTAAGAACACTTCCCATAAAAGGTTGAATTTACTTCTTATCATTTTGTTATTGGAAGTAATTGACAAATGATTTAGGTTAATAGTCGGTTATTACAATGCCATTTTAAATTTTTATCCTGTTTTTACGATTAATTATGTTTATGGCGGTAATTTTCTTTTAATTCTATGTATTACTTCCTGACACTGCGTAATCATAAGTTTGAAATTTTTTACAAGTCATACTGTATACTTTTCCACTCCGGATAATAAGTGTAATGTTTACTGGTACTCACTCCAAGCAGATCATATGCTGTATATTACACTGTCTGTTTAAGTAGTTTTCACCAACTCATCTCATCATCATTTTGTACTTCCAACCAGTATAGTATAACCTTCTGTATTAAATATACACTGGCTGTTTTCAGGAAATGTGTTATCTTAGCTGGGACTTGCAACAACCAGAAGGTGAGTTTCTCCCGTTTGCCATTACTGAAGGTATTAGAGATAATTCTTACTGTTATTATAATTATTTTTCTTTGATGATTTTCTAAGACCATAACGCATCTCTCCTTTAGCAAAATTTGTGGCAATTTCTCCGACACCTTTAACTCCTTCCGGCAGACCTTCCATATTCCGTACTTATTTCAATTCTAGCTTTTCTCTCTTATGTGAGACTCATTGCACATGTGTTGGCAATGAATTTTTATATGTAACTTGGAACGTCATGTTGAATCATTTTTCCTTATGCCCCAGATTCTTCTTTTTTTTTTTTAAGGTTGAAAATGTATGCATGATTAAGTAGTTTTAGTCGGTACCTTGTTTCATTAAGTGCGAAGCTGGTTAATTTTATTATTGATTTCCCTGATCACTATTACCTGTCATACGCCGAATGCTTACACACACTACACGATCAAGGCATGTCAGTTATATTTTATACTGCTAGATACCTCTTGTGTTTGTTAGAGTTCACATTAATTAGGTTCATCCATAATTATTTGCTATTCCTTTATCTGTTTCAAATAATCTAACTCTTAGTATATGATTAGTGCATAACTATCATATCATTATGCTATGTACCTTATCTTTTGTTGTCGAGTTATGATTTCAGACATATTTGTTATTCACTATGCTACATTGACCGAGGATTAGTCTCACCCCTTAGAAAGGAAGAAGACCTGTTGCTACATAACCAACGTCCACATAAGGCGACTATGGATACAATTTCCAATTTATCTTTTTATAATAGGTAATATATACATCTTTTTTTCATTTATATATTTATTTCTCTTGCTATGTTATTGAAATTCTCAGCTATCTTTAAAAGCATCTCGCTTTAGAATTTCTTGCGGAAGTGACCTCACCGCATCCTGTTGTTGAGTTCTAAATGCATTCAGATGCCACCTTATTTAAAGTCTTTAGATGTGTCTTATATTTTTATGTTCATATTAATTGTAAAGCTGTATTGTTGATAATACCTAAGGATTGACAGAGTTTACTTCGTTATCCTTTTTCAGTTTTGGAGGATGTGCCGTAGAGCCTCCCCATCTGTTTTTAAGATTGCTGAGTAATATATGTTAACTGATTATTTTTTTTCGTGGATATACCACAAGGTCCAATGAAAGGGTAATCTATGTTGAGCATGCTCTTATTTAAGGTCATTATACAATTATTTTATTTCGTGAGTAAACCATGAGGTCTCAGGAAAGAATAATCGGTGGTTAAAATAACTTGGGTATAGGTTATTATTGTGGTAATATATAGATTATTTTACTTGATGGATATACCGCGAGCTCCCTTCAAGGGGTAATCTAGAGAGAACTATAGAGAGGTCATTTTTTTCTGTGTGCGCGCGCACAAGGGTTGTTATATAGTCGATGTCCGGGTCGCGCCCGTAGACTTATTGAGTATAAAGAGCATAGAATATGAAATGATATATTTCATTTACATAGGATAACAATTGAGGAGTTGGATAGCGGCTTGACCTCCCACATCAGTAATGTTATGTAGTTTTTATTTATTTATTTAACTCTGGCAACCCCTAGTGTATCAGAGACCCACTGAGATACACCTAATGAGTTGGGATGAACTATCCCTTATGACGATTCACCAAAAGTCAGTTCACCGACAATTATATTTCTGATGATGATTTGTTGTATAATTATGACAAGCAGATTTTGTTCTGTAATTGATGGATTGAATATATGTTTTTTTTTTGTAAGATGCTCGTTTTGCTATTTAATTGTATTTGGATTCATTTCATAACATCTTTATGTCTGCAGTCAGTAACTTTAAGGTGGCCGATTTTTATTATTATTTCAATAACACCTTATCTCAATATTGCTGATCATATTTGAAATTTTCGCATTTTATGGATTACGACATTGTGTTGTTTTTTTTTTCTTTCACATGCATTAGTGATTAGCTTGGAGGGACGACCCTTTGAAAATATGGATCCATTCATGGAACAATACAAGATCTTTATTGGCCAAGGGCACAACCTTCAGGCTTATCAGTGACATGTTATTTTTGCATTCTTTTACACTGATTTTTTTTATTGATAATCTAATACTTCCATTCCATACTTATATCCCCCCTCCTTAACAAAGATTGTACTTTACGTTTAGTAGTCTAGCCTACTGCTCTTTATGTTAACTTACCAGACATTTCAGCACCCTTATGCATTACTTGACTGTAGTCATTATACTGATAAAATAATGGTTGTGACAGTATGCTATGATCCAGAGTTTACTTGCTCCTCGACAGACTACTGACCCAAGACATTGGACTGATTACCCATCCTGGATATGTTATGATCCAGAGTTTGCTTGTTCCTCGACAGACTACTGACACAAGACATTGGACTGATTACCCATTCTGGATATGCTATGATCCAGAGTTTACTTGCTCCTCAACAGGCTACTGACCCAAGACGTTGGACTGATCACACATCCTGGATATGCTATGATCCAGAGTTTACTTGCTCCTCGACAGACTACTGACCCAAGACGTTGGACTGATCACACATCCTGGATATGCTACGATCCAGATTTTACTTGCTCCTCGACAGACTACTGACCCAAGACGTTGGACTGATCACACATCCTGGATATGCTATGATCCAGAGTTTACTTGCTCCTCGACAGACTACTGACCCAAGACGTTGGACTGATCACACATCCTGGATATGCTATGATCCAGAGTTTGCTTGCTCCTCGACAGACTACTGACCCAAGACGTTGGACTGATCACACATCCTGGATATGCTATGATCCAGAGTTTACTTGCTCCTCGACAGACTACTGACCCAAGACGTTGGACTGATCACACATCCTGGATATGCTATGATCCAGAGTTTGCTTGCTCCTCAACAGGCTACTGACACAAGACATTGAGCTGATCACCCATCGTGGATATGTTATGATCCAGAGTTTACTTGCTCCTCAACAGGCTACTGACCCAAGACATTGGACTGATTACCCATCCTGGATATGCTAGAGTTTGTTTAATCCTCGACAGGCATTGGCTTGTAGGTCCTACAAAGAGGAAGGTAATTCGTTAAAGAAGAACCTATTTTGTATATGTTAATGCAGATTTATTTTTAAAATATTACTATAATCCTAGTTTTTATGTCACATTGATAGCTGTGTTAATAGTTGTAATAATTTCTTTTAGCTCTCAGATTTTCTAAAGAATAATGTTTTTATTTTTACCACATTACAGCTCTATATGATTTTATTGTTTTTTTTTTCCATGCTAAAAAGTACCTTTTGGATACCATTGCAACTTTTGAATTATTTGTTTCTAAAAAATCATGCTAATCCTAGTTTTCATGTCACATTGGTAGCTGTAAAAGTGCAAGAAATAGCATCTTTGTTAAGCTTTAACTTCATATACTAAAAAACTTTCTGGCTCAAATATAAGTAAACATTGCTAGATGTAGCATCTTTATATAAGTTTTAATATCGTATATTAACAAACTTTCTGGCTCAAATATAAATAGGTTTAATATGTTGACGCTGTACACCTGAGAACACCTCAAAACATGTGCTGTCTATAGAGTTGTCTATATCTTCGCATTAGCATAAAAGTAGTCTTAAACATTCACCTTTCCTCTCTCACTCTAATATCATGTAGGCCACACAATTACTAGGAGAGAGAAAATACACACTTCTATGGGGCCAGTGCCATGATAGAAACGAAAGCGAATGGACAAGAACAGTGATAACCAGCATGGCGGTACATCATTTGTAATAAATAAGTACCCCAGAACCCAGATGGGACATGTGTGAACAGCTCTGCAACTTATGTCAGTAATTCTGTGTGATGACTCTTAACTATAGCCTTACTGAAGTACCAAAACCAGAATTGTGTGATTGCTGGATGCCAGCTGCTACCAACATAATATTTAGCATTGCTAGACGTTAAAACAAACATGGAACTTACATATTATGTTGAAATGCATGTTTTGAATAAGAGAACAAGCTGAAAAAGCAATTGATGTCACACGCAATGAATACACGCTAAAATAAATCATGTGTGTTCTCTATAAGGGGAAATAAAAGTGAAATGGGAATAAACACACACAAATGTGTGCAGATTGGTGCGAAAACACACAAATTAAAAGCAACAATGCCGTAAAACAAAACATGTAGACCAAGCATAACATAAATGTTTAAAAGCAAAACACAAACTACACAATATGTACAAAATGATTGGAAATCCATTAACAATATATTAAATTTGGCAAGAAATATAAAAAAATTTCAATTTTTGGGAGGGGGGGGGCATTTTTATTACACTTAGGTACCATTTGTACTTTCATGCTACCTACTCAACTGCTGTTTTAATATCAACAATTTTACAGACACAAATGCTTATATGTTAAACTGTAGAGTCCAAGGAGCATTTCATATTAGTACATCAAAACGTGATTAATCAAGGATCTGATGTTTTACATTCACAGGACTTTCTCTACCCTCTATCATTTATAAATGGGTATGCAAATAATTCTTACCAAAGCTTATTTCTCTATATACTTCATTTTAATCGAGATAAACCTTTGCAGAAATATACACTTCATTGGGTAAAAAGGGAACAGAGATAGCCAAATGTTTAAAAACTGGACGCTATATGCTGGCCTTAAAATTCCATATTCTTTCCATGCAATTGCGAGAAACATGTGAATGTCAACAGGACTTTAAAGAATGACAGAATATTGAACAATTTGAAACTTAATAATGGATACCTCATTAATAGCTTATGCCACAAAAAAGATTTTTGAAATAAATTGTGCATTTAAAAGAGATCTACAATTTTTGTGTGGTGCATTTTCGTCTATCGCTTAACGTTTACCAGTTATAGAAGCTTGATATAAAATTCTTTCCAAATAAACAGGATTACCCAGGTATTCAGAAAATTCAAGTTATATATATGTTTTGTGGTACAAATATCTTTAATGCATGGCATTTTAATCAAAATCATTAAAGCCATTTTTCAGAAAATAAAAGATTTCGAAAATTATTCCATGTAAACAGTATTTTGGGTGGGGGATTTTCTTGAAAATTTTTGCATCGCATCTTTGATAGATAGTTAACTAAAATACAAGTTTGGTATTTATCTGACCTTTCGTTTTTGAGTTAATCTGTTCACAGACACATGCATGGACCTTTTTCTCTAAACTTTCGGCCATTCTTCCATAATGGATTATGGAAAAAATCACTACTTATATGTAATACACGCATACAGTGCACTAATTTTATTTCTTTAATACCATCATTACACACAATTAACAACAATGAACCTGGTGCTTTAGTTTTTGTTCCATATTACTGAGTATCAGAAATCGCATTGCATGCATCACACCCGTGGCATCATGGGATCATTGGTTGTCTTTTCGCTGAGATTTCAAATTCCAACATAGCTGAAAATACAATTGAGGGCCTTAAGTCGCAAGGTGTAGCCGAGGGATGAGTTTTAGAAGGAGAGAAGTGGAGCACTTAGGCTGCAACTGCGAAGCGATGACAGGGCATAGCTAAGGGATCTGCGCATCTAACACTCGAATGATTCAGTTGGCAGCAATTTCTTCCAAATTTCACCAAAACCCGCCAAAAATACTAAGAACGATTGCATAAAAGGGCGGGCGGGCACAACATTACTGCCGGAGCAACATCTACTAGACTAAAACATTCCTTATTAAACAACGATTACTCTGGCTAGCAACAAACCCTGATTTCGTAAGTAAAAAGCCTCTATTTAGGATTACCATATATCCACTTTTCCCCTGACCTGTCCTCTTTTCTAAGAAAAAAATCTGATGTGTTACACTCACATGGCTTTCACTGCTCTTGTACAAACTATTTTTAGAAATGCTTATTCTCCATATACTTCATGTTCTTATGTTCTTATTGCTAATTTTCTTGTAGGTGCAAGGGGAATATGGTAGGCTTTAAGCGATAGTCAAATGTTTTAAGAGCTGGTTGCTATGTAGAGCATTCCATTCTATTTGTATCTCCAGGACATAAAAAAATGAATAATGAATTCCCATTTGAGAAAAAGTATAAGTATTGGAAAATTAAAATAAATAACAAGGAATATCTCAGAAATGGTTCGCTACACAAAAAAATCTGATGTGTTACAATCATATGACTTTCTCTACTCTTGTACAAACTATTTTTACAAATGCTTATTCTCCATCTACTTCATGTCAATCGAGATAAACATTTGCAGACTCTATCTTATTGCTAATTTTCTTGTAGATGTAAGGGGAATATATATTTACAAGGGCAATATAGAAATACAGTAGCCTTTAAGCACATACATATCTCTTAATAGCTGGTTGCTAGGTGCAGCACCATTCCCTTTCCCACAGATTAATACTCTTTGCATATCCAAGACAAAAAAAATGAATAACGAATTCCCATTTGAGAAAATAAGTATTGAAAAATTTAAGGGAATAACAAGTAATATCTCAAAAATGGTTCACTCAAAAAAAAAATGTATATGACATAAATTGTGTATTTTAACGCGATCTACATTTTTTGTGTAGTATAATTTTGTCTATCTCTTATGGTTTACCAGTTATGCAAAAGTCGTTCACAATAAAGAATACTTTTGGAGACATTCCCAGGAAATTCAAGATATACATTTTATTTGTCATAAAAATATCTTAAACATATGATATTTTAATCAAAATCGTTAGCCATTTTTGAGAAAATTAAAATTTTCGAAAAATATTCCATGTAAAGGGTAATCTGGGGTGGGGGGATTTTCTTGAAAACCTTCGTGTCGCATCCTTGGAAGATACTGAACCTGAATACCAAGTTTGGTGTTTATCCGACTGTTCATTTCTGAGTTATGCTGTTCACAGACAGACAGACACAGACACACAGACATGTTTCCAAAAATGCTTTTTTTGGATTCAGGGGGTCTCAAAACATGTATTTCCGGTGAAATCTCTGTATCGAATTTTTGGGTGGAATACAATACTTCCCCTACTTACTATACGTAGTAGAGAAAGTAAAAAATGTATGTGACATAAATTGTGTGTTTTAATGAGAACTACACTTTTTGTGTAGTAAAATTTTGTCTATCTCTTACAGTTTACCAGTTATGCAAAAGCCATTCAGAATGACGAGAACTTTTGGGGACTTCCCAAAAAATTCAAGATATGCATTTCATTAGTCATGAAACTATCTTAAATATACATTTTAATCAAAATCTTTAGAGCCATTTTTAAGAAAATCAAAATTTTGGCAAAATATTCCATGTAAAGTGTAGTCTGGGGTGGGGGATTTTGTTGAAAATCTTTGTGTCACATATTTGAAGATACGGAACCTAAATATCAAGTTTGGTAATTATCTGACTTTTCATTTTTTAACTTCACGCACGCACGTGCACACACCTTTTTCTAAAAATGCTTTTTTTTTATTCAGGGGGCCTCAAAACATGTATTTCTGGTGAAATCTCGGTGTTGAATTTTTGGGTGGAATGCAATACTTCCCCTTCTTACTATACATAGTAGACAAAGTAAAAAGATGTCCTGGCGGATTTAACAAAAAAGGTGGCATGTCCTCTTTTTTTTTTTTTAATCAGGAAAAAACCTATTTTAAATGCAATTAAGAATTCTGTGCTTTTGTTGATAATTACAGCTCAGAGTTACAAAACATTTTCAAAAGATGTTTCATTAAAAAAGTAAAGCCTAGTATTTAGCACGCATAATTTATCTAGTTTTAGCTCTTTGTCTCTCCAGTCACAGCATGCACAGCAATCATTGCACTAAGCTGTGGCAGTTGACCGCCGATGATAATCAGTAGTACTGTATGTTTTAAAATGTAATTGTTATTCATTTTAATTGTTCTGTGGTGCAAATACTGACTGATATTTCAGGCAGGATGCCGAAAAGCAAATCCGCATTTAATAGCATACTTCAAGAAAAGTTCAAACCATTTAGGAAGAGAAGAAATGAATGTGAGGCAAAATGTTTGGTTTGTCTAGCTGACACGTAAATATCAGTAGGTAATAAAGGTAAGCAAATTTATGAAATAACTTTTAGAAGTGTCAGTTTTACGGAAACATTACAGAAAATATAAGTAGGCCTATCAGAATGCAGTTTAATTTTTAGGTTATAACTAATTTATCATTTTTTTTCAGATGTACTGGACCTGCATGCACGTGAAAAAAGTGCTAAATTTTTAAAACATGTACAAAAAGCTGAGTCATCTAAAATCACTTCTTCTTTTTTTCTCCAAAAGAAAGCAAGCAGAATGCCTAGTTCCATGCAATAGAAGGTACTCTGATTCTTCATGCAGCGCATCACCACCACAGTTTCAAATCAACGGACTGCACTAGTAAATTACAAAACGTTATGTATAAGGACTCTGTCATAGCAAAGCAAGCTTCATGTGCTTGTACTAAAGCTGAAGCCATTGTCACCACATTCAACAGATGTTACAGCAGGTGTTTTGAGCATATTTCTTTCTATCACATTGCAATCTATGGAAGCAATAATGACTCTATGAAAAGTTTTCCTACACTCGTTCAATATTTTGATATATCAGGTGGGATCAAGACAAAAGTGATTGAAATGAAGTTCACCTATTCCTAATGAGAAATCAGAGACAATTGCTACTTATGTAAAGAACGCGTTAAAAACCAAAATTGAAATAAAGTGGTAGCATTTGATGGGCGACAACACAAATACAAAATTTGGTAGAATTGGAAGCTCTGAGGAATAATGTCTTTAGCCACTTGAAAAAAGGTTTAAACCTGAAGTTGGTGGGGGATGTGCTGTCCAGAACATCTGTTGCATAACTGTGTACAACATGGTCTTCATTTTGGTTTGAGCACATATGGATTCAGTTATATCGAAGATATTCAATTATTATTCTATTTATACTGTATGTACAGAAGATGTCTGTGAGTTTGTAAACATCACTTATCAACAATTGCTATATCATTCCAAAACTCAGATACTCTCCATTCCAAACCAGAGTTCTCTCTGATGCAAACAAAAGCATGTGCTTCTGCTAGTCACGAACCTAAGAATACACTCTTGCGCCAACATAAAAAACTCAAGCCTGATAGAGACCTCTGAGCAAAATTACTGGTCTTTCACACCCAATATAAAATGGGATGCTAAGGGCCACAGCAGTTAAAGAGCGTCTATAAATAAACCTCAATTTAATTTAATTTAATTTAGATGAAACTGAAAAGAGTGCCAACTTGGGAAGAAGTGGAAAACAGTATTGTTTATCTCCACGAACAAACAAATGTTGAAGTTAATGATGTAAACTGCTTTGATTGTTCTGTAATTTCACTACATTTTTAAACACCAATGAAAGGAAAGAAAAACAATCAGCTAGTGAAGTGTGATATGAACACTTCAATCAGTCTCCAAGTCTTATGTACCATTCTTGAACTTCTGAAAATTGCTGAATTTTTGTGTGTGCGCACGCATGTGTGTGCACGCGCATGTGTGTGTGTGTGTGTGTGTGTATGAGAGAGAGAGAGAGAGAGAGAGAGAGAGAGAGAGAGAGAGAGTGCGTGCGCAAAATACAATTTCAAGCATGTAAACTGTGCAAGTTTCTATGAATATTTATTGGGGATGAACAAATTGTTAGTGGAGATTTCATCATCCACCAAACATTCTGTTCATCCTCCGTGGACTAGTGGTACCGTGCTAGCCTCTAGTTCCCAAGGTCGCAGGTTCAAACCCAGCGGAGGGCGATGGATTTTTTCAGACGTAAAAATCCTTAGCATGGTTTCCTTCGGAAGGCAAGTAAACCTGGTGGTCCCATGTTATAGATTTACAGCACGTAAAAGAACCTCAAGCCTGATAAAAGGCCTCTGAGCAAAATTACTGGTCTTTCATACCCAACATAGAATGGGATGCTAAGAACCATAGTAGTTAAAGAGCATCCATAAATAAAACTCAATTTAATTTTAACCAAACATTCTTGGCATGATAAAAGTGAAAAAGACATTTAGTGAAGTATTTTGTGATTGTGAAAGTGATCAAAATGTTTGAACTTTACATCTTTTAAGTAATTATCAGAAGTCAATCATACCCATATAGCTAAAATAAACTGAAAGCATGGAAAATTCAATATTTTACATAAGTTAAATTGTTATTAGCCTAATATCCATGATTACTTTATTTTTAATTGTTGGCAGCTGTAAACCCGATAGTAATATGATGTGCATAATCTATGCTGTCTTTTAAAAAAAAAAAATGATTATGTTAGAACTTTTGTCAATAGAAAATGTCCTGTTTTCTATTATGGATGTATGGCCACCCTACCTGTATTTTGACCATAAGCCAATACAAAAGTTTGCCTTCCTTGCCAAATTTAACATATACTTAATGATTTCCCAATCATTTCACACACAAAGTCATTCTTTATGTTAAACACAATTTAGATACATTTCAGCTCAACTTGCAAGTACACCACCATCATACACGAAGTAGCATACAGCTATCAGCAATTGCATAAAACACTGCTCCAAATGAGGGAAGCTTCATATACAATGGTATCAACCTATGTTACAAACTCGACCAACCTTAATAGATTTAAAAGCAAATTTTAAAAAAATCATGTTATCATTGTTCTTATAGCAAAGAATATACTCTGATACTTGCAAAATAATCCTAGATATTAATTTGTGTAGGCACTCATGTCCATAAACTTGTTGTCATTTTTACATGTCCCACAAACATGTAATTGTTTCAGATGGACTAGAACAAAATCAAATCAAATTGTGTAGTTTATGTACGTTATGCTTGATCTACGTGTTTCACTTTGCGATAGTATTGCTTTTCATTTCAGTGTTTTTGCACACACTCCAAGCACATGTGCTCCGCAACAGGCGAATAACCACAAATATATACAAAACCCATATATTTGAGGAGCATTGTTTCAAAACACGATAAGTCCGCAAATAGCAATTTTACAGGAAAGATTAAAATGTAATAACTCCTAAAGTAAACAATACTTTTGAAATGTAATTATGTTGTTGTGCTTTAAAAAATGAAGGAATACGATGGTGTGAGTGTCAAAAATCACAGCTATAATTGTGGGTTAAAATATGAAAAATTCTGGACTTATCCTGTTTTGCACCGAATAAATGGACACAAAGCGTTTTGAACCATTCTTCATATAAACAATGACAACTTCAAAAATCGTTTTATTGCACAATTTTAGCACTTATATGCCATTTTAATTCATAATTACACGTTTTGCTGTTCTTAAAGTGCTGTCTAGGACAATGTAACTCTTTTTCAACTTTCTTAAACAATACAAATTTGAAACCAAATCAATATGATAATTATGCGTATTAGACGTAGACATGCAAAACATCCTTATAATGGTTACGTTTTGTTAATAATAATGTGTTATAACCATACTATACTCGTATTTGAGCAAACCCAAGGAAAAAAGTTAAAGCGCGCTATGAGGGCACTTAGAACTTCTAACAATTGTGATTGATAGTTATCAAAGTGAAAGAAAACTATTTTTAATGACAAACAATGATGAACTTTGACACAGCTCTCAAACTGAATTAAAACCATGTTCTTCTTCCAAACAATCAGTCTCTTCATTCTTACTTCCTTCCTCCATTTGTTGTGCATCATCTTTGTGCTGAATTAACATTGCATAAAATTTAAGCTCATAGTTACCATACCAATCTTCACCAAAACATTGTTTTAAAAGCTTGTTCAAATCATTCTTTTTTTCCAATTTGATGGGCTGTTCCAAAGGCACAACGGGGGTATCTGCTAGATGTTCCACTGATATTCCTTGTTTAAACATGGAGAGGAATTTCTTGGATTCATCATTTAATCTATACGACATTTCCATTTTCAGAGAAACGTAAAATTTATTCCCCTTCATTATCTTTTTTAACATGACCCTTTTCATTTCTCTTATACATCTGGTTTTTTTAAGTAATTACAAAGAGTCTTGAAGTCATACACATACCAATCCTTGCTCAGTTGACGAACAGTGCCAACACTGTTTCAACATACTTCTCTAGATTAATATCTCAGAGTGTTTTCTAAGATCCTTTTCCAAAACTCCAAACATGCGGTCTGCAGGTAAGAAGGAATGGCCTCTCACGGGAAATATCATATATTTCCTTCAGATAGTCTGGAGACCTTTTCAAAAGCCACCAATAGAGTGCGTGGACCACGTGGGCATTTCTGTTTTGGCCAGCACAGCCATCAGAGAAGAACCTTAATTTGGATACTCAGTCTTCAAATTGCTGTTTGCTTAGAAAATTTGTAAACCCAGAAACCACTTCAATAGCTCCTCGACCTGTTTGGTTTTCCATCCAGCAATAAAATGCTGGTGATTTCTTCTCTATGTCAGTGATGCACAGAACATAGAATGATAACTGGCGAGCATAATTAGGCTTCGCCTATAGCAAGCTTAGGCAATGGCTACACCTGCTGCAAATTGAAGCATAAAGACATGGTAGAAGAGTCTTTTTTTCTCACCATTTTGTGGAACGCCTTTGCTTTCAGTTTATGCGCCGTGAGTCCAGCTTGTAACTCGTTCTTTCTACGGGCATTTTCAGTGGCTTGCAGTTCATGTTTTGTCCTACTGCAATAACTGCAAACATCTACAGCTGGTTCACCAAAACCCAAATTAAATTTATTAGAAAAAAATGCTGTGGAAAAACCACTTCTTTACTTTTGGTGATTCAGCCACACTAGCATTGTACATTTTAAATAACTTATTCACATTTAACTCTGAAGGAAGGTAGAGTCGCTTACTTTTTTGTCTTGAATAATGACTTTCTCTGGCTTTTAGCTTGGATAAGAAGCTAATTACCAATTCCTTCTTTTGGGCATACAGTTTGGCTTTCCAATTACCTCCCCTTCTTTCAATTATTGGTTTACCTGTTATTAGAGAAGCTGCTATGCTGTTACTCTTGTTGCGCCAATACCAAAAAGTGCTCGAAAGAACTTAAAACAAAGCGGAATATGTTTGTTGTTTACTCTAACTTGATATTTAATAACCACTGGGTTAATCCTGCCCGATTATCCCGGTCTGCTTCTTTTGGGAGATGATACAGACATCATTGATACCAGAAGCCTATCTTGTGATTTGTTGCTGTAGTTATACACTAATTTTCTTGTTTTAATAAGGTGATAGGCAGGAATGGTGCAGCATTTAAATCTGCTCTCTCTGTGCACACAATGTACACCATACGTGGAGACTTGAACTCCAGCATGCAAGGATCTTGATCAGAATACCTGAAACACACCAATGAATAGTGTGGTAAGAAGTATAGTAATTGCAAAGTAGTTCTGAATATAGTAAAGTTCCCCTGTTTTCTTTAAAATAATACCAACAATTATTCTTTTTATAAAGTTTAAACAGTATTTACCTTTGTTCTTGTTCTCTTTTCCTTTTTGTCGTACCCTTTTGCCTCTTTCTGGAACCTGCACAGAGCTCACCTACCACACTTCTTCCACATTCATAGACACAACTGTACGAACTGCTTACAATGTTCACAATAATAGCAAGACTGCTGTGGACAGTGCAATCTGGTCAAACAATGAAAAACAGATGTTTCTGTCATGCAGTGATAAAAGAGGCAAGAATTCCTCCGCACGAGCCCAACAATGTGCGTGAGAAAGTGGACACTTCGCGGTTTGATCCAATCTAGGCAATGGACATATCGTTTTGGCAATTATGCTACTCTTGTATCCCCATCGAAATAGCTTAAAGTAGCCCAAGAAAAGCGAATAAGTTACCTTGTGAGTGAGTTTAGAAGTAGATGTGATCTGTTCAATAGCTTGTGCCCACCTGCCCGCCCCTCGACGGTGTTTTACTTATATAGGCAAATCGCGTACGAAACAAAACAAATGTAGCCATTTTTTTGTAATAAGATGTATAGTGGGAACTGCTAACCTAAATGAAAATCCACCAAAAATGTGATGCGCTGTTGTTAGTAGTGTTTGCTCTTCTTCTTCTTCTTGTTTTTCTTCGTGTGTTGTTCCCGCTAAAAAAATGCAATGAATTCAAAGACTGGCTGCACCATGCACTAATTGAAAGCAGCAAAAGAATATGCACCAAAGTTTTAAGTTTTTAATAGTTTTTGTCAAAGTATATTTTATTAAGAGGTTACTTCCATTGTAATAACAGTGTAATAAAGAAGTAGCTTTACTGTAACAGTGGTAGATAGTTAACGCAAGCTTACATAAAAAAAACCGTAACCTAAGGCTAACCTTCCGTGAATTCAGAAACGTAAGCTTATATACAAAGAAGTAATCCTAACCTAATCTCCCCTGAACCAGAAACATAAGCTTAGGAACACACGCGAGCAAAGCAAGCGTACTTTGATGTAACCACTGGTAACTAATTAAAACAAGCTTATATATAAAAAAACTAAACCTAGCCTAACCTCCCGTGAGCCAGAAATGTAAGCTTAAGCTCGCTTCGCTCGCGTGCTTTGATGTAACCACTGGTAACAAATTTAAACAAGGTTATATATATAAAAGTAAATCAGAAGCCTAAGCTTATATTGAAAACAAAAGTAACCTAAACTTCCGTGAATTCAGAAACGTAAGGTTATATAAATAAAAATAACCTAACCTAAACCTAATTTTTCGTGAATTCATAAACCTAAGGTTATATAAGATCCCTCGGCTACGCCCTGTGTTCGTAGTTGCGGCGCTTTGGTAGCATAAATTATTCATATGTTGCCAGTATTGCGTTAGTCAAGCGTACGACATAGAGTGACATCTGTTGAGCTAGTGTTTGGCATAGAGTGACATATGTTGGAAATATACATCATCGTCATCGCTGTGGGGGATACAACTAGAGCATAATGTCAATCGTTTTTTGCACCGAACCCACAATTTCGTTCTCAATTTTAACGAGTTAAAAACGTGGGCATTTGAGGCAAACAGGGACTTAAGCTCGATGCAGGGCATGCTAAAGAGTTTAAATTCGCTTCAAACTAGTTTTCGATCGTGAGTGGACTTATCGCGTTTTGAAACGATACTACTCATTTAATTTGGAGATATTTTGCGCGTTAATATTCATGTTGGCAAAGCTACCAACAGCAGACGACTGTTGACTATTATACACCATAACCTAGAAATCATTATCATGTTGATGTTTAAATGGCTCCCGTTGTGAATAGCCAACGACAAAGTGGAAGTGCAATTATTACTAGCAGATTGACTGCTATTATACACCATAACCTAGGAATAATTTTATTACCATGTTGGTAATTAAATGCGAATAGCCGACAAAAAGTACAATACCAACATAGCACAAATGAAATGGAAGCAATAAGTTCAGCTGATTTTAAATGAGGTTATGAAATGTATAACAATTACGATTAAATGTGGCAAGTTACGTTGCCCAGCGGCATTTTGCACAATTAATCAATGTTGTTCCTTATAATACTGTACCTTACATCTCAGCAAAGTATAGGCAACACTCCTTCACAATGTCTGTATAGAAATTAATATATGCCTGAATCCAAGTGGGCCAACATTTTTGTGGCAGAAGCTTTCTCCTACATTAGCGTACATTAACATTGCCACTTATTACCTGATTCACATTAACATATGTGTCAAAGAATGTACGGGGTATTAAATGTTTCAGTATTGTCCCTCGCTGCATGTTTTACAATCCGCCGAGCTTCCTCAATCGGCATTAAACTTTGATTAAGGCTAAGGCTATTTCAAATAACTTGTATAAACTCCTATTGCCAACTTACCTCTCTACTCCTGTATCTAGTGATTCGAGTTCCTTAACGTTGGCTCTACCGTTTTAGCGGAGTTTTAAACACTATTCGTTCTCTTCCTTTTTAGTTGTGAAATGGGAAACCTAGAACATATGTTAATAGCATGCAAATTATATAAGAAAGAAATTGATGAATTTCTTGAATCATTATATACAAGGTCGTAATAAAATTACAAATATTTTGAAATATAACACTAAATTAGTATTCCGGAAAATTATTAAACATATTGGGAGATGCAAAATTTAAATTTAAACGTGGGAAAAAAAACACTGTATTAATTAAAAGACACTTAAAAGCTTTATTAGTCATTAGTAGCTTTATTATCATAGCGGTAGTGCACACTAAATGAATATGTTAGACATTCAAGAATGGCAATAAAAACCAAGAAGAAGATGCATCATAGAGACACTTCAAGTTCCCCTCCAGGGAATGAACAACATGGTCCGGGAAAGAATTTTGAAATAAATTGCAATGCAATACAAATTAATCCACAAGAAGCTAATATAATCATGGATAATATTAAGCAAATACTTTACAGCTGAAGAGGTAGTGGCTCATATACATTTAAGATAACAACAAGGTTAATATCAGCAAAATACACTTAATGAAATATGAAGAGTGATTTTCATCAGAGGCTTAGATTTTCAACTTTTAAGCACAATAAGACACCGTAAAGTTCTAAACCTTCCTGCATGCAAATAAACTTTTGGAATCAGATTTTCAATCAGTTTTTGGCATTAAAACTTTCGTCTGCTTCTATAACTGCTGAAGAAACAGTTTGATAGGGGGATAGATCCAGATCTTGATGAACTGGAAATAAAAGAAATGACAAAAACTGATGCTGCCTGTGAAATAATCAATATAAGGAGATTTCATAAACTGATGAACGTAAATCTAACTTTGTATCTAATGTCTCAGACAGCTCATCAAAGAGCACTCAAGCTGTGTTATAGTTGAACGTAAAAAAAACCCTATACACTGTAGGAACTGTCCAATTTTGGTCATATAGCTCCCCATGTAACAATTGTGGTGAAGAGCACTTTTTCTGATGTGAACTGCTTCTTTTATGAATCTTCTCACAGGGCTAGTGACAAAATTTGTAAGAAATACTTAAATGGAAAAGAGATTTTAGATCAAATTCTAACTTTGAGAATATCTTGTGCAGAAGCCATAAAAAGAGAAATGATGCTGACAAGGTAAAGAAGAAGCTACGAGGCGTGTTTTTAAAGTACTGATAATTTGTTTTAAAAAATAACAGAACATCATTTTCCAAATACTTTATTATCATTCATTACCTTACACTACTACTCCACATAGTCACCACTGTTACTCAGGTACTTGTCATAACAGGAAACCAGTTTTTGTATGCCTTTGTCAAAGAATGATGCCACTTGTGATGAAAGCCAAGTCTCTACTTCTTGTTTCACAACATCGTCATCATTGAAATGTTTTCCACCAAGGGATTTCTTCAAATGAAGAAATAAATGAAAATAGTTTGGTGCCAAATCAGGACTGTTGTGAAAGAACCCGTGATTTACTTAAAAGTAGACAAAGGCAACAAAATGGTCATAATAAAGATGATTATACAAATAGAGTTAATAGGCTACTACAAAGTCAAGAATATAAAAAAATACCCAAGAATCCTTTAAGATCTTATTTAACTGCAGTACAGAAAACAATTAAAGATAGTTTGATCATTCCTAAAAAAAAATCCAATAATTTGATACCCAGCAATCTGCAGTTGCCTACAGTATATTTCCTTCCGAAGATTCAAATAATGGAATTATTAGTCATATAGTTGCACCAACCTAATACTTGGCTAAATGTTTAGTAAAAAATTTGAATTCCATTGAAAAAGATTTGATACCTTGAGCATCAAGAATACTATTGAACGAGTTAATAAATTAAAAACTGTGACTATTGAGACAAACAAAATTTTAGTTTTGTTTGATGTCAGTTCTTTATTTACTAGCATTTCCACAGAAAATATACCAATATTGGTAAAACTATGGCTGTCAAAACAAATTTTTCACCATCACAAATTGGAGAATACATTTTGCTAATAGACTTTTGCATCAAAAACAGTTTCATGTTTAACACACACTCTATCAACAAACTTCGGGCTTGGCTATGGGTAACCACATGTCCCCATTACTGGCAGATATATACATGAGTAATTTGGAAATAAACATTACAATAGCATTCCCAGACATATTCAACTCTTGGTTTAGATACGTTGATGACATTTTCACCATTATTCCTAAAACAGTTAGCTCAAGATGCTTCAAAATTGCTGAATTTGCAAGAGAGATCAATTAAGTATTGAATTTCCAAGAGATATCACCATAAAGTGTTCAACAATATTTTTAAGGATTACAATATTGAATTGGCTCCAGAAAATAAATATAGTGTGAGAAATCCACTCAATCACCCATTGAAAAATACACCACTATTAACAAATTGCCAGGAATATAGCACATTAATTGCGAAGACTGCCCAAAAATATATATTACAAAAACCAAAAGGAATTTGGAAAGTAGATTGAAGGAGTGCTTGAGAAATATTAAATTCAAACAAACAGACAAATCAGCTATAGTTCATCATTTCTGGTTACTCAATCACATCATCAGCACAGAAATAACATTTTTAAACAGGCCAAGAATCATTTGGAACTAATAGTGTGAGAGAATATACACATTATCAGGAATTCAAATATTTTCAGTCATGAATTTTGAAATATCAGCATTGGATGACATTATACTTCTCGCCAATAGGAACTAAAAACAATTGAGTTTTATTTATGGATGTTGTTTAACTGCTGTGGTTCTTAGCATCCCATTCTATATTGGGCATGAAAGACCGGAAATTTTGCTCAGAGGCTTGAGGTTCTTTTACATGCCATAAATCTATGACTCAATAGCCAATAAGAATTATAGTAGGCCGAACAACAGGGGAAATGGAAGACAGACACCATACGAGAGCCAGTCAACCGATGAGCAGGATGGTCTCCTTGAAATATGTTCTACAACAGTGACAAGTAAGTGGAGAAAAAATGTTTTGAAGGTTGACCAAGCTTTTCAGCAAATTTGATTACCATGCTCCACTGTTTTAAATACTTCATTATTCTAATTTTATATGTTATCAGCATGTTCATTATAAATTTATCTCTAACTGTGCTATTATAAGCCATTTTCTGGGGAAGTTATGAAGATGCTACAAATCATTCACACATATTTTACCCATGGCTCTTCACCACCAAATAAAATTCAAAGAAAGCAAAATAGCGCATTTTTAATATCACATCTAGTCATATTCTCATATAAATCACTGTTAAAATTCTTGTTTTTGTTTAAACAGCTGAGTGATTTTTAGATTTGGTGTAGGTCTAACAAAACGTTTAATTTCTTTTTCCTTTCAAGTTTAGTGTTGAAAAAGGTGGTGCTAAAAGAGACTGAGCAGAATTCACTGTTGCTCCAGATAGCATGATTTACATGTATTTCACTAAGGCACTCTGATTGATCAACTGAAACACAGTACAACCACGTGCAATGTACTGGTACTAAATGTTCAACTCAGTATACAGATGATGGGAAGTGAAGCAAACATTTACTATAAAACCAATAGATGGCACTGTTTATGTGATGGGAATCAAGTCCTATTCGATGCTCTCTGACCAATAACATAGAGGCTTATGTCCTACATTTCCTCACCAAACACCTCTGCTCTCCCTTGTGGTCATGCTCAATACCTAGCCATTATATGGGTTGCAGCCAGGAGTACACCACAAACAATATATGCTTGCTGAACTCCACTACACAAGATCAGGTCGGAGTGAATCTGAAATGTATAAGCAGTGTAGTTATTTACATTAAACGGCAAGCCAGGATATTGGTTGTAGCATATTAAGAAGCCGCCGCTGAAATGAAGGGTTTATTACATTTACTTTGGAATGCAAGAAGCATTAAAAATAAAATTAGGATCTAAAACTAATAATACAAAAAAGTGAGCTGTGCTCATGAAGTGTGACTTTCTCTAGCCACTGTTTACTATCTATTTCTTGTTAATCAAAAGAAACTTTCATCACACATAGGAAGTAGGCTAAAGTGATAGTGGGTTGCTATGTGATGGCTTTAAATTCTACATATAGCAACTTACCACTTGAAAAAGGATATGTGAGTTATACGTTACCTATTTTTTTGGGTGTAAAAATCCTTAGCATGGCTTCCTTCGGAAGGGAAGTAAAGCCGGTGGTCCCGTGTCATAGATTTATGGCACGTAAAAGAACCTCAAGCCTGATAAAGAGGCCTCTGAGCAAAATTACCAGTCTTTCATGCCCAATATGGAATGGGACGCTAAGAACCATAGTAGTTAAAGAGCGTCCATAAATAAAACTCAATTTATTTTTTGCTCAGTACCCTCTGGTTGAGTAGATCTACCACATGAATAGGCAGATGTGACCATCTCTTCCAAATCTTTGAGCCTGTGGACTGAATGCATATGTTACCTCGCTCAGTACCCTCTGGTTGAGTAGATCTCCCATCTGAATAGATAGATGTGACCACTTACTCCAAATCCTTGAGCCTGTGGACTGAATGTATATGTTACCTTGCTCAGTACCCTCTGGTTGAGTAGATCTCTCACCTGAATAGATAGATGTGACCACTTCCTCCAAATCCTTGAGCCTGTGGACTGAATGTATATGTTACCTTGCTCAGTACCCTCTAGTTAAGTAGATCTTCCACCTGAATAGACAGATGTGACCACTTTCTCCAAATCCTTGAGCCTGTGGACTGAATGTATATGTTACCTTGCTCAGTACCCTCTGGTTGAGTAGATCTCCCATCTGAATAGACAGATGTGACCACTTTCTCCAAATCCTTGAGCCTGTGGATTGAATGTATATGTTACCTTGCTCAGTACCCTCTAGTTGAGTAGATCTCTCACCTGAATAGGCAGATGTGACCATTTCCTCCAAATCCTTGAGCCTGTGACTGAATGTATATGTTACCTCACTCAGTACTCTCTGGTTGAGTAGATCTCCCACCTGAATAGACAGATGTGACCACTTCCTCCAAATCCTTGAGCCTGTGGACTGAATGTATATGTTACCTTGCTCAGTACCCTCTGGTTGAGTAGATCTCCCACCTGAATAGGCAGATGTGACCACTTCCTCCAAATCCTTGAGCCTGTGGACTGAATGTACAAGTACCTTGCTCAGTAACCTCTGGTTGAGTAGATCTCCCACCTGAATAGGCAGATGTGACCACTTCCTCCAAATCCTTGAGCCTGTGGACTGAATGTATATGTTACCTTGCTCAGTACCCTCTGGTTGAGTAGATCTCCCACCTGAATAGACAGATGTGACCACTTCCTCCAAATCTTTGAGCCTGTGGACTGAATGTGCATGTTACTTCTCTCAATACCCTCTGGTTGAGTAGATCTCCTACCCAAAGGCAGATGTGACCATCTCTTCCAAATCCTTGAGCCTGTGGACTGAATGTATACGTTACCTTGCTCAGTACCCTCTGGTTGAGTGGATCTACCACCTGAATAGGCAGATGTGTCTGCCTCTTCCAAATACTTGAGTCTGTCATGGATTTAGTCACATAGGGCATCTAGAACTGGACTTAGTGCTGACAAATTTCACAATCATATTGAATTTAGGGTTTTTAATGTGATTCAAATCTAATGTATTACATTTACATGACTTTTTTTACCCACTACAATTTATTAGTGGACCTCAAAATGTGCATTTCAGTGAAATCTTGATATAAGATTGATGGGTGGAATATAATACTTGCTCTACTTGCTTACTATATGTGGGTAATAGTGAAAGTAAATTGAGTTTTATTTGTGGATGCTCTCTAACTGCTGTGGTCTTTAAGCATCCCATTCTCCATTGGGTGTGAAAGACCGGTAATTTTGCTCAGAAGCCTCTTTATCAGGCTTGAGGTTCTTTTACGTGCCATAAACCTATGACATGGAAACACCAGCTTTACTTCCTTTCTGAAGGAAGCCATGCTAAGTATTTTTACATCTGAAAAAATCCATCGCCCTTCGCTGTGTTTGAACCCACGACCTCGGGAACTAGAGGCCTGCATGGTAACCACTACACCACAGAGGACAATGATAGTGAAAGTAATACACAAATGAGATTAACTGGTGATTGCACAAAAAAAAGAGTATATATTTTGTGACTGCATGTGAAGTTACCTGCAGGCTGTCAGTGAGTATATCCCAGCTTGGCAGCTGGATGTAGCTAATGACTGGCCCTTCAGAACAGTAGCCTGCACAACAAACCCATTATGTGCCACTCCCCCGCAGTTTGGCTAATTACTGCTCCAGAAGATTCCTTTTGGTAGATTCTAGTAACCTCCCCTTTGGGAATGTTCCTCTTTGTATGCAGGGCCTATATAAGTGCTGACTAGTGCCATCTTGGACAGTTCAGTTATTTAACCCTGCAGTAGTCACACACAGACTCACGAAAGTATTTTTTTGTTCCCTTTAAACTCCTTGAACTTAGGAATCATGTGATCCAAGTACTTTCGAGTAATCAGCAGATAACGTGATTCCTTTGTTCCACTTGGGCTTTTAGAGTGGTTATAGAATGATCAGTAACTGCAGATTGACAGTCCCACGTGAGCAATGATGAAAGTTATCTACATTGTCGCTGTTAGCAGAAATAATAAAAGTGACCTTACAGTAGTTTATTAACAAGAGTTTTCTTATTATTAAAGTTTCACTTTCTGTTAGTCATGTTTTGTTACATTCAGGTCAGTGAATGCTTTTTATTTATCTCTTTTTTGCAGAATGGATCCTTATGAAACAGAGTCTGAATAATTGTTGTTGAGATTTTGCCACGGAGTGACCATGAAAGCTGAACACTGTGACTGAATCACTGCAGTAACCAATACATGTATTTCATCCTGTTTGTGACTTTGAAGCACACATTAATGTATTAAGAAACTTACAATTTCAGCAGAGTTGGACAGAATTTGTTGTTTTATAAAAAGTATGTACTCAGTAAATTCAAATTCAAACCTAGTAAATAGTATATTCTGTGTTATTTTAAAATAAAGAGAGTTGGAGGTTGTTACACTACATCACTAAAATGTTCTTACTTTGAACACGTTTCGGGAGAATGGTTTGCTCCCATCGTCAGCATGTATCCAACTGAATTTTGCCGGCTATTGTCTGGGGAATGTGTGTGGTTAGTGGTGTTCTCTGGTGCTGGGTTATTGAACTTCCAAAGGCTGCTGGGTGGCGGTAGTTTGAAACTCATTAGGTGATTCCTGTGTTTGACGATATGTATTTTTTCCCAGATGTCCAATTCATTGCTGCTGTTGATCGATTTTAAGAGTTTTATATTTGGAGTGATTTCATGGTTTGAAGACTGAAAATGATGTGCTACTGCTGATTTATCCATCTGTTTTTGGTAAATGCATCTCATATGCTCTTTTAAGTCTTATTTCAAGATTTCTTTTAGTTCTTCCTATGTATACTAGGTTACAGTCATTACAAACTATTTTATATATACCAGCTGATTTATTGTTGGGTATAGGGTCTTTTGTTCTGTTGCATAGTAGTTTTTGTATATTGTGGTTATTCTGTGCAGACAGGGTAATGCTGTATTTCTTGAAAATCCTTTGAAATTTATTATGCATCCAAGGGTGGTAAGTGAACTTTCTGTATGCTTGTGGTTTTTGTTGTCTGAGTAAAGTAGTCGTTTGTTGGATGTATTTCTGTCTTTCCAAGCAGCAAAGGAAACACATTAGTGATATTAGACCAAGTAGATTATGAAACTAGGGTTATGCAATTACTACATAGCCCAGAGTACATAGAGATCAACAAAAAGCCATTAAAAGAATGCACCAAGTCACTCCAAAACACATTGATAGAAACCAAAACATTAACAAAACCCAAAAAACCCAGAATTAAACAAGATTTTCCCATCATACCTAGGTTATATGCGCCACCAAAAATACACAAACTCTGTAACAAAATGAGGCCCATAGCGAACAACAAACTCTCCCACATATAAACTAGCAAAATGGGTTTCAAAAACCTTCAACTCCATGCCTGTGTTCAAAAGTCTAAGCATAAAAAATTCATTAGAATTAACCAGTCGCCTTTCTGATATAAATATATCACCCAGATATGATGGTATCATTTGATGTCACTGCACTCTTCCCAAGTATACCAAAAGAAGAATTATTACCACTCCTAGAAACTTGGATATTAAATAACAGCACACCTAGAGCACAAACAGAAGATTACTTAAAACTAACAAAATTATGTCTGACCAGAATTTCTTTTCATTCCACAACAAAATCTTTAAATAAACCACAGGCCTAACTATGGGAAACCCCCTTTCACCATTTTTAGCAGAACTATATATGAGCCATTTTGAATGCCATATTACTAAATCTTTCCCACATCTATTCAAAACCTGGTATAGGTACATAGATGATATTTTTGCTATTGTTCCAAAAAAACTTTCAGAAGATGCTTTGAAATTATTGAATTTACAAAAAAGATCTATTAAATTCACAATAGAAAAAGAAGAAAATGGCCAATTACCTTACCTAGACATCAGGATCATCAGAAATTATGCTCACAAAAAAACTAACGTTCGGCATTTACAAGAAACCAACTCTCACAGAAAATTATATTAAAAACAATGGCTACAATCCTACAAGCCACAAACATACAATTTTAAATAGCATTACAAACAGATTAGTACATATACCATTGGAAAAAGAGGAATACCAGAAGGAATACCAACACATTACCCATATAGCCACCATGAATGGATACCAGAAAAAAACAATAGATAAGAAGATAAAAAAGTTTGAAAGACAGAAATACATCCAACAAACGACTACTTTACTCAGACAACAAAAACCGCAAGCATATAGAAAGCTCACCCTTGGACACACAATAAATTTCAAAGGATTTTCAAGAAATACAACATCACCCTGTCTCCACAGAATAACCACAATATACAGAAACTACTATGCAACAAAATAAAAGATCCTATCCCCAACGATAAATCAGCTGGTATATGTCAAATAGTTTGTAATGACTGTAACCTGATATACATAGAAAGAACCAAAAGAAATCTTGAAATAAGACTTAAAGAGCATATGAGATGCATTTACCAAAAACAGATGGATAAATCAGCAGTAGCACATCATTTCTGGTCTTCAACCATGAAATCACTCCAAACATAAAACTCTTAAAACCGATCAACAGCAGCAATGAATTACACATCTGGGAAAAAATACATATCGTCAAACACAGGAATCACCTAATGAATTTCGAACTGCTGCCACCCAGCAGCAGCCTTTGGAGGCTCATCAGCCCAGCACCAAACACCACCACTAACTATACACATTCCCCAGACAATAACCAGCAAAATTCAGTTGGATACATGCTGATGATGGGAGCAAACCGTCTCCCGAAACGCGTTCAAGTAAGAACGTTTTAGTGATGTAGTGTAACAACCTTCAACTCCCTCTATTTTAAATTATGACACATCACTGTTACTAGCTTCTCAATCTTCAAAATTAATTATATTCTATGTTAGTTTGTTGTTATTATTTAGTTATAAATCAACATGCGAACTAACTAACAGTATAAAACATTGTACAACCACTGTAGGGTTAAGAAGTTAAGTGTTTGGATGTTTAAAAGTGGACAGTTCAGTTATGAGTTGTGGTTGGACGGATCAGTTGTGTTTTGTTCTGAGTTACTCAAGAGTAACACTGAGTGCCTAGTAATAAATAGTGTTCCGCAGTAACTAGTGTTCCCATTTGTTACAATATCTCTCATGTGTTAATTGTCATCATTTACCCTACCCACTATCATTTATTCATATATTTCTTCAAAAGTTTAATTGTTTATCTCATGTTAAATGAGGTAAACATTTACAGAAATGCTTTCATTACACATTTTGTTTTTGATGACATGTCAGTCATAATTAAGGGTCAGACATCTAAAAATGTAGAAGAAAGGGCAAACTCAATCTTAAAAATCATACAGCAATACTACTCCAAACCTAGATATAGTAATAAATGTAAAAAAGACAGGATGCATCAATTTTCAACTAACAAATTTCAATTCAAATAACATAAAATTAGCAATAGAAGGTGAAATTATATGTGAACTAAGTAGTATAAACTTCCTCGGAATGATCATTGACAAAAATTTAAACTGGAAATCCCATGTAGCACATATTACCAAAAAAAATAAATAAAAGCATTTATATAATAAGGCAGTTCAGTAGGACTATGACACAGCTCTATTACACAGTTATATACTCTCACATAAGTTATGGTATTACAGTATGGCGGGATATTACACCAAGAGAAATGGAAAAAGTTTTCAAATTACAGAAAAAAGCCATCCGAATAATAGTCAGAATAAATAATACACACATGTGTAGAAACTTGTTTAACAACCTAAACATTATAACTGCTCCATGCATATAATGAAAGTATAAAAACTATTGTACATAAAAGACATAAAAAAAAACTGCAATATACATACTTATAGTTTGAGGAATAATGACGATTACTTCAAAACAACACTAAAGGAAACATTGAATAATCATGCAACTGAAATTGTAGGAAGGGAATTATTTCAATAAACTACTAAATGAAATAAATAACACAAACTAAACAAAAACAATGATGAAAACCATAAAAAAAATACTTAAGTGAAAATATACTTTATAGTATAGAGGAATTTAAATATGGAAAAGCTATGTAAAATTTTTGTGTATCATGTAAATACACAATAAAACCATCTGCTTTATACATAAAAATATTCACCTGTTTAATTTTAACTGAGAAATTCATACTCATTTTACTTGTAATCGTAATCAGATTCACATAGAAAATAATAAAACTTCCAGAAACATCAGTCAATTTTTCACACTGAAATTCTACTATACAATGCAATAACAAAAAAATAAAAACCTAAATGCAAATGATTCAAGCATGTAGTACAGAAATTCTTAATATGACACTGCTTCTACAGCACAAAGGAGTTCCTTCAATACCTCAACAACTCCAGCAATAATTATCAAAAGTGCAAGCCATGTATTTGTAAATTATGCTCTGTGCAATGTAAATAACAGAGTGTTTTTTGCTATGTAAATATGTGTGTTCTACAATTGTAACCAATACTTGATGAAACCTAATTCTGTAAAAGAATATTATGGTCAACAAAGATGACTATGTAAATAAGTTATATTGGCATATCCTTTAAATGTACATAAAAGAATGAAATGAAATGTGCAAGAGGGAGGCTGAACTGAAGTCAAATCTTTAAAAAGCAGGGTATTATACCAGCTTTGAAATTCCACATTTTCAACAATCATGAGAAACATATAAATGGTAAGTTAGCACTTAAGAAAAAACTATAAAATTCAAACAAATAATAATAACAGTATAACAAATAACAACAGTATTTCGAAATGAATAATGCCACAAAAGAACGTTATTGGACATAAATTGTGTGTTTTAACAAGATCTACACTTTTATTTTAGTACGTTTTCGTCTATCTTTTATAATGTACTACTTATACAAAATTATACAAAATGAAGAGGACTTCACAGTCTATTCACAGAAAACTCAAGATGTATATCTTATTTGTTATGTATAGTATAGTGTTTATTGTGCTAAGAGTTTTACAAATTTGATTGTCTACTGCATTTTGACCCTGGTCACTTATTCAGTAGACAATCACTACAGTTTATTTACATTTTACAATCTCTTGTCACTAAATTATCTTGCTCTTTTTTTTTTTTTTTTCATTTTTTTTTTCATGTCCCATTTCCACTTTTTTTTTTTTTTTTTTCACTTTCCATTTATTGATTACTTAACCATCACACATTCACTATAGTTTTCCATTCAAAGTAAGATGCAGTACATCTTACTTTTCTCTTTCCACTGTCCAAAGCCATTTATTTTTTACTGTACACAAAAACTGTCCAATGCTTCTAGCGTCCTTGCATATCATTTCAATTATAAGTGTATTTCTATCCCCCTTCAACCACTTCTTATTAAAAAATTCTTTTCTCCAATTTTCTGTTCCTTGGCACTTAAATACTATGTGTTCAATGTCTTCATTACCACCACATATCGGACATTGGTATTTGTTATGTAAACATTTTAAATAACATCATTAGAGCCAGATTTGAAAAAATAAAAAATAATGAAAAGTTTTCCATTTAAAAGTAATTTGGTGTGGAGGAATTTTCTTGAAAATCTTCATGTAGCATCGTGAGAAGAAACTGAAATTAAATAACAATTTTGGTACCCATCCAGCATTTTGTTTTTGAGTTATGCTTCTGTCTCTCTCCCTCTCTCACACAGAAATGGATCCTGCTATAAAAATCTGATGTGATACATTCACATGACTTTCTTTACCCTCCATTATTTATTAGTGGGTGTACAAGCTATTCTTACTAAAGCTTATTTTTCTATCTATTACATTTTAAACCTTTGCAGAAATAGCTACATTACACGTTTCCATATAGATATAAAGGGAACAGTGATAGTCAAATGTTTAAGAACTGAACACTATATGCTGGCCTTAAAATTACATACTGTTTCCATGACATCATGAGAAACAACTGAATGTTGACTGGATATTAAGAGAATGACCAAGTATGAGTAATTGAAACCTTTAATAACCAATATCTCAAAAATGGCTAATGAGACCAAAAAACTTACTGGAAATAAATTGTGAGTTTTAAACAGTTCTACATTTTTTGTATAGTATGTTTTCATCTACTGCTTAATGTTTGCTGGTTATATAAGATTATACAAAATTCCTTCCAAATGAAGAGGGCTTCACAGGCTATTCCCAGAACGTTCAAGATATACATTTTATTTGTCATATAAATATCTTTAATATATGGTATTTAATGAAAATCATTAGAGCCATTTTTTAAAAAATTAAAACATTTCGAAAAATAATCTATTTAAAGGGTACTTTAGGTTGGGGGATTTCATTCAAAATCTTCTTGTATCTCGGAAGATACTAAACCTAAATACCAAGTTTTGTATTTATCCAAATTTTTATTTTTGTGTTACGTTGACACACGCACGCACGCACGCATGCGCACACACACACACACACACACACACACACACACACACACACACACACACACACACACCTACTTTTCTAAAGATGCTTTATTTGGATTCAGGGGGCCTCAAAACACATATTTCTGGTGAAATCTCAATATCTACATAAGGAGAAATTAAAAATACTTTTTTCAGATGCAGGGGAGCTCAAAATGTATGTTTCTAATTAAATTCAGCATCAAATTTTTGGGTGGAATTCATTTCTGTATGCACTTTAGGTAGCTGGTAGAGTATTTTTCCATTTATGCCCTGCCTTTAACTGCAATGGTCATATCAGTGGTATTTTACTTTTCAAATGTATTGTCTATTGGCAGTGGTCTTAAGTCATATTCAACTGTTGTCATTGAATTTCTGATATTTCTTTGGGTTTTGTACATTCTCTCTCTCTCTCTCTCTCTCTCTCTCTCTCTCTCTCTCACACACACACACACACACAAGCACATTCTCTCTCTTTCTCTCTCCACTTCCAGAAGATTCTGGGGAGGATAGGGAATAATTTTGGTTAGAAGCACTTCACTGTTTTGCTTCATTTAGGGAATCTTTCCTCCATTCTATTACAAACACCCAATTTTAACACTAGAAGAAACAACAGTCATTTTGACCAGTGCCTTTTTCAATCCTTTTACCTTTTCATTCACAATATAATTTAATTCAGGGTATTTTGTGCATGAAATAGTACATTTGTTTACATTTTAAAGGAGCTTACATACTAAACAATTATCTTACAAATGTGGGACATATGTATTCAATTGTATCATTTTTTTTTTAGCAATCTGAACCAATTAGTAACAATCCATTTAAGTTTGAGTATACGTAACGGTCATAGAATCAGTTCAGTGTTTTGTGTTTAGTGAAATCCACCATCTTGGATAAAACACTTAGTGCACACACGTACTGAGCATTTCCTGAACACGGTCCACACACATGTCTCTTACACACGTTCTTCATTTTATTTGGACCTTTGCACCCTCCAATTTGACATGTTTTACGTGCCTTACCTTATTTGGTGGCTCTAATGATTGTGTTAGTTCTTTCCTCAACAGCTTATATTGAGATGAGACTTCCTCCGCTAGCTTCAAAAGAAATTCTTGTCTGCTTACTTTTTCTCTTGTGACATTCCAGTATAGGATCCATGCACTGATTCGAATTAGGCCCAGTACATTGAAGAAAACATGCTTTGGCCACCACCAGCGACCAAACTTGACTGTGTATAGGCGAAACATTTGATCTAGAATGTCAATCCCGCACTCTGTGGAGTTGTAGTAGCTAACAGTTTCTGCAAGTTTCTTTTGTTTGTTGATCCACTTTCACAGGCATTTTTCTTGGACTTTCCTTGATTTGATGTGATATAATATTATCAAATTTGTACAAGATTGTTCGTACAAAGATCCAGCGATGAATTTTGCAGAAAGAGGAACCTTTCTTCAATGTGCCCACCATGGTTGTTTTCCATTTCAACTGATCAGCAAGATTTTTAGAAGTAAAAAAGTTGTCACAAGTAACATTTCTTCCTTTTGAAGTGAAAGGTTGCATCAGTTCATGTGACAACATGCTCTGGTACTGTCATGTTAGGTGGCTATTCATCATGTTTTACACTAACAAAATCCAGAGTCTGCGGGCAAGCCAGAACTTCAAACCAAACTTATCTGGTTTGTTACTCCTATATTGAGCCTTGCATGGATACAGCTGCTCATCTGTAGTAATAACTGCATCTGGCTTGTAGCTCAGCATGCAGCTGTGTACAAATCAACTCCAGATTAGAGTGGCTGCTGCAAAGCCATTGATCTTCAGTCTCTCACTGTGTGTATGTTTATCATCAAATCTCAGGACCCTCAGGATCTCAGTAAATTTGTTCCTTCTCATAACACAAGAGAAAAATAGTGGTCCCCACATTTGTGACCTTAGAAATTTCAAGAGAAAACTGTTCCCTCCATATTGCCCACGGACATAGCTCCTTCAAGACCCAAGAGTTGTTCTGAAATCTTCATGGGCCATAATTTCAGTGCAGTCTTTTATATTCTGAAGAATGTTAATATCATCAACACTCGCCATGTGTTCCACTCACTATAAAACTCTTTGTCTGATCTGTAGGACCTGGCCTTTGTCAGTACATTATGATGCCCGCATCTTCCAGGTGTATTTCCTAGTTCAATTCTTGTCTACGCTGCAGACTCGTTACTTCCCACAGCTGGAAAAATTGTTTCCTGTGGAGCTTCACATCTTTAGTGTGGGGCAGGGACATCTGGTACTACTTGCAACAATTCCTCTACAGGTTCTTCATTCACTGTATTGTCACCAGTGTCCGATTTGGATGTTTCACTTTTATCCGATCGATGAGGGATATATTCAGCATTGTCATCATTATCGGATAATTCATCATGACTAAATATGTTATCTCCTTCTGACTCATTGTCTGGTAAACTATGGAAATATTTCATCATCAACATCTCAAAGATGCTTACGATGGTAATTCAGATCTGACACGGCAGTGATAAAATATTTTTAAAAATATTTTACAATTCCATATATTGACACAGTTTCTAAAAACACGTCTACTCTCATGCTAAACATGACCAAAGTTGGCTGAACAATGACCGGAAACCTTGGAACACATTGTTACTGTTTAGTTATGACATGTACAAAACAATTGCACTACTCAAAATGACTAGCTACGGTCCTTTAAGGTAAAAAGTATGTATAATTTGTTTAAAATCTGCTATAACATTTTAAACATTTTAGGGAATCACCTTTACTCTAATTGTTAAAATTCACAAAATACTACACCTGAATGATCTTAAAGAATGTTGACCGGTCAAAATGACCACTAAGGTCTTTGTACTATAAATGCACTATCAATGCATCATTCTCATTATATTTATTTATTTGTGTTAAGCTAATACATACTGGAGTACGGCAGGGCATCCAGCCCAGACTCTTTGCCCATCATACAATTCTCTATAGCTATCATAAAAGGCATTAATAGCCAACAAAAAGTTATGTTCTTAGATTCCCTTTCTACAGACCAGTTCCATTTTTCTTAACTTTGACCTTAAAGTTCTGGCATCCTTTCTAAAACTCCCCCTTAATGCTGTTTTCCTATCCACCTTAGCCATTTCTGCTCCAGATCTCCCTTCCCTCCACAAATGGGACATTGACTCTGTGGGATGTCCTTTCTTATTCCTCTTAATCTCCAAACATCATGCTATTCCCTCCCTTTGCTCATCATTTACCTTGTCAACATATGTCTCCCTTTCCCATGTTTCCTTCATTGTCGTATAGTATACCAGAGACCTTTTTTCCATTATCCCACCAAAAAGTTTTGGGATTTCCATGTCTTCACATCTCTTGCTATTCACTTCCAGGTTCTTTCAGATGCTATTAGTCCATCCAATACCGTACATGCTGCCTTAATAAATTATTCTTATCTAAATTCAGGTCTTATTATATACACTTCATTGCATTTAGGGTAGAAGTTGATAGTATATAATTTCCACAAGTTTGTGGGTTATTTGAGTTGTCCAGTTTCAACAGAAATTTATTTTTTTTATTTACTTTTTTTTTTTTTTTTTTTTTTAGAAATGAGGAAAAACTGCCACTCCTCTCCTATTATAACAGATATTAGTTTACTTTAAATTTTACATGAATTGCCTATTAAATCAATTCGTTTTGAAGAGGTATGACAAGATTTATTCTTTAAAAAAAAATAGAATGTGTCGACATAACTTGTTTTGTTTCATGATCATAGATATACAGGATTGTGGAACAGTTGTGAATGTTTTCATAAAGATAAATTAGGAATTTCTATTGTATATAATTAAAGAGGGTTTTACAGCATTCTGTAAACTGTTTACAATGGAGCACATTTAACAACCAAATTATATACAAACTCAACGCAGTTCTGAACAGTAGAAAGCCAGGCAGTAGGAAAATTTATAACCTTTTTAGAATAGCTACACACTGGTTGCTTATAAAACCAAAATACAATAGCTAGAACAATAAACACTAATTTTGACAAAGCTTTAGCATGCATGCACAATTAGATCTTCCTCATCACGGGAACATCCCCAAAGTCAGGATACCCTTCCCTTTTTGCCTCATCTCTAGATGTTCCTGCTGCTGGGAGATTAGATCTGTGTGGTATCTTGTAGCATGCTCTTCAGAGAACAACATGTTTTTAAAAGTACATGATACATATTTTGTTATAGTGTGAACAAAACAAGTTTTGTCCCATGATGGTCAATGGACTTGGTGGCTTTTGCTCTTCTTCGATAGTAAATATTGGCTTTTAATGGTGCCGAATTGTTAAAATGTACAGTTTAATGTCCAGAACAAAATGGCTGCAAATGAAACTTTGTGGACATAGTGTGTTTTGTAACTGGATGTCTCGATAGCAACATGCATTTGTTTAATATGCATGTTGATGTTCAAATAACTTTTTATAATAATGTACACATATTTATTGTAAACATAAATTGCAAATATGACTACAAAAGTGGGAAGCTCCCTCCAGGAGACTATCACAATAAGATCATCATGTATAATTCTTAAGCTGTTGTTGGTATGAACGCACAAAGCACTGCACTGGTGGTTTCTTGGAACCAGGATTCTGAAATCAATCATATAAGTTTGCTATATTGTTTCCATATATATTTTTATGCTTAGAAACCTACCAATATGCCATTTTCTTTTGATGGTGTTATTTTATTATTTTTGAAAAAGCAAAAGGTGGTTGTTCATTTTTTTGAGAATTATTTTGTTAATTATGTGAATTATGACAATGTCAACAGTAATGGCAGTTATTTTAAAATAAGCATACAAATCAAATCAATAAAAGTGTAGCAGATTTATGTATATAAGTCATAATACTTATATCATAGTGTATGTGTAAATGTCTGTGTACTATATGCTGTAATAGAATATATGATTTGTATAAACAATTCACAAAACCAAAATGTTGCAAGCATTACATATATGGGAAATTAGATATTGAGCCATATGCATAAAATGTAACACTACCATTTGTTTTATCTATAGGAAAAGCTTGAAGGGATAGCATATACTTCTTCATTTTGTATGTATAAATAGTACCGTAATGCTAACAAGTTTATACATCCATGTCATTGTTTCAACTTTCAATAATAACCAAATCTTATTAACCAGGTGCTTCCACTTCTATTTGGTCATTCACGTCAGATTATAGAAGGAAGCAAGCTCTAACAATTGGAGTGGCAATATAACCAGTGTATGTAAAACATCTAAAATGTCTGAGAAACATTCTGTTTACTGAATAAGTATAAATGCTTCAAGTCAGACTGTTTTCTTTCTTTAAACATCTTTGTAGCCTGAACTTGAAGAAATACAGCCATTTTACTCTACTGTGGATATTTGCTAAACATGTGAAGCCTGAGGAACAGCATGCTATGATTTTTAGTATTGCCTACAAAACAAACTTTTTTCCTATGTTTTGTGTACGACAATCATAGTAGATTCTAAGGGTGGAAGTATAACTACTAGGTTAATAATGTGCTAAGAGCAAAACCATATACTAAACCTTTTATGCATGCTCATAGTAGTATTTCCTTCCAAAACTGTATGAAAAGAATTTACTACATTTTATACACATGGCTCATTGAACCAAACTTTGTCATCTTTTTATCAGTTACTTTATTGCATAAACATATAGGTACAGTTGAGTGCATGGGACCTTGCCAATATGATGTGCAATGATTTGTGTTAGTAAGGGAATACTAAACCATGCCCCTTACCTGTTTTTCTTACTCCTCCGACTTGTGTTTCAGTGTCAGACTTTTGACATCAAACCAATATGAGGCAGACTCATTCAAGGGCTGGTCATTGCAAAGCACGCCTTCCAGCCACTGAGGTAAAATGTTTCCATACTCCTCCCCTTTTGCCACCCAACTAGGCCTACCTTTATCATAGGCTTTGGTCCCTCTCTCTCACCCATGGCTTATGGAACAGAGATAAGGAGCTTTTGCTAACATTAAGTAAAGAAAAACGCTATTGGCATATTTCCGTGCACTCAACTGCACCTACAATGGAGTGACAAACAATGCACTGAACTAAACTTTGTTTTATTCACATATGTGCTGTTCCATTTCAATTCATACAGCAGAAAATCTTGCATTTTGGGGGGGGGGGTTCAATTTTCTGTCATCCAAAAGACATTACGTTAATATCTTTTGCAAAATCGTAGCTATGAAAAACAAGTGGTTCCAGGCTTTTTACAGGGTCAGAGTTACTGTAATTTAATAACTTTATGTGATTCTGAGACTTGTAGAGAAACTATTGAAATTAAAATTCTCAAATACAACTCAAAATGAACGTACATTGTATAATTTGTGGTGATATTTATTCAATATTTTTAGAACTTGAGTTTAGTGTAATTTCTATCACATTTCATGAAAAATCCAATTTTAAATGGAATACAAATTATGCCATATTGTTTAGCATTTAATTTCAAAACAATATTAGTTAACATTTTTATAGTATCTTAAATGGAAAGTTGTAGAAAAAATAACAAGTAAATAGAAACAGCATGAAACCTGCTAGCCATGCTGCCATATCACGCAACACCCATGAATCATGATGAGGATGTTGTTGATTGTATGCTGTTACATATGTGGCAGACGGCAGCTGATAGCATGATGTAAGTATACAGTGTGAGCTTAAATATTTATTCTTTAATTATTTCTTTCCACCTTTCATACAAGGGGCTACATAAAATTGAAATCAATGTATAATAAAAAGATGTTCAAGTCTAAATAAATTTATTTGAGTTTATACTTAATATATGGAAAAAAAAAGTTTAAAAACATTGCATAATTATCATTATGTTATCGATATATACCACCATCGACAACAGACATGCAGCTTCAAAATTAATCCTAGTTCACTGAAATCTGATATAGGGTTCTTCAGTTATAAGGCACAGAAATTGTCTCATTTGGAAAATAACACAAATTTTACTGAATTTTAACTCGAAAACTATAAACATTTAAGAGATAAGCTTATGAAAACTGTTTTCTTTTACAGTAATTGACACCTGTATAAATTATTAATGATATTAAAAAATGCAAGGTCAATTCTCTCATTTTTTGTCCAATTTGAATGGAATAGCCCATATGCATGAAATGAAGTGGTTAAATAATGCAGTACAACATTAGACAGAACATTGGCGGGGGATCTAACATTCTGCCACTGAACTGAAGAACAGCATCATCCACTTTTAATACAAATGCTAACTTGAACTATTGTACAATGTATAAAAATTGTATGTGCCATATTCACATGATTTTCTCTGCACATTCTTCAACAAACTATTCTTCTATCTACTTCATGTTAATTGATATAAACATTTGCAGAAATGGTTTTATTGCATATTTCCTTGTAGGTGCGAGGGGAGTAGGAGAACACAGTAGCCTTAAGCAATCATCAAATTCCAAATTCAGGCATGAAGAAACTTCACTGTTTATAGCGCTTCTGCTTTTAATAGTTTTCCTTAAAGTTGTCCTTTACTTTTCTCTACCCTTGTATCTGGTACTATACAATATCTCCACATTTCACACATATAATACATCTTTCTGCAAAATTGTACCTTAATCCTAGAATGCATGCCCCATGTATGAATCCAAGCTAATCCTCCTCTCCCAAATTGATGACAGTTATCTCTATATTTCTGCTGTTTCCAATTTCTTTTAACCATTTTATACAGACATAAAACTAGCCCAAATGTTATGCTTTATTCACTAACATTATTTTGAACCAATGATTGCCTGTGATTGCCTAGCTCCCCAAACCATTATAATTATTTGGTAGGTACCTTAGACATTCTTCTATTATGGTGCTATCATCACACCAAGGGCACCAGTGTAGCTCAGTAGTTTTGTTTGTGGCTCTCATGCTGAGGGTTTGTGATTCAATTCTCAGCATTGTGGTGGCAATTTTAAGTCATGCTATCCAAGCCTTCACCTCTGACTACCTCATGTGAAGTAAAGCCAAACGTAATTCGGACTCCACAGTAAAACTGTAGGTCTTCTTGATCCATTGCCATCAACATTGTCACCTCTTCATCAGACAGACTCTGCCCTCCAGGTGCCCTCATTTAATAAATGGGTGCATACATTTTTTTGGTGAAACATGGTTTTTCTGCATGTCTTCAGTTGTATGGGGAGCGTTGTAAACCATCATTACACCAATACCTCTCATACACTTGCTTCCTAGTTCTGCCCTTGAGAACATTTTGGCCAATCCAAAACATCCTGTATAACATTTTAAACTTTGACATTCCTCAACTCTGTACACCACACCCAATCTTAGAATCAACAACTGTATCATATAATCTTTCTAGTCAGTGCAAACAAACACATTCTAACAGTTAATTTGCCTTTAATTTGTGCACTTTTAGACCGTGTCTCCCATTGTTTCAAAATCTCACTTTGAAGTAATAAAATGCTTTCACTATCGCCTTTGGGTCTACATGTATATATCACCTCTTCTTTCCTTCATTTTAATCCTTTTATAAACACTGTTATCTTAAATCCTGATTCTGCATAACAATTTCATCACTAGTGTGTTGTAGTCCTTAAGTGCTCTGTCCCCTGCAACTATGCAGAGGGTACCACTGACAACCACCATCTACATCTACAGTTCAGCACATCAAGACCGACACCTTCAACCAGGAAATCTAGGGTTTACACAATACCATCCAGGAGCTTCATTCAGAGTTCCTGAACCTGTCGGCCCTGGAAGTCCACATCCAGGATCTACAGACCACCATGGATACACCTCTACAACATCACCACATCACCCAATACCAGTGTGAAAACATAGACCTCATACTATCAACTACACCCAACTTGCAGCATGTCTTAACTGGTGCACCAGCCAGGACCTCAATACCATCTTATGCCCAAATCTTCAAGACACAAAGAAACAGTTAACAACGTCTATGGACCAATTCAGGTTGTTCAATGTCACCTTCTAACCTCTAGGCTGCAGTCAGGGCATTTTGTCATGGCTGTAGCCTAGGACCTTCCTTTACCTGCTCCCACCCAATGGGTGGCAGCAATGCATCATTCTTTGACTAATGTGGGTGCTACATGGAACCATGCTACCTTCAGCTTTGATTCCTTCCCTTTTCCTGTGGAAGGGTTTTAGTGGGTATGGCTGTGCTTCACTGGTGTGTATAACTGCATTTCCCCTCCATACCAAAAAAGTATCAGCAACAGGTAAATACATTCAAGAATGAGAGCAAATGCTGCCAAACCATTTCCTAACATATACAAACATTAACTAGTTACCTGTTATGTTATGTCATTGTTTGTGAAATAGCCTTTGAAAAACACAAAGTATTTAATAGGTTTTAGAAATATATTTTATGAATTAGCTGAGTAGTAGAAGTGTCAAAACAGGTATATTTTAAAACAGACATATTGTTCTTGTTATGGTATGGGTGTATAGCCAATTGGAAATACTTTAATATTTTATACATTTTAGTTGATATATTAACCCTCACGCGGTCACATTGGTTCACTGAGTCAATCAGAGTTCATTTTATTGCTCTAAATTCAAAATACTCGTTATTGCATTGCTGGCGGTTACACCTATTTTGAAGTTTAACCTTCCTCTGTCATGAGTATTGTTGATAGATTTGTGGTGATCACGTGTAAGCAATAATTGCAGCTTATTTTTGTCGTGCTCTATTTGGTATGCAGGTCAACAATGCGATTGATGATGTAAGCATAATTTGTCTGCTAATTGGTATTTACACCAATGTTTTTATGTATTAAAACCCCTCATTAGCAATTATCTTTTATATATATTGTGACGTAGGAATTTGTCTCTGAATCTTAGCAGGGGCTGACGGAGGATCATGGAGAGCATTGATAAGTTCAAGTAACAAATTTCAACTTATACTCTTAAATCAGGAGTTCTTTATCCTAAAAATGCTGGCTCTACTGGCCCTCTCCATCTGCTGGTTATTCCAGAGGCACTGAAACATGAAATTCTATCTTCGTGTCATGATGATCCTCTTTCAGGTCATTTAGGCTTTTCTAAAACATTTGCCAAAATTCACTCCAGATACTATTGGATTGTGATGAAAAAAGATATTGAACATTTTGTGCGTACCTGTCCCAGTTGTCAAACAAGAAAAGGACCTAAGAATCAAAAGCCAGCAGGTTTATTACAACCAATTCCTGTTACTTCTGTAGGCGAGCGGTGGGGTATTGATTTGCTTGGGCCTCTCCCACGCTCTAATTCTGGACACAAGTACGTTGTTGTTGCGACCGAGTATGCTTCTCGCTGGGTCGAGTCTGCATCGCTTTCTTCAGCAACAATTCCACAAGTTGCTAAGTTTATTTTGCATAACATCATCTGTAGGCATGGAGCCCCTGCTGCCTTGTTGTCTGATCGTGGCTCAGTTTTCCTAAGTGAAGTGACACAAGAATTGTTGAGATCTCTATCAGTGTCTTCTAATTTTACTAGTGCTTACCATCCAGCTTGTAATGGACTAACGGAAAGATTCAATCAAACCCTCTTGAATATGCTTAGCCATTTTGTTGACACTAATCAAAAGAACTGGGACTCAATTTTGCCCTATGTGATTTTTTCTTATAACTCAAGTGTTCAGGAGTCTACTAAATTCTCCCCCCTTTTTCTTGATATATGGTCGGGAGCCTTCTTTACCTAATCAGGTTCAGCTGCAAGCTACATCTAATGACCTTTTTGTGAAACAAACTTTACAAGAGATTCAGAAGCCACGTGAGGTTGCTGTTGCTAACATTACGAAGCAACAAGTGAAACAAAAAGAAGCATTTGATGTCAAACATAGAGATGTGGTTTACAATGTAGGTCAATTAGTCAAAGTTTTTACTCCCATAAGAAAGAAAGGTAAATGTACAAAAGTTGTTACATAAATATTTTGGTCCTTTTGAAATTATCCGACAGATCACTCCTGTTACCTACCTTGTTGGTCGACTTCATGCTCCTCGTACCAAACATCAGAGTGTTCATGTGTCACGCCTTCACCCCTACTATGATCCTGTGGGTCCTTATAGACTGTAAATTTTGAGTTTTGTGCTGCTATTTTTATTGTTTGCCTTAATGTTGGCATGAAGTATGTATTACATGAAACTGGAAAGTTGCACCATTTTGTGGTAAACAGCATAAGAAAAACAACCTGAAAGTGTGTACTGTGTGCTTAATTAAGCTTTGATTTTCAGGAATGTTATGTGACAGTATAGTTTTGGTAATGATGTGCTTTGTTCTGTTGCATTCGTTTGATTTGGGTGATTTTGGGTTTCATTATGATGCTGTGATCTTTCTTTGCAGAAAATTGTTGCATGAATAGTGTGTGTATATGTTTGTGAGGTTATGTGAGAGATGAGTTAATATTTGCCTCGGTGGAAGTGCCTAAGAGTAACCCCGACGGTGGTAATGTGAGAGATGAGATGAGTTGATGTCAGCTTCGGTGGAAGTGCCAAAGTGTAACCCCGATGGTTGAAGTGTAAATGTTTGATTTTTCAGGAGGGCTACATGTACCTGGAAATTCGATGTGATGACTTGAGAAATATTTTGCTTATTGGTATTGCTGAAACATGCCCAGTATAGCGTGTGTGATGTATTCACACAAGAGTAAATGTAATGAACTAAATGTAATGAGAATAATTTTTTTTTGTGTGTTTATGCAACAAGTTTAGTACCATCTTAAATAGCGAGTTTTAATACCATCTATTTTCCAGCTTAATTTTGATTCGGAGGATGTGGATGCAACAGTATAATGTCATGTTATTTGTGTCATTCCTGAAATATTAATATGATTTCTTTAAGTTTATGCCTATGTCAGGTATTTTTGACTTTGCAACCAGTTGAATGAGACACGTCAGTGAAGATGTTTTATTTTCTCAGTAATTACTGTGTACGAGAAAGTTGAAAGCTAAGATGATGATGATGATGATGATTGAAATAATGATGATGATTATAATAATGAGATGGATGAGATAGTAATGTAGAGGAGAATTTATATTTGACAGTAAAGCATGAGTATTGTAGTTGAGAATATGTAATGAGGTGTAGTTTGATGTATGTACTGTGGATTTATTTTTGTAGTCTGTAGCAATGCACATAGTAGTTTTGGGTAGTTATTTAAGTGAGTGTTGTGTATTATTTGGGCCATGGTCAGTATGAATGATTTCATTTCATTTCATTGTCATGTATGAATGTATTGTAAGTGCACTTATTTCTTTTCTTCATTAGTAGTACCAGCTGGACAAAAATAATATTGGGATCCCAAATAAGTTTCTATATTTGTGTTGTGTTATTGTATGTAAACAATGAATGTAAGTGATATAATGTTTATGTATTCTGGTCCCTTTATGTCTCTGTATTTGGATTCTAAAGCAGTTTTTGTTAAATTTTGGATGGTAACCCCTTGTAAAATTCAGTTTTTATGTCAATGTGTAGTCATTTTTTTTCTTTGCCCATACTAACAATATTTATTGATTGTAAACTTTTTGGCATTTTCAAATGTTATTACTGTAAATGACATACTACTTTTTTTTTATGTATGATAATCTTCTGGAGCACAGTTTCTATCCTTCTGTGATTTATGTTATAGTGATTTTGCTGATTCCGGAGCTCGGGTGTCCAGAGGAGTATCCCCGCTCTACAGAGACGCCAGAGGTTCCAGAGACACCAGAGGAGAGCTGTCTTTCATCCACTACACTGCAGTGGCATAAGGAGCCACTATTTTGGGGGGCAGTCAAGCTAGCGATTGCTCCCCCCACATCTTCAGCGACTTGCAACATCAGAAACACTTTACAGCTGAAAGTTTGCCGTTGTGGGTGATGTGGAAATTCCACCCACAAACAGTTACGTCGGAACAACCAGGTGGTGTAGTGTGTATGTAACAGTGGCAGTACGGTGTAGTGTGTGTGTGCGGGGTACTCATGATTAGGCAATATGTCTTAAACTAAATCGTTGGTGGCACTCGAGACTCCATAATGTTTGCATTATTGTCACATGGTCACAATATTTTTTTTTAAACTTCTTCTCTGAGAGACATTTCTGCTCCATATTATCCAGTTACTGTTAATTTTTTTTTAATGTATGTCATATATTTTTCTGTCTTTGTAATTTGTCTACACATGAACCACAACAAAAAATCCTCCTTGTGTCGACGAGGACGTCGATCTGGGTGGCCAGGAGGAGATGTGACATACGAGTATTGTTGCGTATATGACCTGGCTGCCCGGATCGGGTATTGCGCAATAGTGGAGGGGATAAGTGAGTTAGCGTTACCACACCGAGGTGAGCGTGGGGGTTCAGTAGAGTCGAGGCTAGTCACTGTTCGAGTCAAGATGTGTGTTTGCGCACTACCCATGCGTCCAAGAATGGCATCCTCACCGACAGACAAGGAAACAAGGAGGTACTGTATCCCTTTACATCAATAAACCCACTTACCATCCATCGTCCTTATGTTTAAATTATCATAGTAGATAGTCCCTTCCATCATCCACGCCATGTATTAATAGTTTTCCTAGAAGTATTCTGATATATTTTTCATATTTCTCTTAGCTGCGTCTCCCGTCTGACCTCGTATAATGTAAACTAATAACTAAGATCTTTCGGCACCAAGTTGCTCTACCCCCCATTGAGCTAGTTAATAAAGAGGTCACGACAATATTTACTCTTTTAGACCGTTTTTCAAAAAACGGTTGTCAGCAGAGGAAACTGAAAAGCTTGTAAATGAAAGTTCTGATGACGAGTTTTCTGAATTTGATTGGTCTGATTGGGAGGAAGAGCAAATAAAAATTAGTGATCACAACAGTGAATAAGAAGTAGAGTAAGCACAAGGTCATAAAGATGACAATTTGGATCTCAGTTGTGGGTATTCTGTACATAAAAATGCTGAAACTAGTGAGCAAAGGAAGGTGTAATGGTCAAAAGAGCAAAAATGCCCTAAAAATTTATTATTTATTGATAATATTTATCGTTACACTGAGATTTTGAAAATAAAAATGACTCATTAACATTTATTTTTAAAAAAAATATGCAGAAGCATTTCATTAATGCTAGGAGATAGGATTCGTGCATTACACCCAGACTACGACGACTTCCCTAATTTGCTTGATTGCCACCAGCAAGGTTCGTGGACATTACATTGGCAGGTAATGTAGGGGAGGAGGGGAGAGTTTTCTTGCAGCTACATCATACAAACATGATCATCCTCAAAAATAACTTGTAGCTAATGATGATTAACCTGAAAAATAATATTTATCATCATTTTTCTAACATGTAACACCATTTGGAAAAACTTTCAGACATTGATATAGATTCTGTAACTAAGAATTTGAAAAATGATTCTGTAATTTCATAATAGGTTGGAAGAGCTGCATGTCATATGAATAAAAGACAGAAAGATAAAATAAATTACCTACACCATCATCAGTAAAACTATTCTCTTTAGCAAGTTGTTTCTATAAAATCAAATAAAAATTGCAAATATAACATATTCTTATAAGGCAAAGCAAGATTCATTTTTGAAGTTAGTGCTAAGAGAAGATGCAATAAAATGATACATTCATTTTTTTTCACTTTAGAGGGTTATTCATGTGAATGATAATGGGAGAATGTAAAAGTGTGTTAAACAGTAGAAAGTGGGTCACAAGCTGGATACGCCTATTTTAAAGTTTGAAATCTGCAGAACAAAACCTTAAAAGTATTATTGCTGTTGGTTTTGTGATGAGGCATAGCAGCCCCGAGAAAGCTAACTTTCTTTTGTTCCCCATACAAATGCTTACCTCAGCAACTGGGATGTAGAATGAGGAACTATCTGATTCATCCACACCTGAACAGGCGGTCAGCAACACATTGCAAGCTTGAGCAGATTTCTTCAGCATTAAATTCATCTGCTCCAGTTCTTGCACTTTCATCTTTAGGTTGCTAAAAAGTATCACACATTTGTTTATTGGAAAAATAACTGCTTAATGCATGTAAATAACTTTCCTTTACTAACTAAAGAACAAAAAGATATACAAAAAAGCAAATTATTGCTTGTACATTTGTAGTGACTCAGGTTAGATTTCCAGTACCAGGCCAATAATAATAATAATAATAATAATAATAATAATAATAATAATAATAATAATAATAATAATAATAATAATAATAATAATAATAATAATAATTGCTGGGAAGAATCATTACATCCCCCGAATTTCCTGTCCCTCCATTTCATCTCCATTCTCATTTCACTTCACCTTTCATCTGCTTGGTCTCTTTCAGTGTCACAAGTGTTGGCAGGAGGTCATGTGCATGGCAGTGCAAGCCCACAGGAGAGCCACTGCACCAGCTGCTACCCGGGGAGTTTAAATCTGTGTACAGTAGAGACCCTGTCTCCTCTCACCTCATCCCTCCCTGTCAGGGGCCTAGTTACAAAGATGAGCATAGGTTGAGGTGAGGTGCTAAGTCCCCCTGTGCTCCTAGTCCTATCCTACAATAGTGTGTGTGCGTGTTGTCCTCTGTAGTGTAATGGTTACCATGCTGGCCTCTAGTTCCCGAGGTCGCGGGTTCAAACCCGGCGGAGGGCAATGGATTTCTTCAGGCATAAAAATCCTTAGCGTGACTTCCTTCGGAACGGAAGTAAAGCCAGTGATCCCGTGCCATAGATTTATGGCACGTAAGAGAACCTCAAGCCTGATAAAGAGGCCTCTGAGCAAAATTACTGGTCTTTCAGGCCCAATATAGAAAGGGACGCTAAGGACCAAAGTAGTTAAAGAGCGCCCATAAATAAAATTTAATTTAAATAGTGTGTCTCAACAAAATGTTTACACTAATTAACTAAAAATTTGATATAGTATAATAAAAATAGTTAATTGTCTGTTACCACATTTGTGTGGTACAACAGGACATCATCACATTACATTACATTTAATGATCATTACACTGTGTGATTTTTAAGTCCCTTCACAGTAGTGGAATAATCAAGATATTGGAATATGGTGGTAACCTTGGCTCAATCTATTTGTGCTGCTACAGTGGTGGACTGGTCGGAATGAACTTGGTGAAAGTAGTAAAAACATAAAGTATACAACAAAAAATCGTAATTAACTTAACCATTCACACGAGATGAAGAAAATGCTACCCAATCTGTTGAAGCCCCAGGTTCACGTGTTTAATTTTATTATAAAATACATTGATTAAAGTTTCTTTTGTCACTGAAATAGTGTAATATATTATTGCCTACCAAGATCCTACTTAACAATGCACAATGATAACTTGTAAAAACAATGTTTTTTTCAGGCATTATACGTTGTCATATGATACAGTTAAGTTTCGAGTGCCACAGGTATCAGTACTCAGGCCTCATTCTTTTCTTTTATATATAAATGACATACCTGGTTAATAAAAACTGCAAAAATGTATTCTTATGCTGATGATACTACCTTAATGTATTGGCATAAATCAGTGAATGACTTGTAAACTCCAATTAGTGATGCATTAAAAGAGATTTTTAAATAATGAGAACATAATAACTTAAAAATGAAGAAAGTGGAAATTTCAGAAAAGAAGTAAATATTTATATAGAGTAGAAAAATTGTAAATAGTTATGAGTAGAAATTATAAGACCAGAATGTGTATCGTTTGAAGTGGAATTTATGTATCCTGATTCTCACTTGTAGTTGTTTGATAACATAGACAATGACTGAAACATACCTATATTACGAGGGCTATTTTTTTTTTCAACCTCCGATTGCACAGGAGTGCAACCACACGAGTGATGGAAACTGTTTGTGCATGGAGGGCAACTGTGCATGTCCCCCACTCTACCCTCAGCCACAGCCAACTTCACCCTGCCATTGTGAGCCTAGTTTTTCGCATGGAAACATGGCCACTACGATTGACTCTCCTGCCAAATGTGAGTTGTATAGTGTGATTCGGTTCCTTCAAGCAGAGACATGACGAGTGCAGAGAGCCATACAGAACAAATGAAGAGGCTAGCTGATGTCTGGAGTTGTCTTGATTCACGACAATGCCCGCCCTCACAGTGGTCGTGTCAACCAACAAATTCTTCAGGAATTTTGATGGGACATTTTTGACCACCCGCCGTACAGCCCTGATTTGGTGCCGAGTGATTTTCACCTCTTCCCTGGACTGAAAAAGTGTTTGGGAGGGAGTTCGAGAATGATGAAATCCTTACCAACATCCATACCTACCTTAACTCACTGGCAGCAACATACTGTGCAGAGGGGATCGAAAAGCTTGTCCACAGGTATGACAAGTGCCTTAACCTTAATGGCAATTATGTTGGAAAGTAAACGCATTTGTACCTAACTTTTGGTAATAAATTTGCAATTATGTTGGAAAGTAAACACATTTGTACCTAACTTTTGGTAATAAATTCGCAATTATGTTGGAAAGTAAACACATTTGTACCTAACTTTTGATAATAAATTCATTTGGCTATGTACTCTCCTCTTTTAATTACGACCCATCGGAGGTTGAAAAAAAATAGCCCTCATATATCTATGGGCCAATAAATCATATAATCATTACTGGCCAATTTCAGTTCATCTATTACTTTTGGATTACCTTTATATACTGTCAAGTTTACAGCATCCCAAAAGAAGTAAATGGCTGTACCACCTCCTGCATTCTCATAAACAGAACAAGTCTCAATAAATTTATATACTAAATGCTAAACAGTAATCTGCAACAGTTGGAAACTGTTCTGTGAATTTTTGTTTCACTTTTTCTGCTTAACTGACACTCTCTCTAAAAACACACGCTGTTTAATTGAAGACATTTTCAACTTAACTTAAATGAAAACAGAATTGGCAGAGAAAGTCTGATAATCACAACCCTTCTTACATTAAGCATGGTGCTTTGAGCCATGTCCTTGACAGGCACTAAACTAAACTAAAAAAATAGCTTGCTACCAACTGTTTAGAGAGTGTATTGAAGGACCTCTGATATTGTGGAGGGACTAAGAGATCATGTTGTATAATGTAATATATGCACTTACTGGTACTCTTGTAACAAAGTATTGCACATTCGCCTCTGTTCTTCTAGCATGGCCTGTAGTTCTTCATTCTCTCTTCTTTGCTCCTCAATCCATTTTCGTGCTCGCATTATGGTGTTACGTGATTCAATGCACACCATATCATGCTCACCATAAATATTTCCTTGTAGGGCTGCTAGCTATACCAAAGAAGGAAAATCAATAGATACATGTCATAAATGAGTTGCCAATAACTGTCTATAGTTCAGGCAATACTTGCTACAGGAAATGATGTGCAGTCTATTAGCTTCTGAAAACCTGTTGTACTGTCTTGTAGTGATTTGAGCACCAACTGAATTTACGCACACACACACACGCATGCACGCACGCACGCACACCCCCCCTCTAGTGACATTGTAAGGAAAGTGTGCAAATGCAGCAGCTTCTCAAGTCATGCTTACTGTTATTCCACAAATGACTTTCACAGGCATGAAATTAGGGGAGGAGCTCATTAAAGTACAGGGCAGTTCCTCGGCTGTTTTCTAACTAGGTGCATTCCAATATAATTTTACTAATAAGTGTTTTATGTAAGATTGGAAATCGCCCATTCCAAAGTATTGTCACAGGAAGATGGGTTGTAAGCGAGTGAAATGGGAAGGCCACAATGTCCATGAGCAATAGACGGTTGTTGAAGCCACTCTCAGCTTTGAAATGTTCTGCTGCGCTGTTTACGTCTGGTTGCCGTGACAACTAACTCAAGCTTGGATTTGTGCACGTCAAAGAGACTACCTGTTTCCAGGCTACAGTGAACCTAAAATCCTTGAATTTTTGGAGTAGAAAGATCCCTTGTAGAGGCTATTCAGTGGTCACTGACACTTGTGAAATCTTTTGTAGATTTGCAAACTTGCTTTTCTCAGGTAAAGGACTGTTTTCCCTCTCAAATCACTTTTCAGATTTCAAGACTGATCCTTCAGTGTGAGTTCAGTTCATCTGTATGATCTTGAAAGTTTGCTAGTGTAAACGAAGGTATCAATAATAAGTTTGTCTTAAAAACATTTAAACCCTTGGCGATTTGTAATGAATCTGCAATATGTAACACAGTTTTTTGCATGTTACAAAAGTCTTTCTTGCAGTGGACTGAGAACGAGATGTGATATTTATGGGTAGACCTAAGCCAATTCTTAGCATATTGGCACATAAAGTGGAAAGAAAAGGTGCCTGTGTTTCATCGGACATTTTAAAAGCTCGTGGTATGGTATGAGTGAATGTGTGGTAGTAATTATTTGCAAAAGCTCTTTTGTTGGGCTTGTCTATTACTTGGAATAAAGAAAACAGCATGGAATTATTCTGATGACTTTTGTAACATTCTGAATATCAATTGGTAATTGCATAAACAATCAGATTCTGCTTGTAGTGGTTCTTGGATCTACAATTACTGGACGTCATCTAGTAGCACGGTGTAACCATCCCAGTGACATGCGTCACCGTATCACTGTTACAAAGCACTCTCCAAATATGATGCTGCGTGATCTCCCAGCACAGCTGTTGCAACAAGTGGGTCACTTGGCTGGTAGCCAACTCCCCTCTGCCCTCGCTTCACCCCCATGTGGGGGTATATAACCGCCCAGCTAAAGCCTGAAAGCGGTACGGCCACATTACCACTCCGACTTCCTCTTTCTTCCTTCTTCCATTTTTCATTCCGGTGGAGGAGTTTTTAGTGGGTATGCCGACTATTGGAGATTCCCACACTCTCAGTCTCGACTCCCATCGGGGCTGGGGTAAGTGAATAAATCATTTTCTCCTCCACTCGAAAAAAAAAAAAAAAAAAAAAAAAAAAAAAAAAAAAACTGGTAAGGATGGGACAGGCAGGAGGAACAACGCAGAACAGCTCATCACATATAAGGAAGCCTGCTCTGAGTCAGCAAGTGCCCGAACGGGATGAATCATTGTTAGACTACGGAAACTTTGACATCACCGTACACAAAAGGAAGTATCACAACTATGGTCACGGTGTAGATGCAACTATTATATTATGTTTGGCAGGTGCACATATTCTAAATTAATTGCTGCCAGTAGTTGCAGAAAACAGTAATTTTTTGCAGCAAAATAAAATAATGTAACTTTGAAGAGGTTGCTTTTGAACTTGAGAGCTAATTTATAGAAAAGTTAAGTTTCTTTAATGCTGTTAAATAATATTTGTTTACAAAGCATAAGTGATAGTTGACCAAATTTCAAATTTCCTATTTAATGCGTTTAGACAATATTTATGCAAAACTTGATGGTCATAAATTTTGCAAGTTACTTTTATTTCATTTTTGTTAGAATTGAACTGTTACAACATTGTACTATTTCTTGGATTGTTGAGAAATTTTATGGTTTAATGAATAAAGAATTATTTTGCTAAGTTGAAATTTTGATTTATACTTTACCTTCAATCCATCACCTTTTATGTTTTCTTATTCATTGTTACAAGGATGACAGTGGGAAGGGATTACTGTTGAGGAAAAGAAAAAGAAAACCACCACCACCACATAACATGCTGAACATCTCAAATGTATGCTTCAGAAAACTCAGAATACAATGATCGATGATACTGTAAAAGAAAATTAACATCTTTATGTAGTGCAATATAATGTTAGGTGGACAGATTATTCTTTAAGGCATGAACTTTAGCAGTACTGTGCTAATGTGGAGCCAGCTGTTTCACAGCTACATTATCAAGAAGTACGCCATCCAAAAGGACAGGAGAGTCAACTTAATATGCAAGAAATAGGCAACTTGCATGTCTTGTTTTGTGCAAAAGAGTTTCACATATCATTTAAGTCACAAGCTGCCACTGTTAAAGTATATGATATTGTGACCACATGCAGAAAGATGCCTGGCAGGCTGCTCCAGTAAGAGAGCATGCCAGCTCCTTTACCTGGCCATCTGCGGCTGGTGCCTTTAGAACAAATGGCTGCAATAATGACCCAAACAACAAACCGTTTATGTGCACTCACCACCTTCCTGGAAGTTATCATGGCAGCAGGTTTAAGAAGCTGCCCTATAGGGAGCATCCCATTTTGTTGTAGGGCTACATAAGGGGACTGTTGGCATGGAGTTGTGATTGAGTTTAGTTAGACAGTTGGGTCAGTCAAAAGCTGAGAGCAGCGAAGAATTTGGGCTATGCTGAGTGTCTTAAATGCCTAAAAAGTACAATTGGGGCCATCATTTGTTACAAGGATCTACCATTTCCTTTCATTCTAAAGTGTAAGAAAATATGTACTGATTTTGATGTAGTTGATAACATGGAAGATAACATAAAGAATACTGTTGCAGTAGATCAATTACATCCCAAAAATTTTAATATGGAATTGGCATTTGAGATACAATGAAACACACATCAGTTGCACATTCTGAGGCTCAACTGCATCATTTAGTCTCAAGTGCAAACTTTGCATTACAGTTAATCACGAGATGAATTACGATGTGACAAAAACTGTTTTAAATTTCATTTTCATTACTATTGATATGACCTGGATTTGATATAATATCAATTTGAGAAATATGTACATAAATATGTAACCAAAATTGGCTAGATATTGAATTAAATATGTAATGAAGCAATAATATGCAAAATCAAACATTTTATTTCTTTGCTAGAAAATATAAGTTTACAGGGTCAAACTGAACTTACTATATTAATCATAAAAATCAGTTCACTTCAGCTGAAGTACTGAAGGACAAGTGTTCCTCATTCAAGCTTTTAAGTTTCATTGGAAAGGGATGCACAATTAATTATAATATTGTCGCGGTACATTGGATGTTATCACTATTCTTTTTATTATTAATACATGTTTCCCATTATTTTGTGATATGTACATTTTATAACATATGGAAGAAAAGGTTTCATACGGTAGCTGAGAGCTAAATCACAAAAGTAGCAGTGTCAGGAAACATTAACCATAAGCTGTCAACCAGTATTTCGGTGATATTTCACAAAGAGTGTTCATCCGGGCAGTGATGCACTGCTAGCTGGCAGGGTTTTGCTTTATATACTCCAGGTCCTAAATCTTGGGGTTGGACTTGTGATCAGTTGCTGGAGGAATCCACGTTGGTTGGTCTCTTGAAGACCATGTGGTCCAAAAAGTACTTTTAACATGTGATAATGATTGAGGACCCTACACCATCATCCTTCACTACAGGTAAGGCACTCTTCCATTTAATTATTTGTAAACTCCTTTTCAGGCCTGATGCCATGCTTTATAATAAATTATCTTTTCTTAGTATGGGGCACTATGTGATTGATTAGGTCACCCTGTACATATCTGCATCCTCCCTTCTCATGTACTAACAACTGTAGGTTCTGTAAACACATTCCCCCTGATCCGACTTTCAACCCCCTCTGCAAGCGAGTGGCTCCGGTTCTTGAGTTTGAACCACAAGCTGTTATCAGAGATACATGGATCTCCTGCCACATGTGGGTAGTCACACTCCTTGCTATCCATCTGAGCAACCCCTCTGGTGAAGGTGCCAATTCTCACCCTGTCCACACTCCTCAATTCTTCGTGACACGTGGTAGAGGCACTGGTTTGTTGAGTGCCAATCCCTCTGCTCTCCCTCTCACCCCTTCATTGCCATCCCTTATAAAGACCATGACATCTGGTGGAGGTGCCTTTGCAACAAGTCAATGGTGCATATTAAAATGAATCATTGTTGTCTGCATCAAACTCGTGCAATAATAGCTTTGAATGAGACGACAATATATGAGTAGCACAATAATAAAACATTCAAATTGTTTTTCCTTTCATTCTACAGTGTTTTATAATTAATTAATTAAATAATAATAATAATAATAATAATAATAATAATAATAATTCAACATAAGCACAAAATAAACTCAAAACTGTATAATTACTATTCTGCAACAGTGTTAAAGTATGTGAAACATTTGTATATATGTGCCTTTTATTTGTGCATAAATATGTAGCATTAAAATATGTAATTACATATAATCGGGGCTCTAGTTATCAATTACACTGGCAGTAATATGGAGTGTCAAGCACCAACTGCACATTACAATTTCTTGGATGTAATTGACCTATTGCAATGAATGTTATGTTCCATGTTATCAATTGTGTCAAAAATAAATAAGAGGTTTCCATTTAAAAAGTCATAAGTTTATGTTGAACATCATATTTGCTTACATTTTTACAAGACCTAGATATATTGTCCACTTTAATGAGTCCCACCACTACCTTCAGGCCTGAGAAGTAATTTTTCAATTCCTATTTTTGTTTCAGATATTTTGTGGTGAAAGTTTTAGGTATATGAAGCATTTGTCTTTGTGCACAGGAAAGAAATTTAGTGTTAAGCAAATTCTTTATAATAAGCAAAAATATTCACTCTAATACTTCGCATATTCATATTCCCTCACTTGCACACATATGTAAACACAATTATAGTGTAACCAGCCTTAGTTAAATCCTGGTGTCAACAAAAACAGGTAGTTGCAGTCCTCTGTTATTGGCTGCAAGCCTAAGAGCCCCTTTAAGATGTATATCCCACTTGAAATATAGTTCCCAGTGTTATAATGCAATACCAATCTAATGTGATTACAAAATCTAATATTAATCTGCATATAGATTGACATTCTTAAAACTAGTGCAGCTATTACCCCAAAGTACCACTGAAATTAAAGTTTGTTTTCGTCTTTTGATACCACATGATTGATCGTGTAGTTCAGCATTTGGTACATTTTCACGTGCTCACAGTTTAATGTACTATCATGGCAACGTCCATTAGCAAGAAATCATCCAAGGTGTAAACCTTTAAAAAAATGGAGAAAATAATAAATGGGTTTTGTGAAGAAAGGGCTCTGTATTTGTAGTTTAAAGATGTTAAAAACACGTGTTTGTGTTTAGTTCTCCATTTTGAATGGGCAGGGGTTAGCAACAGAATGGAATGGAAAGCGCCAGTGGTGGCAGACTTCTGGTGATGGGCAGAGTATGTTTGTTGACATCAGGATTAAACTAAGGCTGGATCCAATATACTCTGCAGTGACAGACAAGCTCAGAATAGGTTGAAAAGGTAGAATCAGACAACTGAAAATTTTTATGCCACAGCTGGGATTTGAACCATGGATCCTCCAGTTTCCATCCGGTTGCTCTAACCAACTGAACTACCATGGCAACATACCAGCACATTAAATTCCCCAACTGACTCACAAAGTTAAAGTATTTACCTACGATATTGTAGGTCACCATTGGGTATATCATTTCAAAATAATTTGAGATTTCCTTGTAGTTTGTAGCAAAAAATGCGAGTCAGTTGGGCAATTTGATGTTGTAGTACCACGTTGCCAAGTAGCTCAGTTGGTTAGAGTAACTGGATTGAAACCAGAAGATCCATGGTTCAAATACCGACTCTGGCATTGAATTTTTCAGTTGTCTGATTCTACCTCCCCAACCTTGTTCCTACACACAGTTTGTGTGGAAGAACAATTAATTACCTAGTGAGAATATATTATCTGTTTCATCTAAAGGTTTTGTGTGTCTTAATTTCCTTGTTTCATGAGAAATGCATAGTGATAACACCAATTGCTTGTTACCTTTATAAGAGTTCACCTTCAAGTACAATGATGTACAAACTTCCCAGACATTTTACAAGGAGCTCAAAAATATACCTGCTAAAATTCCATAGAGGAGTATTGTTTGTGGGTGGTTATAGAACAAAGTGACAGTGTTCAGCGTGGATGGAATCTGAAACTACATAGATATGCTAATTATGCAATCCACTCATAAATTATGTCAAAAATAAGGTGAAAATATGCTACTGTAAGCAGCCAAAACATTGCATGATAACAGTGATTCTGGCAGATTACAAACACTCTTCTACACTCAGAAAAATTTTGCATACATAATACAGCATGCTCAACAGTAGCTTACGGCATATCTGGTGAACTCAGAGCAATATGGCATTGCATGTTAGCTTTATGTCCCCGATACACATAATATCCCCACAACCAGAAGTCACATGGGGATCTTAAAGACCACGCATCTGGAAATTGCCTAGAGACAATATGGTCATTACTGGTATTTCTTGCAGCAAATCTTTCACATGGCAAGTGACATGTCATATTGTGCCATCTTGCATGGGAATAACGGTGTGATCACAACTGCATTCTTGCTTACCGCCTTGCATTTTCATCTATTGGCAAGATTTGGAAATAATTACCCTTGGGCATAATTCATGACTGCATTATTTAATTAGCATATCTATGACATTTCAGAAACTTACATTTATTATACTCCATACTGAAAACCTTCACTAACCAACCTGATTACTCTGAAATTAAGTTTATTATTTAAATTATATTGAGAGGTCTAACTTCCATTACAAGATATAACCAGACTACTACTAAATTGAATAGATTTTGTATAAATTTGCCTGCAATAAATGAGCTTTACATAACAGCCTTGTAAATAAAAGTTTCCTTTGCTTGAAACATAGAAAAGGAATTTTTCAGCATCTGATTTTAGTGTAGATGCTCTGAATAATTTCTGTATTTGTTACAACCCCAGAATGATCCAGGCTAATTTTTCTGTTCACTTGGAAAGTCACACTTAATTTGCTGTGAACTGTCAGCTCACATCACATCAGATTGTTTCACTTAGAAACAGCCTATGATTGTCAGTAGGACGATCATAATGGACCTTCAGATGAACATGATCCTGAACCTCTAACTTCAAATCAATTTTTTCACTTGGAAACAACTCAATGATTGTCTACAGGGTATCATATTGGACCTTCAGCTGGAGATGATCCTGAACCTGCAAGTTAGACCTCACAACACATCAGATGGTTTCACTTGGAAACACCTTAACGATTGTCAATAGGGCTATCATATTGGATCTTTGAAGAGGACACCCTATAAACGATAGTTATAAGAATTAATTTGGTCATTATTTTCTTTAAATTAATATAATATGAATGAGCCAATGTTCACACTTAAACTTCACTTACTTCAAGTTATAAAATCATGGAATGTTTTTGGAGACGTCATCTTCATCCTTAGCATTGTGGCGACCGATGGTTATTCTCTCTGCTTCTTCTTTCCTTGTGCTGACCAACCCAACTGCTGCCATCTGGAGGTAAACTTAATGATGTTGCTCACTGGCGGGATCTCAAAATTTAACAGACTATTGTAATTTTTAAAAATGAAGATCCTTTCCCATGTGATGAGTTCTAGCATGGTCATCAAAGGTTTTAATAATTTAATTACTTTTTCAATATTGTGATGGTGTATCCAAAAATGGAATGCTACTGCTGTTTTATCAATTTTTTTAAATTTGATACTTCTTCTATGTTCCTCTCGTCATGCCTATGTAAGATCTGTCACAATCCTCACACTTAATTTTATAAATGCCAGAATTCAAGTCTATGGTGTGGTGTTCTTAAGTGGATTATTTAATAATTTCTTCAAACTAGATTTATTTTGTAGAGCCAATCTGATATTGTAGTTTTTGAAACTTTTTTCAAATTTCTTAGAAGCCCAAGGGTGGTATGTAAATTTTTTATACTTCCAATCTATATTGTCTTATTTTCTTTAAAGTAATATTTTGTTTCTTACCACATTCAATCGTTTTGGAATTGGAAACATGGTTTTGCAACAGTGAGTATGTGGTGAAAGTTATTCAAGTAATCTTCTTCTCATGGAATACCATTGATCAATGAGTTAAACTTCTAAAAACTGCATATTGGTATGTAATGTAATTTTCTACATGTGTGGGTTTTCTAAAAATTCCAAATGTTAGTGCATCCTGGTCTCTGATGACTTAAGTCCAAAAAGGGTAAGTAACCATTTTCTTCTATTTCAATTCTAAATTTAATATGTTTGTCCTGTAAGTTCAAAAATTTCAAGGCATCTTATTTTAATTTGTAGGAAATTATGAGAAAGATATAATCCACACACTAAACCAAAGTTTAAATATGTGAGGAAGGACTCCCTATCTCCCTAACCTAGTAAGGAGATTCATTTTCATTTGTTTTGACATAATATTGCTAAGAAGAACCAAGGAAGTGATATCTGATATTGCTGCGCAGCAATATGTGAATTGTGTTCTAGTTCCACAGCAGTCAAAGGCCTGTAAGTACACAGTGTTGCCTTTTGTTCCATTCATCTCGGTGCACTAACTGCTTCCTGAACCAAATGCTGTATTTCAAAGGAAGGAGTGCTATTTGAAAGACATTGATTGCAGAAATCAATTCAGTGCTATTGCACTAGGGGAAAACCATATCGAAAAGCATTTGTTCGCAGGTGGAGTTAGTGCATTTTGTTATGATGCTCCTCATTTGCCTTGGTACTCAACACATGTCACAATATAAAATATTAAATTCAGATAAAATAAATAAACATTAATACTATATTGAAATACTCCTACAATTATTACCTCATTTTCAAGTTCTTTTATCTGCTTCTGTAGCTGATTTTTCACATTCACTAATAATCTATTTCCCTCTAGTAATCCTGCTAATCTGGTTTTTGTAGCCTCTAATTCAAAATTAAGAGCAGTTATTTTGTTGATAAGACAACATTTCTGTAATAAAGAAAGAAAGAAACTACTACATTAGATTCATCATCACTATTCCTTCCTGTGTTTCCTGCAGCCTCAGTAAGAGAACGTTACAAATAAAAAGGAAATTTAAGGATGAAGAATAAGGTTCAGATAGTATATATTATATAACCTCTTTAAGCTTACACATGACTGACATTTTTGACTGTATAGTTTTCATGCTGCCATTATAAAAATTTAATCACAGGTTAACACACCTAACAGAAGCAACTTTACCAAATTTGAGTAATATAGAAATATTTGTTCCAAACTTATTAATATTTAATTCATTTTAATTAACATCCAATGTAAAAAGTCCGTTGCGTAAGAGTTTTAATTTGATTTACCTGGAAAATTGTGGAAATTTTTCTGAGAAGTGTGTGAATAAAAGTTGTTTGGGGTTTTAATATTCTGTGACTGGTTACACCAAAACAAAATGTATAAACTTTACTTCCTCTGAACTTCTGGAAAAATGTAATTAAAATTATAATTGAATGCATAAAAACCCAATACAACTTTTAATTCTTGCACTTTTCTTTGTAAATTTTAATTTAATAGCCATACCCCACCAACAGCATATTTCCCAATGAAATAGAGGCTGTGTTAATCAGAGACAGCAGTTTGACTTGTAGTTCTCTACTGCTATATAATTTGAACCGCCAGAGGAAACAGCTCATCGGAGTTGTCAATACAAATTACAACTGAATTAAAATTTTGCTGCTGATTTCATAGTAAAGAAACCTATATATTTAGCATATAATAATTAAATTAAAAATGTTGGTGGGAGAAAATACAACCAAAGGGGTAACAACTGTTGAACTAGTTTAAAGTGACTATCTGTGGGTTTTCCTTTGGCTTTGGGCATATTGACCTTTTGGGAAATTGGCATGCACAGTCTTAGGGTGGCAAAATTGTCTATCAAGAGTTTTAATTTCACTTTAGAAAAGCTCTCTGAGGGCTTTACAAATGGCGAATCATGGTGAGTAATACTATTTTCTGATAAAGCAAGAACTGAAACTTTTTTTTAATAAAAAACAACAAAAAAAATGCCATTTTTGGCTCAAATTCTTAAAAATTCAGTCATATGTATTCTTAAATACAACAAACATGTTTACATACTTATTGTTTTATTTGTTTCAGTTATATTATTTTTACAGAATAGCACATTTGAATATAAAAAGTGTTTAAACAATAACTCTTTAAAAAGGCACAAAACATATTTTCTGATTAATATGCATAAAGATTCCAAAAATTGATACATATATACTCTCACACACATACAAACTTTCAACATCATAATTAAAATATATTAGAAAGCTTAAACAATGTCTTGATATAGGAAAGCCTTTTTCAGTCATAACACTATAAAATATTGGTCAGCATTCTGGCTCAACTCCCAGCTGAGGTTTTGATACCATAGAGGAATGCGAGTGTTTAACACTATCAAGTGTTTCAAAGGATACCACTACAATGGGCACTTTCACCTTAAAAACAGTCTTACTTTTCTGTAAACCTAAACTGCAACCCTGCAGTAGTTGCATGCGGACTCACAGTTCACACAAAAGTATTTTTTCCTTCCCTTTAAGCTCTTTGAACTTAGGAATCAAGTGACATGAGTATAACCTGCAATACTAAGTTATTGCTTTGTTGCACTTGGCGATATGAAATGGTCAGCAACTGCGGATTGACAGTCAGGCATGAGCAATGTTGGAAATTATCTACATTGATGCCATTAGCAGAAACAGTAAAAGTAGCTATTATAATCATCCAACAGCTTATTCTCAAGTGTTTTCTTATTATTAAAGTTTCACTTACTATTAGTCATGAATTGTTATGGTTCAGGTCAGTGAATGTTTTTTATTTATCTTTTTTTTTTTTTTTTTTTTTTTTTTTTTGCAGAATGGCTTCTTATGAAACACAGTCTGAAAGAATCAGGAATACTGTTGCTGAGATTTTGTCAGGAAGTGACCATGAAAGCTGAAGACTGTGACTGAAGCACTGCAGTAACCAATATGTGTATTTCATCCTCTTTATGATATCACTATGCAACATTTGTTTCTGAATCTGAAGCTCAATTATATGTTCTATGTTACTTTGTTATCATCTATATCTTTTGCCATGCGGACTCATAGTCCACAGGGACTACTAATGGTATAAAACATTATGCAAGTACTGCAGGGTTAACCTACTATTATTGCCTTAATATATATTTTTTTTTAAGGAAACACGAATTTTCTTGAAAACTTAGAAACATACCATCTCATCAAATATTTTAAATAATTTCTATGTTACAATGGTCTCACAGTGATTTGAAGACCACAAGGAAAGAACAAGGAAGGTTACAGGTGTTTATATCACATGATTTTCTCTAGCAGAATCGCAAGTGTGTCTTACACCCGGCACTTCTATCCAAAATCGACTGAAATTCCTCTTAAAAAGCTTACATTTTATTTTCTCAGTTTTTACTTAGAGCATTAGATTTGAAAATAGATGGCATCTTCATAGTAGGTAATTATATGACGGATCCCTTCATTGCTAATGCACTACAATCATTTTAACATCAGCTGAAAAAAGTTGATGTAAGTCAAGTTTAAATACAAATTTACCTTGTGTAAGTGTAGAAACATGTTACGTCATCCTCAGGCATGTTCATCCTCTCTTGTGATATTCTGGTGACAGTTGATGTAAGTCAGGTTTACCTTGTGTAAGTATACAAACATGTTATGCCATACTTAGGCATGTTCATTCTCTCCTGTGTTACTCAGGTGACAGTTGATGCAAGTCAGGTTTACCTTGTGTAAGTAAAGAAACACGTTACGCCATTCTCAGGCATGTTCATCCTCTCCTGTGCTACTCTGGTGACAGCTGATGCAAGTCAGGTTTACCTTGTGTAAGTATAAGTAGTGTTCCAACCACACAAAATTCCGAATTACTTCTGTGAGCGTACCGGACTGGCGCATGTGCATTAGCATATGTTGGAATTAGTTCGGAACCCGTTCAGAACCGTATGTTGGAACAAACCTATATAAACACGTTACGCCATTCTCAGGCATGTTCATCCTGTCCTGTGCTACTCTGGTGACAGTTGATGTAAGTCATGTTTACCTTGTGTAAGTATACAAACATGTTATGCCATACTTAGGCATGTTCATTCTCTCCTGTGCTACTCTGGTGACAGTTGATGTAAGTCATGTTTACCTTGTGTAAGTATACAAATGTGTTATGCCATTCTCAGGCATATTCATCCTCTCCTTGCTACTCTGGTGACAGTTGATGTAAGTCATGTTTACCTCGTGTAAGTATAGAAACATAATACCCCATCCTCAGGCATGCTCTATCTCTCCTGTGCTACTCCAGTGACAGTTGATACAAGTCTGGTTTACCTTGTGTAAGTATAGAAACATGTTACCTCATCCTCAAGCATGTTCATCCTTTCCTGCGCTACTCTGGTGACAGTTGATACAAGTCATGTTTACCTTGTGTAAGTATAGAAACGTATTATCCCAACCTCAGGCATGTTCTTCCTCACCTGTGCTACAATAGTGACAGTCGATCCAAGTCAGGTTTACCTCGTGTAAGTATAGAAAAATGTTACCCCTACCTTAGGTAGGTTCAGCCTCTCCTGTGCTACTCCGGTGACCGTTGATGCAAGTCATGTTTACCTTGTGGAAGTATAGAAACACGTTATCCCATCCTCAGGCATGTTCATTCTTTCCTGTGCTGCTCTGGTAACAGTTGAAGCAAGTAATGTTTAACTTGTGTAGGTATAGAAACAGGTTACACCACCCTAAAGTAGGTTCATCCATCCTGTGCTCCTCTGGTGACAGTTAATACAAGTCATGTTTACCTTGTGTAAGTGTAGAAACCGTTACCCAAACCTCACGCATGTTCATTCTCTTCTGTGCAACTCTGGTGACTGTTGATCCTTGTAACATTTACCTTGTGTAAGTATAGAAATATGTTACACCATCCTCAGACGCGTTCATTCTCCCCTGTGATACCCTGGAGAGTGAGGGTACAAGTCATATTTGCGTTGTGTAAGTATAGAAACATGTTACCTCATCCTCAACTAGGTTCATCCTCTCCAGTGTTACTCTGGTGACAGTTGATACAATTCCAATTTACCTTGTGCAAGTGTAAAAACCTGTTACCCCCTATTCAGGCATGTTAATTCTCTCCTGTGCTGCTGTGGTGACAGTCGATTGAAGTCAGATTTACCTTGTGTAATTATAGAAACATGTTAATCCATCCTCAAGACACGTTCATCCTCTCTCATGTTACTCTGGAGACAGTTGATACAAGTCATGTTTACTTTGTGTAACTATAGAAGCATGTTACCTCATCCTCAGGCATCTTCATTCTCACCTGTGCTACCCTAGTGACAGTTGATACAAGTCATGTATACCTTGTAAAAGTATAGAAGCATGTTACCTTTTCCTCAGGCATGTTCATTCTCTCAATTACTACTCTGTTGACTGTTGATGCAAGTCAAATTTACCTTGAGTATGTATAGAAACATGTAACGCTATCCTCAGGCACGTTCATGCTCTCCTGTTTTTCTCTGGAGACAGTTGATACAAATCATGTTTACCTTGTGTAAGTTTAGAAGCATTATGTTACCTGCTTCTCTGGTAGGTTCATCCCCTGCTATGTTACTCTGGTGACAGTTGATGCAAGTTATGTTTTCCTCGTGTAAGTATAGAAACATGTTACGCCATCCTCAGGCACGTTCATCTTCTCCTGTGCTACTGTGGTGACAGTTGATGCATATCATGTTTACCTTGTGTAAGTACAGAAACATGTTGCCTCATCCTCAGGAATATTCATTCTCTCCTGTGCTACTCTGGTGACAGTTGATACAAGTATAGAAACATGTTACCCCATCCACATATAGTTTCATCCACTGGTGACCTACTCTTGTGACAGCTATTACAAGTCACATTTTCCTTATTTAAGTATAGCAACATATTACCTCATTCTAAGGTAGGTTCATTCTCTCCAGTGTTATTCTGGTGACAGTTGATACAAGTCATGTTTTCCTTGTGTAAGTATAGAAACATGTTACTTCATCCTCAGGCATGTTCATCCTTTCCTATGCTACTCTGGTGACAGTTGATACAAGTCATGTTTACCTTGTGTAAGTATAGAAACCTCTTACCCCATCCTTAGGCTTGTTCATTTTCTCCTGTGCTACTCTAGTGACAGTTGATACAAGTTGGATTTACCTTGTGTAAGTTTTTGAAACATGTTACCCCATCATCAGGCATGTTCTATCTCTCCTGTACTACTTTAGTGACAGTGGATACAAGTTAAGGTTTACCTTGTGTAAGTATAGAAACATGTTATCCCATCCTCAGGCATGTTCATCATCTCCTATGTTACCCTGGAGAGCTGATACCAGTCCTTTTTACATTGTGTAAGTATAGAAACATGTTAGCTCATTCTAAGGTAGCTTCATTCTCTCCTTCCTACTCCGGTGACAGACTAACATGTTTGTAAACTTACACAAGGTAAATCGGACTTGTATCAATTGTCACCAGCGTAGCACAGGAGAGGAATAACATGCCTGAGGATAAGGTAACATGGTTCTATACTTACACAAGGTAAACATGACTTTGTATCAACTGTCATCAGAGTAGCACAGGAGAAGATGAAGATGCCTGAGGATGGGGAAACATGTTTGTATACTTACACACGGTAAACATGACTTGCATCAACTGTCACCAGAGGAACACAGGAGAGGATGAACCCATCTCAGAATGAGGTAACATTATTCTATACTTACTCAAGGTAAACATGTCTTTTATCAACTGCCACCAGATCAGCACAGCAGTGGATGAACCTGAGGCTGAGGTAACATGTTTCTATACTTACGCAAGGTAAACATGACTTGTATCAACTGTCGTCAGAGTAGCACAGCAGAAGATGAACATTCCTGAGAATGAGGTAACATGTTTCTATACTTACACAAGGTAAACATGACCTGCATCAACTGTTTCCAGAGTAGCACAGGAGAGGATGAACCCATCTCAGAATGAGGTAACATTATTCTATACTTACTCAAGGTAAACATGTCTTTTATCAACTGCCACCAGACCAACACAGCAGTGGATAAACCTGAGGATGAGGTAACATATTTCTATACTTACACAAGGTAAACATGACTTGTATCAACTGTCACCAGAGCATCTCTGGAGAGAATGAACATGCATGAGGATGAGGCAACATGTTTCTATACTTACACAAGGTAATGGTGACTTGCATCAACTGTCACCAGAGTATCACAGGAGAGGATGAACCTACCTAAGTTAGGGGTAACATTTTTCTATACTTACACAAGGTAAACATGACCTGGATCAACTGTCACCTGAGTAACAAAGGAAAGGATGAACATGCCTGAGGGTGAGGTAGTAACATGTTTCTATAATTACACGAGGAAAACATGACTTGCATCAACAGTCACCAGAGTAACACAGGAGAGAGTGAACATGCCTGAGGAAGAGGAAACATGTTTTTATACTTACACAAGGTAAACATGACTTGCATCAACCATCACCAGAGTAACACAAGAGAGGATGAACCTACCTCAGGATGAGGTAACATGTTTCTGTACTAACACAAGGTAAACATGACTTGCATCAACTGTCACCTGAGTAACAAAGGAGATGATGAACATTCCTGAGAATGGGATAACATGTTTCTATACTTACACAAGGTAAATCAGACTTGCCTCAACTGTCAGCAGAAAAGCACAGGAGAGAATTAACATGGCTGAAGATGGGATAACATGTTTCTGTACTGACAGGTAAATCTGACTAGTGTCAACTGTCACCAGAGTAGCACAGAAGAGAATGAGCATAACTGAGGATGGGGTAGCATGTTTCAAAACTAACACAAGGTAAACATGACTTGCATCAACTGTCACCAGAGTAACACACAAGAGGATAAACCTACCTGAGGATGACATAACATGTTTCTATACTTACACAAGCAAAAAAATGAATGACATCAACTATCACCAGAGTAACACAGGAGAGGATGAACCTACCAGAGGATGAGGTAACATGTTTCTATACTTACACAAGGTAAAATTGACCTGCATTAACTGTAACCAGAGTAACACAGCAGGGAATGAACCGACCAGAGAAGGAGGTAACATGATGTTTCTAAGGTTACACAAGGTAAACATTGTTTGTATCAACTGTCTCCACAGAAAAACAGGAGAGGATGAACGTGTCTGAGGATGGCGTAACATGCTTCTATACTTACACAAGATAACTCTGATTTGCATCGACTGTCACCAGAGTTGCACAGGAGAGAATTAACATCCCGGAATATGGAGGTAACATGTTTTTATACCTGCACAAGGTAAATGTGACTTGTATCAACTGTCACCAGAGTAGAACAGAAGAGAATAAACATGCATGAGGTTTGGGTAACATGTTTCTATACTTACACAAGGTAACATGACTTGTATCAACTATCACCAAGATAGCACAGGAGGGAATAAACATGCCTGAGGATGAATAACATGTTTCTATACCTACACAAGGTAAACATGAATTGTATGAACTGTCACCAGAATAACACTGGAGAAAATGAACCTACTTTAAATAAACTAATACATTTCTCTACTTACATAAGGTAAACCTGACTTGTATCAACTGTCACCAGAAGAGCATAGGAGACAATGAACCTACCTGAGGATGAGGTAACATGTTTCTAAACTTACAAAAGCAAACATGATTTGTATTAACTATCTCCAGAGTAACACAGGATAGGATGAACGTATCTGAGGATAGCCTAACATGATTCTATATATACAGAAGGTAAATCTGCCTTGCATCAACAGTCAACAGAGTAGCACATGAGAGATGAACATGCCTGAGAATGAGGTAACATGTTTCTATACTTAAAAAAGGTAAACTTGACTGGTATCAACTGTCACCACAGTAGCACAGAGGAGAATGAACATGCCTGAGGACGGGATAACATTTTTCTATACTTACACAAGGTAAGCGTGTCTTGCATCACCTCTCTCCAGAGCAACAGGAGAGGATGATCATGCCTGAGGATGCCATTACATGTTTCTATACTTACACGAGGTAAACATAATTTGCATCAATTGTCACCAGAGTAACACAGGAGAGCATGAACCCATCTAAGGATGAGGTGACATGTTTTTATACTTACACAAAGTAAGCATGACTTGCATCAATTGTCACCAGGTTAGCACAGGAGAGAATGAAGATGCCTGAGCATGGGGTAGCATATTTCTATACTTATATAAGGTAAACGTGACTTGCATCAAATGTCACAAGAGTAGATCAGGCAAGGATGAACATGCCTGAGAATGGTATACATGTTTGTATACTTACACAAGGTAAACATGACTTGGATCGACTGTCACCAGTGTAGCACAGGTGAGGAGGAACATGCCTGAGGATGAGGGTACATGTTTCTATACTTAAAAAAGCTAAAAATATCTTGCATCAACTGTCACCAGAGTATGAAGGAGAGAATAAACCTACCTGAGAATGAGCTAACATGTTTCTATACTTACACAATGTAAAAAGGACTTGTATCAGCTCTCCAGGGTAACACAGGAGATGATGAACATGCCTGAGGATGGGATAACATGTTTCTATACTTACATAAGGTAAACCTTACTTGTATCATCTGTCACTAGAGTAGCACAGGAGAAAATGAACAAGCCTATGGATGGGGTAACATGTTTCTATACTTACACAAGGTAAACATGACTTGTATCAACTGTCACCAGAGTAGCATAGAAAAGGATGAGCATGCCTGAGGATGAAGTAACATGTTTCTATATATACACAAAGTAAACATGAATTGTATCAACTGTCACCAGAATAACACTGGAGAGAATGAACCTACCTTAGTATGAGGTAATATGTTTCTATACTTACATAAGGTATACGTAACTTCTAATAACTGTCACAAGAGTAGCTGAGTAGAGGATAAGCCTACCTGAGGATGGGGTAACATATTACTATACTTCCACAAGGTAAACATGACTTGTATCAACTGTCAGCAGAATAGGACAGGAGAGAATGAACATGCCCGAGGATGAGGTAATATGTTCCTATACTTACGCAAGGTAAATAGGACTTGCATTAATCGTAACCAGAGTAACACAGCAGGGGATGAACCTACCTGAGAAGAAGGTAACATGATGTTTCTAAAGTTGCACAAGGTAAACATTGTTTGTATCAACTTTCTCCACAGAAAAACAGGAAAGTATGAACGTGCCTGAGGATGAGGCAACATGTTTCTGTACTTACACAAGGTAAACATGACCTGCATCAACTGTCACCAGAGTAGCACAGGAGAAGATGAACATGCCTGAGGATGGCGTAACATGTTTCTATGCTTACACGAGGAAAACATAACTTGCATCAACTGTCACCAGAGTAACATAGGTGAAGATGAACATGCCTGAGGATGGCATAACATGTTTCTGCACTTACACAAGGCAAACATGATTTGCATTAACTATCACCAGAGTAACATAGCAGGGGATGAACCTACCAGAGAATGAGGTAACAAAACGCTTCTAAACTTACACAAGGTAAACATGCTTTGTATCAACTGTCACCAGAGAAAAACAGGAGAGCATCAACTTGCCTGAGGATAGCATTACATGTTTCTATACATACACAAGGTAAATCTGACTTGCATCAACATTCAACAGAGTAGTAATGGAGAGAATGAACATGCCTGAAGAAAAGGTAACAAGCTTCTATACTTTTACAAGGTAAACATGACTTGTATCGACTGTCACCAGGGAACACAGGTGAGAATGAAGATGCCTGAGGATAGGGTAACATGCTTCTATAGTTACACAAAGTAAACATGACTTGTATCAACCGTCTCCAGAGTAACATGAGAGAGGATGAACATGTCTGAGGATGGCGTGACATGTTTCTATAATTACACAAGGTAAATATGACTTCAATTGACCATCACCACAGTTGCACAGGAGAGAATTATCATGCCCGAATAGGAGGGTAACAGGTTTTTATACTTGCAAAAGGTAAATTGATTTTGTATCAACTGTCACCAGATTAGCACATGAGAGAATGAACATGACAGGATGGGGTAACATGTTTCAAAACTTACACAAGGTAAACATGACCCGTATCATGTCACCAGAATAAGTAATGAGAGGTTGAACCTACCTGAGGATGAGGTAGCATGTTTCTGTACTTACACAAGTCAAACATGACTTGCATCAACTGTCACCTGAGTAACACAGGAGATGATTAACATTCCTGAGAATGGGGTGACACATTCCTATACTTACACAAGGTAAATCTGACTTGCATAAACCGTCACCAGAGTACCACAGGAGTGAATTGACATACCTGAGGATGGGATAACATGTTTCTATACTTATAGGTAAATCTGACTAGTATCAAATGTCACCAGAGTAGCACAGAATAGAATGAAGATGACTGTGGATGGGGTAACATATTTCTAAACTTACACAAGGTAAATTTGACTTTGCATTAACTATCACCAGAGTAACATAGCAGGGGATGAACCTACCTGAGAATGAGGTAACAAAACGCTTCTAAACTTACACAAGGTAAACATGCTTTGTATCAACTGTCACCAGAGAAAAACAGGAGAGCATCAACTTGCCTGAGGATAGCGTTACATGTTTCTATACATACACAAGGTAAATCTGACTTGCATCAACATTCAACAGAGTAGTAATGGAGAGAATGAACATGCCTGAAGAAAAGGTAACAAGCTTCTATACTTTTACAAGGTAAACATGACTTGTATCGACTGTCACCAGGGAACACAGGTGAGAATGAAGATGCCTGAGGATAGGGTAACATGCTTCTATAGTTACACAAAGTAAACATGACTTGTATCAACCGTCTCCAGAGTAACATGAGAGAGGATGAACATGTCTGAGGATGGCGTGACATGTTTCTATAATTACACAAGGTAAATATGACTTCAATTGACCATCACCACAGTTGCACAGGAGAGAATTATCATGCCCGAATAGGAGGGTAACAGGTTTTTATACTTGCAAAAGGTAAATTGATTTTGTATCAACTGTCACCAGATTAGCACATGAGAGAATGAACATGACAGGATGGGGTAACATGTTTCAAAACTTACACAAGGTAAACATGACCCGTATCATGTCACCAGAATAAGTAATGAGAGGTTGAACCTACCTGAGGATGAGGTAGCATGTTTCTGTACTTACACAAGTCAAACATGACTTGCATCAACTGTCACCTGAGTAACACAGGAGATGATTAACATTCCTGAGAATGGGGTGACAAATTCCTATACTTACACAAGGTAAATCTGACTTGCATAAACCGTCACCAGAGTACCACAGGAGTGAATTGACATACCTGAGGATGGGATAACATGTTTCTATACTTATAGGTAAATCTGACTAGTATCAAATGTCACCAGAGTAGCACAGAATAGAATGAAGATGACTGTGGATGGGGTAACATATTTCTAAACTTACACAAGGTAAATTTGACTTGCATCAACTGTCACCAGAGTAACACAGTAGAGCAGAGGTGGCGAAAACGTGACTCGCAAGTTATTTTGACTCCCAGGCGCACGTTCCCTCTCTGCAACCGTCCATTTGATTTTCACATGCTCATGAGTGATGCAGCAGGTGTTGCATATTTGGTGATTCGCGGAAGGAAGTCATTTTCGCCACACTTGCAGTAGAGGATAAACCTACTGAGGATGAGGTAACATGTTTCTATACTAACACAAGGTAAACATGACTTGTATCAACTGTCACTAGAGTAGCTCAGGAGAGACTGAACATACCTGAGGATAAGGTAGCATGTTTCTATACTTATACGAGGTAAACATGACGTGCATCAACTATCACTAGAGTAACACAGGAGAGGATGAACATGCCTGAGGATGAAGCTACATGTTTCTATACTTACACAAGGTAAACAGGACTTGCATTAACTGTCACCAGAGTAACACAGCAGGGGATGAACATACCTGAGGATGAGGTAACATGTTTCTATACTTACACAAGGTAAACATGAATTGTATCAACTGTCACCAGAATAATACTGGAGAGAATGAACCTACCGTAAAATGAGGTAACATGTTTCTATACTTACACAGGAGAATAATGAAAAGTAATAAACACTGTCCAGTCATAGGGAAAAAGGAAATACCAGGGTTATTATTTGCAGATGATCTAGTAGCTGGGGCAGTAACAGTGATAGGGTTGCAACATGCTATCAATGAAATTGCAAAATTTTGTATGGAATGGGGGCTAAAGGTGAATACAAAAAAGTCCAAGATAATAGTGTTCAAGAAAGGATCAAAATTAAAAAGAGAGGAAAGATGGTATATAAATGGAGAACAAATAGAGGTGGTAAAAGAATTTGACTACTTGGGGATTAGATTCTCAAGCAATGGGAAGTGGGAAGCACAATCTAAATATGCACAATTGAAAGGAAAGCTAGCGATGCAAGCTGTTAAGAGTTTGCTTGTGCAAAACACCCACGCTAACAATGAACTGGTTGGAAAGGCTATATGAAGCTGTAGTAGAGTCAAAAATGTTATATGGAATAGAAATATGGGGGGTGGCAAAGGGATGGATTAAGATTGATATAGTCCATAGAATGTTTTGTAAAGAAGTTTTGGATTTACCCAAGAGTTCACCAAGGGGCGTGGCACTGGCAGAGCTAGGAAGGGTAGGGAGAAAAGGTATAATAGTGGAAAGAATTTTGAAGTATTGGTATAGATGTTTAAATTTAGAAGATAATAATATATTAAAAGAATGTATACAGTTTCAAAAAGCTGTCCTAGCAGAAGAGTGTTGGTTAGGGGAGATGGGAAATGTCCTAAAAGAAATTGGCATGAGGAATATTTTCCTACTAGATAAATATAATAACAGTGGGTTTTGGAAAGAAGTGAGATTGAGGGTGAAAGATACCGAGAAACAACAGATATAGGCTAGTTTTGAGGATAAAAGATCATTGATCTTGTATAAATCAGTTAAAAGAAATTGGGGAAGGGAGAAGTATGTAGATATATGTAATCAATTTGGTAGAATAGGTCTTGCGTGGATGCGCACAGGAGTAATATTTTTAAAAAGGAATGGATATAATTATTTGGGGAGATGTATTACGTGTGATGAATCGGGTAGTATTTTTCATTGTCTAATAGAATGTGATAAAGTTAAAAGGTGGAGAGAGGTTATATGGAATAAAAATGGGATAAGCTAAACAAAGAAGCAGTAGCATTAAGAATGTTGGGAAGCACAAAAGTAGAAACAATTAAAATGATGGGGACATTTTTAGGCAACACAAGGGATAAGTGGATAAGGAGCTTAAGAAAGGTACAGCTGAACGAGCATAGTTTGTAAAGTGGAGAGATGGTATAGTAGCTTTATCCCATATATACAGCCTAGGGGCTAAATATGGGGGAGCTAGAAAACTGGTGCACTAGACATAAGTTTTAGATGTAAGCTTTATTTGTATTATTGTAATAATGATGAAATAAATATTACATTACATTACATTACTTACACAGGATATACATGACTTGCATCAAGTGTCACCAGAGGAACACAGCAGAGGATGAACTCACCTGTGAATGAGGTAACATGTTTCTATACTTACACAAGGTAAACGTGACTTGCTTAAACTGTAGCCAGAGTAACTCTGGAGAGAATGAACATGCTTGAGGATGACGCAACATGTTTCTGCACTTACACAAGGCAAACATGACTTGTATTGATGCAGTAATTTGTATCACAAATTACCTAAATGTAAATAATGGTTGTAATATGAATATGCATTTTTATGTGACATTGATTTCAGATGTTTATTAATTGTAATTATTATAGGGAAATAAGTTTATACGGCTTTACTGAAACTGTCAATAATAGCGCAATAATGCAGCGAGGGGGGTGAGCTGTTTATCATTATTGGAAACAAGGAAGTTACGTAATGTTGGCGCATTTTCGGTAGAAACTTCTGGAATATTTTCTCCCTAAAAGCAATATGTATTCGTGGTTTTCATTGGATATTAAAATAGACGCTAATGTTGGCGCGTTTTCTTAGCCAATTGCAGTTCAGTTATAATCTTTAGGCGTATCTGTATGCAGGCGTATAAATAAGGTAGGTTGGAGGTAAAGTCAGTCAGTCCTTCAGTTCGCCGAAAGCATTCATACACTACACGTCGTCTTCAGTCAGTCAGTTCGTCAAGTTACGTGCAGCAGAATTATGAAAGATCTAAAATATGGTAAAGTTAATTATACAAAAGGTTGAAGTACGTGGATTAAAAGAGATCAGTAAGAAGTATTATAACAGTTTCAGTTTGGCGAGTATCCAGATCAATATGTAAAAGTGATAGTGAACGTGTTCGACAATAAAAATTATAAAACAAATTTCTTCATCAGTGTAATTTTTGGATAAAGATTCCTTTCCACTTCACAACCTGTATAGAGACACATGTTCACCCAAGATAAGATAATAGCTAGCCGGAGGACATTTGAAATGAAATCAAACAAAAAAAACTAACACTGAGGCAAATTGCTAACATAAGATGGAGCTACGAACCTAACAAAAAATGAAGTCACAAGATGGCAACGCGTGAAATAAACACACATACATAAACATCACAAGCATCAACATTTTATAAGTAATACCGCATCAAATTGGCGCCCAACGTGGGGCAGTTAAAATTATGTAACCAAACAAAACAAAAGCAACACAACATAAGATCTTCAAGTTCTAATAATTTACGTAAAAACATATTACGTAAGCATAATGATATCGCAAATTGGCACCCAGAACGTGGGGCACGATAACCAGAAAAGGAACACGATGACCAGGAAAGAAGCATAGTGACCAGGAAAGGAACACGATGACCAGGAAAGAAGCAAAGTAACCAGGAAAGTAGCAGAGTGACCAGGAAAGGAACCAGGACGTGGAACGAATGTAGCAGTGAAATGATCTACAAGACGCAGATTCCAAACTACAGGACAACAAAACGACGTGGACTCATCATAACACAACGCAGAAGCGACATATAACCTAGGAGAGAGAGGCAGGAAGCTGGACATCAAAGTAACAGCAACAGACAGCATCACAAAGGTCAGAGTATCGTAATTTTTTTTTAGAAAACAAAAACAATGGCCACTAATAATTCAAAAGAAATAATTATGGAGGGAGATAATGTAACAGTTAGCTGTAATTCAATACAGGTTACAGAAAATAGCCCAAACTTTTTAGGATTTGAGGATGAAAATGTTAGTGAAGAAAGTCAGAATAGAATAGCAGGAAATGTTAATTTTGATGCTAGTATGATGATGGAAATGCTGAGAAATATGAATGATAATATAAAAAAGAATAATGAGAATATGGAAAAGAATATAGAGAAATTAAGGGAAGATTTTGATAGGAGTTTAGAACAAAAACTAACTCAGAATAATGAGAAATTGAGGGAAGATATTGATAGGAGTTTAGATCAGAATAAGAAAGAATTGAGGGAAGATATTGGTAAGAGTATTACAGATCAATTAAGGGAAGAAATTTGTAAGAATAATGAGAAATTAGAAAATAAAATAGATCAAAACAGGGAAGATATGCAAAAGAGTCATAGGGAATTAAGGGAAGATATTGGTAAGAGCTTAGAACAAAACAGGAAATTAATTGAAAATATTGGTAGGAGTAATGAGATATTAGAGCAAAAAGTAGATCAAAGCAGGGAAGAAACTGAAAAGAAAGTTATGAAGCTAGATAGTAGCATGCCAAAAATGAGAGATGAAAATGAGGAAGTAATAGCAAATGAGATAGGAGAAGTTTCAAAGAAAATGTTAGATATGAGCAAGGAAATATGTAACAAAAAAGGTGAGGTTAATACTAAAATTGAACATGTTGATGTAGAAAGTACAGAGTTAGGAAGTCAAATGAGTAATATTTCAAGTGAGGTAAGAGAGATGAAAGAGGTTATGAATGTAGATGTGAATCAGTCGCAAGTTAATTTCAGTGAGGAGATATCTGAAATTCAGAAAGAATCAGAAATGCAAAGAAACAAATTGTACGAAGAAGTTAAAGTTTTGCCTGTAAATAATCAAAAGCTAACTTCTGAAATTAACAAGTACCAAGATGTTCAAAATGAAAACTCCAGTCCAGTACAATTTAGTACAGATTTGTCAGAGTTTTCTCAAGTTAAAAAGATAGCAGATGAATTGAAAATGAAAGTTGTTAAAAGATGTATTGTTCAGGAAACTTTAGATTGTTTTCAAATGTTATCATGGGACGAAATTTCATATGAATATAAGAGGTTATCCATTAACAAAAATTTGAAGGTTAGGATACGGCTACGAGTAATGTTTAGCCACACACACTTTGATCCAGGAGGGTAAATAGCAATGAGATGTAAAGTAAATGCTGGATAGTTAAAGATGACTTGCAGAGAAATGTATTGGAACGTAAGAGGGTTAATTATTTATATGTCATTTGAAAAGAGAATTAAATTACAAAAAAAAAAAAAAAAAAAAAATTAAATTTTTAGTAACTGTAACAACATTTGAAAATTAAGAATGCAAAGATTGAAACTTAATATGATATTAAATTAAAAGTACATAAATATAATTCCAAGAGTATTGTTAAAATAAAGTACAAAATAACAAAAATGGGTAAAAATAATTAAAAACAAATACTTATGTAGCAAACAGAAAATGTGAAACAGTATTTAGATTTAAGAGATGTAAATATTTGTGTAGAGGATGAATATTTTGGTAAAAATGTTAAACAATTACAAAAATCTTAAATGTATAAATTTTTTGTCAACAACTTAAGAAAGTAAACAATTTGGTAACAGTAATTAAATAATTTAGGGTAAAGTATTTGCTATAAAAAAAATTTGTGATGTCAGATTAATATCTAAATTAATTAAACCAGAGCCAGTAAGTAGTGGCGAGATAAAAAAAAAAAAAACATATGTCGTGTGTTAAATGCGTGTGAAGTGTAAAGTGAAAGTGATAGCGTGTGTTCCAAGATTTAGGAGACTAAAAACCCAATTATAAAATTTCCAAACAAGTTGTAAATATTTATAATTATGTTTCTAGTGGGGCATATGATGCAGTAATTTGTATCACAAATTACCTAAATGTAAATAATGGTTGTAATATGAATATGCATTTTTATGTGACATTGATTTCAGATGTTTATTAATTGTAATTATTATTGGGAAATAAGTTTATACGGCTTTACTGAAACTGTCAATAATAGCGCAATAATGCAGCGAGGGGGGTGAGCTGTTTATCATTATTGGAAACAAGGAAGTTACGTAATGTTGGCGCGTTTTCGGTAGAAACTTCTGGAATATTTTCTCCCTAAAAGCAATATGTATTCGTGGTTTTCATTGGATATTAAAATAGACGCTAATGTTGGCGCATTTTCTTAGCCAATTGCAGTTCAGTTATAATCTTTAGGCGTATCTGTATGCAGGCGTATAAATAAGGTAGGTTGGAGGTAAAGTCAGTCAGTCCTTCAGTTCGCCGAAAGCATTCATACACTACACGTCGTCTTCAGTCAGTCAGTTCGTCAAGTTACGTGCAGCAGAATTATGAAAGATCTAAAATATGGTAAAGTTAATTATACAAAAGGTTGAAGTACGTGGATTAAAAGAGATCAGTAAGAAGTATTATAACAGTTTCAGTTTGGCGAGTATCCAGATCAATATGTAAAAGTGATAGTGAACGTGTTCGACAATAAAAATTATAAAACAAATTTCTTCATCAGTGTAATTTTTGGATAAAAGATTCCTTTCCGCTTCACAACCTGTATAGAGACACATGTTCGACCCAAGATAAGATAATAGCTAGCCGGAGGACATTTGAAATGAAATCAAACAAAAAAAACTAACACTGAGGCAAATTGCTAACATAAGATGGAGCTACGAACCTAACAAAGAATGAAGTCACAAGATGGCAACGCGTGAAATAAACACACATACATAAACATCACAAGCATCAACATTTTATAAGTAATACCGCATCAGTATTAACTGTCATCAGAGTAACATAGCACGGGATGAACCTACCTGAGAAGGAGGTAACAAAACGCTTCCTAACTTACACAAGGTAAACATGATTTGTATCAACTGTCACCAGAGAAAAATGAGCATCAACATGTCTGAGGATAGCGTTACATGTTTCTATACATACACAAGGTAAATCTGACTTGCATCAACATTCAACAGAGTAGTAATGGAGAGAATGTACATGCTTGAGGAAAAATGTAACATGCTTCTATACTTTTACAAGGTAAACATGACTTGAATCAACTGTAACCAGGGTAGCACAGGTGAGAATGAAGATGCCTGAGTATGGGGTAGCATGCTTCTATAGTTACAAAAAGTAAACATGACTTGTAACAACCGTCTCCAGAGTAACATGAGAGAGGATGAACGTGTCTGAGGATGGAGTAACATGTTTCTATAATTACACAAGGTAAATCTGACTTTAATCGACTGTCACCACAGTAGCACAGGAGAGAATTAACATGCCCGAATACGAGGGTAACAAGTTTTTATACTTGCACAAGGTAAATTGGAATTGTATCAACTGTCACCAGAGTAGCACAGGCGAGAATGAACATGCCTGAGAATGGGGTAACATGTTTGTATACTTACACAAGGTAAATCTGACTTGTATCCACTATCACCAGAGTAGTACAGGAGAGAATGAACATGCCTGAGGATGGCTTAACATGTGTCTATACCTACATATGGTAAACAGGGCTTGCATTAACTGTCACCAGAGTAACACAGCAGGGGATGAACCTACCTGAGCATGAGGTAACATGTTTCTAGAGTTCCACAAGGTAAATCTTACTTGTATCCATTGTCACTAGAGTAGTACAGGGGAGATAGAACTTGCCTGAGGATGGGGTAAAATGTTTTTCTAAACTTATACAAGGTAAGCGGGACTTGTATCAAATGTCACTAGAGTAGCAAAGGAGAGAATGGACAAGCCTAAGGATGGGGTAATCTGTTTCTATACTTACACAAGGTAAACATGACTTGTATCAACTGTCACCAGAATAACACTGGAGAGAATGTACTGACCTTAGAATCAGGTAACATGTCTGTATACTTACACAGGGTAAACATGACTTGCATCAACTGTCACCAGAGAAACACAGCAGAGGATGAACATGCCTGAGAATGAGGTAACATGTTTCTGTAGTTACACAAGGTAAACGTGACCTGCTTCAACTGTCAGCAGAGCAGCACAGGAGAGGGTGAATCCACCTGTGAATGAGGTAACATGTTTCTATACTTACACAAGGTAAACGTGACTTGCTCAAACTGTAGCCAGAGTATCTCTGGAGAGAATGAACATGCCTGAGGATGAGGCAACATGTTTCTGTACTTACACAAGGTAAACATGATATGCATCAACTGTCACCAGAGTAGCACAGGAGAAGATGAACATAGCTGAGGATGGCGTAGCATATTTCTATGCTTACATGAGGAAAACATAACTTGCATCAACTGTCACCAGAATAACATAGGCGAAGATGAACATGCCTGAGGATGGCATAACATGTTTCTGCAGTTACACAAGGCAAACATGACTTGCATTAACTGTCACCAGAATAACAATGGAGAGAATGAACCTACCTTAAAATGAGGTTTCTATACTTACATAAGGTAAACGTGACCTGTAATAACTGTCACAAGAGTAGCTAAGTAGAGGATGAGCCTACCTGGGGATGGGGTAACATATTTCTATACTTCCACAAGGTAAACCTGACTTGTATCAACTGTCAGCAGAATAGGACAGGAGAGAATGAACATGCCCGAGGATGAGGTAATATGTTCTTATACTTACACACGGTAAACATGACTTGCATTAAGCGTAAACAGAGTAACGCAGAAGGGGATGATCCTACCTGAGGAGGTAACATGATGTTTCTAAAGTTACACAAGGTAAACATGACTTGTATCAACTGTCACCAGAATAACACTGGAGAGAATGAACCTACCTTAAAATGAGGTAACATGTTTTTATACTTACACAGGGTAAACGTGACTTGCATCAACTGTCACCAGAGTAACACAGCAGGGGATGAACCTACCTGAGCATGAGGTAACATGTTTCTAGAGTTCCACAAGGTAAATCTTACTTGTATCCACTGTCACTAGAGTAGTACAGGGGAGATAGAACATGCCTGAGGATGGGGTAAAATGTTTTTCTAAACTTACACAAGGTAAATCGGACTTGTATCAATTGTCAGTAGAGTATCACAGCAGAGATTGAACAAGCCTATGGATGGGGTAACCTATTTCTATACTTACACAAGGTAAACATGACTTTATCAAATGTCACCAGAGTAGTACAGGATAGGATGAACATGCCTGAGGATGGGGTAACATGTTTCTATACTTACACAAGGTAAACATGACTTGTATCAACTGTCACCAGAGTAGCACAGGAGAGGATGAACCTACCTGAGGATGAGGTAACATGTTTCTATACTTGCACAAGGTAAACCGGACTTACATCAACTGTCACCACAGTAGCACAGGAGAGGATGAATCTACCCAAGGATGGGGTAACATATTTCTATACTTACACGAGAAATGTGTATTTTTAGTGAAGTTTGTATATTTAAACATAACTTACTGTACAATTATTATCATAATTATTAGTATTTTTAATTAAAGTTTGCGTATGTTAATTACCCTCATGTTGTTCATAATAAAAGATTCACGTGAAATGAAGAACGAAATGAATTGCTTCTCATTAGCTTGTAAGGATCAGCTGCCATGCTAATTACACAGAACAAGCAGTAAGCATTTGTAAACTCAAAGCAAAATGCATGACAATCAAGTTCATGTACTGGCATATGAATGTGCAGAAAGGAATAATGCTACAGGCATGGAGCATGGTGCATCTAACCCTTACCCTCAGCGCTACAATAAGTCTGCTTTCTCCTGGTACGTAGTAATGTAAATTATACAGAAAGTAAAGACTTTTAAGCAGATTATTTTGAAGTTGCAGCTTAGGAACTGAGGATAATACACAGATAATTACATCAATAAAAATAGATGATGTCCCTTCTTTCTTTTATTATATAAAGCGTTAAGTGTTTAATCTGTTCTGGATATTTTGTATCCCTTCTAATTCAACTATCTCTTTTCCTAATTTTGTGATTAGCCAGCCTTGTTTTTTCCCTAGTAGTCTTCATGTTTATTTGTACTTCTCATGTCTTAGTTCCTCTTTCCTCTAAATTTGCTTTATTTGCAATAAATAAATGAATACCTTGTTACAGTATGTTGACACATGTTGATGAATGAAAACAAAAGTGTGAGATTGTTCACAATGAAATAAGTTACTATACCATTTTATAATACAGGTATAATAATTCCTGGAGATTTTCACAAATCCAGCAGATTCAGGGAAAGTACAGAGCCTTTGTTTGGGTGCTTGGCCAGCCTGACACTGCTTGAGTAGCATATTCTTGCCTTCTTAAATCCAAGTGCATAGATTTCTCATGCAAATTAAAACTAGAATAACCACACACCTTTGTCATACAAGATGTTGAAAACCATACATCTCTCACCTACCCCTTTTAGTAAAATTTACCTCTTAATTCTTCATGGCCAAGTAAGTAAAGCCATACTTTGTCTGAAATGTGGCCAAAGAAACATTATTAACATTATTCAACACCCAGTTGCAGAAATTAACTCTCCTCTCATTTTTGTATGATTGCAATTCCTAAACTACATTTTTAGACTGCGTTGTATGTAAGTAGAATTTCTAACACAGTGCACACGAGCTAAAAGCTTTAGATTATCGCACTAGTGAAATAATTTCATTGTGACCGACTTTGGTTTTAAGACCAATCACACAGTAATTGTCCTTTGTATTTGCACTTAATAACTTGAGTTGGTTTGATTAGGTTTTACTTTCCATTATGTCTTTTTACATGATTAATTTCTTATGGCGCTCACATTATCTGTTCACAATACAAATCGTCATACTTCAATTTATCACAATTCATTGTAGAGTTAACCTATACATTATATTGGCAATCTTCTGCTTTCTTTGATCTAAAACATTATTCTTTTATCTAGTATAACCCCATAAAGGTTAGATGGCAGAAATTATGAGTTCTGAAGAAACTGAAAGGAAGAGCCAGATGAAATAGCAGAAGCAGCAGAAAGAATAACACTAGAAATACTTACCCAAAAGCCTGAACGCAATATGATATAGCATTTAATTGCTTCATTGCCTGGTGTAAGGCAAAGCATGTTGAAAATAATTTCACTGAAAATGACTGCTAGCGAATCAACAAAACATCTGACATCTCGCTTTTTTAACATCACTCTTGTTTCAAGAACCGTGTTGTAAATGTGATCTCTGTTAGCTTCAGGAATGAATATAATAGAATTTATATTTTACAAGTTTGAACACTGTCTAAAAAATAGTATGTCACATGTGTTTTAAAAGTTTAATTTTGCTCATAAGATTGCGAGACAAAGGTCTATGGACTTTGCTTTGCAAACATTCCTAATCACAAAATAAAACTCTACTTTTACTCCTTGAATCATAATCTACTATTATGTATTAGTGTTTAACTTTGGTGATATTCCAAGCCAAGGTTTGCAAAATTCCTGATTCCTTCAATTTTTCCTCTGTAGGAACACTGTGATTTTACTTTATTATTATTAGATATATAATTAACTGAAATTAATTATATTTTTTACAGACCTTAGCCGGTCTTGGCAAGTTATTAATAGAGTCAACTGAAAAATTCAATGTCACAACCGGGATTTGAACAGTTCTCCCGCTCTCCATGTGGTTGCTCTAACCAATGAACTACTGTGACATTGGGACTATTGTGCTGGTGGGACATTGAATTCCCCAATTGACTCAAGTTTTTGAACTTGAGTGAGATGCCTTGGTGGTCTGTCTGGGAACAAAAACTTGAGTCAATTGGGGAATTCAATGTCCCACCGACATGTTGTCACAGTAGCTCAATGGTTAGAGCAACCACATGGAGAGCAGGAGAACTGTGTTCAAATCCTGGCTGTGGCATTGAATTTTTCAGTTGACTCTATTAATAACACTGTGAATTACCTTTGGTTTCTTATCAAAAATGGATTCTGTTTCCCTAAATGTGTTCACAAGATTACAGACCATTTCTCTGTGAGGTACATGGTGTTACAACCAGTGGCAAAGCATGAATTAATTGGGTATTCTCTTCTTCTTTTTCTCTCCTCCCATATTTTGGGACAAAACTTTTTCTGATGAACCGACCCCAGCAAACACAACCACACAGGGCATATGCTTTCATAGCTTAAGTTACAGTTCTTTTAATTATTTATAAGCTAGTAATGCTTTGTATTTACATGCGGCATATCATTTTGTTTGCAATGTGCTTTAAAGTTTAGTCAATCAGTTAAAATTATTTGCTAAAGTATGCTTTACAAGTGGCCAATTATATATTTCAATTTCAATTTTTATTCATCCTTAAAAATTGATTCTGTACAAAGTACAATGATACAGGACATGTCAAAAGCTAAATTTATGTATATATACAATAAGGTTTGATATCAAACATATATTTAACATAATTTATTTATCTCACAATAGTCTAATTTATAACATAAAAGGGAAAGATTCATCAGTAATTAAATGTATGCTATATATTACAATGAGCTATCAAATATATTTAACAAAATTATTTTACAAATAAAACTATGAAATGAAGGACATGATAAAATATATCTAAGTTAATTAACGGTCTGCTTTATGCATATGGATATTTATTATGTTGTAAATATTCTTTTATCGTGTAAAAGCAGTGTTCCTGCAAGAAAGCCTTAGTTCTTGTTTTAAATGCATTATAGTTTTATATATTTTTTTATGTTACTGGGAAGGGAATTATATATAATCGTGCTGGTAGTTCTGGTTGAGGTTAAGGTATATCATTACTATTTCTAGTATAATGTGTATGAATATTTCCTATTTAGAAAATTAAATCTATTCTTTTTTACAAATAAGACAGTTCCTAATATGCCAAAGTAAGTATGCCAAGTTTTGTAAATAGTGGCTTACATGAACATAACTTTTTGCACCACATATAATTTGAACATCTTGTTTCTGTTCAATAAATACATTCCTTGCTTCTGGCGAATTTCCCCAAAATATTATTCCATATTTCATTATAGAGTGTATATGTGCATAATAAGCTATTAAAAGTATACGAAGGCTGACATTTTGACTTAAAATTCTCAAGGCATATATGGTTCTGCTTAGTTTATCTAGAAGATGTTTAATATGAGATTTCCATTTTAAGTTATTCTGTATCCATAAATCTAAAAAGTTTTTTTATCATTTTTGTATGAAATTATTTTATTATTTAATTTTACTTCGGGGATATTAATATTATTAATTACCCTATCAGCAATATGAAACAATACAAACTGTTTTATCAGTGTTTAAAACCAGGTTGTTGTTAGCTATCCACAATATCAAATCTTTACTAGTCTGACTTAATGCATTATTTAATATTTCATTACTGTTATCATTTGTGTTGTGGCCTCTGAATTTAGGACATATTTTAAGTAATTTTAAGGTATTAAATTTAAGCTCAACTAGCGGGCATTATCCACTGATTGTGGATTTTATGATGCACGCTGCACGAGTAAAACACAATATAAGAGTGGAAAGCTATTGTAAAAAAGAGTATATTAGCTATAAATGGAAAGAAGAATTTTGTGACACATTTAAACAGACTCTTGACTCAAATTATGGAAAGATATGTCTATGTGGAGTAACATTCATGGTTAAGAATAATCAAATTGAGAATGCAATAGATATCCTTAATACAGTTATGCAAAGGGCGGGAGAGGAAATGAAAACAAAAAAGAGGGTTTACATATATGATAAGGACTGGTTTGACGAAGAATGTAGGGTATCAAAAAGACAAGTAAAACAACTGTTGGTTAGGTGGAGAGAATTAGGTGATAGAAAATCTAGGGACGATTACATGGGGTAGGGAAAAATATATAGACATAGTAAATAAAGAAAAGAGAGAATCTATTGCATGGTTAAGAACCGGAGCATGGAGGCTAAAAGGGCTAAGACAGGGTATTCCTCAGAACCAATGTCCAATATGTGGTGGTAATGAAGACATTGAACACATAGTATTTAAGTGCCAAGGAACAGAAAATTGGAGAAAAGAATTTTTTAATAAGAAGTGGTTGAAGGGGGATAGAAATTGATACGGTAATTTGTATCACAAATTACTTAAAGGTAAATAATAATTGTAATATAAATATGTATTTTTATGTGACATTGATTTCAGAGGTTTATTAATTGTGATTATTATTGGTAAATAATAATATACAGCTTTACTGAAACTGTTAACAATAACGCAAGAATGCAGTGGTGGAGTGAGTTGTTTATCATTACCGGGAACCAGGAAGTTACGTAATGTTTCGCGCCTTTTCGGTAAAAAAGCTTCTAGAATGTTCCCTAAAAGAAATATGTATTAGTGGTTTTCATTGGATAATAAAATAGACGCTAATGTTGGCGCGTTTTATTAGCCAATAGCAGTTCATTTATAATCTTTAGGCGTATCTTGAGGCAAGCCTATAAATAGTGTAGGTTCAAGGGAGCGTTCCCCCAGTTCAACAAGATTCTCAACACATTACACGTCAGCCCACCAGTTCTACAAAATTCTCCGTACTCTCCACGTCGATCTCTCAGTTCATTTATTTCGTCAAGTTACGCGCAACAGAATTACAAGAACTATTATAAAGTATTATACAGTTAAATATATAAAGTTGAAGTACGTGAATTAAAAGTGAGAAGTTATTACAAACAGTTTCAGTATGGCGATTATCCAGATAAATCTGTGAAAGTGTTCGTGAACGTGTTCTGCAATAAAGATTATAAAACCAATTTCTTCGTCAATATCATTTCTAGACAAAAGATTCCTTTCCGCTTCACACCCTGCAAGAGTTACATGTCTACCTAAATAGCTAGCCGGAGGACAATATACAAAACTTTAAATTCTTTCGAACCCTAATTGATGCAAATTGCTACGCCAGATGGAGTTAAACGAACCAAACAAGGAGTGACGTCACACAAGATGGCATCGCGTGAAGTAAAAACATATATATGCTCTCGTAAATTGGCTCCCAAACGTGGTGCTATATTAATGTTAAACACATAAGTAACATTAAAAAGTCGCAAATTGGCACCCATAACGTGGGGCTAGATGACTAGGAAAGGAACAAGAATAACCAGGAAGAGGCGAACGCAGCAGTGAAACGATCTACAAGACGCAGATTCAAGAAACAACTAGAGGAGCGACAAACGGCGCGAATAAGTGGATAAAAAAAAACATCGAGACGACGTAGATTCATCACAACACAACGCAGAAGCGACATACAAACCTAGGAGAATGGGGCAGAACGCTGGACATTAAAGTAACAGCAACATACAGCATCAAAAAGGTAAACCAATTTAAATGTTACTGAGGAATGGTAGGATAATAAAAACAATGGCTGCTAGTAATACAGAAGAAATAATTATGGAGGGAGATAGTGTAACAGTTAGATGTGATCCAATACAAGTTACAGGAAATAGCCCAGACTTTTTAGGATTTGAAGATGAAAATGTTAGTACAGAAAGTCAGAATAGAATAGTAGGAAATATTACTATTGATGCTAGTATGATGATGGAAATGTTTCGAAATTTTGGTAAAAAAATAGATCAGAGTTTTGAGAAAATGAGAGAAGATATGCAAAAGAGTTATGAGAAATTAGAGGAAGCTATGGACAGGAATCATAGGAAATTAATGGAAAGTATTGGTAGGAGTAATGAGATATTAGGGCAAAAAGTAGATCAAAGCAGGGAAGAAACTGAAAAGAAAATTATGAAGCTAGATAGTAGTATGCCAAAAATGAGTGATGAAAAGGAAGTAATAGCAAGTGAGATAGGAGAAATTTCAAAGAAAATGCTAGACATGAGCATGGAAATAGGTAACAAAGAAAGTGAGGTTAATACTAAAAGTGAGGTTAATGTGGAATGTACAGAGTTACGAAGTCAAATGAGTAATATTTCAAGTGAGCTAAGAGAGATAAAAGAGGTTAGGAATGTAGATGTAAATGAGGCGCAGGTTAATTTCAGAGGGGAAATATCAGAAATACAGAATGAGACAGTAATGCAAAGAAATAAATTGTACCAAGATGTTCAGAATGAAAACTCCAGTCCAGTACAGTTTAGTACAGATTTGTCAGAGTATTCTCAAATTAAAGAGATAGTTGAAGAATTGAAAATGAAAGTTGTTAAAAGATGTATTGTTCAAGAAACTGTAGATTGTTTTCAAATGTTATGTGATGAAATTTCAAATGAATACGAGAGGTTATTCATGAACAAAAATTTGAAGGTTAGGATACGGCTACGAGTAATGTTTAGCCACACACAATTTGATCCAGGAGGGCAAATAACAATGAGATGTAAAGTAAATGCTGGATAGATAAAGATGACTTGCAGAGAAATGTATTGGAACGTAAGAGGGTTAACTGAATATATATGTCATTTGAAAAGAGAAATAAGTTATAAAAAAAAAAAAAAAAGAGAAAAGTTTAAAAAAAAAAAAAAAAATAATAAATAAAGAAATAAATTAAATTTTTAGTAACTGTAACAACATTTGAAAATTAAGAATGCAAAGATTGAAATATGATATTAGATTAAAAGTACGTAAATACAATTCCAAGAGTTTTGTTCAAATAAAGTATAAAATAACAAAAAAATTGGTAAATATAATTAAAAAAAAATCTGATGTGTTACACTCACATAACTTTCTCTACTTTTGTACCACCTAATTTTACAAACGCCTATTCTCCATATGCTTCATGTTAATCGAGATATCGAAATGTCAATCTTATTGATAATTTTCTTGTAGATGCAAGGGGAATATGGTAGCTTTTAAGCGATAGTCAAATATTTTAACGCTGGTTGCTATGTGGGGCATTCCATTCTCTTTGCATGTCCAGAACATAAAAAAAATGAATAACGAATTTGAGAAAAAGTATAAGTATTGGAAAATTTAAGGGAATAACAAGCAATATCTCGCAAACGGTTCACTCAACAAAAGAAATGTATATGACATAAATTGTGTATTTTAACGCGATCTACATTTTTTGTGTAGTAAAATTTTGTCTATCTCTTATGGTTTACCAGTTATGAAAAAGTCGTTCATAATGAAGAATACTTTTGGAGACATTCCCAGAAAATTCGAGATATACATTTTATTTGTCATGACAATATCTTAAACATATGATATTTTAATCAAAATCGTTAGAGCCGTTTTTGAGAAAATTAAAATTTTCGAAAAATGTTCCATGTAAAGGGTAGTCTGGGGTGGGGGGATTTTCTTGAAAACCTTCGTGTCGCATCTCTGGAAGATACTGAACCTAAATACCAAGTTTGGTGCTTATCCGATTGTTCGTTTTTGAGTTATGCTGTTCACAGACACACACACAGACACACACACAGACACACACACAGACACACACACACACAGACACACACACACACAGACACACACACGGACATGTTTCTAAAAATGCTTTTTTTGGATTCAGGAGGTCTCAAAACGTGTATTTCCGGTGAAATCTCGGTATCGAATTTTTGGGTGGAATGCAATACTTCCCCTACTTACTATACGTAGTAGAGAAAGTAATAAATAAAACAAATACTTATGTAACAAACAGAAAAGGTGAAACATTGTCAAGATTTAAGAGATGTAAATATATTTGTAAAGTACAAAATAACAAAAATGGGTAAAAATAATTCAAAACAAATACTTATGTAGCAAACAGAAAAGGTGAAACATTGCCTAGATTTAAGAGATGTAAATATTTGTGTAGAGGGTGAATATTTTGGTAAATATGTGTAATAATTACAAAAATCTTAAATGTATAAATTTTTGTCAACAATGTAAGAGAGTAAACAATTTTGAAACAGTGATTAAATAATTTAGGGTAAAGTATTTGCTATCAAAAATTTGTGATGTCAGATTGATATCTAAATTAATTAAACAAGAACCAGTAAGTAGTGGCAAGATAGGGGAAAAACATATCGTGTGTTAAATGCATGTGAGGTGTAAAGTGAAAGTGATAGCGTGTGTTCCAAGATTTAGGAGACTAAAAACACAAATTATAAAATTCTCAAACAAGTTATAAATATTTATAATTATGTTTCTAGTGGGGCATATGATACGGTAATTTGTATCACAAATTACTTAAAGGTAAATAATAATTGTAATATAAATATGTATTTTTATGTGACATTGATTTCAGAGGTTTATTAATTGTAATTATTATTGGTAAATAATAATATACAGCTTTACTGAAACTGTTAACAATAACGCAAGAATGCAGCGGTGGAGTGAGTTGTTTATCATTACCGGGAACCAGGAAGTTACGTAATGTTTCGCGCCTTTTCGGTAAAAAAGCTTCTAGAATGTTCCCTAAAAGAAATATGTATTAGTGGTTTTCATTGGATAATAAAATAGACGCTAATGTTGGCGCGTTTTATTAGCCAATAGCAGTTCATTTATAATCTTTAGGCGTATCTTGAGGCAAGCCTATAAATAGTGTAGGTTCAAGGGAGCGTTCCCCCAGTTCAACAAGATTCTCAACACATTACACGTCAGCCCACCAGTTCTACAAAATTCTCCGTACTCTCCACGTCGATCTCTCAGTTCATTTATTTCGTCAAGTTACGCGCAACAGAATTACAAGAACTATTATAAAGTATTATACAGTTAAATATATAAAGTTGAAGTACGTGAATTAAAAGTGAGAAGTTATTACAAACAGTTTCAGTATGGCGATTATCCAGATAAATCTGTGAAAGTGTTCGTGAACGTGTTCTGCAATAAAGATTATAAAACCAATTTCTTCGTCAATATCATTTCTAGACAAAAGATTCCTTTCCGCTTCACACCCTGCAAGAGTTACATGTCTACCTAAATAGCTAGCCGGAGGACAATATACAAAACTTTAAATTCTTTCGAACCCTAATTGATGCAAATTGCTACGCCAGATGGAGTTAAACGAACCAAACAAGGAGTGACGTCACACAAGATGGCATCGCGTGAAGTAAAAACATATATATGCTCTCGTAAATTGGCTCCCAAACGTGGTGCTATATTAATGTTAAACACATAAGTAACATTAAAAAGTCGCAAAATACACTTATAATTGAAATGATATGCAAGGACGCTAGAAGCATTAACAGTTTTTGTGTAAAGTAAAAAAATAAATGGCTTTGGACAGTGGAAAGAGAAAAGTAAGAGGTAGTGCATCTTACTTTGAATGGAAAACTATAGCAAATGTGTGATGGTTAAGTAATCAATAAATGGATTAAATGGGACATGAAAAAGTGGAAATGGGACATGAAAAAAAAAACAAAAAAAACCTGAAAAAAAAGAGCAAGATAATTTAGTGACAAGAGATTGTAAAATGTAAATAAACTGTAGTGATTGTCTACTGAATAAGTGACCAGGGTCAAAATGCAGTAGACAATCAAATTTGTAAAACTCTTAGCACAAATAAAACACATTAAAACACCTATTAGTAAATTAATTTCATCTGCAAATAATACAATATTATGAGCATGAATGTTATTTGTTAGGTCATTTACATATAACATAAATAGAAATGGGCCTAGAATAGAACCTTGCGGAACTCCAAAGGTTATAACAAGTAATTTGGATCGAACTGTCATAAGTGTATTAGTTTTAGGGTTTGTATATGTAATTTCAGTTACTTGATTCCGGTTTGTGATGTAGGACTCAAACCACTTATATGCTGGTCCTCTTATACTTAACAAAATTTGATGGTTTACAGTATCAAAAGCTTTACTTAAATCTAAGAAGATACCAATGGCTTTATCTTTATTATCTAATGCAGTCATAACACTGTTTAAGGGGTATATTGCAGTCTCTGTTGATTTTTTGTGTCGAAATCCATGCTGCGAGTTAGTAATTATGTTATTTTTTTCAATAAATGAAAGAAACCTCCTATATATTACTTATTCCAATACCTTTGAAAATATGGAAGGAATGGAAATTGGATGGTAATTTGATGCCTCATTCTTTTTCCCTTTTTTGTGTAGGGGTATAACCTTAGATGTTTTTAATATATCAGGGAAAGTTCCACCATCAATGGATGCATTACACAGATGAACAAGTGGTCCAATTATATGCTCATTGCATTTTTTTATAAATATATCAGGTATATCATCAACACCTGCAGAGTAAGTATTATTCAGTCCATTTATTATGTTACACATTTCCTCAATTGTTACCTCATAAAGGTATATAGAAGTTACACTACTGGTAATATTAGTCATTGTTGGGGTGTCAAAATGTTGATTATTGTTGTGAACCAATTCTTTAATTATTTCTCTGAAGTAAGTGTTAAAGCATGTAGCAATTTGCGTTGCATCTGTAATCATTTTATAATTATGGTTAAGTTCTATGTTACCTTGTGTATGAAGCGTTTTATTAGTTGTTTGGTTTACTATTTGCCATATTGCTTTAGTCTTGTTATTAGAATTTTTAATGTGGTAGTCATTATTATTAATTTTGGCTTGTCTTATCATTTTATTTAGTATGCATTTATAGTTCTTAAAATAATTATCAAATTCAGTTGTTTTAATAAGCTTGCTTAATTTATACAGTAACCTTTTATGTTCACATGACTTCCTTATACCAGGAGTTATCCAGATTCTTTTAATGGAATGCAGGACACTAGTGGTCTAAAATGTAGGACATTTTAAATTAATCTCCTTAATTACTACTCAAACATGTACACATAGGTTTCATATTTCATATAAGACTAGCTGACAAAGAACCTCAACAATTATACTTGTATAAAGAACATGTTTTCAGGCTTTCATATTATATAATCTACACAACAAATGTTTAAAGTTATATTTTACTAGAACAATACCTTTGACTGAAGCAATCCTTCTTCTGTGTGCCCACTGTGGCTGATATCAGTGAAAAAAAAAGAAAAAGCTCTCAACACTAGTGTTGTGTGCAAAGTAATTCTACTATTTTCAACAAATATTTGTTTAATTCTTCTCAAGATTCTAATCAACTTGAACCTGAAGAATGTTTATATTTTTAAAAATGTAGGATATTACAGTTTTTTCACCAATATCCCCTGGGTCCAGCAGAATTCAAGTCCCATAGCCAATTACAGTAAAAGGAGATGGAGGTCAGTCTGTCTACTGGTAGAGGAAAACACTGCGGTCACATGATGTGTCTATTTCCCTCATTAACAAACATTTACTGCAGTAATCTCACACATTTGTGTTTGTATCAGAGATGTGTAAATTCCCAAAGAGAGTCAAAGACTTATAATAATGCGAAGAGTAGTAAAATAGTGTAATAATGCAGTGGAATTAAGTAGCTTCCCATTCACGAATATCTTGGGAAAACGCTGTCTCCCTTGATGCTTACAGCACTTTGTGTCAATACACAGAACCAGTTAGAAACAGCACAATGGAGGGCAAGCAATTCTCAGCCACACGTCGAAACAAAGGCTCTGTATCTAACATCGTTTAGGCACCATTACCAGAATAATTCCCCTCAGCATGCATTGTGTGGAAAAGTATCCCACCACCAGTGCTCTGAAGCAGCAAGACATTCCTTCACCTCCAAGCTCATTTTCTCATTCTGCTCTCTTAAATGTGAAATTTCTGCCTTGAGAAGTGTTGTCTCCTTGGTAAGTTGTGTGATCTTTGCCCAAGTAGATCTATCATTCACCTTACAATAAATGATAACATCTAAACAATACTGTAAAAATACCGTAAGGAGTCTGGGGAACAGAGCATAATATGTCTTCAAAGTAATTTGATACGTCCCGTACCTTTGACTGCCTTGCAAAACACTTACGTATACTAAAAATGTTAAATTTTAGCAATTCAGATGCATGCGAGAGCAAACATGTATGTTACATTTTTGTGAAAGTGGAGTTATCTGTGGAACAAAGATCCATACTGTTTGCAATTAGTTTGGACAGACTGCAACAGATAGCCTGGAGAGAAATGCTTGGAACAAAGTCCATGTTAGACACTCTTATTGTGCAAGGTACAACAATAACTAAAGCAACATTATTTTCAGAGAATATATCATAAGTACAACAATTATTTTCATTATGGCACACGCAGTCTAATAACTTCACGTTTTGGAGACATCTTGTCTCCATTGTCAGCTAAGAGCCAATGATGAATTTTCTGGTTTCCTTGTGGCTTGATGTATTTAGTGATGAGATCCTTGTTCTTCTGTATCCAGAGTTTTCCCATATTGTTAAGTCTATTGGCAATTGAACTGCCTTTATTAATTTTACCTCTGTTTGGATATTATGAGTTTTTTTGTCAAGAAATGGTTGGCAATTGCAGATTCTTCTGTTTCCTTATGTTTAACATGTTTAAAGTGTTCTTTAAGCCTCAAACCAATGTTCCTTTCAGTTTTACCTGTATACATTAATTGGCAATCCTCAATACTCTGGATACAAAAGAACAAGGATCATGTTATGAATTTTAGTTTCCCAACACACAAAGATCTCATCACTAAATGCATCAAGGCACAAGCAACACCTACAGGGATACCAAAACACCTATAGGGATACCAAAACACCTATTAGTGGCTCTTAGGTGATGTTCAAGGTACATTTCAAAATTAGTGAACTTATTAGAGTGTGTGTGTGCCACAATGTAAATAATTCTTGCAATTACACTACTTAATTTTGTTTTCCCCTATATTATTAGTGTTATATTACAAGGGACATTCCATATTGATTTACACTTTATTGTTTCCCATCATACATGGTACACCATTTGACTCATCATTACAGTTGGAAGTATGTAGTACTTTGGTCTAACCGGGTGGCAGGACAATCACTAGAAGTGTAATCCCTGCACAGTACAGCCCATTATCCTAACTGCTGTCATTTTGTGAGCAGACAACATGCAATTTTCTGCTTTTTAGAGAGGGACCATGCTCACAACATTAAAAGTGATACAGCTTTTGTTTGATTATGCACTCAATCTATAAGTATGTTTATATATTATGATAAATTCTGAATAAAAAGAAATTACAGCAATAAAGTTGAAAATACAAACAAACAATAACAAAGAAAGTTTAGACTATGAATTGTTATGCAATAATATTTATGTTCCAATAACATTTATTTCACCGCCTTCCTATATTTTATATTACCAAGATCACCAACTACATCGTCTACATACTTTGTTGTATAATTCTATTCCTTGGGTATTTGTATTGAGAGATAAATATGACTGTAAAGAAAGTATGCTATTATTGCCTTTTGCTTTAAGTTCTTTAATATGAGTATTACTACAAATAAAGTTGACAGTTTTCAAGAAATGTAGCAATGAGAAACGTATAATATTACTTTGAATAAAGTTGACAGTTTCCAAGAAATGTAGCAATAAGAGAGGCATAATATTACTTTGCATAAAGTTGAGTGTTTCCAAGAAATGTAGCAATAAGAGAGGTATAATATTACTTTGCATAAAGTTGACAGTTTCCAAGAAATAAAGCAATGAGAGAGGTATAATATTACTATAAATAAAGTTGACAGTTTCCAAGAAATGTAGCAATGAGAAACATATAATATTACTATGACAATGTTGACAGCTTCCAAGAAATAAAGCAATGAGAGAGGTATAATATTACTACGAATAAAGTTGATAGTTTTCAAGAAATAAAGCAATGAGAGAGGTATAATATTACTATGAATAAAGTTGACAGTTTTCAAGAAATGTAGCAATGAGAAAGGTATGATATTACTATGAATAAAGTTGATATTTTCCAAGAAATAAAGCAATGAGAGAGGTATAATATTACTATGAATAAAGTTGATAGTTTCCAAGAAATAACGCATGAGAGAGGTATAATATTACTATGAATAAAGTTGATAGTTTCCAAGAAATAAAGCAATGAGAGAGGTATAATATTACTATGAATAAAGTTGATAGTTTCCAAGAAATAAAGCATGAGAGAGGTATAATATTACTATGAAAATGTTGACAGCTTCCAAGAAATAAAGCAATGATAGAGGTATAAGATTAGTATGAATAAAGTTGATAGTTTCCAAGAAATAAAGCAATGAGAGAGGTATAATATTAGTGTGAATAAAGTTGATAGTTTCCAAGAAATAAAGCAACGAGAGAGGTATAATATTAGTGTGAATAAAGTTGATAGTTTCCAAGAAATAAAGGAATTATGTAAAGATCTACTGAAGTGTTGAAGTTAAATCAAATAAAATAACTGTGGCACATGCCCTTCAACCTTCAATCAGATGATCCTGTACATAGGTGCACATTTTGAATGGCTCTGTGCAAAGAGCTACTAAATTGCTGAAGTTAAAACCACATAAAACAACTGTGGCACAAGCCCTTCAACCTTCAACCAGATGATCCTGTACATAGGTGCACATTTTGTATGGTTCTGTGCAAAGAGATACTAAATTGTTTATTTAAAACCACACAAAATAACTGTGGCACATGCCCTCCAAACTGGTGATCCTGTACATAGCTGAGTGGAGTCTCAATAGTGTATACAATGGCATACCAGACCCATATTTATTACCCATGTTTAATTTGTACTTTTCTTGGAAGAGGTCTGGTTCCATCTTCATGGATATGCATGTACACAAAATAATTGTTATTGGAGTCCTGACAAACCTAATATTATTCATGAAGTGCTGCTCTATGATGAGAAAAATTATTAATGGTGTACCATGAACGCAGAACAAATTATAGTGCCCATTCTTTTAAGTCTACAGTTGATGCCCCACATATGTGAAATCAATTTTGCCCCCATTTTTTAGAGAATTAACAGACAGGGAACATGCCTTTGCTTTCTTTCAACAAGACTCTGCCAAACCATACACCAATATTTCAATGAAGACAATATTGAAAGTGTGTTTGAGGAGAACAGGATTGCTAAAGAGATTTGTGTCTCCCTCGCTTCCCCAAACTCTGTCACTTTTTTCTCTAGGGCAAATTAAAACATGAAGTATACTAGAAAAACTCACACACCGTTGAAGAATTAAAACAAAATTATCTTCCATAAAATTGCCAGCATTTCACAACATGAACTATGGCAAGTATGGATTAGTTTCCTCAAGAGGTGCCAAAAATGTATGGATGACAGTGATTAGTTTCAGCAGCTCCATTCATAACACTGATAATTGCAGCCTTTAAACATAGTTAAGGAAATTGTTGTGGTTCCATCAGCACCATTGTATGATAGCTGCAGATGGCAATGTGCGCTGCCATCGTGATTCGAAAAAACACTGTGCACCCAGTTCATAGTTCATTGGGTCTCGCTGTACAAGCACACAGAGAGTAAACTACAAAATTATATTAAGGGGTGTAATGCATGCAGTTAACAACAATCTAAAAAAGCCAAGCATGTGTGAAATGGGGAAGGAGTTGGTTTATCTCTAAACCATTTACAAATATGCTATACTTTAATTTCTGAAACTGTGTATAATTTTAAATTTATTGTATATTATTTCTTAATCATGTGAAGCTATTAGATAATGTAAAAATGACTAAGTACTAACCTCATCTCTCAGTTCTTTGATTAATAATTGTTGACTTTGTATTTTTGCAGCCTTATGTTCAATATCAGCCACCAGATTAATTATCTTTGTATTAACATTACCTAGAGAATACTGAAGCTCAGAAATCAGTTCCTCTTTGGCGACCAACTATAAGAGAGAAATTTCATAATGAGAAACCAAGCTACAGTCGTATCTTCTTTAAAAACATAAATTTTGTGGGCCATTTATTTTAATTTCCAAAGTTGCATTTTAACATGCCCTGCCTGCATTACAAAAAAGTTTGACAAAACATATATACAGGAATTACAATGTTTGTGTTGTTTTGAATCTGTAGCAGTTTATCATACACAGGCAAGAAGCAAATGTTACTGATTACTTACATAAGTGTTCAGGGATGTCAACTTTATGTATATAGTTACTACACTGATTACCATTTTAGCAGCGTGCACTCTGACTCTAAATACAAGTTTCCAGTAAAGTTAGTTATGCAATAAAAACATCAGCAGATACAGATATAGTCTAAATAGCTTATTTTGCTTATTTTTATGTTTAAAGATGTCAGATAAGGTGTTCAAACTACAGAAAATAAAGATTAATTTAGCAATGTACAAGGGTTGGAACTTAAATAGCGGCAACTATTTATTTACAGCCAATACAAAAGAGTTACATGTTAGCAACCTTTACTGCCCTTCAATGTAGTCGCCAGCATTGTGTATAATCCGTTGCCAGCAATGTAGAAGTTGTAGTATACCTTTAGCAAAGCCTGTTTTGTTGATAGTGCAAATGGAGCAGTCTACTGCCTGACGAATCTCTGGAACAGTTCTGAAGCAAATGCCACAAAGTGGTTCCTTCATCTTCGGAATCAAATCAAAGTCATAAGGACTTAAGTCCGGGGAGTATGGTGGATGGTACAGCACTTCCCAGTCTCGACCGAACAAATCAGCCACAACTTGCGCTGTATGCGCCCAAGCATTGTCATGCAAAATGATGGGTGGCGCAGAAAGTATTGCCACTTCTTTCTCACGGCTGGTCGCAGGTGATGCTCCAAAAACAAATGGTAATACTGTGCACTGACAGTCTGCCATGGAGGAATGTAATGCGTTAGGATAACACCATCACAGTCATACATGAGAATCACCATAACTTTCACTTTGCTGGGGCTCTGACGAACTTTCGATTTTCGTGGCGACCCATAATGATGCCATTTGTTCAATTGGCGTTTCAGTTTTGGCTCATACGATTTGGCCCTTGTCTCATCCAACGCTATGATATGGCGTAAGAAACCCTCTCCTTCGCGCTCATAGTGCTCCAAGTGCGTCCTAGCAGCGTCGTAATGCAACCATTTCTGCATTTCCGTCAAATCATGTGGCCATTGTGAAGCAATTTTTCGCATGCCCAGGCGTTCCTTCAGGGTGTGAAGCACAGTCGTATGTGCTAATCCAGTTTCTTGGGCGAGCTCACGAATCTTCTGGCATCGATCACTGTCCAGCAACATGGCAAGAGCAGCACTTCTTCTTCACTGACGTTAGGACGATCTGCCCGATGCATGTCTGCCACAATTTGCTGACCATCATTGAAGGCTTTTACCCAATGTGCCACTGTTCTGTAAGGCAATACAGATTCCCTGCAAGCCTCTTGAAGACCTTGATGACACTGTCATGCTGTACGACCTCTGGTACATTCAATCTTGATCCAACTCTGTTCTTGTTTCGAAAACATCGTGACAACATATGTTAATCCGCTAACTCACAAGTAACTCTGTTTCTCTTGTCTGTGCGCATACAGATGAAGTGGGAAGGGACAGTCCATTTACTCTGAGGTAAGGTAAGTATGTAACTAACGTGCACTATTAGCGACAATATTAGATTCTGTTGCATAGCGTCTCTACAGCAGTGTTGCCACTATTTAAGTTCTAACCCTCGTATATTGCTTGCAGAGCACATTTTAAAGAGCTTAAAATTATAACTCTTGCATCTTTATACATATAATCTTCTTTTTCATGTTAAACCATATATAACTAACTTAAGATTCACTCAAAGACACATCTGGAAGCTAAAATCTGTTGGCAATTACTCATAATACACCATATTCCTTCACTTATAATGTCACTTCTCGCATGCAATGTTAGGGCATTATATGCTTTCATGCAGCATTAAATGTTATAATTCTCCAGTTTTTAAAATAGTTTCCTCCTCCTGCCTGCTTGCTGTTTGGTATAAGTGCACAGATTTTTCCTAAACCACTTGCCATTACTATTCACCATTTTCTATGAATTTCTCTGCATATTTTATTTAACATATTTTGCTCTTCTAATTTCAGCATTTCACCTCTCTCGCTATAGCTGATGGCAATCCCTATTTATCATATTTCATCCATTATAATATTTGCACCTCGGTAAAGTATTACCAGTTAACTATATAAACATTCTAATTTAAACATTTGAAATATCTAAGCTTTTTGAAAGGATTTTATTACAAAGGCTAATTTCTTATTTAAGTAGACACAGCATACTACATGATTTTCAGGGCCATTTTACAGTCTCTGCAGTCCTAAGTATGTACATGAAATAACAAGCAAACTAAAATCGGATAGTAAGATAAGCTCATTATTTTTCAACCTCTCCAAAGCATTTGATTGTGTTGATCATGGAATTTTATTACACAAATTAAGCCCCTGGGTCTCCCTATGGCATTGATTTCTAGTTACCTAAATGGCCAAAAACAGTTCCAGAAGTAGGTCACAAAACAGGGAAGCTTGTAAACAAAATACAATTAAAATAGAAACTGTAAAATATAGTGCATCTCAAGGTACAGTGTTAGGACCCCTAACACTGGGGTCAGCTGCCCCTATGTATTCATATCTATGCAACCCGCAGTTTGTCTAATGTGAAAACATTGACCCTTTCAGCAAACAAACTGTTATTGTAGCTGTGCCCTTCTATTTGGTACTATACACAACCACCATTAATGATTAAAGGCCTGAATGAGAACCAAGGAGCTGAGAAAGGCTTAAAAAAGGCGGCTCTTAAGGGATGTAATGATTGCAAGCAGGTAGAGGAATGTTCTCCCAAAGAGCGAGAGAGAGTATGTGGGTTCTGGCCGAATGGGTTAGCTGACAGAATGTGGTGAAGCAAAGGTTAGCTTTGAATCTAATACATCAAATTGTTTTGGTTCTTTCTTTACTTTATCCTTGTGTTTATATTCTGTATTTTAGTATACTAATTTATTTCTTTTTGTTATTGGCTCTCCTGTGAGCCAAAGGCACAAGAATTACAATCAGATAATAATTGTGGTTGTACCATATCTGGTTTTGTAAATCCTGTTACGTAGTTAGCTTTCATTCTTTTGGGTGCATGTCGACGCTATTAAATCTAACAGTTTTTGTTTCATGTTTATACCTTAAGTTCTACTTCTTGTACTGACAAAGCGATTGTAAATGCTAAGTTCATGAGTAAACAGAATAATAAATTGTTAAAGAGCGTGGATTTCATTAATGAAGTAAATGTTCAAAATGATGACCCCCTTCATCAATGCACATTTGGGTACATTGGGGAGAGACCTTCTTGCATGCTGTTACATGCGCGGTGTACTCTGCCTGCATTCTTCACGTATGAGTGCCCATAGATGATTTGGGCTTTGTGGTTCTTGAGCATAGACTTATTCCTTTAAATGACCCCACAGAAAGAAATTCAGTGGGGTGAGATCAAGTGATCTAGGAGGCCATGTGATTGGGCCCTCTCACCCAATCCATTTTTGCAGATATGTTCTATGTAAGTGATTCCTTACAATCAGTGACCAGTGTGGTGGAGTTCCATCCTGCTGGATCCACATTCCTGTCCTTTTCACTAGTGGCACATCTTCTAGTAGAAATGGCAATTCTTCTTGTAGAAATGCAAGGTATCATGGGTCTGTGAGGTTGCCTTCAAGAAAGTGCAGTCCAATTAACTGGTTGCCTAATATTCCACACCAGACATTGATGCTCCACTCTGAAATGCAGCTTCTCACATCCAGTGAGGATTGCCTATGCACCAGTAGTGCATATTTAACAGTTCCGTTATTGTGGAATAGGCTTCATCACTGAAGAGAACATTTCCTAAAACCTCTGCATCCATTTGTGTTCACTGCTGTAGCCAATGTACATATATCACTTGTGCTTGAAATTCGCGTCCGTGGAGAGCCTGGTGTAGTTGCAAATGGTATGGATGATATTTATTACAGTGCAATATGTGCATCACTGAGGACCAACTTAGACTTATGTACAGATCTTCTGCTATGGCCCTTGAACTGGTATGTGGATTGTTTTCTATTGCATTTCGCACAGCTTCTTCATTGCCACCAGAGGTTACTGGAGCATCACGACCAGATGGTGCTCTTCCAAATCATCCTGTTTCACAAAGGTGTCTTTCAACCCTTCGAAAAATGCCTGCAGTAGATGCCCTCCTTCCTGGAAACCGTTCTTCATACACGCGCTTTGCTGACATTCATTACACCTTATTTCTACATAGATTAACAGCATGTCAACATACTCTTCATTTTGTATACATTATGACAGCAGCCGTGTCTTTAGAAGTGTTTCAAATACTCAGTAGATAATGGAGAGTTTATTCATGCCAAGTATTAATGCAGGCGCAAATAGCTAAAGCCACTTTGCATGTGTGAAGTGTTTTAAACTTGGTTGCATTATATGAGCACAATAAAATACCCACTACGAAGTATAAATTATGCACCTGTCAGTGGAAAACATGGCAATTATTCTATTTTGTATACATTTATAATGTTATCAAAAATGTTATTTGTATCATATCAAATTATAGGCCCAAAGAAATAAAATGTTTGAACTTAACAAGAAGTATTTGAGCCAGAACTGAAGTGGCACAGTGGTAAAGCAACCATGATAATACCATTTGGCCAATGCTACCTTCGAAGCTGCAGTTCCTATACGTAAAAGTAATCGCACAACTCAGACCCCACCCAAATCTTTACATGCATTTTGCAGCTTCATAAAGTGTTTGGAGCTCATTTTGGTAGCTTTAACTCAAATAAACAAACTGTATCAGCCATTACAATTACTATACGAGCTGAAATATGCCATAGTTTGTGACAGAAGCAAAATTATTTATCTAATACTTAGCATTTTTTGACAAAGCTGTACAATGAACCTTTGTTGGCTGACGGCTTAAATCCAATTGGTCGCACTACATAGATCTGCCATTTTGTTTTCAAACAGTTTTGTCAACCGATGCATGTGATAAGTTGTTCCTTCAGGGGTATTTTCAAAGGTGTGTATGAATGTATGCTAAAGAATAAAAGTCTGTAAAATCAGCTAAAAGTGCTACTGCAGCGCCCAGTGTCAGGGTGGGATGTTTTTGGCATTGACATACATGAAGATTGTATTCTATCCCGTAAAACACTTACGCACTGAGTTATCTATCCCTCCTCTATTAAGTGTTATGTAAATCAGCCATTAGAGGGCATTCAAGAAAGGCATTAGTCACATATGTCGCTTAGCACGTTGCATAAATTAAAAAATAAATAGGGGCAACTGATTCACCTGGTATATGTTAATGATATTATTTTTCCACAAGATACGGCTACAATAACACAACCGATATATGCTGGAGCAAAACAGTAGAAGCTTTAAATGAAAATCTATATCACTAGTGAAATACTTTGGCTCCATAAATCTAAAATGTAACATGCAAAAAAATTAAAATTATGTGGTCCTGTACATTGAAGAACATCTCGTCTAGTACAGAACTAAAAATAAACAACAACACTATTGAAGAAGTAAAGTCATATAGGTTTCTTGAAATTACAATAGATAAACAGTTATCATGGGCCCAATATGTGGATCATGTCATCAATAAATCCATATACTTGCATAGATATTTTCAAAATTACAAAGACACAAGGTTTTAACAGAAGATGATCTTCTATGGATGTATGTATTCACACTTTAATTATGTGGTGCAACCGCAAGAATTGCATCAGATTGATATACAACCTAAACATAAGGCAGAGAGACACTCGTTAATCAAAACATGTTCATTGTCTCTTCTCTGTGTGTGTATTGATAAGAAATAATCAAGTTCACAATTATAGTATAAGAAGCAGCAATGGCTATCACAGGTATAATGTTTCAGTGAAGGATTAAGTTCTATAACAATAAATTATCTAATTCAATTAAAGAGTTGACAGATGTCTCAAAATTTAAATGCAAATTAAAAGAATATTTGTTGAGTAAATGTATATGCAGCTTAAATGAATTGTAAATGATTTATTGTAACATGTCCTACCATATTGTATACTTCTATGTATTACATTTTACCTCTAAGATTTGATGCGTCCAAAATCAAATGTACAAATTGATAAACAGTGAGAAAGATAAGAATTTTTGAAGGAAGAATTGTTTGGAAATTAAAATGAATTAGAATTCAAAATAGAGACACTGTTTAAAAATATCAAACATTTTAAATATTTGTTAATTTATGTTATAAAGATAGTAACATTTCTTTATTCATTCTAGATAATATCTGTATATATTTTGGATAGTTGAAACCTCTGGAATATTGAGAAAAGAGGAAAATATTAATTATTTTAATAAATTACATAACCGACAATAAAGAAACTCATCATTGAGAAATGATGCTACTGAATTGCTAATTAGAGGGGTCAGAAAACAATATTTGTTTGTAACCATAGCAATGATGAGTACTATATAAGGCTTTTTCGGAGAGTAGGGGATGTCTTAGTATCATTTGCATGCAGAATCGTGAATAAGAATCATCGCAAGCAATATTCTGGACACACATCAGAAGTTGTAATCTTTCACAAAATAAGTCATCGAAAATAATTAGTAATTGTGAATCAGTTATTATTTTGGTGCATCAACTTTTCTGAGAATTCGTAATCTTATTTATGGTACCATGGTACCTTCCCATACCATAACCCGAGATAACAATATAAAAAGTTCTCATACCTCATGCACAACAAAATATATGACGCAGTAAGAGAAGCAATGGAGAAATAAAATCAGAACCCAGTGCAGCAACTCAGAGATACATCGATGCTTCCAAATCTCCGACTCCAGTGAGTACACTAGATTTAAAAGATTCTGCCAGAATGAGCCGCTCAGTATAAGCAGCAGCTATCATTAATGTAAACAGCATTTGTTATAATGGTATCAATAATTTATTATTATTATTTTTATTATTATTAATTGCAGATCTAGGACCCTTATACCAGCCCTTTACAAGTTCTTCCACCTTTATCCCTCTTTTCCTGCTTTCTTGACCACCACACATACACTTACCCTAATAGTATTCATCAGTTGCTTTTACTGTAAATGCTTCCACCATTTGCAATATTGTTTATAACAGGTGACTGACTATTTTTTATAACAGGTGACTGACTATTGTCACACTATTATTTTATTATCTATCTATGGAGTCAACCTATAGCTTTGCCTTACAATGGGCACATCTCAAGTTGATGATTGACAGTTGAAAGAGCAGGATTCCATTATTGCCACTTTAGTGTCCCAGTCCATCTGCCATGCAGCAAAGATAGCAGGGAATGGGGAAGATATTTGTGTGTTCTAAACATTATTCTTGTTGGTTTATTTATTGACGTTGTGTCTGGTAATGCCCAGGATATCCACATCTTACATCATAGAGAGCAACAAAAGTATAAAAATGTGTATTGTATCTCCAAGGATTGAGTTCTACTTGGGGATTATGGTTTCATTTTACATTTGCGGAGAAATCTAAGGAGATGTGGTGCTATATGCTGGATGTCTGAACATTGTCAAATGTGCGGGAATGTCTATTTACTGTTATGGGAGTCTCCGCGCCACCTTGAAGAATTTCGCATTAATGGATGTAATCGGAGCACATAATCTCTCTTTGATGGTACCTTAATTGGTATTTCATGTCTAAAAACATTTTTTGTGGCCTTCACGGGTAGTTTCTTTTTATTTGCTTCTGTAACATGAGTGTCTATTGCAACCATGAATGATGAAATAATTTGTTAAATATGAAAGTTGCACATGCACGTATCAACACTCCGAAACATACAAATTTTGTTCTCATATGCTATTTTAAACTATTGTAAATGTTTTTAAGTCAGATATGAATGACTGATAACACCTGGTCACACATTCACTGCTATATGTTACAGAGAGCAATAAACCACTGAATCATAAGCAAAACAATATTAACAGCATGCAGATAGCAGAGGCATCAGTTGCTGGTGTCATGCATAAAGTACATGGTATAGAGCTTGGCAACCTAGCTATAGCGTATCCAGTTGCTATGATGACAATCTCCTTTGATTGGTAGATTACTGGTTATTAGGTAACCATAATGATATATTTCCCTTCTCTTGGTTTCTGCAGCTCATTACCATGTGGCTGGGAAACATCAATCACCAACTTAGGATGCACCCATTACAGTTCCAATCATCCTTATATGTGCTAGACATTTCAATACTACTTCTTTTAATTCCAATTTGTAACAAAACTATTTTTCTGTAAGTATCTTCTCAAGTTACTACCTTCTGCTACAGAGCACTAACTTATCAACTAAATCCTGCCAGGTATTACAGCAGTGCACCTTCTGCATTCCACCCAATAATTTAATACCATGATTGCACCAGAAATACACATTTTGAGGCTCTCTGAATCCAAAAAAAACATTTTTAGGAAAATGTGTGTGTGCGTGGGCAAGTGCATGTGTGTCTGTAAAGCACAACTCAAAAACAAAAAGTACTTTAATATACCTAACTAGGTATTTAAGTACAGCATTTTCCAAGGATGTGAGATGAAGACCTTCAAGAAAATCTCCCTGCCCCAAATTATCCTTTATGTGGAATAGTTCTGTTGTGTTTGATTTTCTCAAAAATGGCTCTAACGATTTTATTAAAATACCATAAGTTTAAGATATTTGCATGACAAATCAAATATTTATCTTGAATTTTCTGGGAATAGCCTGTGAAGTTCTCTTCTGCATAACTGGTAAACCGTATGGAGGGGAACTTAGCACTTGACTTACAAGATCTTTTGTGTCTAAGCCCCTAATGGGGCATCCCCGAGAGGAAGGAGTGAGGAGACAGAGGGCATGACAGGGCAGAGGGCAGGGTCCCCTACATTTATAGATTAAACTCCCCAGATGGCAGCTGGTGTAACTGGCTCCCCTTCCCCCCTATAGGCTTGCACATCCCACTGGGGGGCCCGGGACTCTGAGACTCCAGGGGATGAAGGTTACAAAGATATCCTTTTCCCCTGCCCTGCTGAGACTCCCATGGAAATGGAGGGACAGGAAATTCGGGGGAGTAATGTACCTTCCCAACATTAGTCTAACGACCCAGGGAATCGAATCCATGACCTTCCGAATGCACGCCACGGACTAACACCTGAGCCATTCCACTTGGTAACCATAAGAAATAGGCAAAATATTACTACAAAAAAACTATAGTTCTTATTGGAGCATACAATTTATTCATTTCTTTTTCTTTGCATTAAACCATTTCCGAATATTCTTTGTTAATTTTCAAATACTTGTACTTTCTTCAAGTTGTAAGCTGCTATTCAGTTTTTTCTCATGGTCATGCAAATAACATGAAGTTTCATAGCAACACACTTTTTAAAAATCTGACTACTGCTTTAGGCTACAATATCCACACACACACGCACACACACACACACGCGCACACACACACGCGCGCACCCGCACGCGCACGCGCACGCGCACGCACACGCACACGCACCCGCACGCGCACACGCACACGCACACACACACAAATAATCACAACTTAATTTACATTATGTTGTTTAATTTATATTCTTTTAAACTATAAAAAGATTATTTAGTAAATATTTTTTTTTACAAATTGTAATACACATTTTTAATTTTTATTTGTTTTTATCTCTTTAGGTGACTTATTAAATAGTTGTTTCCCTATACTTTTTACATCTCGGTTGTTTAAAGTGCACCTAAGAGTTGAATTAAAATATTCATCATTGTTTCTCAAATAATATTTATGAACAGTGTTATTTATTTGCTCCTCTTTATCTAATACAATATGTTTATGCTTTTATATATATACAGGGGAACCATTTAAGTTGAGACTGAACAAAAACTAAGCGCTGTAGAAAGAAATGTCTTTAATGAAAGTTGCTCGATATTATGGGGGAAAGTAAATGTCATTAGTCATGTTTTGTTTGGAGGATGTTATTATGGTAGTTTAGGGTCAATTTAATTTTTTTTAAAATGGGAACCTACAATTAGGTCAATTTAAACTGACCTTAAAATGGCCATCACAATGTCCTCCAAATAAATAGGGTCAATCTGCTAAACATCTTCTTTATCCATAATATTCCTTGTCTGTTTCATTATATAGATACCTTTATTTATTTTTATATTAATATGCCTTATGCATAGTTTCCAATTTAGTTATTTGTCAATCATCACTCCTAGAAAGTTACTGTAATTTGTTTCTGGGATAATTTCTCCATTTATTTCTACTTTTATTTTGTTACTAATTGTTGTTAGCTTTTTTTTTAATTCAAAATTCATCCAGGCTGTGTTTTCAACATTTAATACCATATCCAAACTAGCATAATATTGTTGCACTATTTTTAGCATAAAATTTGCCTTTGTCTCAATCTCAGTTATTGTTTTGGCTTTGATTATTATTGTCATGTCATCTGCATATCTGATTGCTAAGTCAGCATTTCTTAAAATCAATTCAAATATATCATTACATACACTAGAAATAAGAATGGCCCTATTTTAGAACCTTGCAGAACCCCCTGTTCAATAGTTTCATAGCATGATTTTATTGTTTTCACTGTTCCATCTTTATTTCAACATACTAAGTTCTAACATAAACTTAATGGGAAACACAGTGAAGTAATTAAAATATTAATAAAATTCATGTGGCAACACACTCTGAAAGAGAAAGATCTTATTTATACGAAAGCCGACAAAGGCAATAAAGTAGTAATTTTGGATAAATCTGAATATGCAACCCGTATGACAGCACTTCTTCAGGGCAATGATTACAAAAAACTTACAGAAGACCCCACAAAAAAGAGTCAGAACACTAGAATAAAGGTGCTAATCAACATGAAACATATTTTGAATGAAAAAGACAAAAAGTTCCTCACACCGAGCAACCCTATCAAAATACATAAACCAGGTCAAAAAATGAGACCAATAATAAACACTATAAACTCATCCACATACAATATATCAACATGGTTAGTTAAAGAATTTCAGAAACTTCCACAGTTCCTCAGCCTAAGTATTAAGAATACATTACATTAGAAAATATCCAGAACCTAGAACTCACAATGACCTTTTGGTGTCATTGGTGTCATTTCTTTGTGCCCTAGCATACCAAGAGAAAAACTCCTTACATACACCAGGCAGTGGTTAAAGTCAATAGACATGGGTAATGAAAAAATAGAGGAATATCTTGCTTTGATAAAGTTATGTATCAATGAGAACTATTTTACATTTAAAGATGAATACTATTGCCAAATAAATGGACTAGTGATGGGAAATCCATTATCTCCATTTCTAGCCAATTTGTTCATGAGTTTTCTGGAGACCCACACAACAAATGCTTTCCCATTTTTATTTAAACAATGGTTTAGATATGTTGACAACATCTTTGCAGAGTTAACAAGAAACTTGCTGAAGATACCTTGAAGTTACTTAATTTTATAGACAGCTCGGTAAAATTCACAATGGAAATAAAATCAGAACACAAACTCCCTTTCTTGGATATAATAGCCATCAGAACTAACAATAAATTAGAATTCGGAATTTTTAGAAAACCTACACACATGGATAATTACATAAAGAACAAAGGATATAACCCAAGACCACATAAACATGCAATTTTCAACAGTTTGGCCTTCAGATTGGTACCATACCCTTGAAAGATGAGGAATATAAGAAAGAGCTCCAAAACATCATAGAGGTAGCCTATAAAAACGGCTTTGCAAAAGAATTAGTATACAAGAAAATCCAAAAATTTAAAACAGATAAAGACAGAAAGGAAATTACCACACTACAAAAAATAACAGAAGACAATAGTTTTAAAAAGTTCACATTTCATCCTTGGGCACATAAAAAATTCCAAAAGATATTCAAGCAGTGGAATATCAAACTAGCACCCATCAATAAACATAGTTTAACTAACATATTAAGGACAAACACAAAAGATAAAATTCCTAGAGCTAAAATGTCAGGCATTTACCAGATAAATTGTAGTGATTGCAAACTTAAATATATAGGCAAAACAAAAAGGAACATAGGGGTGAGACTAAAAGAACATTTTATAAATATAAGACACAAAGAAACTGAAAAATCTGTCATCGCATATCACTTTTGGAATTCAAACCACAACATCCATAATGAAATAAATCTAATCAAGTCGATCCAAAATCCAATAGAATTGACAAAATGGAAAAAACTCCTCATACAAAAAAACAAAAGCCATCTAATGAATTTCAATTTCCCTCTGGAAAAGGATCTCATCTTTACATACATCAAGCAAGTAATAGTAATATAGTAATAGTAATATTTATTTTCATCATTATTACAATAATACAAATAAAGCTTACATCTAAAACTTATGTCTAGTGCACCAGTTTTCTAGCTCCCCCATATTTAGCCCCTAGGCTGTATATATGGGATAAAGCTACTATACCATCTCTCCACTTTACAAACTATGCTCGTTCAGCTGTACCTTTCATAAGCTCCTTATCCACTTATCCCTTGTGTTGCCTAAAAATGTCCCCATCATTTTAATTATTTCTACTTTTGTGCTTCCCAACATTCTTAATGCTACTGCTTCTTTGTTTAACTTGTCCCATTTTTTATTCCATATAACCTCTCTCCACCTTTTAACCTTATCACATTCTATTAGACAATGAAAAGTACTACCCGATTCATCACACATAATACATCTCCCCGAACCATTATATCCATTCCTTTTTAAAAATATTACTCCTGTGCGCATCCACGCAAGACCTATTCTACCAAATTGATTACATATATCTACATACTTCTCCCTTCCCCAATCTCTTTTAACTGATTTATACAAAATCAATGACCTTTTATCCTCAAAACTAGCCCATATCTCTTGTTTCTCGATATCTTCCACCCTCAATCTCACTTCTTTCCAAAACCCACTATTATTATATTTATCTAATAGGAAAATATTCCTCATGCCAATTTCTTTTAGGACATTTCCCATCTCCCCTAACCAGCACTCTTCTCCTAGGACAGCTTTTTGAAACTGTATACATTCTTTTAATATATTATTATCTTCTAAATTTAAACATCTATACCAATACTTCAATATTCTTTCCACTATTATACCTTTTCTCCCTACCCTTCCTAGCTCTGCCAGTGCCACGCCCCTTGGTGAACTCTTGGGTAAACCCAAAACTTCTTTACAAAACATTCTATGGACTATATCAATCTTAATCCATCCCTTTGCCACCCCCCATATTTCTATTCCATATAACATTTTTGACTCTACTACAGCTTCATATAGCCTTTCCAACCAGTTCATTGTTAGCGTGGGTGTTTTGCACAAGCAAACTCTAACAGCTTTCATCGCTAGCTTTCCTTTCAATTGTGCATATTTAGCTTGTGCTTCCCACTTCCCGTTGCTTGAGAATCTAATGCCCAAGTAATCAAATTCTTTTACCACCTCTATTTGCTCTCCATTTATATACCATCTTTCCTCTCTTTTCAATTTTGATCCTTTCTTGAACACTATTATCTTGGACTTTTTTATATTCACCTTTAGCCCCCATTCCATACTAAATTTTGCAATTTCATTAATAGCATGTTGCAACCCTATCACTGTTACTGCCCCAGCTACTAGATCATCTGCAAATAGTAACCCTGGTATTTCCTTGTTCCCTATGACTGGGCAGTGTTTATTACTTTTCATTATTCTATCTAAAATATCATCTATAAATAAGTTAAATAATATTGGACTAAGTTTACAACCTTGCCTCAGACCTAAATTTTGCTGAATATAATCAGTAGTACTATTTCTTCCACATTTTACACAAAATTTAATTCCTTCATACAATTTTTGTACCCCCTCGATGAATGCAGTGCTGACTCCTTTGTTCCTCAATTTATATGCCAAAGCCTCTCTGTTTATAGTATCAAAAGCCTTCTCGAAGTCTGCAAAAAATATGTATACCCTACCCCTTTTATTTCTTAAATATTTGTTTACTATAGTTTGAATTATCATTATGTTATCTATTGTTCTTTTTCCTCTCCTAAAACCTGTTTGGTATTCTGATAACTTATCTTCCCTCTCTACCCACTCGTATAATCTTCTAGCTAATATACCAGTGTATATCTTGCCTAATATAGATAATAAACTAATTCCTCTGTAGTTGCTTGGATTATTTGTATCTCCCTTTCCTTTATACAATGGTACAATAATGCTCACTTTCCAGCTTTCCGGTATCACTTTCTTCTCTTTGATTCTGTTAAATAGCTGTGTCAACAACTTTGTACCCTCACCTAACTCCCCAAAATTTTTCCAAAATTCCCCCGGAATTCCATCGGACCCTGTAGCCTTCTTCTGTTTTAATTTTTTTATTTCATACTCTACCTCTATGGTTGTAATCTCTTTGTCTAAGTGCTCCACTCTGTTCTCAAAATTTCCCCAATATACTTCACTTTTTTGAACTCTTCCTCCCCCCAATAAACCTTCGAAATGATATTTCCATTCCCTTGGTGTTATCGTATTAACTACCTGTTTCTTTCTGTACATTTCCTTAACAACTGACCATATATATTTATTTTCTTTCCCTCTGACTGCCTCCTTAATCTTTTCTCCCATTCTTTGCTGCCAATCCTGCTTTTTCTCATCTAGTAGACATTTATAACCCCTTTTATTTGCTAAAAAAATTTGCCTATCTTCCTCCTCTTCTGACCTTCTCCATCTATCCATTTCTTTCATCACTTCTTTCTTAGCCTTTCCACACTCTTCATCATACCACCCACACTGATTTACATTCACTTTAGGCTTCACTTCCATCCCACTACCTGCCCACTTAACCATTGATTCTAGCCTTTCCAGAGCTCCCTTTATCCTCCCACCCTGTACTGCTTCTCTAATACCAAGTTTCCTTAATTCACCACACATGGAAGTTAAATTACACCTAAATTGTTCTGCATTCTCATATTACTATTACTAATATTACTACTATTACATCAAGCTGGAAATGACATTAACATCAGGAAGTCCAACGGCGACCTCTACATCGGAACCAACAGACTCGTTAGTGGCTCTTAGCTGATGATGAAGACAAGGTGTCTTCAAAACGTGTTCAAGGTAATTATCTTGTAAGAGTGAAGTTAGAGTGTGTTGCCACATGAATTTTATTAATATACTGAGTTCTGTTTCTTAGATACGAATTGAACCAATCCTTTGCTAAACCCCAAACTCCATAGCAACCTAGTTTATCTACCTATATTAATTTATCTATGTTTACACATTCAAAAACTTTTGACAAATCTAGGAAGATGGCAATTACTTTCTCCTGATTATTTACTGCCATTATTATAATACTGTTTACTTTATCTATTGCATTTATTGTCATTATTTGTTCCTGAAAACTGAATTGCCATACTGATATTCTATTCAATCTTTTAAAATAAGTTTGTATTGCTTTAAATATATGCCTTCTATTATTTTGGAAAAGTTAGATCATAATGTAGTTGGTCTGTAATTTTCTGTACTCGTTTTATTTCCTTTTTGTTTATATAATGGTCTCACAATTACTTGCTTTAATGTTTCTGAAAATTTGCCTTCCTTTAGTGATGTATTTACCATATGGGTTAGGACCTTCACCATCTCATACTTAAGATGTTTTACTATTTTGTACGATATCTCATCCATACCACCAGAGGGTTTTGCTTTTAGCCTATTTATTTCCTGCATTCATTTTCCTGTTATTTTAAAAATTCCCATAGAATGTATTTGTTCCAACAGTTTGATTAAATTAGGTGAACTGATACGGGTTGACTTTTTTGCACTTAAATGATTCGCTACATTAATATAGTAGTAATTAAAGATATTACATATCTTTTTGGATTATTGCTATCCTTATTCCCAATTTTTATAACAATATTTTCATTCTGTTTATTTTTCCTTTGCTTATGTATATTATTTATTATACTCCATGTTACTTTTGTCTTTTTTCTGATTTTATCACTACTTCTTGTTATGTAGACTTTTAGCCATTCCTACTACCTTTCTAAATGTTATATTATATTCTCTATGCATTTTAATGACTCCTCTCCCATATGTGGATTTTTTATTGAATTTAGAAGTCTCATTCTTTTCCATGGCTTTTTTTTATATCTTTTGCCATCTATTTTTCATCTTTACGATATTTTATATTAGAATTTTATTTTAAGCCTTTTTAAAGGTAAATTCATATTTAATCCTGTTTTATTATATTATTAAAAATGTTATATTTGTTATCAATGTTATCAACTCTGTATATAGTCATCCTCCATGGTTTAGTGGTACCATACTAGCCTAAGGTCACAGTTCAAACCCAGCGGATGGATTTTTTCAGGTGTAAAAATCTTTGGTATGGCTTTCTTCAGAAGGGAAGTACAGCCGGTGGTCTCGTGTCTTAGATTTACAGCACATAAAAGAACCTCAAGCCTGATAAAGAAGCCTGTGAGCAAAATTACTGGTCTTTCATGCCCAGTATAGAATGGGGCACTAAGAACCACAGTAGTTACAGAGTGTACATAAATAAAACTCAATTTAATTTAATTTAACTCTGTATATATCCCCCAACTTGCATGAGAAAAAAATTCCTTAAATTTACATGAATTATGCTTATTTATTTATCTTTTGCATTCAAAAAGATTTTGTTGCACTTCTCATTTTACATGTACTTTTAAGAATTGCAAATAATGGTCCTCTATCTCAGCTTTTATTATTTTTATTTCCCATTTATTTTCAGGTAGATTTATGAGTACATTATCAATACAAGTTTTAGCTTGTTTAGTCACCCTAGTGGGTTCATTTATACCACTTTACAAATTCTGCCTAAATTAGGTTTTGCTCAGTTTTGCTTAGCAAGCCAATATTTACATCTCTAATAATTATTTTTATTTTACCCACATGCAATGCTCTAGCATTTTCTCTGTGCTATTAAGAAAATCATTTTTGTTATCATCTATAAACTCCAATTACTATAATATCATCCTTTTAGATGATCTGCTACCTCACATACCATTTCCTCTACAAAATTGCTACAGCCTATTTCTTTGTATTAGCTACTACATTGCAACTCCTCCAGTACTATGACCCTGCCTACAATAGTAGGCCTTTATAATTGTTTGCCCTCAAGTTTTAGGACATGTTCTGTGAAAATCATGGCATCAAGATAGAGATCGTTTGTATTTAATTCTATTATTATCCTTTTATTGCTTATATATTGCACATTTTGATGGAACAAAGCAATGCTTATTTTATTTTTACCTCTTTTAATTATCTCCCTAGTTTTGCTGGCATTTTCATTTATTGTTTTATCAAAATTTGTCAGACTATTACTTTTCATTTCAGTATTTTTGCTAGTTACAAGCTTTGATATAGTTTCAGTGGACCAGTGTTGTTAATCACTACAACTGCTGAGAAGCTAATGATGACTACTTACACTTTCACGTAATGTTTGAGAACTCTTGCATAAACAGTTATACTTTTCACTGACTGTCTGCACTTCTGATTCCTTCTCTTCAAAAGCATATTTCAAATGTGAAAGTTGATCATTAAGGTTTACTATCACCTCTGATTTTTGTATATTGTCACACTCAGCACTTTGTAGCTGCATTTTTAGCACTCTTTCCTGTAAACATACAAGCAGATCTTGTGATCTTGCTCAGAAATAAATAAAGAAATAATTACAATAATAACAATTTTAGAAAACCTTTTATATTTTCTTATTAAAACTATACTTATAAGAAAATTATTATTTTCTCTAATATTAATCTTAATTCATAATCGTGGTAGAAGTAGAACTGTATTACCTTATATTCTATAGCAACAAAATGAACAGATAGAGCAAACTTGCAACAAAATGTTATATTCTTAAGAGGTTGGCAAAGTATTTAACAGTAAAGCACTGATAAAAATATATTATGTGCTTATCTACCTTTCTCTCTTGTATACTACTGAATTATAGGGCTGTAGTAAAAAAAAAAATAAAATATGGATTGTATACTTAAACTTCAGAGAAGAGCAATCAGACATATTTTTAAGTTAAAACAAAAAGAATCATATAAGAGCTACTTTATTAGTAGTAAATAATGACAGTCTACTCAATATATGTGTACAACATTATATTACTGATTAGACAAAAGCAAAGTGCAGATAATACAAAACATACCATAAACAAGGGTAACTGTTATAGAAACAGAGTAAATAAATCCAACTGATTATATGTTATAGGCATAAAGTTCTATAATAAGCTACCAAATGAAATAAAACAATTATCAGGAGAAACTTTAAACAGAGCTGTAAAAACTATACCCATAAACAAAATAATGTACTCCATACAGGATTTTTAGTAACTAAGTTTGTAACAACTCTAACGTGATTATGAGTAGTGTAATACTTTGTAAACCGACTTGTTCTAACACTGGATTATACAGTATCAGAATCAAATACATGAATTTGAATAGTCTATATGCAAAAGTGTTGCACGTGAGTTAGACATATCAGCATATTCAAAATAATCACGAACTACTCTAAAGGTACAATAATGTAACAGCCTTTGGCTTATTTTCTTTAATGTTCTGAATCAGTGGTCATTTTCTTACTTGCATAAAATAACATTTCATTTATCCGATACGTTGTATGAGCTTTTCATTGTTTATTTTTATTTTGAGCCCAAGTGAGGGGAGCAGGAAATTACAAATCAACATTTCCATTAAAGAAATTCATAAGATCCAGAGATTACTACAGTTGGTATAATTTTGATAGCAGCTACAGTTTAATATTTCATTGAAACTCTTCTTTAATCTCTTTGTACTTCTGCATTCTTCTGCAAGTTTCAACAGCAACTGTTAGGCATTTCTGCGTAATCTCAAATCTTCTGACTACAAAAAGAAAGTACATTAGTTGAAACATGCACATGTTTGAAGGTAAAATGCTAATTTCAATATAAAAAGCAAAAGTGTTACCTTCAAATACTTGAGGCATAAGTTCACAGAACCCACCTCATTTCGCAGCATTTAGCAACTTTTATTGCCGGACTATGCTAAAAAACCAACTTTATTCCCTCATATGCAGCTTGACTCATTAGAACACTTAATAGTGTATCCATAAAGGAATAATTCTGTACAATAAGATACCCTGATCTTTGAAAGCAATGCCAGGGAAAATCTTCAAATCTAAAGTGCAAAAACTATTATTAAAACACAAATTTTACAATATTAATATCTAGAACACTTGTTACTATTATATTAAGGTAATTGTAATCCTAATGTATTTATGTATATATTAAGTCATTAGTAATCATTCTGTAATTTAATGATGAAGCCATACATTCATATTATATATTTGCGGTGAATAAAAATCTAATCTAATCTTAACATAATCTGCCCTGTGGTACATTATACAATGCTAGTATAACCAAGTAACTGATAATGTGAAACATCTCACTTCAACTTAAACACCCTTTCTTGCTTCCTTATCAGTTTTCCTAGGACACGTGTTTGCCCGCATCATCAGCTACTCAGGCAAATGGTAGGTGAAACAAGAAAGAGAGTATGAGTTCTCCTAGTTTTCTATGGAAGGGTATACTGCTTAAACCAGAAAAGCTCAAACATGTTCATAAATTGCTTTCAAAAGCATTTTAATTGATCATCACAGAGAAATGAGAGCCTAATCTTGATTATTAGAAAAAACGGAAAAGGCTTAAATAATACTGAAGAAAACTTGACCTTTAATCATAAGGTTGAAAATAGAACTAGTATGTGAGTTTTACTGTCTCTACTGCATACTTACAGTAAGTAGAGACAGTACCTTCTGTATTCCATTCAAAAATTCAATATCAAGATTTCACTGGAAATACATGTTTTGAAGTCCTCTAAACTCAAAAAAGTATTTTTAGAAAAAGGTCTTTATGTGTTTGTGAAGAGCATAACTCAAAAATGAGAAGTCTGTTAAATACCAAACTTTTAAGGATGTGACACAGTGACTTTCAAGAAAATGCCCCCACACCAACTACATTTTACATAGAACATGTTTTGAAAATTTTGATTTTTTCAAAAAAGGTTCTAATGATTTTGATTAAAATACCATATTTTTAAGATATTTTCATGAGAAATGTGTATCTTCACAGGCTATTCCCATAAACCAATTATTGCTAATTATTCACCAATTATTGGTAAACCATAAGAGATAGACAAAATCTTACCACATAAAAAATGTAGATCTTGTTGAGGCACACAATTTATTCAAATAACATTTTTTGTGCAGTTAACCAATTCCGAGATATTCTTTGTTATTGGTTTCAATTTTCAAATACTTGTAATCTTCTCAAGTGGAAAATCACTATTTCCTCTCTCTCTCTCTCCCTCTCCCTCTCCCTCTCTCTACCATGTAAAGGAGAATGGAATTTTAAAGCCATCGCATAGCGACCCACTCTTAAAAGATATGAATATGAAACGTCTGGGAAGAAGAAGGAACCCAGTAGACCACGGCCCACAAGCCCAGATAATACTTCATTTAATATTGATATGAATATTGCTTGAAACCTACTCTATTCCCTTGTACAAGAAAATATGTAATATAATAATTTCCTCAAGCATTTATCTTAACAAAAAATAGATGTGATTTTAATTAAATTATATTTGAGCTATTAATGTGACGTATTAATTGTATATTTTGAATTTTCTATGAAAGCTTATACCTATAAATTAAAGGAGGAACTACAAGGAAAATTCACAAAAGATTTAAATTCAAAGTAAGTCAAATTATAGAATATGGAATAAAAATAAACCTGTATGAAGGAAAAACAGAAAATGAGCTAGAGTTAATGGAACTAACTTTAAAAGGAACAGGAACAGATATGGAGATAAAACAGGGAAAGGTACAGACAAACAAGGGATGATATGATGAGTGTAAAAATGCAAAAAAGAAGGTTTTCAAAGAACTTGATAAATCGACGGTAAAGAAGCAGACAGCAAAATTTGATGCTTTACAAATGGGGATATAAATGCTCGTTAGAGACAAAGAAAAAAGAATGGCAAGAAAATATTGAAAATAAACTATAGAGGGCAACTGAAAAGAAAGATAGTAAAAATATATATGAGAAATAGTAAGAAAGGTGAACAGGAAAGTAGGGGAGAAACGACATCACACCAACTGAATGGATAGACTATTTCAAAAACCTGATTGGGGAAGGGATATAGATAAGGTTAGAGCATAGAATGTTTGGACAAGAGGCGATAACAAATGAAAAATTAGATAGAGAAATATCAACCCAGTATATTTACAACTAAGAGATATATAGAAAGGGAAAGCAGTAGGAACAGATGGAGTACCAGGAGAATTTTGCAAAAAATATGTGAAAACTCAAAGATGATTAGAATTAATCTCGGAATTATTAAGCAAAATAAAACTAAAAAATGTCATACTGGAAAGCTGGAAAACAAGTACATTAGTACCAATTTATACAGGAAACAGAGGAGTAAATAGGCCTGAGAACTATAGAAGAATAAGTCTACTATCTATACTAAACAAAAAACTATGGAAGGTTACAAGTTGAGAAGTAAACAAAATCTCGAAAAGTTCAGATCTTTTAGGGGCAGAATGAGATCACAATAGCAGACAGTAAGAGGATTTGGTTTTTGGAACTGTGAAGCTTTGAGAAACAAAATTTATATGGGAACTTTACAGCATTTACTGGAGAAGCTGAACTATCTGGCAGTGGTAGAAACATGGTTAAAGGAAGATGATATAGAAAGAAAGGACTATACTTATGTGGGAAGAGGGTGAGAGTATTCACAGGGCTGGGATTTGTTTATTAAGAAGACCCTGAGTACAACAATTAAAGAAACTTGGTCCAGGTCAAAGGAAGTATTATGGGTCATAATTCAAGGCAAACAGCTAGATGAAGGTGAGGCATAGTATATAACCTGCCAGCTAACTCACAGTTTCATAATGCAGAATTATACCATCTTTTAGAGAAAGATATAGAGAGGCCAACGTAAGAATAGGGGAAAATCATGTAAATTTAATGGATGGGCGAGATAATGATGTATTACAATAAGAGAGAGTCTTAGACACAGTAAAGATAAAGTTGTGGACAGGGGAAGTGAACAATTTATTGACTTTTGTGAACTAAATGCACTTGACATTCTAAACAGGAAATTCGGAGAGGATGAACATGGGGAATATAGCTTTATAAATACAAATGGCCAAAGTGTAATTGACTATGGATTATGGTCAAGCAATATTAAATACATGGTAAACAACTTTAAAGTCACAAATTTATGTACAAACAGTGGACATTTTCCACTAATAACAGACATAAACCTGAAAGCAAAGGTAGGAGAACAACAGGTAGAAAGAGAAAAAAATGCAGAGAAGGAAAATGAAGATATTCAAATGGAGGGTTTTATATAAGACATAAATTCAAAGGTAGGACAAATTTTAGAAAGAGGAATAATGGTAAATAATAGGGAAGAAAATTCAGGAAAAGCATTAGAGTTACTGGAGTTACTAACAACAAGAGGAGGGAGAGGAATGGAAGCAAGACAAGGTAGAAAACAGGAAAGTAAAGGGTGGTTTGATGAAGAGTGTAGAGCACAGAAAAAAGAAATATATAAAGATCTTATTAAATGGAGGAGAACGGAAGAAGAACTGGGCAGGAAAAATCTGTTGCCTATGAAATGGAGATACAAATGTCTACTAGAGGTGAAGAGAAAAAAATGGCAGGAAAATACAGGGAAAAAGATAAAAGGATCTATAGAGGGAAAAGACAGAAAAAAATACAGGAAGTAGTAAGAATGGTAAACAAGAGGGGGGAAGCAAAATATGAGATCATACCAAATGAATGGCAGAGATATTTCAGAGAACTGATTGGGGAGGGAAAAAGACTAAATTAGAAATAAGAGAAGGAACAATAAAAGTAACTAATGACAAACTAGACAGGCAATTCACAATGCGAAAGGTCTACCAGCAACTAAAGGGTATATAAAAAGAAAAGGCTGTAGGATATGATGGAATACCAGGAGAATTTTGGAAAGTATATGGTGAAACAAGAAAGGGCTTAGAAGTGATGACAAAGGTATTAAACAAAATAAAAGAAAGTGTTGAAATCCCAGAAAGTTGGAAAATAAGCATGATAGGAAAAATATTTTAGGAAAAATATACACAGGAATATTAGCAGAAAGGTTAAAAAATTGGGCGGAACAAGAAAAGAAACTGTCAGAAATTCATGCAGGTTTCAGGAAAGGGAAACAAACAATAGATAATGTGCTCATAATAAAGACAATAATATACCTCAGTAAGAAGAGAGGAAGGGTATATATGTTCTTTGCAGATTTTGGGAAACCATTTGATACGATAAACAGAAAAGCTCTATGGAAATTAAGGAGAAAAGGGGTAAGTGAAAACTACATAAAGGAAGTAGAAAAAATCTATAAAGGGGTAAAGTTTTGCATAAGATGGGAAAAAAACAAAATCACAGAGATGACATAGCAAAAAATGTCATCTCCGTGAGGTTACTCTTAAGGTTACCAAGTCTCTATAGGATTGAGACAAGGCTGTAAATTGAGTCCAATTTTATTTAATTTACTCATAAACAATATAATAGGCAAAGTCCAAAAAGGAAATCAGCACTGCCCAGTAACAGCAAAAAAGAAATTGATGCAGTAATTTGTATCACAAATTACTTAAATGTAAATAATGATTGTAATATGAATATGCATTTTTATGTGACATTGATTTCAGATGTTTATTGATTGTAAATATTGTTGGGAAGTAAGTTTATAGGGCCTTACTGAAACTGTCAATAATAGCGCAATAATGCAGAGAGGGGGTGAGCTGTTTATCATTATTGGGAACGAGGAAATTACGTAATGTTGGCGCGTTTTCGGTAAAAACTTCTGGAATATTTCCTAAAGCATATGTATTCATAATTTTAATTGGATATTAAAATAGACGCTAATGTTGGCGCGTTTTATTAGCCAATAGCAGTTCATTTATAATCTTTAGGCGTATCTGATTGCAGGAGTATAAATAAGCCAAGTCAGAGGTAGATCGCTGTCAGTTCATCACAAATCTTTGTACACTACACGTCGTCGTCAGTCAGTTCGTCATACATCGGATATAGATTCACAAGTTACGCGCAGCAGAATTATGAAAGATCTAAAGTATTGTAAGGTTAATTATACAAAAGATTGAAGTACGTGAATTAAAAGTGATCAGTTAGAAGTTATTATAACAGTTTCAGTTTGGCGAGTATCTAGATCAATATGTAAAAGTGATAGTGAACGTGTTCGACAATAAAAAATTATAAAACAAATTTCTCCATCAGTGTTCTTTTTGGATAAAAGATTCCTTTCCGTTTACACAACCCTGATCAAGACACATGTTCGACCCAAGATAAGATAATAGCTAGCCGGAGGACAATATACAAAACTTAAAATTCTTTCGAACACTAACACTGATGCAAATTGCTAACACAAGATGGAGCTACAAACCGAACAAATGAATGACGTCACAAGATGGCTTCAACACCGATGTAAACAAACATTATAACATTAATACCGTAACAAATTGGCACCACAACGTGGGGCTACGCAATAATGTTAAATAATTACGTAAACAAGAATGTTACTTCAAATTGGCGCCCAGAACGTGAAGCATAGTGACCAGGAAAGGAACACGATGACCAGGAAAGGATCAGCATAACCAGAACGTGGAGCATAGTGACCAGGAACGGAACACGATGACCAGGAAAGGATCAGCATAACCAGTACGTGGAACGAATGCAGCAGTGAAATGATCTACAAGACGCAGATTCCAGAAACAACAGGGACGATAGACTACGATCGTAATTCTGAGATTACAAGGCAACAGGGTAATTCAACTACAAAAACATCGAGAAGACGTAGATTCATCGTAATACAACGCAGAAGCGACATACAAACCTAGGAGAGAGGGGCAGGAAGCTGGACATCAATGTAACAGCAACAGACAGCATCACAAAGGTCAGAGTATCGTAATTTTTTTTAGAAAACAAAAACAATGGCTACTAATAATATTGAAGAAACAATGATGGAAGGGGATAGTGTAACAGTTAGCTGTAATTCAATACAGGTTACAGAAAAAAGCTCAAACGATGTAGTATTGGAGGGAGGAAATGTTAGTGCAGGAAGTGAGAATATAATAGCAGGAAATATTAATTCTGATACTAGAATGATTATGGAAATGCTGAAAAAGATTAATGATAATATGCAAAAGAGTTTTGAGAAATTGAGAGAAGATATGCAAAAGAGTCATAGGGAATTGAGGGAAGATCTTAGTAAGAAAATAGATCAAAGCAGGGAAGAAATTGAAAAGAAAGTTACGAAGCTAGATAGTAGTATGCCAAAAATGAGTGATGAAAAGGAAGTAATAGCAAGTGAGATAGGAGAAGTTTCAAAGAAAATGCTAGACATGAGCAGGGAAATAGGTAACAAAAAAGGTGAGGTTAATACTAAAAGTGAGGTTAATGTAGAATGCACAGAGTTAGGAAATCAAGTGAGTAGTATTTCAAGTGAGATAAGAGAGATAAAAGAGTTTATGAATGTAGATGTGAATCAGGCGCAAGTTAATTTCAGAGGGGAGATATCAGAAATACAGAATGAGACAGTAATGCAAAGAAATAAATTGTACCAAGATGTTCAAAATGAAAACTCCAGTCCAGTACAGTTTAGTACAGATTTGTCAGAGTATTCTCAGATTAAAAAGATAGCAGAAGAATTGAAAATGAAAGTTGGTAAAAGATGTATTGTTCAGGAAGCTTTAGATGGTTTTCGAATGTTATCATGTGATGAAATTTCATATGAATACAAGAGGTTATTCATGAACAAAAATTTGAAGGTTAGGATACGGCTACGAGTAATGTTTAGCCACACACAATTTGATCCAGGAGGGTAAATAGCAATGTGATGTAAAGTAAATGCTGGATAGTTAAAGATGACTTGCAGAGAAATGTATTGGAACGTAAGAGGGTTAATTATTTATATGTCATTTGAAAAGAGAAATAAATATATATATATATATATAAAAAAAAAGAGAAATGTTTAAAAAAAAAAAAAAAAATTAAATTTGTAGTAACTGTAACAACATTTGAAAATTAAGAATGCAAAGATTGAAACTTAATATGATGTTATATTAAAGTAAAGTACATAAATACTATTCCAAGAGTATTGTTAAGATAAAGTACAAAATAACAAAAATGGGTAAAAACAAAACAAATACTTATGTAGCAAACAGAAAAGGTGAAACATTGTCTAGATTTAAGAGATATCAATATATTTGTGTAGAGGGTGAATATTTTGGTAAATATGTGTAATAATTACAAAATTCTTAAATGCACAAATTTTTGTTAACAACTTAAGAAAGTAAGTAATTTGGTAACAGTAATTAAATAATTTAGGGTACAGTATTTGCTATAAAAAAAATTTTGTGATGTCAGATTAATATCTAAATTAATTAAACCAGAGCCAGTAAGTAGTGGCGAGATAAAAAAAACAAAAAAACATGTCATGTGTTAAATGCGTGTGAAGTGTTAAGTGAAAGTGATAGCGTGTGTTCCAAGATTTAGGAGACTAAAAACACAATTATAAAATTTCCAAACAAGTTGTAAATATTTATAATTATGTTTCTAGTGGGGCATATGATGCAGTAATTTGTATCACAAATTACTTAAATGTAAATAATGATTGTAATATGAATATGCATTTTTATGTGACATTGATTTCAGATGTTTATTGATTGTAAATATTGTTGGGAAGTAAGTTTATAGGCCCTTACTGAAACTGTCAATAATAGCGCAATAATGCAGAGAGGGGGTGAGCTGTTTATCATTATTGGGAACGAGGAAATTACGTAATGTTGGCGCGTTTTCGGTAAAAACTTCTGGAATATTTCCTAAAGCATATGTATTCATAATTTTAATTGGATATTAAAATAGACGCTAATGTTGGCGCGTTTTATTAGCCAATAGCAGTTCATTTATAATCTTTAGGCGTATCTGATTGCAGGAGTATAAATAAGCCAAGTCAGAGGTAGATCGCTGTCAGTTCATCACAAATCTTTGTACACTACACGTCGTCGTCAGTCAGTTCGTCATACATCGGATATAGATTCACAAGTTACGCGCAGCAGAATTATGAAAGATCTAAAGTATTGTAAGGTTAATTATACAAAAGATTGAAGTACGTGAATTAAAAGTGATCAGTTAGAAGTTATTATAACAGTTTCAGTTTGGCGAGTATCTAGATCAATATGTAAAAGTGATAGTGAACGTGTTCGACAATAAAAAATTATAAAACAAATTTCTCCATCAGTGTTCTTTTTGGATAAAAGATTCCTTTCCGTTTACACAACCCTGATCAAGACACATGTTCGACCCAAGATAAGATAATAGCTAGCCGGAGGACAATATACAAAACTTAAAATTCTTTCGAACACTAACACTGATGCAAATTGCTAACACAAGATGGAGCTACAAACCGAACAAATGAATGACGTCACAAGATGGCTTCAACACCGATGTAAACAAACATTATAACATTAATACCGTAACAAATTGGCACCACAACGTGGGGCTACGCAATAATGTTAAATAATTACGTAAACAAGAATGTTACTTCAAAATTCCTGGATTATATGCAAATGATTTAAGGGTAGGATCCATAACATTAGTCAGGTTACAAAGGGCAATAAATGAAGTTCAGAAATTCTGTGAAGAATGGGGAATCAAAATAAACATAAACAAGTCAAAAGTTATGGTCTTCAAAAAAAGGAACTAAACCGAGAAAAGAAGAAACATGGGTACTAAATGGGAAAGTATTAGAAGTGGTCAAAGAATTTGAATATTTAGGAGTGAGGCTGAATAACAAAGGGGAATGGGAGGCACATAGTAGAAAATAGAAGCAAAAGGGAGGGCTGCAATGACAGGAATAAGAATATGTAAATACACGCTAGAAATGACAACCAAGTGGCTGGAAAGATTGTACAGGCTCCAATGGAATAAAAAATGCTTTATGCAATAGAGATCTTGGGGGGGGGGCCACAGATGTAAGCAAAAAGGTAGATCATATGTACAGAATGTTCTGTAAAGAAGTATTAGGGTTACCAAGATCAGCGCCAAGAGAAGTAGCTTTAGTATACAGCTAGAAAAAACAAGAAGGAAAGGAATAATAAATTTCTGGTGTAGATATTTGGTTAAAGAAAAGGGAGAAATCTTAAAGTTATGCATGAAGCAGCAAAAAAAGCTTAGAGAACAAACAGTTGGTGGGCAGGGATAGGAAGAATTATGGGGAAAATAGGAATGGGAGACATATGGAAGCTAGAAGAAAGGAATGAAAGTGATGTAGGTAAACTGGTAAAAAGTAGAATAGGAGAGACAGAAAGGCAGGAGATACGAGGAAGTTTAGAAAACAATAAATCATTACAATTCTATAAAAAATAAAGAACCATATGTAGATTACTGCAACAGGCAAGAAAAAGAAAGGATAGCTGGATGAGAAAAGGAACAATATTTCTAAGAGGGATAAGAGGTAGAGATAAAGGAATATGTGAAATGTGCGGTAAAAAAGAAAGTGTAACACATTATATTACAGAATGTAAGGAGTTAGCATTATGGAGAAAAAAGGTTCAGAAGGAAAAATGAGAAAAAATTGAGAGGAAAGTTGTAGCTATAAAAATGTTAACAGGGAAACAAGAACGGAAGATTAGAAGTATGGGTGACTTTTTACAGAAAGCAAAAGAAAAATGGGTGAGGAAAGTAAAGAGTATAAGAAAAGAAGACAGAGGGAAGGAGGGGGATAACTAAGATAAAAGGGAAGGGACAACATGAGCTACCAGGTGGGGCAAATGGCCTGGGTGCCATGCAAGCCGAGAGTAACAAGGTTAACTTAATTTGTACATAGTTTATGTTAGACAAATGAAAAAAATAAAAAAAATTGTAAATGCTATGTAAAAGAAGTTGTACAAATAAATTCATTCAAGTTATCTATACTAGGGAAGGCGTATACAGGAATTTTGGCAGACAGATTAAGGGAATGGGTAGAAACTGAAAAAAGGATATTGGAATCCCAGGTGGTTTTAAGAAAGGATGACAGACTGTAGATAACATATTTATAATAAAGACTATAATAGATAAATATTTGAGTAGTAAAAGAGGAAGGGTATATATGCTTTTTTCCTGAGTTTGGAAAAAATTTTGATAAAATGAATAGAGAAGCTTTGGAATATAAACTAAGGAGAAAGGCAGTAAGTGACATGTTTATATGAGAAATTAAAAAAAATATATAAAGATGTAAAGTTTGGTGTGAAAAAAGCAGCATCACAGAGACGATTCAACAAAAAATAGGATTAAGACAGAGTCAAGCTGAGGCCAATATTATTTAACCTATTCATAGATAATATATTAGAAAGAGTAAAAATAGGAAATCAGCATTGTCCAGTAATAAGGGATAAGGAGATTTCAGGTTTATCATACGCAGACAAACTTATGGTAGATACTATATCTATAACAGGGTTACAAAAAAGCAATAAATGAAATTCAACAATTTTGTGAAAAATGGGAAATTAAGGTAAATATAAATAAATCCAAAGTGATAGTTTTTAAAAAAAGGAAATAAATTGAGAAAGGAAGAAAAATTGTTTCTAGGTGGTCAAGAACTGGAGGTAGTCAAAGAATATGACTATTTAGGAGTAAGGTTCAGTAATAATGAGGAATGGGGAGCACATGGCAGGAAGATGTTAGCTAAAGGGAGGGCAGCTATGACAGGTATATGAATATGCAAATATATATCAGAGATGTCAACGAAATGGTTGGAGAGAATGTACAAGGCATTGGTAGAGTAAAAAATGCTCTATGCAGTGGAAATATGGGGGGGAGGGGGGTATTAATTAAGAAAATTGACAAAATGTATAGAATGTTTTGTAAACAATTAATTGGACTACCAAGAGCAGCACCAGGCGAGGTTGCATTAGTAGAACTAGGAGGAAAGGTATAATAGTAGAAAGATTTAAAATTTTGGTTTAGATGTATGAAAATGAAGGAAGGTGAAATCTTAAAGATATGCATGACTAAGCAAAAGGTTCTAATAAGCAAAAACAGTTGGTGGAAAGAAACTGAAAAAAAAAAAATTCTGATGTGTTACACTCACATGACTTTCTCTACTCTTGTACAAACTATTTTTACAAATGCTTATTCTCCATCTACTTCATGTTAATCAATATAAAAATTTGCAGAGTATTGTATTGCTAATTTTTTTGTAGGTGCAAGGGGGATATGGTAGGGTTTAAGCGATAGTCAAATGTTTTAAGAGCTGGTTGCTATGTGGAGCATTCCATTCTCTTTGTATGTCCAGGACATAAAAAAATGAATAACGAATTCCCACTTGAGAAAAAGTATAAGTATTGGAAAATTCAAACAAATAACAAGGAATATCTCAGAAATGGTTCACTCGACAAAAAATGTATATAACATAATTTGTGTGTTTTAATGAGATCTGCATTTTTTGTGTAGTAAACTTTTGTCTATCTCTTACAGTTTACCAGTTACGCAAAATTCATTCAGAATGAAGAGGATTTTTGGGGACATTTCCAGAAAATTCAAGATATGCATTTCATTTGCCATAAAAGTATCCTAAACATATGATATTTTAATCAAAATCATTAGAGCCTTGAGAAAATAAAAAATTTCAAAAAATGTTCAATGTAAAGGGTAGTCTGGGATGGAAGATTTTCTTAAAAATCTTTGTGTCTCATCTTTGAAAGATACTGAATCTAAATACCAAGTTTTGTATTTATCCAACTTTTAGTTTTTGAGTTGTGCTGTCCACACACACGCATGCACGCACACAAGCATACACACATGGACTTTTTTCTAAAAATGCCTTTTTTGGATTCAGGGGATCTCAAAACATGTATTTTCAGTGAAATCTCAAGATTAAAATTTTGGGTGGAATGCAATACTTCCCCTACTTACTATATGTAGTAGAGAAAGTAATAATAGAGTTAATTGGAATGGGGGATATATGGGGGCTAGAGGAAAGAAATACAAACAATTTTTGGACAGTAGTAAGAACCAAAGCAGAAGATATAGAATGACAAGAGATATGAGAAAGAAAATGAGGAGCTCGAGGGAAAGAGGTGGGAAAAGAAATGGAAAAATATGGATAGAAAAATAGTAACCATAAAGATGTTGACACGGAAAGAAGAAAAGAAAATCAAGAGTGTGGGAGAACTTTTAAGGCAGTAAAGGAAAAGGTGAGAGAGGCAAAAAAAGAATAAGTGAGCAATAAGGCTTGGGAACCAAGCAATCTGAATGGCTCAATAGGAAGTAAGTACGAGACAAATTGTACCTGAGATGTAGGCTTACGAGTGATATATAATGTATAAAAATTGTAAACCAAATTGTACAATAAATTAAAATTCATCAAAGCTTGTAATACCCTCTTCATACTGACTGGATTTTGTATAAGTGAGAAATCATGAGGAATAGAAAAAAAATTGACTGCAGGAATAAAAAAGTGTATCTTATTTAAGTATATACATGTATCAAGTAAACTTTTTGTATCATTGGGCAATTTGGAAATATTCCAATTTGTATGCTTGTACAAGCCTCATGTGAAATCTCCTGGGCAACAGCAGACACACCATGCACACATACACATCCCCAATTTCTTATTTACACTTCATACCTCATTCTCACGTTTCATTATTTCTTGCTTCAAGCTTGCGTTTAATGGCTCTAACTTCAAAACACTTTCACACAAAACATCTGCTTTCTGTAACAATAAAAATAATTGAATGACTTCCCAAAATAAGAAACAAATTTAAAAATTGTGTAATGCTCCAGTCTGCTGTGCATTTACTCACCATTTTCATATTTATATACTGATCTTCAAGCTGCTTCATTTGCTTTAAATCTTGATCCTTATGGATGAGATTTTCCTCAAGACTATCTATTGTTTTAGTCTTGTCATTAATTGCTAAGTTCAATTTTTCAAATGCATACTTCTGCATTAAAAGCTACAACAAAAAAGATTGCACTTAGCATAAATGTGTAACAAATACTTTTTCAGCACGTATACTGTATTTGCCGGCATATAAGATGCACTTTTTTCCTCCAAAAACAGGGTGTGTCTTATATAATGATAGCAAATAATTTATTGCCTCCATTTCTTCAAAATTGGCATGTTTCAATTTGAAGCAATTCCTTGCAGAGATTCACTGAGCACGTACTGTTCATTCAAACTTGAATAGTGCAAAGATCCACTTGTGTTTTAATTACAGTAATTTGCACACTTTGGCTGAAAAGTAACATTACAATTACAAGTGATTGTGTACACTAAAGTACACAGAAATAACGCTGCAGAAAGGCATTCAGCCACCTCCAGCTGAGAAAATAAAAACTTGGCAGAATCAGGAAGAGGTTTTAAAGAAAGTAACTCGCAGTAAACATAATCTAACAAGTGGTACTGCTAAATGGTCACAACTTGAACTGCTTTACTAAGATTTTAGATAAGAGATGAGCGGAACTTTCAGTTTCTGTACATATCTGTTACAATTCTTTGAATTACAGTAGATTCATTCATTTTTCCCTAAAACATGTCTTGAAAATGAGGTGCATCTTATGCGCCGGCATTTAGGTATTTATACCGTTGAACATTATGAGTAAACTGCAGTATCTACAGTTTATCTTTACAGTTCTTAAATATGCCACTGTTTAAATCCTACCTCCTCATCTCTCCCCTTTAATTTCTTTTCAAGTTCCTGTGCACGTTCCTGTAATTAATACCAGGCAAATATAATTAATAATTATACATTTACACCTATTCAAAAGTAATCCGTTTATCACAACAAGCAAATGTCACCTTGATGTTATTTACACTCCTTAATTTCTCACGTAGACGCAACTCCAAAAGGCCAACATCTTGCTCCAGGTTCACTACCTCAAACCGCAGATCATCATTGGAGTATTGCAACGTATCCAACATTTTCTCTTGCTTGACAACCTCAACAAAATAAAATGTATGATAATGTTTATAAAACATTCATCATGTTTTGTGCAAAGTAAATCAAAGTTAATTAACATTTTTCTTACTTAGTTTTGCTGTATTTCTCATGCAAACTGTATGCTTTGCAACCAAAACTCTTCATTTTCACATGCATATTATTTTATAACTGATGTTCATGAGCTACAAGTGTTGCTCAGTATAGCAGAATCAAGTAATATCTTACCTCACCATAGCAGTTCTTGTATTGGGTCTGAACTTCAGACAAATCCAGGTGAAGAAATTGTATAATGCAATCTCTGATTCTGAGCTGTAATCAACATTCACAACTGTAAATACTGTGGAAATATGATGATACAGCACAAGGGTTAAGTACATACAAAACTAACTCTAATCAAATTCAAACATATATCAATTGGTTTCAATTGTTAAGGTTTGGTTTTGTTGATATAAGATATATCATACCTTTATTTAGGAGAATATATTCTAGGAAATTCTTCTTTTCCAAGATGTGTTAAACAAGAAAGAAAGAAAACAAAAGACACATAAAAACCTTCTTTCTTCTGTTGTATGTAATTTTGATGTTCTAAAATGGGCATCACCAATTAACTTGATTTTGTACTAGAGTAAGCAGGCTTGCTCCATGCACTGCAGTGATATGAGTTAGAAATGGGCTTCTGAAAGCAGTGCTGGGTCTCTCGTTTCTTTGTAATACTCAGTTATTAAGTATGTAGCAGTTTGCTTGAATTATGTTAAATGCCAATTAATTACCAAGATGCCGTTCATATTCTGCTATAAATGCGAGTTTTTTGTTACAAATTAATTCTCATATTGTTAGCGTTACAATGGTATTGGCCAATTTAAGGAGCTTGTTGTTTTCCTTTGTTATTACTATAATAATTGTCATTAGTTTTTGCAAATGTTTATATTATAACTACCAAACCTAGAAAATATGTATATGTTCATATCAAAAATATAAATACCAATGTAAGAGACATTACAATAGAGCAATTATTCCACCAACCATGAAGCTACAATAGGTATAATAACCTATGAATGGTGGATTATGTATTTTAAATCAAAAAGTTGCATACTGCTCCCGTTTTCTGAGCAGCTGAAGGTCACACAGTAAGTGATTCAGTGGAAGCAACAAGCAAGGTTAAACAAAGAGCAACCAGCTGGTGACACCTGCTCTAAAGAAAGAATGATCATTTCTTCATGCCAGCATTGTTGTAACACTTGTATTTCGCTGAATATTAAATGCAACAGGTACTATTAATTTAAAACTTGCTTGCAATATTTAATCCTGCGAAGTATGAAACTGAACAAGATGTTCAGTATCCTGCTTATCGCCAGATTTTGATGTCTGTGGGAACATTAATCAGTGTGTCTTGGGACCATCTGTTGGCTAAGTATGAGTGGATATATTTTCATGGCTGAAAAGAGAATTTATTTTTGGGGAGAATGGAAAGATAAAAGCTGAGTAAGCAAGTCTAGCTCAGTTAGTGTTCCTCATATCCATGCTAAGGACCAAATAGCCATCAACTTGAAAATTGGCTGTAACAATATAAATAATCAGCTTATATGCCTCGAGTAATTTGTTAAGTGTTTCAAAATGAAAAATGCTTCTTTCACAATTGTAAGCACAGCATAATACTATCACTTTTAATATATTCTTATCAAGAAAAACAGAACAGAGTTAAAAATTATTAACACTTGGATGTCCAATGTTTCCCTGCCCTCTCTAACGCCCAGAAGGATCATTTTGACCCCTACTATATAACATTAACATTATTTTTTTTTAAACTTGCCAAGACCAGGCTAAGGTCTATTAAAAGTATAATTAATTTATATAATAATAAAAAAAATTAACATTAATATTCTACATTATTATTTCAAAAGTATATTTGTATTCAATTATTATATTTTAATGTTTTATGTAATTTATATGCTAGTTAAGATACAGAATGGTGAATAAATATGCAATAAAGCACAAAAACATCATTATTAAAAAAACCTGATGTGTTACACTCACATGACTTTCTCTACTCTTGTACAAACTATTTTTACAAACGCTTATTCTCCATATGCTTCATATTATTCGAGATATCGAGATGTTAATCTTATTGCTAATTTTCTTGTAGATGCAAGGGGAATATGGTAGGCTTTAAGCAATAGTCAAATATTTTAAGAGCTGGTTGCTATGTGGAGATTCCATTCACTTTGCATTACCAGGACAAAAAAAAAAAAAAATCTGATGTGTTACACTCACATGACTTTCTCTACTCTTGTACAAACTATTTTTACAAACGCTTATTCTCCATATGCTTCATGGTAATCGAGATGTCAATCTTATTGCTAATTTTCATGTAGATGCAAGGGGAATATGGTAGGTTTTAAGTGATAGTCAAATACTTTAACGCTGGTTGCTATGTGGCGCATTCCATTCTCTTTGCATGCCCAGGACATAAAAAAAATCTGATGTGTTACACTCACATGACTTTCTCTACTCTTGTACAAACTATTTTTACAAACGCCTATTCTCCATATGCTTCATGTTAATCGAGATATCGAGATGTCAATCTTATTGGTAATTTTCTTGTAGATGCAAGGGAAATGTGGTAGCTTTTAAGCGATAGTCAAATATTTTAACGCTGGTTGCTATGTGGCGCATTCCATTCTCTTTGCATGTCCAGGACATAAAAAAAATGAATAACGAATTTGAGAAAAAATATAATTTAAGGAAATAACAAGCAATATCTCGAAAACGGTTCACTCAACAAAAGAAATGTATATAACATAAGTTGTGTATTTTAACGCGATCTAAATTTTTTGTGTAGCAAAATTTTGTCTATCTCTTATGGTTTACCAGTTATGCAAAAGTCGTTCACAATGAAGAATACTTTTGGAGACATTCCCAGAAAATTCGAGATATACATTTCATTTCTCATGACATTATCTTAAACATATGATATTTTCATCAAAATCGTTAGAGCCATTTTTGAGAAAATTAAATTTTTCGAAAAATCTTCCATGTAAAGGGTAGTCTGGGGTGGGGGGATTTTCTTGGAAACCTTTGTGTCGCATCTCTGGAAGATACTGAACCTAAATACCAAGTTTGGTGCTTATCCGACTGTTCGTTTTTGAGTTATGCTGTTCACAGGCACACACACGGACATGTTTCCAAAAATGCTTTTTTTGGATTCAGGAGGTCTCAAAACATGTATTTCCAGTGAAATCTTGGTATCGAATTTTTGGGTGGAATGCAATACTTCCCCTACTTACTATACGTAGTAGAGAAAGTAAAAATGAATAACGAATTTGAGAAAAGTATAAGTATTGGAAAATTTAAGGGAATAACAAGCAATATCTCGAAAATGGTTCACTCAACAACAAAAATGTATATGACATAAATTGTGTATTTTAATGCGATCTAAATTTTTTGTGTAGTAAAATTTTGTCTATCTCTTAAGGTTTACCAATATTGCAAAACTTGTTCACAATGAGAATACTTTTGGAGACATTCCCAGAAAATTCAAGATATACATTTCATTTCTCATGACATTATCTTAAACATATGATATTTTCATCAAAATCGTTAGAGCCATTTTTGAGAAAATTAAATTTTTCGAAAAATCTTCCATGTAAAGGGTAGTCTGGGGTGGGGGGATTTTCTTGAAAACCTTTGTGTCGCATCTCTGGAAGATACTGAATCTAAATACCAAGTTTGGTGCTTATCCGACTGTTCGTTTTTGAGTTATGCTGTTCACAGGCACACACACAGACATGTTTCCAAAAATGCTTTTTTTGGATTCAGGAGGTCTCAAAACATGTATTTCCAGTGAAATCTTGGTATCGAATTTTTGGGTGGAATGCAATACTTCCCCTACTTACTATACGTAGTAGAGAAAGTAAAAATGAATAACGAATTTGAGAAAAGTATAAGTATTGGAAAATTTAAGGGAATAACAAGCAATATCTCGAAAATGGTTCACTCAACAACAAAAATGTATATGACATAAATTGTGTATTTTAATGCGATCTACATTTTTTGTGTAGTAAAATTTTGTCTATCTCTTAAGGTTTACCAATATTGCAAAACTTGTTCACAATGAGAATACTTTTGGAGACATTCCCAGAAAATTCAAGATATACATTTCATTTGTCATGAAAATATCTTAAAGATATGATATTTTAATCAAAATCGTTAGAGCCATTTTTGAGAAAATTAAAAATTTTGAAAAATGTTCCATGTAAAGGGTAATCTGGGGTGGGGGGATTTTCTTGAAAACCTTCGTATCGCATCTCTGGAAGATACTGAACCTAAATACCAAGTTTGGTGTTTATCCGACTGTTCGTTTCCGAGTTATGCTGTTCACAGATACACACACACACACACACACACACACACACACACACACACACACACACACATGGACATGTTTCCAAAAATGCTTTTTTTGGATTCAGGGGGTCTCAAAACATGTATTTCCGGTGAAATCTCGGTATCAAATTTTTGGGTGAAATACAATACTTCCCCTACTTACTATACATAGTAGAGAAAGTAAAATAAACAAATTTCACTGAAACCCGTAAAACGCAAACAAAAGTAAGCAAATGAAGGGGTTTGTTTAGTTTTAGCACAATAAATACTATACTATACTAGTTTTAAACACATAGAAAAATTAAATTATTCTAGTTTACAACAATTTTAGCTAGTTGATATGTCTACACAATTGATAATTTGTATTCAGTTTTCTTTATGCATTTTCCAGGTTTGGGGAAAGCGATATATATGTTGGAAATGATTGGATGAGTGATGAAATGGTGTTTAAAAGTCAGAAATTTAGGCAAAGCAAGGACAAATTTGTTGATAAAGAGTGTGAAAAATTTATTGATTTTTGTGAGTTGAATGCTTTAAAAATTTTGAATGGAAAATATGGGGAAGATGAACAGGTGAATTTACCTTTGTTAGTAATAATGGGCAGAGTGTAATAGATTTTGTGTTGTGGCCTCTTAATTTAAAGCATATTTTAAGGAATTTTAAGGTATTAAATTTAAGCTTAACCAGCGGGTATTATCCACTGATTGTGGATTTTATGATGCACACAGCACAAGTAATACACAATCCAAGAGTGGAAAGGTATTGTAAAAAAGAGTATATTAGTTATAAATGAAAAGAAACAAGTTAAGTTACTGAAGAAAAATAAAGCTACTGGAATTGATGGCATCCCAACAGTTTTTTAAGGAGTGGTGTACTGAAACAGGAAGAGTGAAAATTTTATTAGATTTATTTAATGTAATTATTAGAAAGGGCTATGTACCTAAATTATGGAGGGAAGCTATCATCCATCCTATATATAAAGGCAAGGGTAATGTCGATAAACCTAATAACTACAGAGGTATTGCATTAATATGTAATATAGGAAAACTTTTTGCGGGCATTTTGGTGGCTAGGCTACAAATTTGGGTTGAAGAATATAATATCCTTTCGGAATTCCAGATGGGTTTTCACAAGGGAAGGAGAACAACTGATAATTTATTTATTATAAAAACATTAGCAGATAAATATTTAAAAGAAAAAAGGGGTAAATTGTATATGGCTTTTGTAGACTTAGAGAAAGCTTATGACCAAATTGATTTACAACTTCTGTGGCATAAATTAGTGTGTAAGGGAGTAAGTCAGCAATTGATGAATATTCTTAGAGCATTGTATTTTGAGAACACCTTCTGTGTAAGGGTGGAGACAGGCTGTGTAACAAGAGAAATTCAACAAAAGAAAGGCCTCAGGCAAGGATGTAAGTTAAGTCCAGTTTTATTTAATTTATACATAGATGATGTCTTACTAGAAATTGGAAGGAATAATAACTGTGCACCAGTAATTAACAACATCCAAATCCCAGGACTTCGTTTTGCAGATGATCTAGTGGTAGGATCTATTACAGTAAGTGGTTTAAAACAATCATTACAAGCAATTGATATATATATTGTAAAGAATGGAGGTAAAAAGTGAATCAAGAGAAAACACAGATTGTGGTATTCAAAAAGGGGGGGGGGGAAATTAAGTAAATATGAAAAGTGGAAGGGAGAGAATAAAGATTACAGGGTGGTGCGTGACTGTATTTATTTAGGAGTAAAAATACATGGAGGTAATAAATGGGAGAAACAAAAGAAGTTTGCATTGGTAAAAGGTATAGGGGCGATGGCAGCAATTAGAAGCTGCAAATATAGAGTACCTGCCTAATATAAATGTTAAATGGCTGGAAAAAGTTTATGAGATGGTTGTAGAGGCAAAACTGATGTATGGTATAGAAACATGGGGATTAGCTAGAGGATGAGAAAGTATAGATGAGGTGCACAGGATGTTTCGTAGAGAAATACTAGGGTTACCAAAGGCAATTGTAAGACAGGTAGCATAATTACAGATGGGCAGGGTGGCGACTAAGGGGAAGATAATGGAAAGAGCTTTGAAATTTTGGTTTAGAACTTTAAATTTAGGAAAAAGTAATGTGTTAAGACAATTAAGACAATGTATAGAATACCAAGAGAATAGTTTAATGAATGATGGATGGGTAAGTAATTTACGGAACATTTTGGAAAAAAATGGGTTAGGAGACATGTGGAGGAGAGAAAATAGCATGAAAAATTTTTGGAAAAAGGTAAGGAAAGGACTGGAAGATGTTCAAAACATGTTCAGTGAGCTTGTTGAAGAGACTCATTGTTTTGTTATAGGCCAATGAAAAATACATGGGGTAGGGAAAAATATATAGACATAGTAAATAAAGAAGAGAGAGAATCTATTGCAAAGATAAGAAATGGAGCATGGAGGCTAAGAGGGTTAAGACAGAGTATTCCTCAAAACCAATGTCCATTATGTGGTGGTAATGAAGACATTGAACACATAGTATTTAAGTGCCAAGGAACAGAAAATTGGAGAAGAGAATTTATTAAAAAGAAGTAGTTGAAGGGGGATAGAAATACACTTATAATCGAAATGATGTGCAAGGACGCTAGGAGCATTGGACAGTTTTTGTGTAAAGTCAAAAATAAATGGCTTTGGACAGTGGATAGAGAAAAGTAAGAGGTAGTGTATCTTACTTTGAATGGAAAACTATGGTGAATGTGTGATGGTAAAGTAATCAATAAGTGACAAGTGAAAAACAAGTGGAAATGGGACATGAAAATCTGAAGCAAGATAATTTGACTGGAAATTGTAAAATGTAAAAAAAAATGTAGTGATTGTATACAGAATGAGTTGCCAGGGTCAAAGTTCAGTAAACAATCAAATTGTAAATCTCTGAACAGAATAAATAAATACATGCATTTTCCACAAAGCATCTTCTTACAAACAGTGCACTTGGAAGTAGTTTTATTATACTTGCAAGATTTAAAAACATGACATTTACAATGTTTCTATGCTATTTCACCTTCATTTTCATCACCATTCTTTTCATAATCGGCAGCAGCTCTTCACATAGTCAGAGCATAGTTCCTCTGCAAGTTGCTGAGAATCAGTATAATTAATTACAGGATTCATCTTCTCTAGTTGTTTGCAGCATAAACTAAGTCATCAGAAAAAAGTTCACTACCATCTGAATCATTCTCCAGAACTTTTTGTAACTCTGAAAGTAGTTCATCTTCACGTAAAATGTTTCCGATACATTTTAAGCTTCACCTGACTATCACTTTGTAACACTGATTCTTGCAAGGAAATGACATAAAAGTATGTTGTATACTGAGCATTGTTGTTAGTTCATACCACAATAACATGAAAAAAAATTAATTATTACACCATAAAATAAAATGGCTTCAATAAGTGAGTGCATGAAATAAACTGATTTTTGCAAGGAAATAACAAAGATAAATCATATTGAGTCCATTGTTGTCCATTTATACCAAAATAATATGAAGAAAAGTTAATTATTGCTTCACAATAAAATACTGAAGTATGGCAACTCATGAAAAAACTTAAGGCATATCAATACACAAAACTGTAGTATTATCTTAAAGGGGTCAATATGACCACTCTGAGTGTTAAAGGTAAAATAAGTTGTGCGAAATGCACTATTTTTCAGTATAACGAAAACACATTCCAAATGAATAAAACTCATTAAAGGAAATGTGGTTCCAATCATTCTGTGAAACATAGCTATCACTTAAAGACAAAAAAGGGCCATTTTGACCTTCTGGGTGTCCTAGTGTTAATAAGCATATTTCACAGTAACTGGATAACATCATTTGTTGTATACCAACTTATGCAATCCATATAGAAAAAGTAATGTCATAATAAGTGAAGGACAAACATTTAAATGCTGTTAAAACCATTTGCACATCCAAAACAACCTCTACTGTGGTTTAACTCATATCAACTTAAAATTTCAAGTTTCAAATACTGTTAGCATTATTAGTAATGGAATACTGTGTAAAGATATCATAGTGAGGTACAAAACATGCTCAAGATGGATAGAACTGTCAATACTCATATAGCATCAGTTACTATTAGCCTTTTGTCAACAACAACAATAATAATAATAATAATAGCTTTATCATCACATACATTTACAGAATTGAGCTATGCTTATAAACAGATGATTAGTTAAAAATCTTAAAACTAAAATTATAAAAACATACCTACTAACAGGATCCAACAGGATCAACCTTTCATACTTAAATTAAGTAAATTCATCGATTATGTAGAACTGGTGATCCAACAGGTATGACATTACTGCTCATTAGTTTGTGTTTTAATATTTTCTGAAGAATTTGACTACCATGTAGTTAAAACTGTTCTGGTATGTTTGTTCTTCATACATGTATATCTGTTCTTTGTCTTCTTTTGTAATTATGTATATTAATGAAAAGTTAAGTTTCGCTGCTGCAGCTACTTTTGAGATGCATGTAGATACATGGTAATGTCAGGAGGCTCTTTGATTTACTCCAACCATTGCTTGTATATTTTCTTTTCTAGGCAGAAGGGCCTTCACAGATAACATTACAATTTGTTAAAAGGATGTCAGACAAGTGCAATATGCCAAAATCAGCTGTTCATGTAAATTAAAGGGGGGATTTCAGTGCTGACAGTTTCTGGCAGACTAAACTTTTAGAATGTTTTTACATAACAATAAAAAGCCCTTATAAGTGCAGCCAATAATAAAACAGTTTGAAAACCATACATTGCTCTATTTACCTAACAACAAAGAGCAGTTATGATCTAGCACTACTCACAACTTTAGAGCACATTTGTAAATGCTATTCATCTTATACATTAACTGAACAGCTTAACAAATAAGTTTTTTAAAAAAGTTATGATATTATATGTTAATATGGTTGAAATAAATTGAACTGAAATTAATTCTAGCACAGCTGGGTTACTGATAGGCAGACAAATACTACTGCTGATAATTTGCTTCATCTTGAAAGTATTTGTGAACTAAATAGTATTATCTTCCTCAGAATGATCATTGTCAAAAATTTAAACTAGAAATCCTATGTAACTCATATTACCAAAAAAATAAATAAAGGCATTTATATAATATAACAGATCAGTAAGACTATGACATAGCTCTATCACACAGTTATATACTCTCACAAAAGCTATGATATTACACTGGTGGAATATTATGCGAAGAGAAATGGAAAAAGTTTTCAAATTATAGAAAAAAAAAACATCCAAATAATAGAATAAGTAATACACACACGCGTAGAAACATATTTAAGAACCTAACCAATTTAACTGCTCCATGCATATAATGAAAGTATAAAAACTATTGTATATAAAAGAGATAAAAAAACTGCAATATACATACTTATAGTTTGAGGAATAATGACGATTACTAAACAACACTAAGGGAAACATTGAATAATCCTGCAACTGAAATTGTAGAAAGGGAATTATTTCAATAAACTACCAAATGAAGTATAGAACACAAACCAAACAGAAGTAATGATGAAAACCATAAAAAAAATACTTAAGTGAAAATGTCTTTTATAGTATAGAGGAATTTAAATATGGAAAAGCTATGTAAAGTTTTTTTGTATCACGTAAATATATACGAGGGGAGATCAAAAAGTAATGCAAAATAATTTTTTTCTGGCTTGGTATTGCAGCTGGAATGTTGCAATTTCACACAGATATAGTTTGAAGTTTTCACTACAGAGGGTATTTTTTGTTTCATGTGCAGCTCTAGCAAGAGAAGCATGAACTACGCAACAAGGATAGCACGCATGTTACTGTCGTCCACGTGTGAAGAGCAGAGACGGTGGTTCGATATTTGTGAGCCAAAGGGCATAACCCGAGTGATATTCACAGAGACATGCATGACATGTATGGGGATGATTGTATGAACCCTAGCAATGTCTCCAGGTGGTGTGCATTCTTCCTAGAGGGCCGGGTGAACCTTAGTGATTCACCACAGCCAGTAACAGCTGCAACCCCGCAGAATGTCAGAGGCATTGAGGCGGCAATTTTGAACAACTGGTGTGTGCAACTGCAAACCTTATCACAACAGTTCAACATTTCCTATGGTGCAGTGTACGATATTGTTCATGACACGTTAAAATTTCGTAAAGTTAGTGCTTACTGGGTGCCTAAGAACCTGACAGACAACCACAAGGGCCAGCAAATGACGACGAGCTTGGATCACCTAATGCGGTAAATCACAGATGACTTTCTGAAAGGAATTGTCACTGGTGATGAGTCGGAGTGGAAACATGCTGGTTCCCCAGTGAAGAAAAAATTAAAAGTGACTCAATCTGCTAGGAAAGTGCCTGTAACAGTGTTCTGGGATATGCATGGTGTTGTATTGGTGGACTTTGCTGAACACAGGACCACTTTGAGTGCTGCAGCCTACATGAAAACTTTGAAGTTGCATCATGCCCATTGTGACAAACGCCACAACATGAATGCTGATGATGTCAAAATGCTTCATGACAATGCTCGCCCCCATGTTGCTGCTACTGTTCATCAGAAAATCACCAAATTTGGTTGGGAGGTGCTCCAGCATCCACCATACAGCCCAGACCTTGCATCGTTGGACCTTCATATGTTTGGTCACATGAAGAAATTCCATGCCGGCCAACACTTTGCGACAGATGCTGAAGTGAAATCAGCAGTCCGCAGATGGCTATACTCCAAGGAAACAGAGTTCTACGAACAGGGCATATTGAAACTGGTATCACGATGGAAGAAATGTGTTGAGAAACTTGGTGACTATGTCGAAAAGTAGGTGTAAGCTCATTTGTAATTTTGTTGTTGGTATTTTAACTACTAAACTTTTTGTAAAAAAATTATTGTGCATTACTTTTCAATCCGTCCTCGTAAATAAATTATATTATTATCTGCTTTAAATGTACACAAAAGGATAAATATTAAATGAAACTGGATATGAACAAGATTTTAAAATTCCCTGGCAACTGCTCCAAGCTATCTTTCAACTAAGTTAAATAAAAACATGCTTTGACAATATTAGTCCAAGACGCTAGCCTTGCTCGCACGCATGGGGTAATTCACCAGAAGCTCAGATTCGAGCAATGTTATGTATATTGCATTTGTAGAACATGAATACATGATATAGAATTGTCAACATATGTTTAAGAGCATTGTTATATATAACATATTTACAATATGAGGTAACAGTATTTTTACAATTTACAAAAATATGTTAGTTGTAATCCTACTTAATTATAGTCAATTGTTACATCTGTTTGAAAAAAAACTCATCAATGCTATAAAATCAGTAATCCAATAAAAGATTCATCAACTTACGTATAAAGATAGCTATATTTTCATGACCTTAAGTGTACTCAGTAAACAGTTTTAAGCCTGTTACAATAAAACTTTTTGCAAATAGTTGTGTTATTAAACTTACGTTATGCGTGTTTCTAGTAGTGATTGGACGATACCACTATTTCTCGATACTCACTTTGTAGAAAACTGTAAAGGCAACAGCTTCTTCACTGAATTACAGTATTATTAGTAGTTTTCTGGATACTAACACATGTAACCAATTTTGTATTGTATGCTAGTTCCAAAATTGTTCCTGCTTGACATTCTCCTATTGGCAGCAATTTTTTTTGTCTTGTAATACCACAGGTTATATATCCCCTATTGTTAGTAAAGTCTTCTTCATCCAACCAAGTATTAGGCCATGAGGCCTGTTATGATCTCACTAACAAATTTTCCCTCCATCTCTTCTTGGGACGGCCGAGTGATCTCTTTCCCCTATGAATGTGCTGCATTACAGCTTTGGGAATGCATTGTTAGTCAACAACAACAACAATAATAATAATAATAATAATTTCTATGCTTCCCTTTTTATATAACTATATTTTGTGCTGAAAACTTTCTTTTAAGGATTTTCTATCCATAGAAAACAAATACTAGCAATACTTCTTTATTCTACAATCTTGAAAATATAAAATAATACATATTTTAGATGAAACTCAAACAACTAAAAAGAATGTCTGTGTTACACCATTCTATCACTGTTCACAACTACTACATAACATGTACTTTCTGATCTGGTAACAAGAAATTAGCCATATAACACTTGGAAACATACTTAAAAATTAAATTGAATTTTATTTATGGACGCTCTTTAACTACTGTGGCCCTTAGTGCCCTATTCCATATTGGGCATGAAAGACCGGTAATTTTGCTTAGAGACCTCTTTATCAGGCTTGAGGTTCTTTTACGTGCCGTAAATCTACGACACAGGACCACCGGCTTTACTTCCCTTCCAAAGGAAGCCATGCTAAGGAATTTTACGCCCAAAAAAATCCATTGCCCTTCGCCAGGTTTGAACCCACGGCCTTGGGAACTAGAGGCTAGCACGGTGCCACTACTCCACGGAGGACAACAAGAAAACATAGTAACTCTGTGGATTAAGTCTCTCTACTACCCACCCACATATAATAGCACATACACGTTTAATATAAAGTCATATTAGACACAATTTAAAATTTGAAGAAAAAATTAAAGAAATATTATATGAAATGTAGAGACATGAGTATAAAGGAAACAAAGATTTTTGTTTACGAACAAGAGCATTCTCGATAAAAAAATATTTCCATGTACTGTATTATCCCACGTCCTAAGTTCTGATTTATTTCTGCTGGATACACAGATTTTAGTCACTGGAGTAGGTAAATGCAATGACGGAGAGTGGGTGACCAAGCCAGGCTGTTGCAGAAACGAGATTTAGGGCATCAGCTAAATCAGTTTCATTCGCACCTCAGTTAATGCTGCATGTTACACAATTACCTCTACTCCTTCCTCCATTGTTTTGCATCTTTTCATTTTACACTCAAGAGTCTATTGAATGTAGCAATCATTCACCCACAGGAAATGCGGTCAAGTTCTATCAAGAACTATACTCCAGCAGCACTTGGGGACAAATGGGAGGCAATAATGAGAAGTCTCGACTCCTTCCATTCCTTATCTAGCACAAAGTTAAATGCAACAACTTTCAATAATGGAAAACTTAAAAATGAAAAAGTATCGAAAATGCATCGAAGGTTTATCAAAGTATTAGACAGACTTCAATACCACTGAGGATCCAGAGTGTCAAGGTATTGACGGTATCAAGGCCTCATCCCTAGTTTCTGTTTCATAAGTATGGACGTCTGAAGTTGCTTTAAAAAGATTTAGGTTTTGGTGGGTGTAAGCTAAATGCTAAGACATTTTGTACATACAGGCATGGTGGTGGTAAAATAGGGGACTGTTTGAATGGACTTTTACAGCGAGTTTGTCTGGGTACTCTGAACATTAATCGGATTGCTTGCTTTTGCAATTTAAATACTGAGACACTATTTGGAAAATTACCCCAAAAGATTACCCCATAAGCAAGAATTGAGTGGAAGTAGGAAAAGTATAAAATTTGTATTGATTGTGCTTTTAAGATGTTCCTAGCTGCTCGTATCCTGTACAGTACTTTGTTTAACAACTTGTCTATGTGAATATTCCACTTCATAGTTATTCCTAGCAATTTACACTATCAGCATACTGAATCTTTTTTCCATCAAGTTCAATATCAGGTTTTTGTAAATTCCACTGGCAAGTATTTATATATTAGAATTAATGCTATTTGTAAAGAAAAAGGACATTACTTCCGGACAACTGAAAAAATACATAAATATTTTACTACACTTAAAATTTGTATTTGTTACACATTACAAAAACCTATTAGACATTGTTGGTTATAAGACAGGCTTTGTTCAAAATACCAGCACTGTTAGAAATAAATGTAAGTACAAAATAACAGTACCTATTTAAACATTTACAAAGTAATGTGAAATACTGTAATCTTGTTTTCCTTCTTCATATTTCAATTTCATCATTAAGCAGTTACAGTAATAAATTGACTTCAAAATTAATGACAAAAAGTATCATAAAAGCTGATCACCCATATTACAATATTGCTCGAAACAAATAACAGTGGGTTACAGTCTTAATTTTATAAATTCCTTAACAACATACAATTTGTAAGTTGACAACTATTTTGTACATTGGACTTGAACACATATTAATTATAATTAATTATGTACACACTTGGCACACATAAATTAACAACATTAATGATTCTATGCTTTCTATATGTTACTTATAACTTTTATTAAATATGTTTATCTTGACATATCCTGTATTAAATGCAATAATAATTACAATATGCTTCGTGAACAATAACTTTACACTAATAAAAGTATTTCAAAGTATGCAATATACAGAAGTTATTAACAAATTCAGCTTCCCCCAATTGGATGCTGCCATACTAAACAACAAAACTACATGAATACATAATTGATATTGTAAAGAATATAAATATCTGTTAACAAAGTTACAACTATGTAAAACACTATCTGAAAATAATTATTATAATCTGCAAATGGAAACTACCCTTATTTAAAACAAATCTGTGTATGAGAGTAATCAGTTTATGTATAATACAAATGAGTTTTCAATATATGTAGCTAGTGACCCTTTAAGAACACTAAGGGGAGTGCATGGGACAGCACCCCTGGCTCCAACAACGTCAACTGAAGCAAGATAATGCAGTGTTGACTTGAATATGGTACACTTTCTTTGTGAACTTCATCCAGTTGGTCGTCGCCTCTTTCCCATCTGGCGGTAGGATCTATATGGTTTCTGAACATGAGCCATGTTGAATGGTATGATGTTGGCTCTTCTGTTTGATACATTCTCTGCAATACTATGGACTTCCTCGTAAACTGGTACTTTTGCGCTTTGAGGGCTTCTCATTTATAAATATTTTACATATGTTTACTTATCTCTAGAAATTCTTGTGAGCTATAAAATGAAGCTTTTCTTTCCCTTGTTTTATCTTTAAAACTTTAAATATTTATATTGCAATTTACATTTTATGCCATGTAAATTGCAATACCTAGAGGACTTCTGAAGTCTAAGCTATGGCATATCCATTCTGTTCTTGTTCTGTGATTATTTCACTTCTCGTGTTACAGTTTTGTACATTTTCTTTCTTACATATATATGAGAACATAACAAAGGTATTGATTAACAACAGTCGGAATTTGTAGTGTTTCAAATAGTGGTTTATAATGTTCAGTTTTATTAGAATTTGTCAATATTCTAACAACCTTGTTTTGAATAATTAGCATATCTATTACTCATGGGCTACTGCTCCACAGTATCAAACCATACTGAAAAATGCTTAGAAAGAATGAAAAATGTGTCTTGCAAACAAAACAATTTGATGCTGCTGTTTTTAGGCTGGCAACAGCATGTGACTGCATAAAGAATCAATGTGCAAGTTCCAAGACAGGTGATTATCAGTTATCATATCAACATATTTTACGGTCTCACTTGTCCCATTAAATTAATTATTGCAATTTTTTATGACTTACTTTCATTGATAAAAAAAGCCATTGCTTCTAAACCATAGTTCTCTCAGACAGACTGTGAGAGTACATCAGAAATCTTAATTTATATTAAGAAATGACATGTCATCTGCATAAACTACAGCATGACATGGATAACAATTCGGCACATCTTCGAGGTCCAAGCACCGAGCCCTGTGGAACTCCTATTCTTACATCAGTAATCTGCAAACATTTCCCTCCAACTGATACTAGCTGTTTACAATTTGTTATTAAAAATGACTTAAAGATACTTAAGTTTGATCCTCCAACTCCATAAGCTTTGTAATTGAAAGGATAAATAAATTGAATTGAAAACTTAACAACAATGATATTTGTCTAGCTATAAATTTTTGTGGCTAACAAAATACTATCATAAAGGTTAAAAACAAAAGCATTATTAACAGTAAAGTATTCTTCATGATGGTAGATTGAGTCACCCAGTCGCTGACAATGAGGACGAATGCCTTCGAAAACGTTTGTTTTATACAACTTTTAATTAGTGAAGGTGAGTGTCAAAAAGTGTGACTCAATCTACCATAAAAAATACTATGAGTTACCAGTATTATCCTTCTACAATAACAACATTACAGTTTATATCCCTGCAAACAGTAACGCACAAGAAAAGCATGTGTTCAATGTAACAAATTATTAGAGCTGGAACAGTAGCACTAATTTATTCATTCCAATGTATGTTTAAAATATCATAAATCTATGCATAACATTTAATCCCAGATATTTTATTGTAGAAGTAATGCAGTAGCGTTGGTACAATGTGTTTATTCTGAATGCTATGCTAAAAATCACAGTTTCAGAAGGTTTCTACCCTTAACCATTTGAAATCTTCCTTAAAGTATGAAACTGCAAACACAATAATTCATCTAAAAATTGAAATTATTACAAAAAAGCTGCTTCACACACAGTTTCAGAATATCTGTGATGATGATTTGATGCACAGAATTGTTGAGTTGCTCCTCACAAACTTTTGCTGCGTTATCAGTAGAAGGCGTAATTTTTGTACAAGCTTTTAAACACAATGATAAATGAATGTTCACTTAAAGCAGCTCATCATTACACAGGGAATAAAGCCCTGGCTGTTCTCCGAGCATTAGGTGCTTCTAATTTACAGGAATATATCGCAATGTAAGATTACAACACCAACTCCTCTGGAGGACCTATTTTTTTATTCTCTCTACTACATATTTACAGTAAGAAGAGGAAGTATTTTATACCACAACAAATTTGATGTCAAGATTTCACCAGAAGTACATCTTTTGAGGCACCCAGCATAACTCAAAATTGGGAAGTCAGTTAAACACAAAACTTGGTATATATGTTCAGGTCCTTCTAAAGATGCAAGAGAAACATTTTCGAGAAAATCCCCTACCCCAAATTACCCTTCACATAGAGGATTTTTCATTTTTGTTTTTTTTTATTTTCTCGAAAATTGCTCTAATGATTTTGATTAAAATAGCATTAGTTTAAGACATTTACATGATAAATAAAATGTATATGTTGAATTTTCTGGGAACAGCCTGTGAAAACCATAAGAGATACAAAACACAAAAAAGTGTACATCTCATACAGGCAAAATATTAAATTAAAATTTTTGCGACATTACCATTTCTGAGATATTTTTGTAATTGGTTTTAATTTTGATACTTTATACCATTCTCAACTGCAAATCACCATTCTTTTCTTTCTATCCTCCTTGCTTGTATTCATGCAAAGAGAACAGAATTTCAAAGTCATTGCATAGTGACTGGTTTTGAAAACATTTGACTATTGCTTTAGTTTATTGTATTCTTCTTATACCTATAATGAAATGAATACTGTATTAACATGAAGTACATATGAGCGTTCAGAATTGATTTACAATAGTAATTTTTTGTACTTTAAGGTACATAATTCAATGTACATGGGATCTCTCAATATACTCCCCACTGTTGCCACCTTCATTATTGCATCACAGAACCATTGTTTTGGGGTGGTACACACCCACTCATGGACAGCTACCTGCAATTCCTTGTTGTTGCCAAACCTTTTACCTTGCAGCGTGTCCTTCATGCTGTCAAATTAATCATAATTAGATGGAGCAAGATCTGGTGGGTGTAGCACAAGGAACCCCAGTGATGTCAACTTTGCAGTCATGGTGTTGCTGGTGTGGGGCCATGCATTGCGTGCTGGAGGAGCACTCCTTTCAACCACTTTTCCTGTCATCATTACTGAATCCCACAACTAAGTTGTGTAAGGATGTTACAGACACCCTGCTGTTGACAGTTGTTCCTTGTGGAAGCCAGTCCATTAGCAGTGTGCTACAAGTGTCCCAAAAGACGGAGACCATCTGCTTACCTGCAGATGGAGCAACACCAAATTTCTTGGGCCGGGGACTCCCAGGATGTTTCCATTGCATGCATTGGTGTTTCTTCTCAGGTATACGGTAGCGACACCATGATTCTGGATATTCATTCATTTCCAACAGACTTCAACACTGCTCTCCTTTTGGGCCTATGTCAAGTCCCATGGAACCCAATATGCACACACCTTTTTACTTTCTCTATCATGAATGTACTGCATTCCACCCAAAAATTCAATACAGAGATTTCATCAGAAATTCATATTTTGAGGCCATCTGAATAAAAAAAACAAAAAAAGACCTTTTTAGAAAACGGTACTTTTGTGTGTCTGTGAACAGCACAACTCAAAAAGGAAAAGTCAGATAAGTACCTAACTTGGTGTTTAAGTTTAGTATCTTCCAAAGATGCGACACAAAGATTTTCAAGGAAATCCCCCACCCCAAACTACCCTTTATATGGACCATTTTTCAAAATTGTTGATTTTCTAAAAAATGGCTCTAACGATTTTGATTCAAATACCACATATTAAAGATATTTACATGACGAATGTATCATGGAATGTATCACATCAGATTTCTCATATCTAAATCGTCATGAATAACTGTGTGCAGTATTGTGCAGCCGAGGCCTGTCTGCCATTCTAGTTCATCAAAGGTTATGAGTCATAATCAATTCAGACATAACCTCAATAGTCCTTGGAGACCATGACGTTAACAGAGACCAGTACTCATGTTCTTACATGCAGATTTCCTTCCACTGGCGAATGCAGCCTTTTGTGCAGGAGTCATCAGTTAACGTTTATGAATATTTGCTGTTTTGACTCCTTCCTTCCACAAAAACCATGCAGTCCATCTTGTCCATGGCTTTCTCCATTTAACAACAAACAAGCGCTGTCCTTTCACTATAAACTCTAGTTATGGCTGCCGTCTAGCATCTGTGGTATCAGTTCGTCCCACAAGCGTGGGACATAGGGCGTGCCTGTAGATTGAGTGGTATTTTTAAAACAATGCAATTGTAAATCATTTCTGAATGCTCTTCATAAATGAATAAGGTTTTGTAAGAATAGTTGTAGAATTTGCTTTATTCTGTTTGTTGGTGAGTATAAATATTGATTGTAGTAAATAAATGGTAAATGCATAGCCCTTATTTTGCAAACCTATGAGAAATTTAACAACCAGTCCACAAAATCAATGTCAATCAGCTGTCCTTGCACCAGGGCTTTAGTTGGGTCAGTACTCGTGGAACTCAGTAACGTATTTACCAGCTCTTATAAGACCAACACTACTTTATTTGTTTGGATAAAATTCTAATAATTTACTGAATGAAAAATAACCTCATAATACGTAAGACGGGGAGACAATAATATTGAAGAAAGAGATTTATTTTTGTTGCACACTATCAAAGAATCGATAGATTCAACAATGAGTTAATTTGACCCACCTGACATTAACGACTGTCATCTGCTTCTGCTTCCATCAAAGCAAATTAAAAGTTATGTAAAAGAATATTTAAAAAAATATCTTGTATGCTTTTCATGTGATGGTACCTTAACAATGATTGACTAAGAGGGGTGGAACTTTTCTCTATCGTGACCTGGTGTTGCTGCAACCATAGACCAGAGCTGCTGTGAGTGATTCCATCTGAGAACTGAACACCTCCACAAAAGCTTTAGGGCAACTCATCAATTTAATTGCACCTCCTCTTTCTGCCATATGTGAAATCATTCCTCTCAACTGGGAGGGAATTTCCTTCCCTTCGAGCCAGTATGGAGAATGTTAGAGTTTGACTTTTAAACGAAAGCCTTGCCTTGGCACCATTTACATTAGCAACAAGGTTTTCATATTAGCTATTATTTAAAGATTAAGTAATGTTAGTCTATCCACAAGTTAAGTTGTGCACCAGCTGCTGGCAGTTTGGCCAGTGTCTGTACCTGCAATAATTTACAATTTTGCTATTTATATCACAAGTGTTCAGTTACTTCTTAATGGACAATAACTTAAAATTAGCACAGAGTTATTTAAGGTGCACATTCTTTAATGACACATGTGATCATAAACAGTGTTGAAATTGCGAGTGGAATGGTAACACTTTAGTTTTACTCTGGGACCTGTTTCATAAAGCTTTTACACATTTTATTAGTAAGAAGGTAATAAAATTAGCATTCTCTTTCATAAATTTATAGTTAATAATATTAGTTATCAGTGCATTACCTAATAATATCAGTACACCATTTCATATAATTGACTCAATTTCATGAGAAAGTCCACACTAATAATAATTTTATTAGTGGAAGCTGCTTGAGTTGTTCAAAAAATGTATATGTGTAATTCTGACTCCTCAAATTCAGATTCAGATTTATTCACCAATTCTAAAAATTTACAAGGTTTTGTCAAGTAAAATTTAAAGAAGTATACATTATTAACCATTAATAATGGAGAGGTACTAATCTATATGTACAATTTTAGCATTACAATTTTAAATTTTAAAGATAACAATTTGTTTTTCCAGTTTTATACTCTTCCACTGTATAGAATGCGTTCTTAATTAGATAGAACTTAATTTGTTCGATTTTTGTTCGTTCATCAGTTACTTTAATCCAGTGAGGTAAATGATTGTACAGATCTTTTGCCTTACTTTCAATACTTTTATTTTCAAGAGAGCCTCTTAATCTATTTCTAAAGTAGTTTTTCTTTGTTCTGGTATTATGTTCATGAGTATTTGTATTTTTGTCTTCTTTATAGGATTTTATAACATATTTTAGACATTCATATATATATATATATATATAGACACGGCAGTGTTAGTATGCCCAGTTTTTTAAAAGTGGATTTGCATGTGTTTCTCTTTTGGATATTTTTAAGGATTCTAATTGCTCTTTTCTGCAGCCTAAATATTTTTAATATGTGTTTCTTCCCTGTTGAACCCCATAATATGATGCCATAACTCAAGGTGAGTGCATAAATGCATAATATACTTGTGTTGTGCTATCTTCATCCATGATTTGTTTGACCTGTTTTAGAATATATATACCCTTATTGAGTTTCTTAGAGAGTTTTTCTATATGTCTGTTCCATTTCAGATTGTTATCTATGACAAGCCCTAAAAAGTTTGTTTCTCTAACTTGCCTAATTGGCTCACTTTTTATTTCTAAAGATATGTTAGCTTGTGTTTTATGTTTACACTGATTTGCATCCATTCCGGTTTTTTTTGTATTCAATTCCATTCCTAATTCTCCCAGGTATGTAACGGCTGTCTCCAACAATGTATTTGCATTTTTTTGTAATTCTGCCCCTGTTTGCCTGTAACAATAACTGTTGTGTCATCTGCATATCCAATGGCTTGTCCACCTGCTTCCTGAATTTTTTTGAATAGGTTATTTATACATAAAATAAATAAATATGGCCCCAATTTTGACCCTTGTGGTATGCCATAAGCTATATGTTTAAACAATGATTGGACTTTGATTAACTGTCCATCTCTGTTATGCATTACTTCTACACATTGTTCTCTATTTATTAAATACGATCTTAGCCAGTCTAATGGAATGCCTCTAATGCCATTGTTTTCAAGTATTACCATTAATTTTCCAATATCCACACAGTCGAAAGCTTTAGACAGGTCAAGAAAAATTGCTGCCACTAATTCTTTTCTATTTAATGCTTTAATAATTACGTCATTTCCCTTACTTATTGCATGTATAGTCGATTTCATTTTTTGGAAGCCAAATTGGAACTCTGACACAATGTAAAATTTGTTACAGTACTTCTGGAGTTGTTCTAGAAAAATTCCTTCCATCACTTTGGAAATAGCAGAGCATAGAGAAGTGATAAACACATGATTAATGTTAAACAAAGAATAAGCTATAAGAGTTCAGTTATTAATTTGAGCACCTTCTACAGAAAATATTGTTTTTTCAAACTACTTTTTTATTTTTATAAGGTTTTCTGGGCTCATAAGCTGAGAACAATACAAATTAAGCGATGGTGGGCAATATCATATAAACACTATCACATAAAACAGGACGATGAGATCAACAACCAATTCTTTTATAGTACAGTAGCACTAACAAGAAGAACACTATGCAACAATTTCAAATAGGAATTTAATAATATTATAGTATAAGCAAATTTTGGTCTGACAAAATGTTCCATACAGAGAGTGTCAATTTGTCGGCTATTTTCTTTAAGATTTCAGTGATTTTTCTTATAAAACTTTTTATATGTTTTTAAATCTATAGGTAGAGCATTGTATAACTTAATTGCATGTGAGTTAAGCTGTTTAGAGCATAAGTACAAGTAATTGCAGTGGTTTTATTAGGTTTTTATACTTTCTTGCATTATACGCATGCTTAAAGCTTTCAAATATTAAATTACAGTTCAGCAGATTATTGTTTAATTTATGGAGGTACATTATAACTCTATGTTTATTCAAACACAAACGTTTGTCAACAAAAACCATAACCATGATGTCCAATATGTAATGAAAAGAGAACCAAAAGGAAAGCTAAAACAAAACAGTCATGTGACAGCTAATAATATTAGTGGGGTCCTTTTATTAGCTGCTAAGAATATTATGAAAAAGAACATTGTTAACTAATAATTGCTTTCCATTGGCCTAATAATGTTATTAGTATGCTTTATGAAACAGACCTCAGAACGACTTTTGTCTCCATAGTCAGCTGTATATCCACTGGCCCCCCTTCTAGTACTGTTTCTAGAGTACTGCATAAAATTGGCTGTATATAACAAACTGAAAGTTACTCCATCAAACACTAAGAAATGAGGTATTTACCAGACTGGTTGTGAAGACTGCCACAGAAACCTACAAACAGATCTGCAGTAGATCAACAGAACACAACATTAAACAGAAAATTAAGCTTCTAAAACATCAGCACAACTCTCAGTACCATGATCACAGAGTAATGAATTTCAAAATGTTGCTGTTTGATCACATTGAGAAGTTCTCCACTAGACAGCTAGATGGCAGTACAACTGATGCAAGAAGTAGATCCTCTTGCAGATACATGTGGACATACAGCTGATTGAGATAAACATCTTCAAAACACGTTCTGAGGAAAACTTAGCTATCCACTTACAATTTCATTTTGTGACACTGCCTTCACTCACTTGTTTCACAATGAGGACATGTTCTGTAGATAAGTGTACCACTGATGATGAGGGCAACAAGTTAGTGTCACAAAATCACACTCATATTAATTAATGTTCACAGCAATTTAGTAAACAGTGACACACAAATGATGCTTGTATATTTATAGTGAGCACGTCACTGACACTTTAATTATGAGGGACTAGTTCTTTAGGTGCCCTTGTTTCTATATCACATCTCACACTTATGGGGCACACTGTTGCCACATGTACTATATACATGCTCACAAATGATGCTTGTATAGTTGTAGTCAGTACGTCACTTACACTTTAATTATGAGAAACTAGTTCTTTAGGTGCCTTTGTTTCTGTATCACATCTCACACTTATGGAGCACACTGTTGCCACATGTAGTATATGCATGCTCACAAATGATGCTTGTATAGTTGTAGTCAGTACGTCACTTTAATTATGAGGGACTAGTTCTTTAGGTGCCCTTGTTTCTATATCACATCTCACACTTATGGAGCACACTGTTGCCACATGTAGTATATGCATGCTCACAAATGCTGCTTGTATAGTTGTAGTCAGTACGTCACTTACACTTTAATTATGAGAGACTAGTTCTAGTTCTTTAGGTGCCCTTGTTTCTATATCACGTCTTACACTTAAAATACAGTACAGGTTAAATGCGGTGCATTGTTGCCACATGTACTCTACGTATACTCCCAATTTGGTGTTCAACTGCAATCGCTGTACTAATTTAATGTCATCTTGTGAATGATACATCATGAAATAGTGAAATATCTGCACTACTATTTAAGGTAATTGTAAGACATTTAATTTTCTCCTGTAGTTTATTTCTCCTCTCTATATACTTAGTACTTTGAAATACAATTTTACAGCATAAAAATATGCCTGGAGATCTGTGGTTCAAATTCGGGCAATGACATTGAATTTTTCAGTCATCTGATTCTACCTTTCCAATTTGTCCAACACACGGCTGGGTGGAAGAACAATTAATTACATAAAAATATATATTATCAAAGAAATATAATATGATAAAAGCTTTACGCTGTTTACCCTTGATAAAATTACAATTAACATGGGGGAATGTTTTCAAACAGCAACAATGAACGATGCTCCACACTCCACTTTGAGCTATTCCATTATATTGTGTTAAACTACCATGTTTTTGTTTCCCCCATCCTTTTTTGCATTCTTTTTGATGAGTCCTTAGAGGTCCTTTCATTTGTTCCTTTTTTATTCTACACACTACTGTTTCTGAACACCCAGGTAGCCTTAGCTGTTTCTTTTACTGCATTACTAACACTCCTTTTATGTGAATAATAATCTAACACATTAATTATTACTCTTCTTAGTTTACCAACATTTTGTCTCTTCCCAGCTTCTCCCTCCATAACCATAAATATTTACATAAAATGCTAAATAAATAACCTACATACAATTCACACTATAAACGTACCCACTTCCTTACAACTGATGTTAACCTTTACTAACTTCTATGTCGCATCCGGCCTGTTAGCTGAATCACTCTTGTTTGTCATACACAGTGAATGCAAGAGGATACAGGATTCCAGCTTCTTTTAAAAACTGCCTTCAACCCTCCTCAATATTTTCTCTCACTGGGTCCCCATTGTAAACCCAATAAGAAAAAAGTTTCTCGTTGGCTGACTTTTCTATTGCATATGTACATAATTTTCAGAAAATATTGGATTAAAAAAAAAAAAAAAATATGATTTCATCTTATTAAAGGTAGAGAACCTGGACAGATATCAGCACACCAGTTTACTCTAGTTAAGAAAAAAATATTGTTGCATTCTACCCTTTAGTTTATTAGTTACTACATGACAAGCAGAGAAACAGCAAATATCAGACTTTTAATGTCATTTACCTTAGAATTTTGCACCCACAAAAATTTATAAAAGCTCTAAAAATGATATAATCTGATAGAGAAAAATATTCTGCATAGGATAATGTGTTAAAAACTGACATTTTTATAATAAATAAATATTTACAGCATGTTATTACTTATTAGCATAGAATAGAGCTGAAATTACTGTGGTACAAATTATTGAAGAAAGGGGTAAGTAACCAAATGGTGACTACTTTAAAAGGTTTATATAGAGATAATACTTTCTGTATAAAATATGAGGAAGGGGCAATAACTAATGAAATACACCAAGAGAAAAGGTTAAGGCAAGGATGTAAATTAAGCCCAATTTTATTTAACATATTTATAAATGATATACTACAAAACATTAATAGTACTAATAATCTTTTAGCGGTAATAAATAATATACAGATATTTTGTCTCCTCTTTTCAGATGACTTCGTAGTGGCATCCATTACAGTAAATGGACTAAAATTCTCCTTACAAGAAATAGATAAATACTGTATAGAATGGGGACTAAATGTAAATGAAAAGAAAACACAAATTCAATTAACAGAGGAAACAGAGTGAACAAACAAGATACAATAGGACTGAAAGGAAATTCTGGAATAAGATAATAAGATGTGGAGTTAAATGTTTTTATTACAAACTGTATGATAAATTTATAAACTTACTGATGTCTTAACATTGCAGTTAAGGGATATATATTAGGCGGTTACATCAACTTGCAAGGTTACCATCAACAAGATCAGTAACAGCAGAGTCACTGCTCAAGAAATACCCACAGCTACAAGCTTTTATAAAAACTTTGTACTATCATTTTTCAATGCTAGAGACTATTCTCACTTTTATGCAAAATAAATAATTTGTATACATAAAATATTTTTAAAATAAACTATATTAATAAATAACATAGTAATAGTACAGTAACAGTATCACAACCAACTCATAAAATCCCAAATTGGTTACTATCACCTTAATTAATAAATAAACAAATAAATAAAAGGCAATATTCCAAAGCTTGAAAGAAGTTAATTGCAGACTTAACAGCACCTTAGTTACACCCCATAAGAAAGTTGTGTGTTAATCACCTATACCGGCATTTTATTCTACACAATATTTGTTTTTAATAACTAAAACATTCAGCTTTCACAGTACACATGTGCAAACATTTGAACAATAAACTTACAGCAAAGAAAGACAATTTTTGCTTTCTTTACCATGTAGCTAGTAGGTAGAGAAGGTTTTGTATTCCATCCAAAAATTTGATAACAAGATTTTGCCAGAAATATATCTTTTGAGGCCACTGAAAAATAATTAAAAAATGGTCTGTCTGTCTATGTGTGTCTGTGAACAGAATAACTCAAAAAATGAAAAGCCTGATAAATACCAAACTTGGTATTTAGTTCAAAATCTTCCGAAGATGCAACACAAAGATTTTCAAGAAAATCCCCCCAACCTCTTTAAATGCAACATTAAAAATTTTTTATTTTCCGAAAAATGAGTCTAATAATTTTGATTAAAATATAGTTTATTTAAGATATTTGTTTATACAGCAAAACGTACATCTTGAATAGGCTGTGAAGTCCTCTTCATTTGGAAAGCACTTTATATAATCTTGTATAACTGGTGAATGTTACAGGAATTCAGGTTTGAGAGGAAGAGTTCGGTATAGCAAAAGGCAATGGGGTTATATTCTGGAATGTGCAAGGGTTGTTTGAAAAGTTAAAAAATAGAGAAATAATGCAGATTTTAAGATTAGGTGATGTGATAGGGGTGGTAGAAACTTGGCTGGCAAATGACTTTCATGTGGAAATAAGGGATTTTGAGTTCTACGGGAAAGGTGGAATAAAGAAGAGTGAAAGAGGATGAATGTCAGGTGGGTTAGGGTTATTTGTTAGGAAAGATTTGAAATGTAAAGTAAAAGTGTGTAAAGATTTGGGAGAAAACTGTGTTGTGGTGTGTATTAAGTGTAATAGGGGGGAAAAAAGAGATATGTCTTGCAGTGGTATATAACCCGCCAAGTGCCTCAGATTTTTATAATGTAAACTTATTTAATTTGATTAGACAGGATATTGAGGAGTTATCAAACAGACACTTGGACAGTAGCTTCATGATAACGGGTGACTTTAATGCCAGAGTAGGATTAAGTCAAATAAAGCTAATAGACCCTGAGTATGAATTAATGGGGGGAGAGAAAGAGATGGAAAGAAGAATGAGTAAAGATAAAGTAATGAATGGTGAAGGAAAGAAGTTGGTGGAATTTTGTGAGGAGTTTAATATGGAGATGTGTAATGGGGTAAAAGGGAAAGATGAAATGGGTGAATTTACCTGTGTTAATTATAATGGTCAGAGTGTGGTTGACTATATGTTATTCAGTAGTCTTAGATATAAACATTGCAGATTTTGAAGTGCTGAATTCAGTATGTTCTAGTAATCTTTTCCCATTGAGGCTAAGTTTTATAAGTACATATAAAAGTGAACTAAAACGAGAATGCAAAGGAGGAGTTAAAATTGATAAATATAAATGGAGGGGTGAGGATGCAGAAGCTTTTCTGAAGGAATTAGGGTCAGACATAGGGGTAATAAGGGAGAAAGAGGTAGAAGAATTGCTGAAAGAAAATAAAATTGATGAAGCAGTTTCAAAAGGTAGAAATGTTAGTAAAATATGCAGGTGCAGGGATGAAAGTGAAAGAATGTATAGATGGGAAACAGAAGGGATGGTACAATGAAGAATGTAGGAGGGCAAAACAAAGAGTTTTAGGGTACTAAGAAGGTGGAGGCAGGAAGAAGGGCAAAAGGAAAGAGAGGAGTTTTTGATTGCAAGATGGGGATACAGAAACTTGTTGGAAGTAAAGAGGAGAGAATGGGCAGAGAAAATGAGTATAAAGTTACATGAGGCAGCAAAAGCAAATGATAGCAAAACAATATGGATTTTGATGAAAAGAATGTATAAGGTTAGAGCAAGAGAAAATAATATAGGTGCAGAAGAATGGTTCAAGTATTTTGAAAATTTGCTAGGAGGGCTACATGATAACCAAACAATTTGGGTAATGGAAAACAACAATTATGTTGAGCAATTGGATAAGCTGATAGAAGTAGGGGAAGTGAGGGAACAAATTAAAAGATTGAAAAGGGACAAAGCATGCAGTATTAATGGCATACCAGGGGAGTTCTGGAAAGTTTGGAGTGTAAATGAAAATTGATTAAAATTGCTGGTTAGGATATTAAATGCAATCTTTGAAGGGGGGAAGGTACCTAGGAGTTGGAAAGCAGCAATAGTGGTGCCAATATTTAAGAATAAAGGGGAGGTGAATAACCCAGAAAATTATAGGGGGATTAGCTTGCTATCAGTGTTAGGTAAAGTTTATACAGGGGTTTTGGCTGAAAGAGTGCAAAGTTGGGCGGAGCAAGAAGGAAAAGTATCTGATCTACAGGTGGGATTTCGGAAAAACAAGAGAGCAATAGGCAATATTTTTATATCTTCAATGGTTAATAAATTAGTTGATTTAGAAAAAGCCTTCGATAAAATAAATAGGGAAGCTTTAGGACCAAATTGGGTATGAAAAGAATGAGCAACAAGTGTATAAGAACAATACAAAGAATATATTAAAATAATGATTTTTGTGTAAGGTTTGATAAAAATGTAAGGATAAAGGAGACTAAAAATTGTATAGGTTTAAGGCAAGGCTGCAAGTTAAGTCCTATATTATTTATTCATTGATGATATTTTAGAGATAATTAAGCTTGAAAATAGTCACTCTCCAGCAATTGGTAATGAGGAGATACCAGGGATTATTATTTGGTTGCAGGATCAATAACTACTGTGGGATTAAACAAAGTAATTGGAGCAATCGAGAGTTTTTGTAACAAGTGGAGGCTTAGGGCTAATACAAGTAAAACAAAAATGGTATTCAAAAAGGGTAACAAGCTGAGAAAGGATGAAAAATGGAATTGGAAAGGCAAGGAAAGACTAAGTAGCAATGGTAGATGGGGTGAACAAAAGAAACAGGTTTTAGCTAAAGGAAAAGTGGCAATGAAAGCCATTAGAGCATGTTTAGATAAAATACCTGGGATGCACGTAAAATGGATAGAAAGAGTATATGGAGCAGTAGTTGAGGTAAAAATGTTGTATGGTGCGGAGATTTGGGGTATCGAGGAGGGGTGTGAACAGATAAATAAAGTACATAGGAGCTTTTGTAAAATAATTTTGGGTCTACCAAGAACCTCACTCAATGGGATTGCACAAATGGAGCTAAGGAGATGTGGTAGTAAGGCTAAAATTATTGAAAGAGTAGTGAAATATTGGTTGAGAATTGAAGAATCAGAGAATAACAATATTTTAAAACAATGTTTGGAGGTTCAGCGAAAGTAAATAAAGAGGATACTTGGTACAAGTGTCTAGAAGCAATTCTCAATGAAATAGGGTGTGGGGATATTTGGAGATATAGACAATCATGTGAGAAGGTGTGTTGGAAAAGAGCCAGATTGAGGATTGAAGATATGGAAAGACAGGAAATAATTGGTAGTTTCAATTCAAAAAGGTCATTATGTGTATATACAGAGATTAAAAGGACATGGGAAAGAGAAAACTATGTTGATGTAAAACAGCAAGAAAGGGCTTTGCATGGGCTAGGTCAGGGGTGGTGAGGTTAAAAGGCATAGGAGTAGGAGAAAATGAAGGAAAATGCCCATTATGTAATAGTAAGTTTAATAATTATTGGCATTTAATGTTAGAATGTGAAGGAACAATGATGAGGAAAAAATTGCAAAGAAACAATTGGTCTAGATTACCAAATGAAATTATAGGTAAAAGGATGTTAAGAGTTGAATCCAAGGAAAGTTTATTAGAAATAGGAAAATATTAGGTATAGTGAGAAATAAATGGCTGAAAAAAATTAGAATTGGGAGTAGAAAGAAAATGTAGATTGGTGAAATATAGAATTAAATAGGACCCAGTAACTCAATAAGCATGGTGTTGGACATTACGGGCCCTTAGAAATGCAGCAACTTATACTTGAATTAACATAACTTCTCAATTCTGACAGCTAGCTCAGCGTGCTTTCTGCACGTGTATGTGAGTCTGTTGTCATGACAACCAGGGTTGACCTAGAAGTAACCAATTGCCGTTTAAGCCCCCTCCACACCCTTCACCAGAGCTCAGAGGTAGTGTTGCCACATGGCAAACATTTTGTTTGATTTATCAGATACTTGCGTGATTTGTGTATCGTTGTAGTGTAGCACGATATTTTAAAGTTTAAGCATACAACTATTTTAAATCAGTGAACTGTGCAATTGCATATTATCGTTATTTTTCAAGTCCTAAAACGTATAGCTCAGTATACAAATGACAAGTATTGTGGTGATTATAATATTTTAAAATATATAACCTGTGTTGAAATTTCCGTGTGATTGACAATGTCTGATCCCGGGCAAAAGCGTAGGGAAAGACCACGAACGCATTCCCCAAGGAAAAAATACGCTAAGCTTGGACAAGGTACTGGAATTCAAGGCCAAGCTCCTGAGATAGTACGTGCTTTAAGGGCATATTTTGAACTGGAGAGAGAAAACGGTGGACCAATGATTGATGTAAATAAAGTCATAAATAGGACAGCTGCTGCACTTAAAATAAGTAAATGGACTGTTGTCAATATAGGAAAAGAACAAGAAAGAAAAGATGAATAAGCTGAGAAATTGCTGTCTGGATCTTCAAAAGTAATATTAGAAAAACCCCATGAAAAACCTGACATCGTCAAAAATTATTACAGATCTAGATGTCTTCCAAGTAAATGCTCTTCGTCGCCATATGTATAGTTATTATGAAAGAACACAATTACTTCACAGTTTTAAATGCAAAGTTTGTCTTATCTAATTGAGATAAAATAAACTTAACAATAAAAATAAGAACTTCAGAGTAAATTTGGCACTAACTTGAATAATCTGCTATCTGAAAGTTTCACAATACTATTAAAAACGTTTGTGGAGTAGCGCATTTTGAAATTTTAGAAATATAATGAACGTGAAAGCGGGAAAATCAGCTTTAAAGCTTTGTTCTACATAGGTAATATAATATTACGTACGGACATTTAAAGCATCATGCAAAGAAATTTAAAGGTACAAAATGGAAGACAGGCACTAGAATAAAATAATACAGGCTGAAAAGGTATTAAAACTATTAATATTTAATATGCGCTTATTCTCATATAGCACAAACATGAACATAATGCAATAGTTGACAGGCATGTTGTACACTGTATTCTTAGAAGTGTATAGAGATGTTTAGTGTAGTAGATTATTTCAAAACTATGCCATTTCGTTAGGCACAACAAAGAATTTTTATCTTTGTTTAGCTCTCCTCTCCTCTTCCACTCGACACGACTAGCGGACAGATGAGCCAGCAACCCCACATGTTTTACGCGTGGTATAGCTGAAACGCACATGGCAGGAGAGCAACTGTCAGAATTGAGAAGTTATGTTAATTCAAGTATAGTATAAAAGAAAATGATATATAAAGAGTAATGTGTAGAGAAAAACTTAAGTATTATAGATCTTTATATGACAATTAATTAATGTAATTAATGAAGTGAAATAAAAAAAATTAAATAAATACCATCCATCCATCCATCCAACTGGTGAATGTCAAGTGGTAGACAAAAATGTAGTACATAAAAAACAAAGAAATGTAGATCTTTTTATAACACAATTTTTTCACATAAATTTTTCATGGCATAAGCCACTTCCGAATTGTCTGTTATTAATGGTTCAAATTCTTTAATATTTTGTCATTTTTTTAAATTTCTGTCAACATTCAGTTGTCGCTCATGTTGTCATGGAAACAGTATGGAATCTTAACGCCAGCATATAGTGTCCAGTTCTTGAACATTTGACTATCGCTGTTCTCATTGTATCTATAACAAAATGTGTAATGTATCTATTTCTGCAAGGGTTTATTTGGTTTAAAATGCAGTAGATAGAAAAATAAGCTTTAGTAACAGTAGTTTGTACATCCACTAATAACGATAGAGGGTAGAGAAAGTTGTGTGAATGTAACATATCAGGTTTTTTCTTGTTTTCTAATAACACACATGGTGCAAGCAATGCATAAAGAGTTGTAAGGACCTGTACTGTTCCCCACATAAACTATGTACTACCAATGATTTTTAACTAACACATTACTATGTGTATGATCTCATGTTATTTTTATTATGTTGGTGATAACTTGCACCAACTGTAGTGTTTGTAACATATGTGCATTAGTATTTGTTTTCTTCCTTCCACTTTTTCAAATTTAAATAAATATTTCAGCAACCGCTCATGTGAATAAGTTATTAGAGACTGAAGCTTTACATTGTTCCAATTATTTCTAAGAAAACAGCTAAAGAAAACACACTTAAGAGCTCAAATTTGCAACTGCAAAGGATCACAAGTGTTCTCTTCAGTCTACAAATGCCAGTTACTGTAATAATACTTTCATTTCATTAGATCAATACTGTGACACAGCTATAGCATAGTAGGCCATTCTCACCCAGCGCAAACACCACAAGTGCTATCTGGAACCTTCTTTCTCCCTGCATCTGAACATTCCAGAACACCCTGGAAAATTCCAAAGGCTATATAAGTGACCATGCTTGCAAGTGTGTTTCTGGTGCGACATACTGTGCTGTTTTCCAAGTGAGGTTGTGACATACAGTGAGTGCTGCTACTGTGATAGAGTAGAGAGGTCTTGTGCTGTGTGCTTACATTTGTGTTTCTGGTGCAACATACAGTGATGTTCTCCAAGTGAGGCTGTGGCATACAGTGAGTGCTGCTACTGCAAGAGAGTAGAGAGGTCTTGTGAAGTGTAGTGTTTCTAGTGCAACATACAGTACTGTTCTCCAAGTGAGGTTGTCATATACAGTGAGTGCTGCTACTGCGAGAAAGTAGAGAGGCCTTATGTTGCGTGCTGACAAGTGTGTTTCTGGTGCAACATACTGTGTAGTTTTCCGAGTGAGGTTCTGACATACAGTGAGTACTGCTACTGTGAGAGGGTAGAGAGATCTTTTGTTGCGTGCTTGCCAGTGTGTTTCTGGTGCAACATACAGTGCTGTTCTCCGAGTGAGGTTGTGGCATACAGTGAGTGCTGCTACTGCAAGAGTAGAGAGGTCTTGTATTAGACTCCCCAACGATTCAAGCAGAAGGAAGAAGAGGCTGCCTTGCAATATTTCTTTGTGCTGCTAATTGTGAAGAAAAGTGAAGAGACAAGGAAAATTGAATTAGATCACATTAGTGAAGTGACTGTGACTAAATTACAATATATTGTGTTGTAAAATTCAATGAAGCTAAAATATAGAAAATACAAAAAAATTTTAAAAAATCTGATGTGTTAGATTCACATGACTTTCTCTATCTTCTATCGCTTATTAATGGATACACAAATTATTTTTATGAGCATTTTTTTTTTCTATATATTTATTTGAATTGAGATAAACCTTTCCGGAAATAGCTGCATTACACTTTTCATTATAGATACAAAGGAAATAATGATAGTCAAATGTTTTAGAATTAGATGCTATATGCTGGCCTTAAAATTACATGTTCTTTCCATGCAATCGTAAGAAATGGCTGAAGATCAACAAGACTTAAAAAGAATGACTAAGCGCCAAACAATTTGAACCATTAATATTGGATACCTTGGAAATGGCTGATCTAAAAAAGTTATTTGGAATAAATTGTGTATTTTAATGAAATCTACATTTTTTGTGAAGTACATCTTCGTCCATCACTTAAAGTTTACCAATTATGCAAGAGTATGTAGAATTCCTTCCAAATTTAAATAAAACCAAAAAAACTGAGCTTTATTTATAGATGCTCTTTAACTGCTGTGGTCCTTAGCGTCCCATTCTATATTGGGTGTGAAAAGACCGGAAAGTTTGCTCAGAGACCTCTTTAGCAGGCTTGAGGTTCTTTTACATACCATAAATCTATGACACGGGACCATCGGCTTTACTTCCTTTCTGAAGGAAGCCAAGCTAAGGGTTTTTATGCCCGAAAAAATCCATCGCCCTCCGCCGGGTTTGAACCTGCGACCTCGGGAACTAGAGGCTAGGATAGTAACAACTACACCACGGAGGATGACTTTGTTCCAAATAAAGAGGACTTCACAAGCTATTCTCAGAAAATGCAAGCTGTATATATTATTCATCATGTAAATACCTTTAATACATTGTATTGTAATAAAAAACTGTTAAAGCCATTTTTCAGAAAATCAAAAAATTTTAAAAATGTTTCAAGGGTAGCTTGGGGGGGGGGATTTTCTTGAAAAACTTTGTGTTGCATCTTTGGAAGGTACGAACTTAAATGCCAAGTTTGGCATTTATCCGACATTTCGTTTTTGAGTTATGCTGTTCTCAGACAGACATTTTTCTAAAAATGCTCAAAACATATATTTGTAGTGAAATTTCAGAATCAAATTTTTGGGTGGAATCAATACCTTCTCTACCTACTATGTATGTGGTAGAGAAAACAAAAAGAAAAAAAACAAGGAACACCTGCTCTGTATAATGAATACTTTAGGTCACCTACTATTTCATGTTGCTGATTGATACGAATTTCCACAAAATTGTGAGTATGATATTTTTGAGCAACAGGAATAAAGACATTTTAGGTACATGAATGAAATGTAGGACAACATTGACCAAAAGAAAAAATACACGAATGCAAACATCCAGTTTCTTTAAACACCAGTGCACTGACACCCGTCAGCTAACTTAGCAGTTCCATTGAATGGTACAACAAAAGAGCTCTCGTCTACTTTAAGTAGCCAGGGATTTGGCTTCAGATTGAGTTAAAATTGTTTTATGATACTTAGATATATAGAACCTGCTCCTTTGGCTTCCACTGCGAGTGATTTAAATTGCTTACCCTCCATAGAAGCACTACTTTATGATACATTCTTTTTGCTAGAGCTTATATCACTTACAGCCATCTTTGATCTCTATCTGCCAGTTTGCTGCTTTATCTTATTGTTAGCTAATCTAGAGATATTCTTGCACAAGTTGTAGCACGCATCTTGAATCCAACTTTTCGATAAATGTGCTAACTGCTGGATAATTTTAAACATTGCATTTATCTGCTGCAAACTCCTAAGATAAAGTACAAACATTTACGATATATGTTGCCAGTGTTTTGTGTCCATGTACATCTATAAAGATCTTACGTATGTGGGGTGATTTTTTAGTTGTGGCAACCAGCTGCAGCAATGCATCCAGGCAATGTCGTTTTACCACAGGTTGCTTACCTGCTTCCCCGGCCTCACAGCACATGAACTTGTCCTCCCCCCTCCCCTCCACATCCATTCACAGTGGCAACAATAAAATGAGCAGTTATGAGAAAGCAGTTGCAAGATACAGTCGCAATGTTTTCTAAGCATGAACAGAGAAACTGGTTAAAAATACAGTGTGCTACAGGTTGCTTGGTATGACAGTGTCATCATGGACTGCAAGAGGCTTGTGTTGCCTTACAAAACAGTACCAAGGTAAGTTGCACCCTTCTGACAAGGATGCAAAAGTGTATTGGACATGCTTCGGTCTGGTCACCCATCAGTAACTGACAAAGATGTACAGACTGTATCAGCATTAGTGGAGACAGATCAGAACATAAAGATTCCTGAGTTAATGCAAAATACATCACAACCTGAAGATGCATAAAATGAGTTCCATATGAGTTAACTGACTAGTAGAAATGGCTGTGATATGACACTTCTCGTACATACTTGCAGCGCTATGAGTGCAAAGGAGAGGACATCTTGAGGCATATCATTACCACTGATGAGACCTGGGCCAAATCTTATGTACCACATCTTAATCATCAATGGGCATCATTACAGGTCACTACAAAAACACATAGTTCGGCAGACCTCCACCAATGTGAAGGCAATGCTGATTCTTGTCTATGATTGGAATGGTGTGATCTTAAAGCATACCATTCTCCCAAGGCAGAACGTTAATGTAGAGTACCGCTATTAATTTGTTTAAAAACAATGTGCTAGCAGCTCTGAGAAGAAAACAGCAATACTTCATGGATAACCCACCCATTGTTCTGCAAGACAATGCTAAGGTGCATACAGGAGTTGTCTCTGAAATGTTAAATTGTGCTCCATACTCTCTGGATTTAAGTCCTTTAGACTTTGACCTCATCCCTAAGATGAAGCAGCCACATTGCTGGATTTGATTCTGTACAGCTGAAGACTTTTACAGGCAACCAACCATTCTCTTCCCACCATCAAGAGATTAGGCAGTGCTGACGGGATCCAATGGCTTCCGCATCACCGAGAACAGGTTGCATGCAATGCTGATGATTACATAGAAGGCCTACAAAACCTAAAACCACGTATGTATGCTATGTATGGAGAAATAAAATAGTTGCCAGAACTAAAAAATCACCCCTTGTATAATTATAATACTAGCGGTAAAGATAATTTCCACAGAATATATCAACTTGTAAAGATGTACTGTTAAAAGGCATGTTATGTACAAGAGATTACCACAATAATACATCAAGACAACAAATTAAAATGTGAACTGATATATAGGTTAGAATAGTTGTAAATAGTACTGTACATTGTAAGTTTTTGTATTATGCTATTTTCTCATTTAAATTTTGTAAAGTTGAGATTTACTTTTGATAAGTCAGGCACCTTTGACGAGTCCACTATAATAAATTAATGTTATTTTACATGTAACTTACGTAATGATAGTGTTAACAGTGTGCTACACAATAATTAGAGAGAACATAAAACTCCTTAGTCTAATGTGTGATGAGAGTTAACAAGTGAAGTGGAAAGACACCTATAGAGAACAACGGAAGTAACTGAAGATAGAAGTCTGGTCCAAGTGAAATTGTTTTCATAATCTCTTTTCCCTGTAAGTGCATTGATCAGATGATAGACAATTACAGATCAGAGCTTTAAAGTTCTCCACAAGTACAACATAGCTTTATATGCTACATGAATAATATTTAGTTTGCGTTTTCTATTTATACATAATTCATATTCACTAGCATAACACAAAACTGTGTGCATTACATCAGTAAAGGCTAAAATTTACATAATAAAACAACTTTGCATTAACTAAATAAATAAAACCTTTTCCGGAAAATGCAATCTTGAGTTTCAAACACAAAGAAAATACATTCCACAATTTGATTGTTTAGCACACAATATAAGAAACTATACATAACTTAAAATCATGTATCACCAACCAGAATTAAAATATAAACAGAAAAACCGACTTTTTTGAGTTGTATTCAATAATATACACACTATGCATCACTCCTGTTACAGGTTGAATCGCTATGTGCCTGAAAGAAAGCATTTAGCTTATTTTTGTATTGTGTTTTTTGGACCAAATTATTTAAGTGTTACCACATATGGACGCTATAACCAACTTATGATGCTAAAACATGTGAATCTGTCCAGCAATGACCAATGTATTACAAAATTAAATGCTTACTTCTCTTTTAATTATGAACATGCAAAAGCACACATACTACAACAGCAATGAATCACAAAGGTTTAGAACACTGCTTATCTGGCAATGAGACTGTTCCAGCAAAATGTAAAACTATTTTTATTATTAAACAACCTCCACTCTATTGCTGAAATATATAATTTACTTTACATTTAATTAGATACAAGATCTTCAATTTACACTAATACCTGCACTCCTCAGAAACTCAATGTCTGATTACACACTATTTTATGTTTAGCCATTGTGAATTTGAGACAATATTTCTGATACTATCGTTTGCCAGTCCTAATGCTCTAATGTGCTCGAGATTTAAATGTTCCCTGCTGGTCTAAACACTCCACAATGCCCATTTCTGTGTTTATCAATTGTGCTAGCTCAGTAAACATTCTTGCATGTGAATAACCACTAAACGCTGGCACAATGCGCACGTATTCAGTGTCAAATGTTACAAGTTTCCTAAAGGTCTAACTGATGAAACAAGTGAGAATGGGGGCATCGGTAATAACAGTGCTAAGATTTAACATATGTTACATTTTGTACTCAATGTATGTATTGCGAACTCATTCATTCAGCATGATCTCACAACTGACCAGCTTGTGGTGTGTCAGTTTACAGGAACATCTACATCTCGCAAGTGTACACACAGGGAAAAGAAGCATCCCCTGGTCTTTTTCATCATTTAAAGAAAATCTCAGGTTGTGCAAAAATGTGTACTTTGTGTTGTAAGAAAAAGAGAACAGCTTCATCCAGAAGGGTAAACAGACAACTTCTTTGTGTTACATGGGGTATTTTTTGGAGAACCATCAGCAGCCAAATATGCAAGTTGGCCAATTCATGGTTCAAACATTTAGGAACAAAATTAAAAAAGAATTTAATTTGTTTCTTTTTTAATTTTTGTATGATTTCGTTTTTTCAAGGCAGGATGTAGTTTGTTCCATAAGTGATTGCATTTAAATGTCCATTTAAAAAACTCCAGCCTTCCTGACAGTGCACTAAAGCTTTAAATGGGAATGGCAAAGACTTAATTAATAGAGGAGCTTTATTTAGTTCCCATGTCAATGTAATGTTCAAACTACTGTGTGAAATCTGGGCAGCAGTTTTGTTACTTTATGTAGCTTCCATGTCAATGTAATGTTTAAACTATTCTGTGAAGTCTGGGTAGCAGTTTTGTTAGTTTAATAATATCAGACTTCAGGGTTATCACTGTTTAAATATTTAAGGACATGTGGCTATAAGATGAGAATCTACAGGGAGAGCCAAAAAACTACGAACTGGCTGCACAGTGTTTTTCCTGTCCACCTCCTCAACGCTTGTTGCTGTCTGTCGCTATTATAGAAAGGCGTGGATGAAACCATACATTTTTAAAATTACTTTTAAAGGCTTTACTTATTAACTTTATGAAAGGAGATGCTGAAACTGGCCACCATCGTTGTCCATACATTTTTGACACCTCTTTACGAAACTATCCATCACTCGCCATAGCTCACATTGAGAAATGCTGGCAATTTCCTGACGGATATTTTGTTTTAATTCTTCCAGGGTATGTGGGTTTGTCTGTACACTTTATGTTTTAAGTTACCCCAGTGATAAATCGCAGAGGGTTAGGTCGGAGGACCGAGAGAGCCACAAATCTCTACCAATAATTCTGTTCTCAAATGCACTTTCGATTGTTCTCATCGAAATATTGGCTGTATGAGCTGTTGCAGTCATATGTTGAAAAAAAGGCAAAATCACGCTCCCTGTCTGTTAATTCTCTAAAAACAGGGGACAAGATTGTATTCATGTATGCATGGGCTTCAACTATTGCCTCGAAAAAAAATGATGCCAAAAATGTATGGACATCAATGGTGGCCAGTTTCAGCATCTCCTTTCATAAAATTGGTAAGTAAAGCCTTTAAAAATTGTTTTAAAAATGTTGTATGGTTTCATCCGCACCTTTCTATGATAACGGCAGACAGCAACAAACGCCGAGGATGGGGACAGGAAAAACACTGCGCAGCCAGTTTGCAGTTTTTTGGCTCTCTTTGTAGAATAAGCACAAGAGTATGGCACAAATAGGTTTTTCAGAGGGGCATAAATAAATAAATAAAAGTGCATGTAATTATTACTCTGTGAGCAACTTCTCTCAAAAATGGCCAAGGAAAACTGAATTATGCATAAAATAGATCAAACTGGCAATTAAGTTTTTATTTATTTTTATAACTGTACACTTTGTCAAAATTCAATTACTTCTGTAAACATAAGTGAAATAATGAAGCCACTAATGACATACTTGTGTTTTAATGGTATTTATTGCACCTGATCACGTATTGTTATTAATATTGGTGTTTTATTATATGTAACAATTTTATTCAGCAATCCTGAAGTACTCAGATACAAAAAGCAAAAATAGTCTCAATTCTTAGAAACTGTACTTAATTTGTGTAACAAGCTCTCCAATATACACATTTGCTTTCTTTGAACCCATTCTAATAAAATTATCCCCACTACACTGACTACCTGTTGTTTTAATACACCAATGATGATGATGATTATTATTATTATTACTATTAATATTAAAGTGTACCTCCAAATGGGAATAATGTTGCATCACCCAATATATGAAGAAACAGCAGATACTACGGTATTTCTTGTTAACCCATTGGACCTGGAGCATGGAATGGTTCCAAGAGCATGCTAATGGGAACACGGTCAGATCACAAAACTGTTCCGTTGTCTGATTTCATGTCATGTTTTTCCAGTTATCCCACAGATGGCACTTGACGTTCACCTGCTATAGTTTTGCAATGATTCTTTGTACTTTGTGTATTGGTAACATTGACATTTGAAAGACACAAACATACAAAAACAACTGCCCATTGTGTTTGCGTTACGACATGTTAAGATGGCCATGCCAAGAGGTTTGTCAGATGAAGACATTGTGAAACTGCTGTTACAAAGTGATGAGAGTGAATATGAGGACATCAATTTCGATTCCGTGAATCTAGTTCAGAAAGTGAAGATGACTTGATGATGATGATAATGCTGCTGCTGCTGAAGAGAAAGATATTGCACACGATTGTGTGTCAGCTGGGAAGGAAAGTGACTGGGCATGGAAAATGAAACCAAATCAGGTGAAACCTTTGCATGCTCTCCTATACAGCCACCAACTTCGGTAAATGCAGCAGAGGCATTCTGCAGAGTGTGGAGCTTCCCAATAGAAGATCAAGTAGGCCTTCCCTTGCTGAGGACCCCAAAAGTTGGGCACAAAGCACCAGAAGAGAGCAGAAGTTCATTGGTTGTGCAAGGAATGGCAGGTTCCACTACACTTGGAAGAGTGTTACCATATCAAATTGGACTACTGAAGAACTAAAATGTATGTTAAAAGAATACGTATACAAACAATTTGACCATAATGAGTTATTAATACAATTCATTAATTGCAATTCAAATAATAGTTTTGTTTAACATTTCTGAACAAATATCCAGTCCGAAGGGAGGTTTCAGGTAACAAAATAGCCAAGCCCAATATGTTAATAGATGCTTCAGAGATCTTTCTTGTTCATCTCAAAAATATATAAAACTATCACACACAGATTTTATGAAATATTTATCAGTGATGCCCAACCTTAAGCAAAACAGGGAGGATTTACCCTCACACATTGTTTGCAGAGCTATGACGTGTTCATGTGGTCATGGGTTGCCCAAACTCCATCTGTGAGTGAAGGGGAAATGCTTCATAACACAAAATGACAGAGGTGACAGTGTGATATCATTAGCTCATAAGAGAAAGGTCAGGCTTCACTGATATTTATGTTTAGAAAACCCACAATTAATGCTATTGATAATGGGGATAATAATAATAATAATAATAATAATAATAATAATAATAATAATAATAATAATAATAATAATAATAATAATAATAATAATAATAATAATTTGTAAATCACTTTCTGACACTGGTTTAAAATTGTTTCACTAGAGACTTGTTTTGTTGGGGGTTGTTTTATGTAACATCAGAATACGTAATAAATTTAAAACTGGCAGCTATCAAAACCTGAGTTTAAAATACAAGGTGCTAATTTGTAAATTCCCCATTTAGTCTGTACAAATACAGGGTGTAACTTTACCTAGGCATAATGTATTGTGCCAAATGAACAGAGAAAAATTTGGTGTTATTGGTAATACTGCTCACAGTGCTCGCTTCTAATGGCAAGCAACTATTTATCTTTAAATATGATTCCGAAACTGTTGGAAGGTATATGGCTTTGCACGACAAGTTACTGCTAAGCCACAAAAATTCTGTAAGTAGTGTAAAAGCATATTCCCCAAATTATTGAAAGTGTTAACCTGGACATTTGTACATTACTAGTAAGTGTTTCATCAACATACCAGTCAATTGTAAACAATTGCTTTAGCCAACAGTCGCTATCAACAACTTTAAATACCAAAAATAATCATAAGCAATAGTAATATTATAAAGACGGAACATCTGAGTGTGTGTATGCAGGGTAATTTCAAAAACCAACAACTGTTTCACCAGTGTAAAGCCCAATTTGTTCTAACAAACATAGAGATATAAAACACTGGCTAATTTCATGAATTACTAAAATATTAAAAAGGATTTAGAAAGACCTTGTACTTGAAAACAAACACATTGCAGTGATAAAAAACATGCTTATGAAGAAGACTTTGACTTTTAGTTGACAATGCTATGGAGTAGAAAACAGTAGTCATTGCTCCACAGAAGATGCAAGTAAAATAGAACAAATGCTGCAGAAATTTCATTCCAAGCAATATACATGTAGATGTCAGAATTCAGCAATTAAGACCCAGCAAAAGATAAAAAATTTGAATCCATTTACAAAGTATTTTTATTTACAATATGCATGCAATACCAGTGGCAAAATATTTTATAAACCTGAGGTAAGAAAGTTTTGCTTTATTTCCTTTTTACTTATGGAATAAACAACTTCATTAGCAGGAAGTTTAAATAATTCTATAAAGGGGGAAAATTGCTAATATTAAAAACCATGAACCAATATATTTTCATTAACATCTGAGAAGATGGTTTTTCTCAATGGTTGCAGACTGTGTGTCTTTTCCAAAGAGGTTAAATTGGTGGCCTGGGAGTATGGAATTCCTAATTCCTAAACCAGTTTTTATATCCCTGTTACAGGCACCTTAATGTAAACAATTTTAATGACCATGATCGTTATGGTGAGCTGAAATGGGCTGCATCCATTCAAAGCCAAATGTCATGAGTTTGAATCCCAGCACTGCAGTCAAATGTGTCTGTAGTAAAGGATGGGGAGGGACTACATAAAATAACCGGTGTGATGGCAGACAAGGATGGTGTTACACTTGACTGGAGTTGCATGGATGCAGTCAAATGTGTCTGTATTAAAGGATGGGGAGGGCACACGTAAAATAACCAGTGCCATGGCACACAAGGATGGTGTTACACTTTACTGGAGTTGTCAAATGTGCCTGTAGTAAAGGATGGGGAGGGCCCACGTAAAATAACCGGTGTGATGGCATACAAAGATGGTGTTACACTTCACTGCAGTTGCATGGATTTGGTGTTTTGTCCCCCCCACCAAATATTACCTATAACAGTAATGAACTTTATAAATAACCGGTGTGATGGCACACAAGGATGGTCTTACACTTGACTGGAGTTGCATGGATTTGGTTTTTGTTCCCCCCCCACCAAAAACTACCTATAATAGTAATGAACTTTATAAATAACCGGTGTGATGGCACACAAGGATGGTCTTACACTTGACTGGAGTTGCATGGATTTGGTTTTTGTTCCCCCCCCCCCGCCAAAAACTACCTATAATAGTAATGAACTTTATAAATAACTGGTGTGATGGCACAGAAGGATGGTCTTACACTTGACTGGAGTTGCATGGATTTGGTTTTTGTTCTCCCCCCCCCCCGACCAAAAACTACCTATAACAGTAATGAACTTTATAAATAACCGGTGTGATGGCACACAAGGATGGTCTTACACTTGACTGGAGTTGCATGGATTTGGCTTTTTGTTCCCCCCCCCACCAAAAATTACCTATAATAGTAATGAACTTTATAAATAACCGGTGTGATGGCACAGAAGGATGGTCTTACACTTGACTGGAGTTGCATGGATTTGGTTTTTGTTCTCCCCCCCCCCCACCAAAAACTACCTATAATAGTAATGAACTTTATAAATAACCGGTGTGATGGCACACAAGGATGGTCTTACACTTGACTGGAGTTGCATGGATTTGGCTTTTTGTCCCCCCCCACCAAAAACTACCTATAACAGTAATGAACTTTATAAATAACCGGTGTGATGGCACAGAAGGATGGTCTTACACTTGACTGGAGTTGCATGGATTTGGTTTTTGTTCTCCCCCCCCCCCGACCAAAAATTACCTATAACAGTAATGAACTTTATAAATAACCGGTGTGATGGCACACAAGGATGGTCTTACACTTGACTGGAGTTGCATGGATTTGGCTTTTTGTTCCCCCCCCACCAAAAACTACCTATAACAGTAATGAACTTTATAAATAACTGGTGTGATGGCACACAAGGATGGTCTTACACTTGACTGGAGTTGCATGGATTTGGTTTTTGTTCTCCCCCCCCCCCCACCAAAAACTACCTATAACAGTAATGAACTTTATAAATAACCGGTGTGATGGCACACACTTGACTGGAGTTGCATGGATTTGGCTTTTTGTCCCCCCCCCACCAAAAACTACCTATAACAGTAATGAACTTTATAAATAACCGGGTGAAGGCACACAAGGATGGTCTTACACTTGACTGGAGTTGCATGGATTTGGCTTTATGTTCCCCCCAGCACTACACTCAAATGTGCCTGTGGTGAAGGATGGGGAGGGCCCACGTAAAACAACAGGTATGAATGGCACACAAGGATGATGTTATACTTGACTGAAGTTGCATGGATTTTGCTTTTTATTCCCCCCCCCCCCATCAAAAAAGACCTATAATAGTAATGATATAAAATAGCTACAAATACTTGCATTTTATTGTTAAAGGCTAGTATAAAATGAAAATAATAAAAAAAACCAGTTCAAATATTCCAAAAATAAATTCTTAATATGCACTTTGCATATCTTGCATTTAAGGGTTAAAATATAATCTACTGTAACTATTCAACAAGTTACCTAACCATTCCAATTGATGATTGTTCCACAGCATTATGAAACATTTCCAGAAGTTGGAAGACTGTCGCAGGAACACGTTCCATCAATGCTTCAGGGTTCTTTCATCTGTTATTAGGAATGGCTGGTGTTGCTGGAGTAAAAAAAATTTCTAGATCATTGTAAAATAATTTTGTAAAGAACGGGGGGAGGCAATTTAAATTAGTTAAATTATATTTGAATTGAAAAAAGCTAACTTTGCAATATCAGGCATCCAGCTAGTATTGCATAAAGTTTGAAAAAAGCAATTGAATTATGTCTGAAGAGTTAAGTCATAGCACTTTGCATCATGAATGCCAACCTGATGATAATTATGAGGACATATTATAATATTAATACTGGTAGAACGTACGATACTGGAAACAAGCATAAATAATGTAAATAATACTGTGATCAAAGGTTAGATGATCAAGAATGTGGTGAACAAAAGAAAAATTTATGACGGAAACAGCTGGAGGATAATTGTGAACATATACCTGCTGTAAATAATGAAAACTGTAAATATATATTGGTGGACACCAGTTTTACTGCCACCATTGGTGATTGACCTAAAGTGTACTGACCACAATCAAAAGTTTGCACTAAGGACTTGGCACTGAAAGGCTTGGCTTATGCCATAAATTAGAACTGATTTGCAGTGCTTGTAATGAAAAAAAGGGTACAAATTACACATCTAAGCTGGACACCTCTAGGAAGGTCTGTAAGTCATTATCTCTGGTTAACTGCACACAAACTTTTAAACTATTTTTCCTCACTTTAATTTTTGCTATGCTTTTATTCATTCAAAGCAAAATAACATCCACAAATTAGGTGTTAAAAGGGCTAAAATATTTACTGTACATTCTATAAAGCATAACAAACAAAGAAACAAAATAATAATAATAATAATAATAATAATAATAATAATAATAATAATAATAATAATAATAATAATGCATTGAATTTAGGATTCATTTAGTATTTTTGAGATAAAAAGTGAAATGTGTATAGTGATTGCAAAATTTTTGAAATTTTTGCTATGCAGGTCATGTTTTTTTTTTAATTTCCCTTAGAGTTAAGATATTACAAAATCCATGCGTCAACTTTTTCTAAATGAGTTTCTGGTTTTGTAAAAAAATTTTAAACTTTTTTTCAAAAAAGTGTGGAGTGAATTTCATTTTGAAATTTGCAAATTTTTTGAAACAAAATTTTCAATAATTCCAAAACTAATTGACATACAAAAATGAAACTCTGCCAAATAGTTCCACATAACACCACAAATATTGTACAAAAAATTAAGTATGTATGTTTAAAATTGTCTAAAACATAAATTTCACCCATTCCCTCCTTAATAACTTACAATAGTTTTAGCCTCAGAGTATTGTGAATTATATCACTAGAAAGCCCTTGAAGAATACCACAAGTATTTTAAGTTGGTAAATATTAGCCAATAATCAGCACCACTCTCGCACTTTGTTTCATGCAAAATGTCCCATAGAAAATAACAGAAGGCCTCAGTTGTGATCCTATTGTAAAGATTCAAACACAAGGGTAAGCTAACACATCATTCCTTTATATCTGCATGGTTATTCCCCTAAGTATAACAGTAAGGCAAAGTGAGCAGCTGTTGAAGTTCAAAGTTATAAAACCTAGCCAATAAAAGAAGGGTAAGATCTAGTGTAGTAAAGCAAAGTAGCCAATAATAAAGTAGGAACATTTGACTCTGAGGAAAATATACACAAGGCTGTCCATTTAGTGATATCAGCGAGATTCGAGACTCATGCTGGTCATTCTGCTCCTGAATGATGCATGCTGCACGAGATAAGAAAATGTGATGCATTTATGAGCTATTGACTGAAGTCAGTATCAATTATCACCTACACATAGAAAAGAACATAGTACAATAAGAGTGTATGTAGATCAACAGTCATCAGTCTTTGTGAAGAAAATAAACTTGAGAATTTATGCAAAGGTAAAATTGCACATCTAAAGAATGGTCGAATATGCTGCCTGAAAGTAACTAGTGCCTAAGCAAAGTAACAGTTGCATCTGCCGGGAATGAGAGGTAATTAGTATACAGTTTACACAAAAGACATGTGCCTGACAGGAAATATGCGTAGATCCTGAATCAACTAAAGTGAATCATGTAGCAACAAAGTACTGGGATTGGCGTTTGAAAAAGTTAAGCCAGTGTTTCTTCTTCAAGTGCACCTACAAATCACCTGCAATGCCAAATTTCTCCTCACACCCGTGCACCACCATTTAAGGACAGACCATGAGAACAACGCATCCATGTCCAGTACGACAAGGAGGACAGGAGGTCACCTCCAAAGCCAAGTGCAATAACCACAATCACCTGCATCAATGTGGTGAGAATGCCAAACAGTTATAGCTTTGCATAAGTGCACCATTGGGGAGTGGATGGTAAAAATTATTTCTGCTGAGCCAGTTATAGTATCAAAGATTACTTTACACACAGTAAGCCTTTTTTTCATAAATGCATGTGATTTTTATTAAAGAACTTTAAATGCTAACGTACAAATATTTATAAGGCTTGTATATCGTAGTACAGTGCATAGTAAAATTATTCTTTTTAGTCCATAATTCTGAAGAGTTGGTATGATACTTTCCTTTTCTAAGATTGGCAACCCTATTCTTCATAAACTTCCAATTTGTACAACATGGGTACGGATTATCACATTCCACTGCTTTCTAATGTCCTATCTATGCACCTTCACCCCCCCTGCATGGAAGTACCATAACCTATATTGTTCACCAACAAACACATGTATCTTTGCACCTCAGAGCTCCCCCCCTGCATGGAAGTACCATAACCTATATTGTTCACCAACAAACATGTATCTTTGCACCTCAGAGCTCCCCCCCCCCATGTGGAAGCACCATAAACTATATTGTTCACCAACAAACAGATGTTCTTAAACTACTTGTAGAATTTTTGTGGCATAGCAGTAAGTTGCTAAAACTGCATGAATGTACAGGTTTTCCAGAAGCATCACAACTATTTTGTTTTGAACTATTGACATGTTAGTGATAAGTATTGATGGGATGACATGCTTTTGGCTGTATAATTGATGGCTAGGGTAGTACACACATTTACATTTCCTGTTTCAACATACTTTTCTACTATTTCACATCTCAGAACTTTTGTAGAGAACACATACTATTATTTTCAGCACACTTGCATCTTTAATATTGCCAACATGATGTCCAGCATCAGGAGGACAGAGCTTTTTGTGGTTTATAAAATCATCATGATTTTTGCAAAACTTAATGAAGTTTAAATGTTTTAGTTTGCACTTAGCAACATTGCTCACAATCAAGTTCATGCTGTTACAATTTGCACTTAAAACATTACTTACAATCAAGTCCATGCTGTTACAAATGCACTAATTATATGATGTTAATACACAAAAATACAATTGTCTACAATCAATGTTAATTTACATGGACAGAACAACATTTCTGTTATATGTCTCCTTTTTTACAGTTTCTAAAAATCTATGTTATATACACAGAGTTTTTAAAGAAGTTCCAGCTTCTTTAAATTTTAGAAACACTATATTTCATTTACTGAAATTTGTCCCTTAAATGAACTGCAATTGCTAAGAAGTGGTAAGTTAAATATCACCACCATGAAGGTGACTGTTGTCTAAATTAACTTCATTGTTAAGTCTTTCTTGTAAGAAATACATTTCTTTATTAATTCAAATAAAATATAAGAAAATATAACGAATGGTATATTTAGCAAACCTAATATAAAGATTATGATGTAGTTAATAAAGTATCATTTCAAATATTATAACATGTTTCTATAAACCCTGCAATCAAGTGCTTGTGAAAGACAATGCCCGAAAGATTAGCTGTTATATTTTTAAAACAAAATAATAATAATAAAATTAAAATGGTTTAAAATGCAGTTTTTTTCTTTCTTTGTTCTTTTACTAAACAGTACAATACATAAGTTACAACCCATAATGCAATTTTCTTTAATTTAGATTTAAAATAGGTTTATATACTGTAAGTGAACACTAGACTCTTGTTAATCCAGCTGTCACGCAATTCAAAACAAGAGCTAAGAGTGAACATATAGTTTATTGTCACCAACAATGTCTGAAAATGAGCTCTCAGTTTGTAGTTTTGATTTAAAAGCATACAAAAGAGTTCATGAATTGGCAAGTTAAGTTACAGTATCTAATAGAAAACATCTAATGCTGGATCTATTGTAGAAATTGGAGATCTTAGACAAGTTAAAATGAGGTTCATTGCTACCGAGTACAACATAGCGTGTGCCAATATTTATGATATTAAAATCAAAGAAAACCAAATTCAACAGTATGCAAGCCAAAGGACATGCAAACAGGGAACTTGGGACAGCCACTTACAGTAAAGAAGTACAGCTATTTAATTCCAAATTGAAAGAACCTTTTAACAGTGAAGCTTATTATAATTTGGTAATTCATCATTTGAGTAAATTTTTTTCACAAAACATCACTTACACTTATTAAATGTTAGACATGTTTCGAGAGCCATTGCTCCAGCTGAAAGTCAACTGATGTTGGTAGCATCAGTAGGTGTGGTGATTCTCCATATCGAATCCTACTGAAGCTACCAACACCATCAACCTTCAGGCGACTCTCTGAGGTTTACCAAGTGTAAGTGAAGTTTTGTAACAGAAATCAGCTCAAATAATTCTAAATTAAAAGAGTAAAGATCCACCAATTAGTGGTCCATTAACAAAGAGCTTGATGACAGTAGAACATTAGCTGCAAGCAAGGGTTCACTATCAACATGCCCTGTGGCAGCTAACAGCAAACAAAAAAGATTCAGAAAAGAAACAGGTTTAATTCCTGCTGCTGATGAAACAGGCAACAAAAATATGTCACATTAATGGTAATGGCCACCATAGCGAGATGAGCATACTACCAGTAAACTCCTGTGCTGGGCTGGAGAGAGAGTTGTACCAGCTGTGAAAAAGCAACTCGAGAAACACAAAGTTGCATTAAATGCCATCCTCCAACTGATAATGCACCCTGCAACATACGAGCCGCTTTTCTTCCACCCAGCCCTTCTATTGACACTGAGCAGGAGCAGGGGTTCAACAAGAAAAACGAGATAACAAAAGCATGCAGGAAGGAAACTGGGACCATGAAAACTTTGCATACAGATAGCACTGAAGCTTTACTAACATGTTGTTAGTGAAGAGACAAAGCCTAAATTACTGACATGTTTGAAAATGACCAACCTATATATTGGGTGAACAATCCTTGGCAGGGCCAGTTTTTCAGCATACAGCCAGCTGGCAAGGCTGGTTGCTGTGCTGGCAGTGTGCGTAACAGGAAATCTGTGGTAAATATAATATGGTTTGTCACGTAAGTTATTTCTAACATACATAGCATAAACACTTAAAAAGAAACGTAATTAATCATGTATATCAGGCTAGGAGATGTTGGAACTTACTCCCCTCATTATTCAAGCATTTCTGGCATCTGCTTTAGAAATTGCCCAACACACCGCAGTTCCCTTTGAGAAATAGATTTGTTTTGTAAACTCTCTCTTTTAGTGATGCAACTCCCTGCAATTTTTATCTCTGGGGAGCATTAAAACAGAAACTTTACAAAACAAATCCACACACTTTAGATGAACATTTGTCAACTAATTGCTGTCATTTCTCATGGGCAATTTTCTAAGGGAGGCAGTTCCAACTGAACATCCTGCAGTTCCTGCTTGATATATGAGGGGTATCCAATAAGTTACTCTACATTATAAAAAACATTACCCACAATTGATCATGCTGAAATAATTTTATTTAAATTGTACAATCCTTCTGTTACTTTTCTACATAATCACCACGGTTTTCCAAGCATTTTTGGTAACATAACACAAGTTTTCCAAACCAGTGATGTACTAGGTCGGGTCCTGTGCTCATAACCAGATGTTCCCTTCTCACTTGACTTCATCACTGATGTTATGCTATATATGCCACCAAAAGAAAACATCCTGTACTTTTGTCTCGTGAAGTTCTCTTCCTTCGTAACAATGCTCAGTCTTGGTAGAGCTTGGAAGATTCAACTGGGAAGTTTTCTTGCATCCTCCATATTCACCAGATCATGCCCCAAGTGATTTTCCCCCAACTCAAAGGTCATCTTGGAGGTGAGCACTTTAACACTGATGATGAAGTCAAATCAGAAGAGAACAGCTGGTTACGAGCACAGGACCCGACCTGGTACAACCCTGGCTTGGATAAACTTGTGTCATGTCACAAAAATGCTTGGAACAACATGGCAACTATGTAGAAAAGTTCTTTTTAAGTGTTTATGTTATGTGTGTTACAAATAACTTACATGACAAGCCATGCTATATTTACTGCAGATCTCCTATCACCCGCATGGCCTCGTCAGCTGGCTGCATGCCACGAAACCGTCCTGCCAAGGATTGCTCACCATGCAGTTAAAGGACATATATCTATATTATGTGTTTCTATAATATTTACATTAAATCTTTACAATGCTAAGTATGTATGAACTATATCCATTCAGTATGTATGTACATATTTGTCATATCATGTAACAAAAGGTTGCAAACAAACAAAATTAACTAAACATCACTGTTACTAATTTGGCATTGCTCTGTGTAAGAAATGGTCAGATTAACAAGAGTTTAGTGTATTAGTGCACTTTGCTTCAAACACACAAGTGGGGGGGGGCTATAAAGATAAAATGAGCAAATAATAATAATACATTTCTCTTGAGCATGCTTTCTTGCTTAAAAGAAACTCAAGAATCAGCTGAAATACTAGTCTTATTGACTATTTTTCAGATCAACATCCATCAAGGATTTAATCCTCATGCAAACAAGCTGCTGGATCCCCTGTAGGACAAACTGTTAAACCAGTGGCCTGAAGAGGAAAGAGTTACTCTCAACGTGATAAACAATTGCCAAAGTTAGGTCATTTAAAATTTCAAAGCTAAATGCAGAGGCATTTTATCTGTGCTCTGTGACTTGTAATTGCAAAGAAGGGAGGGTAGACTGAGATTCCTTCTGAAGCAAATGCAGTAACAATGAGACTATGTTTGGTGTACAGGAATGATATTTCCAAATTCTTCACTAACTCCTCTATCAAAACACATCTGCCCAGACTATAATTGTTACATTCAGAGAAAGATTGATACATACCGTATGTCCTACTTTGAAAATGATAAGACTATATGGAGGGGTCTAATGGGACACAAAAACAAAACATTTAAATGTCTTGCTTATTTTTCAGCTTTTTGAAAAATGCTAGATGACAGTTTACAAATGTTTAAGCTTACAAACACCACAGAGCATCACATGAGGGTGATGGAGGAAGACCTGGGAACAGAGGGGACAACTTGCACCTCGACCCAATGTGGATTCTTTGAGCTTACCATACCCAGGAGCAATGGATGAGATGAAGGAATCACAGGATACTACAGGCCAGCCGCCAGAGGTTGCTAACAATTACAAGCTTGATGACCTGGTCACGTCAGCAGGCAGCTTAGAGAAGCTTTCCCTCTGGCTGGGCCTCTGGCTAAATTAAAATTGAGTTTTATTTATGGACACTCTTTAACTGCTATGATTCTTAGTGTACCATTCTATATTGGGCGTGAAAGACTGAGAATTTTGCTTGGAGGCCTCTTTATCAGGCTTGAGGTTCTTTTGTGTGCTGTAAATCTATGACAATGGACCATCGGCTTTACTTCCCTTTATTCATTCATTCATTCATTATCTGTTTACCCTCCTCTGATGTAGGACTTACACCCCCCAGGACTTACAAGCGGGTGCCTGGGGTCAGAGGCCTGTCGAGGAGCAGATACTCATGGATCAGACAGAGCATCCAGGATGGGTGATCAGCCCGATGCCTGGTATGGGATGAAGGAAGTAGATGAAGCGAAATGTTGGTGAAATGGATGAAAGGAAAGGTGATGATGGAGCAGTTGGTGGAATGAATGGCGGGGGAAACCGGAGAACCCGGAGAAAACCCGCCCAGACGCCGCTTCGTCCACCACAAATCCCACATGCAGGTCCCTGGGATTGAACCCGGGCCGCCTAGATGGGAGGCGAGCGGTCTAACCACTCGGCCACGGCGCCGCCTACTTCCCTTTATGCCTGAAAAAAATCCATCACCCTGCGCGAGGTTTGAACCTGTAATGTCGGGAACCAGAGGTTAGCATGGTATCCTTAGACCACAAAGAATGACTCAGAGAAAGCTTTCATTTGGCAGCGTCAAGATGAACTTTCCAACAAACAAGCATCTGCACCATATATCCAACACCGAGCAACACTGCACCATCCACCTGTCTACCTCAAACATGAAGGGGCAAGCGAAATGATAGGAAATGAGGGAAAGAGAATTCCTGGTAGAAGAGAAACCACCCCAGCATTCGGCTTGCTAACCAGGGAAAACCACGAAAAACCCATGGGCCAGTCCCAGGAATCAAACCAAAGACCTCCCAAATGCAAGCCATCTCACTTGGTAAGAGGTACGGAAGGACAGAGAGAAATGTCTGCATTTAATGCAATAACAAGACAGCCAACACTCTGCAAACACATGGGCCGGTCCCAGGAATTGAATCCAGGACCTCCCATCTCACTTGGTAAGAGGGAGGGAGGGAAGGACAGAGAGAAATGTCTGCCTTTAATGCAATAACAAGACACTGTGCAAACACATGGGCTGGTCCCAGGAATTGAACCCAGGACCTGCCATCTCTCTTGGTAAGAGGGAGGGAAGGAAGGACAGAGAGAAATGTCTGAATTTAATGCAATAACAAGACACTGTACAAACACATTGCAAAGTAGTGAGTGCCAGTTTGCACGAGGATTACAGTACAGATACAGGAAGACTGTTAATGCACCGGTATAGTATTAAATCACACATCATGCACGCTGTGTCTAGTAGCATTCCTGTTCGAGTGGGGCCATCCCCAGGAGCTCACACTCACTTCAAATTTACTTCCTTGTAGCTCTTCCAGCTGTTTCTTTGTAGCTAGAAGTGCTTCCTGAAGGTTTTCTGCCTGTAGCAATAACAACCATTCTTATGTAAACATTAGAGAATAATACAGATATTGCACTAAATAAAGTAGACTGAAAATGTGCTTACCCTCTTCTCTACTTCTTCTAATTCACTCAATGCCTTTTCCTTTTCATTTTCCTGCAATCACACACACTGCTTACAACATGCTACTTAAATTTTACAAGTCATGAGTTCATTTTTATACACAATGATTCTTTTTCTTAAAAAAAAAAATGCTTTTGAGGTCCATTGTAATGCTACACTAGAACCTCAATTAATTGAAATAAACATGGATACATTGTAGTTCATAAATGGATACCTGTTTTTAGAGTTTAAAACTACAAAACTGTTTAAAATAGTGCAAGAAATAAACTTATATAACAACTCCTTGTAAAATGTATTTATAATTGGAGCTAATAAATGAAATGAAAGTAAAAGTATCACATTAAAAAGCAATAATGTAACATTTTGCATAAAGATGAGAGCTGTAATAAGAAACAAGTTCTAACACAATACAAGGAAACACCAAAAACAAACTCTTCTTCTCCTCTGACCACTATTGTAAGCACCTATAAAATGAAGTCTGGCATATCTGGTGATGGGGTTTAATAATCAAATAAAGCTCATAAATGGCTTCTAAACATGATATGATTCAAGCTGAATTATGTAAGCTGTAGCAAAGAATGTGTGTGTATGTCTAATGGTCAGGATTTGATACTCAAATCATCTTCCTTCTTGCTTCCCAATATCTCCACAAGGTTGCAGACTTTTCACATTTTAAGGTTGCATATCTATTTCATAAAGAACAGTATGGAGAAGGGAGAACTACAAATCTGTTACAAGTCTCAACTGGCGACTGGTTTCTTCCTAACATTTAACCACTTTCATTTTTGTTTTTGTAGTTTATACTTTTCACGAATCTTACTTTTTATTACATGTTTCATATGAAAAATGTTACTTGGATATTTTTGTTTCCTTCTTAGCCAGATAATCAGCTTTTTCGTTACCAGCAATATCACAGTCTGCTGGAATCCACTGCAAAACGAGAGTTTTGTTTAAATGCTGTATCTGTTTAATTCTATTATGAATTTGTTTAATTTTGGCCATTTTTGGACAAGCAGCTCGAGAACTGGCAATGGGCCACCTGTATTAATAGTTTCAAGACCAACTTCACTGCATACAATGCAAGTTTCATTTAAATCAACACGATATCGGCTGGTTCACAAGAATGTCAAACTTCAAAGACATGTATCTTAATGCGAGCATTCACAACAGACAGGAAGTTTTCCCAGGCCAACTTTTAACTTTCTTGGAGAGGTGGAATTCGATGACTGAAAAATTCAATGCCATAGCCAGGATTTGAACCAGTTGCTCTAACCACTAAACCCATGGCAACATGTGGCAAGACACTAAATTCTCTGGCTGACTTGCATGGCAACATGTCCTACTGGCGTGTTGCCATGGTAGCTCAGTGGTTAGAGCAACCGAACAGAAACTGGGAGAACCGTGGTTCAAATTCTGGCTATGGCACTGAATTTTTCAGTCATCTGATTCTACCTTCTTGTCCTACACACATGGTTAGTATGGAAGAACAATTAATTCTTTTAAATTTCTTGTTCTCATTCCCGAGCATAGCATATTAGATCCATACTGTGCACATTAGACTCTTTATACAGATTATTCTAGGCAGCCGTGACATGAAACAGTGCTAGTGCTCTCTGTAGTTGCAAGATGAAAACATGAAACTGGAAGAAATTCTAGTATATGTGCATCCTAACCTCAGATCCTGAAACCCACAGATCTATTGAGCGTTGGTTCTTCTAGTGAAAAGGTCATGGGTAGTTTGTTTATATGCAACTCAATACTGGCTACTGCCTCAAAAACAATGGGAGAAGCTACAAAGAACAGAAAAAACTGGTAGAAATTAACAAAAACAATAAGCAACTTTAATGTACACCATTAAATAAAAGACTGAATGCTTGGTATGACTAGAGGAATCACAAATCTAATGCATCTGCATTTAGATAATGTTTATTCTATCGAATTTTGACATTGGCTAACCTGCATTATCTTGGCTGAATTGGAAGCAGGCAAAAAAAAATATCATTGGTCATTGAAATTCCAATGCGCAAAATCGACTTTCCACTTTGTGCATTCCTGTTCTCCTTATCGGAGTGTTGTGAACCAAAATCTTGTATACTGCATTGCTTTCTGTTGTTGTTTACGCTTTGGTTACCATTCTGGGGCTATTGTGAACCAACCTTTATATTATTGATAGGGTTGTTATCAGGCATAAAAGTTTCTATTTCTGATGGATTTCCTATGTGAATTCCCTGGTAGGGTACAGACAATTCTTATTAACTTTTCATATGTTGAAAGAGGTGCTGATAGCTTATCCTTAGAGCTTGACTATTTGTACATAAGGTGTTGCAGTTATAAGAACTGTATATACATGGTGTGTTACTGTGTTCCTTGAACTGCCTCATTTTGTTCCAGCTTGAATCATTGAGATGTTTCTCCACATAAATATTTTCAATGAGTTTTCTCCAGGTTAATTTCTTGTCAAAAGTGACTCAAGATATTTTGTATTTTCAGTTCTTGGTAGAGTATTGCCCTTGTAACTTAATTTCATTTCATTTTGCTGTTTTCATAAGGAGAACAACCGAGAGCTCATTTTCTCAGTATTTACAGACATCAAATATTAAGTTTATTAAGAGATGTTTGATTGGTCACGTTTTATGGCAAGGTCCTCTGCAAATAGAGCTGCTTTAATGCCAGTAGATTCCATCATTTTTGTAAATCAATAATATAGATATCAAAGACATTGCAGCTCCTTGAGGCAAACCTAAAAGTATCTGAATTAGATGTTGCTGAGCTATAATCTGTAGCACAAAACCATTCTGTTATAAACTGAGTTATCCAATTTAGCAATTGGCTTTAATGACGTGTTCTTGGGGCTATCTAATTATCACCGCAGTATCACAAGCTGATTTGAGATTACAAACACAACCAATGTATCTTAGTCTTGTTAAACCCATCCTTAATTTCCTGAGTGAACTTAGTTACTTGTTTGTGGCTAAAAATGAGAAAATGACATATGAGCAACTACCATAAAGGCTTGTTCATAACAATACAGAACATTTGGTTCACTAAAGGCTAGTTTGCATGATGACACTAGGTTATGCAAGTATGTTTCGCAATTATCTTTTATTTCAGTGTGCATGCGTGAAAGTTAGTGACGGCACTAGCCAGTTTCGGCTATTTCCAACTTTAGGTGAAATGAAACTAGCTCTAGCACTCGATTTTGAGGTTATGTTGTGCTTGCGATTTTCAGAATGAATGGAGAGGCGAAGAAATAACTAATTGCCTGGATTTATATGCAGTGCAGAAAAGCTTGTGGGACTTTTAACGACATAAACTTTAAAAAACAAAGCGAAACATGCTGCTGCTTTTGAGTTAATATTAAAATAACTTAATATAGATGAAATGACAATGAACTTAAAATGCAAATTCATTCCATAAAGAGGACTACACAAATGAAATACAGAAGATTGAAAAGAGTAAGAAATCTGGAGCACTGACCTCAGGAACAAAGTTTGAAATGCAACTTCATTCCACAAAATGCACCTATACAAATCAAATACAGAAGATCGAAAAAAGTAAAAGTTTGGAAGTGCACTAACCTCAGGAACAAATTTTAAAATTATACTTTGTGGGAGCTGGTACAAAAACTGCAGCAATGAATATGAGTTGCCACTTTCAAGATATCTCAATATAATTTGTAATTTCAGCTCTGGTGATAATGCTTTATGCATAACAGTATCTTGCTTCTTTATTTCATTTGTTACTTTCCCAAGCTCCGTAATCATTCTCAATGATTGTAATAACTTTTTGGATCCTCTACAATTTCCTTCAACAAGTTGCAGAGCACCCTAAAAATAACCTCTGAATCCAAGATCTAGTCCATACTTGTCTCTTTCATTTTTAAGGCCAGTACTAACATCTCTGCTACAATATCTTGGCCTTCCAGTTTTACAAACTATCTCTGCAGAAAGATGTTTAAAATGTATGAAACTACAACATACACAAGCATCACCATGTAAACAACTTCTTGTGCAAATAGCTTCCTGATAATAATTTCATAGAAACAGTTGCGAAACCTAGTTCCCAAGTAAACTAGACTTAATACATGAGGAATGAGGACGGCAAAGTGGAAAGTCAATTGACCATCTGCTTCCAATTCACCCAACATGATGGAGGCTAGCCAATAGAGAAAACATTTTCTACATGCACAGCCATACCATTACTGTTTCAGATTCCCCTAGAAAAAGTGTCATTCATTTATTAATAGTGTACATTAAACTGTTCTTTATTTTTTTCTCTGCCACCTACCTATGGTAGCAGAGGGCCACCCAAAAATTTATTACTAAACATTTACCAGAAATGCATGTTTTGAGACTCCCTGAATCCAAAAACAGCATTCTTACAACCAGATCTCTGTGTGGGAGTATGCATTGTAGAAGCATAACTATAAAACGAAAACCTGAATAAGTACCGAACTTGGTATTTAAATTCAGTATCTTTCAAAGATGAGACAAAGGTCATCAAGAAAATCTCCAATTCCAAACTATCCATTAGAGGAAAAATTTGTTTTTATTTTTTATTTTCTGATAACTGGCTTTAACAATTTTGATTTCAATATTATATGTTTAAGATATTTACATGAAAAACAAAACGTATATCTTGAATTTCCTGGAAATAGCCTGTAAAGTGTTCTTCAATGTGAAGGAATTTTCTGGGAACAGCCCGTAAAGCCCTCTTCAATCTGAAGGAATTTTCTGAGAAGATCCTGTAATATACTCTTCAGTGTGAAGGAATTTTCTGAGAAGATCCTGTAAAGCACTCTTCAATCTGAAGGAATTTTCTGGGAAGATCCTGTAAAGCCCTCTTCAATCTGAAGGAATTTTCTGAGAAGATCCTGTAAAGCCTTCTTCAAAGTGAAGGAATTTTCTAGGAAGAGCCTGTGATGCCCTCTTTAATCTGAAGGAATTTATTCATTTTTGTATAACAGATAAATCATGAGATACACAAATATGTAATAAGCAAAAAAGTGTAGCTTTTTTCAAAACCCATAATAATTTATTTCAAATAACCTTTTTCTGGGATTAGCCATTTCTGAGATATTGTTTACTATTGGTTTGATTTTTCAATACTTTATCATTTTTTAAAGCACTGTTGCTATTCTTGTGATGTCATGGAAAGGGTAAGGAATTTCAAGGCCTGTATAATGTATTCACCATATGACTATTGCTATTCCATTTGTACCTATAATGAAATGTGTAATGAAACTACGCAAACATTTTGCAATTAACTTTAAAACTCCTGTGTGTTAGCAAGGAACACACAAAGGCTGCCCCGGATGTACTCTACCTAACAAAGAAAACGCAAAATGTTTGTGAAAAAACATCTTTATTTCTCTAAATAGTCTCATTTCAGTGCAATATACTTTTACCAGCAATGTTCAATAGCTTTGATACTATGTTTATAGTAAGAACCATTGAGCTCCACAAAATAGCCATCAACCGCACACTCCATCTCTTCATTGTTAGCATATCTTTTACCACCAAGCCATTTCTTCAAGTTTGGAAACAAAAACAATCAGAGGGATCTAAATCTAATGAATAGGGTGCATGAGGAAGAAATTTAAACTTTAACTCATTGATTTTGGCCATAGTGATAATGGACGTGTGAACTGGTGATTTGTCTTGATGAAATAAAACATTCGTTTTCGACAAATGCGGCCATGTTTGCTTGATTTTTATTACTCAAATGCTGCAATAAGTTTGCTAACACTTACTATTGATTGCTTTTCCTTTTTTAATATACTCAATGAAAATTATCCCCCATGTATCCCAAAAAACTGATGCCATGAGCTTGTCTGCAGATGAAACATTTCGCCTTTTTTGGAGCCAATTCTCCCCTTTCAATCCACTGTTTTGACTGTTCCTTTGTATCAGGTGTGCAGTGATGGACCCATGTTTCATCCATGGTTATGAATCGACGCAAAAACTTGGCTTTATTGCAGCGAAACATCACCAAACACTCGACTGAAACATCGACGCTGCTTTTGTTCCATTGTGAGTAAACGCGGCACCCATCTTGCGCACAGCTTTCTCATGCTCAAATTTTCAGTCAGTATGCAATGTACAGCACTTTTTGAAATGCCTACAATGTCAGCTAGCTCATGCACCTTCAGTCGACAATCATTCAATACCATTTTGTGGATTTTCCTAACAATTTCTGGGACCTCATTTGGTCAACCACTGCGATGTTTGTCTTGGCAGCCCATACAGCCTCGCTTAAACTCTGCCACCCATTATTTTACTGTTGTAAACAAAAGAGCAGACTGCTCCAGAGTAGTAGCTAGCTCAGGTTTAATATTAATTGGACTAAGACCTTTCAAATAAAAGTATTGTATCACATAATCATGACCAGTTTTATCCATGTTTACAAATTCGCTGAGAGGGTTCACTACGTTGGCTGCCAAACAAATACTAAACAATGTAGCATTGTCAAACTCAAACTTAAGCTTTATAGGGTTGGTACTTTCTAACATAGTCATTTATTTGAAACAACAACTGCTGTCTATAAGTCAGGTTGGGTACTTCTGGGACTGCCCTCTTAGCTTCCAAATCTAGAGGTCCCAGGTTCAATTCTTGAATGAAGGATGGAAATTTTTCTTTAACCAGGATTATTCCCCATCCTTCTTACAGTCTTAAATGTGGGTAAAAGAGTACATGTATATGTGAATTAAAAAAAAAAAAAAAAAAAAACATGAATTAAAAAAAAAACATTTAAGCAGATAGAAGAGTAAGCTTTTCCAAGAATTGTTAGTAGAATTTATATAAAAATGAATGACAGTGGGTATAAAAAGTCATATGAATTTGTTGGACGTTGTTATTTGTTGCTCTCCAAAGCTTAATGAATCTGAGGAAGTCAGGATGCACTGGACATTTTCTGGAATTCACTCATTTCATTTTCCCCAGCTTGCAACTAGAGAGAGTTGTAGCAGCTGTTTAAGGTACTGGCCACCTTCAATAATTTCTTCAGCAAAGAGTCTAATGTGGATCTTATAATTACAAAAGTTTCCATTCCCAGAGCCCAGTAAAGAATGCTCACATAGCAATACATGCATGTTGTGGTTCTGTTCCTTGCAACCAGTGTTAAGAGAATGGCAAAGCATCTTGTAATACACACAGGGACAACCATAATCCTGGTTTTACCTTTAATGTAAATAATTATACTGCTTATACAGTTTGGGTTCATTCCAACCTGATCTTGTATAGGCATGATGAACCAAGGGAGCACAGAGGTATGTGGTGGGGAAGTGAGGGGGCATAAGGCTCTATGTTGTTGGTTAACCTAACAGTCAGACATGATTGCTCGACTTTCGTCACATAAACAGCGCTATCTATTGGTTTTATAGTAAATGTTTGCCTTACTTCCAGTCATACATATACTGAACATTAGTAGATGCTAGTACATTGGCTGTTTGTTGCACTGTTTTCAACTGGTAAATCAGAGTGACCTAGTGAAATACATAACAATGAATTCCCTTCAGTCTCTTTTAGTACCACCTTTTCAATAGTAAACTTGAAAGGAAAAGGAAATTGAACGTCTTGAAACTGAGTTTTTCATTTATGAACGCTCTTTAACTTCTTTGGTTCTTAGTGTGCCATTCTATATTGGGGTGAAATACGGGAAATTTTTGCTCAGATGCCTCTTTATTAGGCTTGAGGTTCATTTACATGGCATAAATCTATGATACAGGACCACTGGCTTTACTTTCCTTTCAAAGGAAGCCATGCTAAGGATTTTTACACCAAAAAAAATACATTCCCCTCTGCTGGGTTTGAACCTGTGACCATGCGAACTAGAGGCTAGTATGTCTGTAGACCTTAGAGGATGGACCTACACTAAATCTAAAAATCACTCAGCTGTTTAAAAACAAAAGCAAGATGTTTTTAACAGGAATTAAACAGTGATGTATATGAGAAAATGACGATGTGATGTTAAAAATGCACTATTTTGCTTTCCTTGAGTTTTATTCGGTGGTGACGCAATGAAGATCCACAGATAAAACATGGTGTGAATGATTTGTAGCATATTCACAACTTCCCCAAGAAACATTGGTTATAACAGCACAGTTACAGATAAATTTATAATGTATATGCTGATGACAAATGACTACATAGTTGTTAATAACTAACACTTATAAAGCAAAAATGAGGTATAGTGCTTATTACTTTAACAAATAGAAACTGCAGCTACCTATAACTTTGTGAACCACCAAAGTTCAAAGTCACCAGCTGTCCCTGAATACACGCTTCAATAAACGGAAGTCTTGATTGTCACCAAGGTGGACTCATGAATGTCTGACAAGACAGAAAGTTGTCTAAACTATTTAAAGTCAAAGTATTAAGCGTAAACAGTTTTGTGTTCACTTCCAAACACCAAGGATAAGTACTAGACTGTCAAATATCCAGCTATATGTTTTGTGTTGCAATTTTGGAAGAGTGATTTGTATTTGTTCCAAGAAATGTAAACAGATCTATTCTCACAAGGAGCAAAAAGTATAATCTGAACCAGCAATAAAGTAAATAAAATTCTAATCTTAGCCTACTACCTGAGAAAACGTAATGTACCAGAGAATTGTGTCATTGCTACAATCATCATTCAATTATTTCTATACTTAAACTTGTAGAAGAAAAATACTATATTTTGCAAAACCTTCCCTTGCAATTCTAATCACGATTTCAATGCAATACTGAAAGCATTTTACTTTGTATGCTAATTAAAAATTTAAAATACTAATCCAAATGCAGCAAACTAAAATGAAATTTATAAGATGTACACATGTAGAGACTAGACAAATGTAGTGTTCTTGTTCAAGTTAGCACATACTTTTAACGTCCGATGTTGGCTTGTGTTATGAACACTATCTGCAGTATTGTTCACTTACCAAAGTGGCTAATTTGCTTAGTACTCCCATCTGCTCTTTTTCCGCAGTGTTCACCGAGTCCTGCAGTAAAGTTATCATTTCTTCTTGATCTTTCACCTGGTGTACAAGTAAGAGCAATGGTTATAGAATGATAACTGTACATTTCAAAACATACTTTTATTGCTAAATCAATTATTTTATACATACTATTTGCTCCTTTGCATCCAAACTGCATCTTACTATCTCAAGTTCAGATTTCATTCTGAATAAGGTTTCTTGAAGTATATCAAAATCTGCAACCTAGGAAGAGCAGGAAAAACAAATGTATTTTTTCTATTCCGTCAATTCAACATCACTTTGTATTGGTAGTTAAAATTAAATCATCCAGAAAATCTGGAGCTTAAAATGAAAAACATGATGCAGAGATGTTGATGAAAGTGATAAATCAACATTTTAGAAATAAGAAACATGCTTGATGCACAACTACCCAGGAAGGTTCAAGAGATTTTATATAGTGTACATAATTAGAAGTAATATGTTGGATGAGGGTTTTCCTCTCACTCAGTTACATGACTGACTACAACTGGTGAGCAGTGGTGGATTTGTATGCTCTTTTATCCTGTTACCACATTTCTTTAGCTTTTTCCAATGTATAGTTTGTTACACTCTGCACAGTTTATTTTCTAAATGCCAGATTTTTGGAGTTCTAGGATGGGATCTTTTAGGTTGGTACATAGTATGTTATGTAGACTCAAGTTATTTTGGGGAGCTAATGTGATTTTGCATTTTTAAAGATTTTAAGAATATATGACGTAGCTTTGGAATGGTATGTGAAACAAAGACACCATTACTCACCACTTCTGGTCAACCAACCAACCAACCAACCAACCAACCAACCAACCATCAAATAACACTAAATATAACGCTGATCAAATCTGCAAGATAAGCAATAGAATTAAATGTTTGGGAGAGAATCCACATTTTCAAAAACCAAGTCGACAAACTGAATTTTGATTAATTGCCACACAGTACCCTCTAGAAATTCAGAACACAAGCATCAATCACATCAAACTCTTCCAAAACCACCAGAAAAGATGGTGCATGAGGTGAACAAGCCTTAAAACATGTTCAGGTAGAATTTACCTTTCAGTGATGTTTTCAATGTTACAATTGCAAGTACAGAAAAGAAATGTAATTCAAACACATCACAGAGACCAACTTGCTCATGTCACAGAGCATTCAGGTGGCTATGCTGCTGCTGCTACAACATGAAATGTGAATTAACAGACCACAGCCCATACAAATAAGTACACGTTTAAAATTCTGTACACAAGAGTTTGAACACACATCACACTAAGTCTTATTTTCATACTTCTAAAAGTTTACAAGTTTTAGACAGTTGCTGATTACAAAGAGTTGAAATTTTATATACAGTATATGTGGGCAGTAGTTGTGTCAATACATGATGGTACATCATACCACCCAAAATTGAGCACGTTGCCAGCATACCAGCAAAACCTTGTTTTTAAATTTCAAAAATAAAATAATGCAAAATGAAATGTTTTTAAGAAAAATACAGAAATATTTATTTTACTAAGTTGCATGGTGAGAATATTTTACGGTTACACTATATTATGTTTGTAAGAAAGGCACATGGTGGAGCAAAGCTTTGACCGGACAAGTCCACCATGATAATGAATGACCCACAGCAAGAAGAGGAACTCTCTGTGTGTAAAGCAAACCAGTACACCAATTTTTCTAAAGCGTGTTGGGCCACTACTTTAAAAAACTGATGTGTTACATTCACATGACTTTCTCCACCCTGTATCATTAATGGGTATAAAAAACCAATCTTACAAAACCTTATTTTCCTCTCTATTGATTTTAATCGAGATAAACTGTTGCAGAAATAGCTACATTATACATTTCATTATTGATACAAAGGGAAAAACATTAGTCAAATGTTTAAGAACTGGGTGCTATGCACTGGCCTTTAAAGTTCCATACTCTTTTCCATGCAACTGCAAGAGACAGCTGAATGTCTCTTCTGTCAAACAGGTATTGAATAATTCAAACCATTAATGATGGATCTCTCAGAAATGGCTTATGTCACAGAAAAAGTTTTTTGAAATAAACTGTGTGTTTTAAAGAAACCTACATTTTTGTCCATCACTTAAAATTTACCAGTTATACAATAATATACAAAATTCCTTCTGAATAAAAAGAACTTCACAGGCTATTTGCAGGAAATTTAAGACATACAATTTATTTGTAATGTAAATATCTTTAATATATGGTATTTTAATCAAAATCATTACAGCCATTTTTGAGAAAATAAAAAATTTCAAAAACTGTTACATAACATGTAGTTTGGTGTCGGGAGATTTTCTTGAAAATCTTCATCTCACATTTTTGGACAGTACTGCACTTAAATAAAAAGTTTGGTATTTATTCAATTTTCATTTTTGAATAATGCTGTTTTCTCTCTCTCACAAGCACGCATGCACACACATGCGCATGCATACACACACGCACACACACACAAGGACCTTTTTCTCAAAATTCCTTTTCTGGATCCAGGGGCCTCAAAATATATATTTCCAGTGAAATCTCGGTATCAAACTTTTGTGTGGAATACAATACTTCCCCTGCTTACTATATGTAGTAGAGGAAATAAGAAGGTAATCTTCAACCACATGTGCAGTCGATTCAGATCCAGAAGACAATCAGCAGAGACAACAACACGTTGGAAATGTGACAAGCTGAACAGTATGAGTGCATCTGAAATCTCCTTAACTAAATGCATGGTAAGTGCCAACTAACTGTTTTACCAACTATAGCAGTAGTATACGACAATACAAACAACACTGAACTGTTAGTTAATGTGTTAAAAATGAATACCATTCACATATCATTCATAGTGCTTCTGAAGAGTACTGAACATTTTGATGAAAAAGAATAGTTGTAAAGACACAAAAAAACGTTTTTTTCTCACGTAGTTGGTGAGTCAAAAACTGAATGTCTCAATATGTCACACATGTGGACATCAGGAGCCTTAAGCAGAAGGATACAAGAATATTTGAGTTGGGCCATCTGTCTTGGCATGTCCCATATGTGGGCATCAAGGGCAATGAAGACAAAGGATATGGAAATATTTGAGTTGGTTCATCTGTTTTGATAACATGTCCCATATGTGGACATCAGGGCTGTGAGGAGACAAGATATGAAAACATTTGAGTTGGGTCATTTTTCTTGACATGTCCCATACATAGACATCAGGATCGTGAGCAGAGAGGATATGGAAATATTTGAGTTGGGACATGGGTCTTAACAACATGTTCCGTATGGACACATTAGAGACTGCGAGGAAACAGGATACAGTTGTATTTGTAGTTGATCATTTATCTTGGCATGTCCCACATTCAGATGTCAGGGGCTGTGAGCAGGCAGGATATGGGAATATTTTTAGTTGGGTCATCTGTCTTGACAAATGTCTCATATGTAGACATCAGGGCCATGAGCAGACAGGATATTGCAATATTTTTAGTTGGGTCATTTGTCTTGACAACATGTCCCATATGTAGACATCAGAGCCATGAGCAGACAGGATATGGGAATATTTGTAGTTGGGTCATTTGTCTTGACAACATGTCCCAGATGTAGATATCGGGGGCATCTGTCTTGACAACATGTCCCATATGTAGACATCAGGGTTGTGAGCAGGCAGGATATGGGAATATTTGTAGTTGGGTCATCTGTCTTGACAACATGTCCCATATGTAGACATCAGGGTTGTGAGCAGGCAGGATACTGGAATATTTGTAGTTGGGTCATTTGTCTTGACATGTCTCCAATGCACATATCGGGGGCCATGAAGAGACAGGATATGGGAATATTTGTAGTTGGCTCTTCTGTCTTGACAACATGTCCCATATGTAGACATCAGGGGCAACATGTCCAGATGTAGAAATTAGGGGCCATGAAGAGACAGGATATGGGAATATTTGTAGTTGGCTCTTCTGTCTTGACAACATGTCCCATATGTAGACATCAGGGGCAACATGTCCAGATGTAGAAATTAGGGGCCATGAAGAGACAGGATATGGGAATATTTGTGGTTGGGTCATCAGTCTTGACAACATGTCCCAGACGTAGACATCAGGGCCATGAAGAGACAGGGTATGGGAATATTTGTAGTTGGGTCTTCTGTCTTCATCAGGGGCCATGAAGAGACAGGATATGGGAATATTTATAGTTGGATCATCAGTCTTGACAACAGGTCCCAGATGTATACATCAGGGGCCATGAAGAGACAGGATATGGGAATATTTGTAGTTGGCTCTTCTGTCTTGACAACATGTCCCAGATGTAGACATCAGGTGCCATGAAGACAGGATATGGGAATATTTCTAGTTGGCTCTTCTGTCTTGACAACATGTCCAAGATGTAGACTTCAGGGGCCATGAAGAGACAGGAGATGGGAATATTTCTAGTTGGCTCTTCTGTCTTGACAACATGTCCCAGATGTATACATCAGGGGCCATGAAGAAACAGAATATGGGAATATTTCTAGTTGGCTCTTCTGTCTTGACAACATGTCCCAGATGTATACATCAGGGGCCATGAAGGGACAGGATATGGTAATATTTCTAGTTGGCTCTTCTGTCTTGACATGTCCCAGATGTATACATCAGGGGCCATGAAGAGACAGGATATGGGAATATTTGTAGTTGGCTCTTCTGTCTTGACAACATGTCCCAGATGTAGACATCAGGTGCCATGAAGAGACAGGATATGGGAATATTTCCAGTTGGCTCTTCTGTCTTGACAAGATGTCCCATATGTAGACATCAAGGTCCATGAAGAGACAGGATATGGGAATATTTGTAGTTGGCTCTTCCGTCTTGACAAGATGTCCCAGATGTAGACATCAGGTGCCATGAAGAGACAGGATATGGGAATATTTCTAGTTGGCTCTTCTGTCTTGACAAGATCTCCCATATGTAGACATCAAGGTCCATGAAGACAGGATATGGGAATATTTGTAGTTGGTCATCTGTCTTGACAAGATCTCCCATATGTAGACATCAAGGTCCATGAAGACAGGATATGGGAATATTTCTAGTTGGTCATCTGTCTTGACAAGATCTCCCATATGTAGACATCAAGGTCCATGAAGACAGGATATGGGAATATTTGTAGTTGGTCATCTGTCTTGACAAGATCTCCCATATGTAGACATCAAGGTCCATGAAGACAGGATATGGGAATATTTCTAGTTGGCTCTTCTGTCTTGACAAGATCTCCCATATGTAGACATCAAGGTCCATGAAGACAGGATATGGGAATATTTGTAGTTGGTCATCTGTCTTGACCACTTGTCCCATATGTACAAGGGAAGGGGAAAGAGAGGAGAGCGTGGTGGAGGACACCATTACAGCAATTGTCTTGTCAACCAGGGAAAACCACAGAAAAACCCATCGTCAGAGTAGGCGGTGACCAGGAATCAAACTTGGGACCTCCTGAATGCGGGCCAAAGATGTTGCAGCCTGAGCTATCCCGCGTGGCATTTGTAACAATTGTTTGGATTACAGCAGATTCATTAATTTTTCCATAAAATGTGTTAAATATGAAGCACGTCTTATGCGCTGGTATGTCTTATATGCCAGAAAATATGGTGTCTAAGTGAATTTTTTTGTCTTAGGAGTTTTACGCAGGTTGGAACTTTGCAGAGTGATGTAAATATCTATGGAATGTTAAGGTTACGAAGATCATTCATCACATATTTGCATCCTTTATGATTCATGCAAGTTAATACAACAGGCACAAACAAAGACAAATGATGCCATATCAGGAAATTCTTGGTACTCTGCTCATTACACTCTAACTGCTGACTTTGTTTCTTCAGTTCACTGGTACCAAGTATAGTCCCAGTAGAAGTGACGTACTTAAAAAGTTTTTCTGCATGTTTAGCATGAATTAGCCACCTAAGTTTTCAAATAAAACTAAATAAAGTTTCTTTGCCATTATATCAAATACAGCCACAATTGATACTTACCTTTAGCAGCTTTATCCTTATTGGTTACAATTTCAATAAATAACATGTTTCTTGTTTCATTCAAATATCTTTAAAAAAGATCTGATCTGATACATTCACAAGACTTTCTCTACCTTCTATTGTTTATTAGTGAGTATAGAAACTATTCTTACCAAAGCTTATTTTTGTATCTACTATGTTTTAATCCAAATAAACGTTTGCAGAAATAGCTACATTACACTTTTCATTATAGATACAAAGAGAACAGCGATAGTCAAATGTTTAACAACTGGACGATATATGCTGGCCTTAAAATTCCATACTGTTTCCATGACAGCGCGAGAAACAACTGAATGTTGAAAGGATTTTAAGAGAATAACCAAGTAATGAACAACTGAACCATCACTAACAAACATCAGAAATGGTGTACACCACATAAAAACTTATTTGAAATAAATTGCGATTTAAAGAGATCTACATTTTTTTTGTAGTTTGTTTTCATCTATCCTTAATGTTTAACAGTTATACAAGTTTATACAAAATTCCTTCCGAATGAAGAGGACTTCATAGTCCATTCCTGAAAAATTCAAGATACACATTTTATTTGTCATGTAAGCATCTTTAATATATGGTAGTTTAATCAAAATTATTAACAGCCATATTTTTAGAAAATCAAAAATTTTAAAAATGTTCCATGTAAAAGGTAGTTTGGGGTGGGAGAGTTTCTTTAAAATCTTTGTGTCACATCTTTGGATTGTATTGAACCTAAGTACCAAGTTTGGTATTTATCTGACTTTTCATTTTTGAGTTAGAATACGATGCGCACACACGCACGCATATACACATGCACGTGCATGCACACCCACATTCCCCACATATTCTAACACTTCCACCCATACACGTTCACCCACATGCACATCCATACCCAATTGCACACGCACATGCTCGCTCACCCACATGCACGAGCACACACACACTTGCTCCAACACAACCACCTGCACAAATGCATGCACACACACATCCAGAAGCAAACACACGCCAGAACATACACACACACCAACATTCGCACTCACGTAATGCACAACCACCTGCACAAATGCATGCACACACACATCCAGAAGCAAACACACCAACATGCGCACTCACGTAATGCACATCCACATGCATGCAAGCACATGGGCACACATGCGCGCTCACCATACACACACGCACACACATGGACACTTTTCTAAAAATATTTATTTGGAAATATGTATTTCTGTTGAAATCTCGGCATCAAATTTCTGGGTGGGATGCAATACCTTCTCTACCCAGTAGGTACATGGTAGAAATAATTTGGATTTTAACCAACTCGTGTAGTTAAAGTTGCTGACTGGGATTTAAACCAATACTGGCTGATGCACAGCGTCAGGCGTGCTTTAAATGGCTGATGGTGAACAGGTTAATGCCCAATGTTATGAATTCGCATCATATCAACTTAATTTCTTTTTAAAAGCATATACATTTAAATTCTGCTAAAAGCTGATAAACATTTTCCACAAACAAGTGGAATTCAAACCTGAATTGAGGAAAGCTTCTCTCAGCAAGCAAAAAGGTAGAACAAGAAATGTGATGGGCAAATTCTGAAAATAAGGACACAGTGCTAGAAGCGAAATATTATTAGGGGTTGTCTAACAAATCCTATACTCCATAGTGCATACAAAAATCTGAGTAGGTCATTCACATTCTGTGACTGCAATAACATTGAACTATATAGAAAAAACCAATTCAACTAATCTTGGTTGAAACACAAAATGATGTTTGCTGTTACGTTTGACGAAGCTTAGCCTAACTAAATTATAATGTAGATTTTAGTTGAGCTTTTCTTCAAACCGAATTTAATTCAGGCATTAAGCAGCTAATCGTAAGTGGAAGAATCAAGAATCACTATCTGTGTATTACAAGTGATCAAAGAGTCACTAAGCTACACATTTCACAACTATTATATGTATGGAGGATCTGTGTTGTATTACAAGTGATCAAAGGGTCTGCGAGCTACACATTTCACAACTATTATATGTATGGAGAATTTGTGTTGTATTACAGGTGATCAAAGAGTCAGCAACCTACACATTTCACAACTACTATATGTCTGGAGAATTTGTGTTGTATTACAAGTGATCAAGAGTCAGCAAGCTACACATTTCACCACTATTATATGTCTGGAGAAGTTGTGTTGTATTACAAGTGATCAAGAGTCCGCAAGCTACACATTTCACCACTATTATATGCACGGAGAATTTGTGTTGTATTACAAGTGATCAAAGAGTCAGAAACTGCACATTTCACAACTATTATATGTATGAAGCATTTGTGTTGTATTACAAGTGATCAAAGAGTCAGCAAGCTACACATTTCACAAACCATTATATGTATGGAGAATTTGTGTTGTATTACAAGCGATCAGAGAGTCAGCAAGCTACACATTTCACAACCATTATATGTATGGAGAATTTGTATTGTATTAAAAGTGATTAAAGAGTCAGCAAGCTACACATTTCACAACTATTATATGTATGGAGAATTTATGTTGTATTACAAGTGATCAAGAGTCAACAAACTACACATTTCACAACTATTATATGTATGGAGAATTTGTGTTGTATTACAAGTGATCAAGAGTCAGCCAGCTACACATTTCACAACTACTACATGTATGGAGAATTTTTGTTGTATTACAAGTTATCAAGAGTCCGCCAGCTACACATTTCACAACTATTGTATGTATGGAGAATTTATGTTGTATTACAAGTGATCAAAGAGTCAGCAAGCTACACATTTCACAACTACTACATGTATGGAGAATTTGTGTTGTATTACAAGTGATCAAGAGTCAGCAAGCTACACATTTCACAACTATTATATGTATGGACAATTTGTGTTGTATTACAAGTGATCAGGAGTTAGCAAGCTACACATTTCACCACTATTATATGTATGGAGAATCTGTGTTGTATTACAAGTGATCCAGACACCAAGCTACACATTTCACCACTATTATATGTATGGAGAATCTGTGTTGTATTACAAGTGATCAAGAGTCAGCAAGCTACACATTTCACCACTATTATATGTCTGGAGAAGTTGTGTTGTATTACAAGTGATCAAGAGTCCGCAAGCTACACATTTCACCACTATTATATGCACAGAGAATTTGTGTTGTATTACAAGTGATCAAAGAGTCAGAAACTGCACATTTCACAACTATTATATGTATGAAGCATTTGTGTTGTATTACAAGTGATCAAAGAGTCAGCAAGCTACACATTTCACAAACCATTATATGTATGGAGAATTTGTGTTGTATTACAAGCGATCAGAGAGTCAGCAAGCTACACATTTCACAACTATTATATGTATGGAGAATTTGTATTGTATTACAAGTGATTAAAGAGTCAGCAAGCTACACATTTCACAACTATTATATGTATGGAGAATTTATGTTGTATTACAAGTGATCAAGAGTCAGCCAGCTACACATTTCACAACTACTACATGTATGGAGAATTTTTGTTGTATTACAAGTTACCAAGAGTCCGCCAGCTACACATTTCACAACTATTGTATGTATGGAGAATTTATGTTGTATTACAAGTGATCAAAGAGTCAGCAAGCTACACATTTCACAACTACTACATGTATGGAGAATTTGTGTTGTATTACAAATGATCAAGAGTCAGCAAGCTACACATTTCACAACTATTATATGTATGGACAATTTGTGTTGTATTACAAGTGATCAGGAGTCAGCAAGCTACACATTTCACCACTATTATATGTATGGAGAATCTGTGTTGTATTACAAGTGATCCAGACACCAAGCTACACATTTCACCACTATTATATGTATGGAGAATCTGTGTTGTATTACAAATGATCAAGAGTCAGCAAGCTACACATTTCGCATCTATTATGTGTATGGAGAATTTGTGTTGTATTACAAGTGATCAAAAAACCTGCGAGCTACACATTTCACAACTATTATATGTATGGAGAATTTGTGTTGTATTACAAGTGATCAAAGAGCCAGCAAGCTACACATTTCACAACTACTACATGTATGGAGAATTTGTGTTGTATTACAAGTTATCAAGAGTCAGCCAGCTACACATTTCACAACTACTACATGTATGGAGAATTTTTGTTGCATTACAAGTTATCAAGAGTCAGCCAGCTACACATTTTACAACTATTGTATTTATGGAGAATTTATGTTGTATTACAAGTGATCAAAGAGCCAGCAAGCTACACATTTCACAACTACTACATGTATGGAGAATTTGTGTTGTATTACAAGTGATGAAGAGTCAGCAAGCTACACATTTCACAACTATTATATTTATGGAGAATTTGTGTTGTATTACAAGTGATCAACGAGTCACCAAATTACGCATTTCACAACTATTATGTGTAGGGAGAATTTGTGTTGTATTACAAGTGATCAAGAGTCAACAAACTACACATTTCACAACTATTATATGTATGGAGAATTTATGTTGTATTACAAGTGATCAAGAGTCAACAAACTACACATTTCACAACTATTATATGTATGGAGAATTTATGTTGTATTACAAGTGATCAAAGAGTCAGCAAGCTACACATTTCACAACTATTATATGTATGGAGAATCTGTGTTTTATTACAAGTGATCAAAGAGTCACCAAGCTATATATTTCATAACTATTACAAGAACGTTACTGTGCTTTGATTTTGAAAGGCAATATAATCTTTTCATTTAGTTTATCCATTTAACATTTAAAGACATAACAGTTTGCAGTTTTTTCATGCTTACCTTTTGGTGAAGGGTTGTTATTTCCTCTTCTAGGTCTTGTATTTGATCTCGGTATCTCATTTGATCTTCCTTCTGTGTATAAAAATGTTAACACAACAAAAATATAACTTGAGCTACAAAGAAGATGCAAATTATAGTTCTGTTAGTTACTACAGGTACTACTGCATTATACTGATGTATTTTTTTGTCAAATTCAATGTGCTAATCTTTCGAATTATAAATTAAGTATAATCAGTGTAAAGTTATATACTCACAAGCAGATTTGATAGTGGAAGTTTAAGTACATAAAGTAACAATTGACAGTAACATATAGACAAAAGTGCAACACAAATTTATGATAAAAAAAAAGTTGTTTTAAAAATTAATCTAAAACCTATTATTGTATTCTATATCCTTGTACTAAATTGTACAAAATCAATGGAAAAGAAGAAAAAACAAATCTTACAATACTCTATAATGACACTTTTATTTGTTTGGTAATTTGATTAGTAGCATTAATTATAAACATATTTCAAACAACACATTGTAATACGGCTATAAAATCAAAAGCAAATCATATAAAGTAAATGAAGAATACTATATAACAGATATTTTGATTACTTATAGTAAAAGCTGTTTTGCATCTAGTCTAGTTTGTAACTGTGATGGATTTTAGAATATTTGAGCATTGCCACTTAGAGATTTTAAAATGTTAAATATTTTGAAAAAATTGTATTAGCAACAAGGAGGAGGAAAAAAATGCTTATAACTTCCTCCCTCTCACACAAATACCTCAAATATCCCACTGTTTTAGTAAAGCAGTTGATCGTCAATATCACTGACAAAAGTCAACATTTACTGAAACCTCTAGTGCTACCAGAGAGGTTTGTGTTGTACGTTATCACACATACAGAGTGTGGAACTCACAGTAAATGTAATCTAAGGAGTGGAACTGCTATACTTGGATTTTAGACAACAGACAAGCAGGAATTTCAGTTTCTACACATACTTGTTATGATTCTTTGTATTACAGTAGTTTCATTATTGTTTTGCTAAAACATATCTTAAAAATGGGGTGCAAATACAGTATTAAGTTAAATATTTTGTAGCAACATTAGATAAAATATGGTAATGGCATTTTGAAAGGCAATATTCGTAAAGACTTGAAACATTAACACCCAAACACACAAGCATCACAAAATATACACATTACCTCAGCTGGTTACATATATGTACAAGCCAATACAAAATATATCACTGGAATACCAGAAACAAGGGTGACTGTTACACAAACAGAGTAAATAAATCCAACTGATTATATGTTATAGGCATAAGATTCTATAATAAGCTACCAAAAGAAATAAAACAATTATCAGGAGAAACTTTAAACAGAGCTGTAAAAACTATATGCATAAACAAAGTATTGTACTCCATACAGGAGTCTTGATAACCAAGTTTGTAACAACTCTAATGTGATTATGAGTAGTGTAATATTTTATAATTTTATAAATTGGCTTGTTCTAACACTGTATTCTGGAGTACATAGAATGAAATAACTGAACATGAATATGTGGTAAAGCAGATAATTAGTAGGCATTCTTCCTCTCAAGATGGTGTATTAGATGGGCAGTACCACTTACAATCTCTTGTTCTGCAAGGTAACTAGTTCCCAATAAGCTATACCAATGCACATGCAGTGAGTGAGTCGGTAACCAACTCCGTTACTTTGGTAACCATTAATGGGTAACTACTTATTGCCTGTGAGTATTAAATTAAGGTAACTGGTATGTTATTTTCTGCCCAGCCCTACACATGCGAATACCAAATTATGCATAAAGGTCATATGCACTGCTTCCCTAGCCCTATCCCTTATGGGCAGTGCTTATGTTCCCTATCACACAGCGTTTGGTACAAGATATTACCTTGAATTTTGATTTAGATTCCATCTTTGTAAACAAGAGCCATTTAGCCACGATCTCATAACTGTGTTCTGAAACTGACAACAGAGATAGTTCACAAAAGCTTGTGTCTTATAACCTTGCCTTGCTGACAAATACTCTTCTGCGCATCATTCGTTTCCCCTCTCCCCTGATTGGCTACCGTTTTTGCTGCCATAAGTGTGGCTTTCAGATCACATGAAAACTGCAATAAGTGTCATAATTGAGGCTTATACTCACTACCCTGGCTTTTTATATAGCCTTGCCCTTAAACTCTATGCTCATTTGCAACAATACAGCTAACCAAAACTGGCAGAATTTTATTACATAACAATACAAACTTTTACCGATGTTTTGGCATTAACATAGTATATACTGATTTGTTAACTTATACCAAATGCACTGAATGGCAGCGAAGAGATGACATATTATTGGAGGAGTGAAAAAAAAAAAATCTGATGTGTTACACTCACATGACTTTCTCTACTCTTGTACAATCTATTTTTACAAACGCCTATTCTCCAAATGCTTCATGTTAATCGAGATATCGAGATGTCAATCTTATTGCTAATTTTCTTGTAGATGCGAGGGGAATATGGTAGCTTTTAAGCGATAGTCAAATATTTTAACGCTGGTTGCTATGCGGCGCATTCCATTCTCTTTGCATGTCTAGGACATAAAAAAATGAATAACGAATTTGAGAAAAAGTATAAGTATTGGAAAATTTAAGGAAATAACAAGCAATATCTCGAAAACGGTTCACTCAACAAAAGAAATGTATATGACATAAGTTGTGTATTTCAACGCGATCTACATTTTTTGTGTAGTAAAATCTTGTCTATCTCTTATGGTTTACCAGTTATGCAAAAGTCGTTCACAATGAAGAATACTTTTGGAGACATTCCCAGAAAATTCGAGATATACATTTCATTTCTCATGACTTTATCTTAAACATATGATATTTTCATCAAAATCGTTAGAGCCATTTTTGAGAAAATTAAAATTTTCGAAAAATGTTCCATGTAAAGGGTAGTCTGGGGTGGGGGGATTTTCTTGAAAACCTTCGTGTCGCATCTCTGGAAGATACTGAACCTAAATACCAAGTTTGGTGTTTATCCGACTGTTCGTTTTTGAGATATGCTGTTCACAGACACACAGACACACACACAGACACACACACACACACACACAGACACACACACGGACATGTTTCTAAAAATGCTTTTTTTGGATTCAGGAGGTCTCAAAACATGTATTTCCAGTGAAATCTTGGTATCGAATTTTTGGGTGGAATGCAATACTTCCCCTACTTACTGTACGTAGTAGAGAAAGTAAAAACAGTAAAAGTGAGACTGATAAAGTGAATGCTGGTAGTGACGACAGTGAATATGGCAATATGTTTGGTGCAAATTTGATATATCATATGTTAGGAAAAATGTTTACGCACCTGTGTGTAAATACAAGACAATAAACATTTATACCCTTTTTTGGAGGGGGTCAATCCAAATACAGCTTATTTTTTTGCCAAACTCTTTTTTCCCCCTCAAATTTTAAGGGTGTGGATGCTTATTTTTGAGACAATACGGTAAACACTTTATCATGACTCATGATAGAATCACATATTATCATCATCCTGAAAGGCAGGTTTGGAGCAGAGTATCCTATCTATTTCGTGATAAGAATTTACATGTATTCCAGATGATTAACTCTCTTATGTAACACATTTGATTCATATGGTTGTGAAAATGTAAATTTGAAAATACTCTTTGAATATATTAAGATAAATGATCATGTTAAATAAGGAACTGATTTGTATTGCACAATGGCAGCCAATTGGAGGCGACTAATGCACATGACCATTAAAACGATATGGGGCAAAGTTGTATGGAACTGACCTCATCTTTGTCTTGGTGCCACAGGTTTGTGTCTTAGGGTAAAGTTTGATAGCATAAACATGTTACAGTTGTATGAAGTACCATTTATTGTCAAATGAGTGACCACAAAAACTGATCATTGACTCTTTCTTTAGTTTGTTTTCTTATTGAGAGGAGAGCTACAAAAACTTTAAAGTGTTTCAATATTGTGGAAACATTGAGCACCAGTTTTTATGATACAAAAGTTGTTCCTTCTTGGACTGCAGCATCACTAACATTATACATCTTGACTTTATGCTCTAGATTATGTGATCACCAGACCACATTTTGGGAACATGTTCTGACTCTAACAACACATTTATTCTTCCATAGCCTCTATTAAGAAATTAATGGACTTACACTTCTGCTCAATTCTTTGAGAAGATCTTCAGCCTCTTTGTCCGGTCTTTCGAAAGCTACTCGGTTGGGTGCTGACTGTGCATGCATTGCCTGTAAGGACACAACAAGTTAGTGTAATGATAGCATGACTGCTATTGATAAGAACCCAAGAATCAGTGGCCTTTGATACTGACTGCTGGACAAAACAAGTAGAACACTCACAAAGACAACATCGTGACAGCTGTACTAAAGGGCACCAGGGCATGTGTCCTCCCTTGGAATGGATAAAGATGCCTCTTTGGAATTTGGGGAGAGAGAGGAAGAAGGCGCCGGTGTAATAAATGAGGCTGCCATTGTTGCCATGGAGGAGGAGGAGATAAAATGGTGGATGTGAAGTATATGTGTGTGGAGAAAGTGTGGTGTGTAGAAATTATGTGTTGTGTAGTGTGTATAGAAGATAAAAGTGAATGGAAAGAAGCATTTGTGTAATGAGTAGTGGATAAGAGGAATGAAAATTTGGTTATAGATATATTTAAATTTAATGATTGTAAATTGAAGTATAGATGTTAATTTAATAATAATAATAATAATAATAATAATAATAATAATAATAATAATAATAATAATAATAATAGGATATAGTTTTAGATATATAATTTTATTTTGGATTAAATATTTTAAATGTTAACGTATTGAATGGAAACATGAATAGGATATATGATGATTAATGAATGAATGAAATAATACATATATATATATATATATATATATATATATATATATATATAAAGTTTATAAATTTATTGTGTCTAGGTTATTAAATTAACATAATTTGATGTAGTGTATTTGTGTTTAAATATATATTTCAGCATTAAATAGTAAGTGTGAAGATAAGTATGAAATGTTTTAAATAACTTTAAAGGGAAATAAATAATAGGATTTTAGGATTGTTTATATAAAGGCATGTAATTATAGATAGTAGGAAAGGAAAATATAAATTACAAAATAAATGCATTATAAAATTATTATAAATATACATATGGATATAAATAAGGTAGGTGATTCTAATTTTCTTTTGTAATTTAAAGGAGATCAATAAATAAAATGTAAATGAAGGAAATATTGTTAATTGGTATATAATTATCTTAGTGTGAAAGTATAAATTTAAAAACACAAGTAAATTTGTAAATTATTATTATTATTATTATTATTATTATTATTATTATTATTATTATTATTATTATTATTATTATTATTATTATTATTATTAATTTAACTGTATAATAGAAAAAAGAAGAACTTACTTAAACTAGAAGATTCTGGTAAATAGTACTGGATACCAGTATGTAACCGCTGGATACCAGTGGAGTAGTTTTTAGCTTTGTAGTAATTTTTGTTAGTTAAGTAGCTGGATACCGCTTGCTTTTATGCTGGTTACCAGTATTAGTGTAGATTTATAGATTTTGTAATTACTTTTATTTATTTACACCTTTACTATCTGTTATTCATTTTCCTTACTTATGCTTTCTATTTTATGTTTGTTTGTAGTTAGGTAGTAGTTATAGACTTCATCTGTAAAATGAATGTATATAAGAACTGAAAAATTTGATTCAATAAATAGAAAATTTGGATATACGCCTCTGTATAGTAAGCTAGATGCCAGGGTTGAATATTCAGATTTTTATTTTATTTATTTTTTTTGTCCTCCCTTTAACCAGAATACCTTTAAATAATCTTTGCATCAACTCAAAACAAGATTAATTCATTATAGACACAAACTTTGAATGATTCAGTACTGTATAGAAGAGGAGTGCACATATGTGTGCCAGGGCACATTAAAAAGGAGTCTTTATGATGGCCAAGGGCACGCACAATCTGTGGACTTTCCTCGCACATGCACACTAAGCCTGTCAACATTATCACGTCCATTAGCTGTTTGCTCTTTATGAGGAATATAAACTATAACAGTGTGCACCATGTTGGAAGCAACATTTACTAAAGAAGTCCATACTACAGAAGTAGGTTACTATGGGAGCAATTTACTTCAGAAGTAACGTTGGAGAGCTCAATTACAATTTACTCTTTTAGTTATGACTATGGAAGAAGAGCCCATTGCTTCCAGAGTATTGTTTTATTTGCACGATTTTCTTGACGCAGTCATGGATAAGATTATGTGCGATATGAAAAGGGGAGGGGGGACGTAAGCGAAAGCGATAAATGTTTGTTGGAAGAGATAAAGAAAATTCATTTAAACAATATGAGTGGAAAAAACAGGATAAAAAGATGCTGGAAGAGAAATGCTTGGAAAGTCGTGATGCACGAGTTTAATGCTTCGAGCAAGAGGAAACATACTCAAGAACAACTTAAAATTTTGGAAACAATGTTTCTAATCTTCATATTTCCATCGCAAATCACTTGACTGTTGATGGAGAAATAGCTTCTCCGATTTCAGAAAAGTTCACCATATTCACTGAAGGACACAACATAGGAACATACGTGCAGTCAACTGCACCCAAATGTGTGGGAAATTTTGCAGGATGCATAACAATAATTGCAGTTTGTGTTACAGAGCTGAATTCCTGTCTGAGTTTTGTTGTAAATGGTCTCCAAGCAGGTTCAAAATGCATGTAAAAGATTCTTTCCTAATACTGAAACATTCCTTGAACTCCCTTTCTCTCTCTGTATAAGTATCATATGGATCTCGCATACCACTGTCACATTCCCATTGTTTTCGTCATCAAGATCATCAATGTCATGTAAGTACATGTCAAAATATCTTCCTCCAAATACAATAGGTACGTATTCTAGTTTGTTAGTTACTCCATCCAGGTCACAAGAGTACATTCTAACCTATATTTTGTTATACCTAATGACGTAGTAACATACTACATGATGGTGCTCTCCCACATTTACTTTGCAGTAATTTACCCTGGTAATATCTGAAATGAGTAAAATGCTTTGAAAGTAGTTTAATCTCAAATAGAAGTTGCTGAGTGTTGGCATGAAGAGTAGTTTACCACAAAAGTAGAGCTTACTCTAGGTTGGTGCACGCTGCCCTAAGAAACTCTTCTACTATAAAGGCAACTCCTTAAATGACATTAGAGCTAGCATTATCATAAGCAAAAGCTTCAAAGATTACTGAGAGGACACAGAATGGTCTTCATTTAGTTTTTACTGTATGCTTTAACATTACATTTTACTACTGTTTTAATACATTTTAAAGTCACCCCCCAGTGACATCATGAATAGTAATGTTGTTTAAATATGCTGCTTCATTCTGAAGTATTTATACTTACTACTGATCTTAATTCTTGCATGTAATTTCTGAACAAGACTATGTAACAAAACTACTAACAAAAACCTGAGAAACTTAAGTGAAAATGGAATTATTTCTTTATTTAGTAAACGTGTAGTGTGCAGTGAATATTTTATGACAAACAACTGAATATGGTACATAAAATCATTCCTGACTATATTTTTAAGGAAAGTGAAAGTGTTCTCTTCTTCTTTTCTTTGGTTTCATCTATTTTTGCAGTGCAGTGTGATCAGGTCACATTCACAGATTCTATACAATACCTCTTACTTTTATAAGTTCTGCCCCACCATGTAAATTCAGCACAAGCTGCCACTGGATGACATTCTATGCATTGAAGTTTATTACTGGAACATATCCTTTATCATGATTGTCATGATGAATGTGGTCTCTGCCCTGCATTGGTTTTCCTCATTTGATACCATGGGATTGTGACCTTACATGAAGCTAGTACTTCTTGGCATTCCGGTGAAATTTATTTCATAGTGATTTCTTTCTTTTAATTATCATTTTAGGTGAAATAAAAATTAGATATCAATACATAAAAATAATTTTGAATATATTTTGAAGAAAATTCTAAGTAGGTATCAAGCCTGTTTTGCCCAATGGTACACTTAGGTAATGTTCTCCTCTTTTTATGTAAACGAGTCATAGGTTTCCATTACACATTTATACTTCTTTCTAATAGCTATCAAAAGACATTACTGGATTTTTAGCCTCATATCTGTCTTAACAAGGGCTCTTTTATGAGGGAAAGTGAACATATAAAGTATGGGATGGCAAACAATAAAAACATAATAAATTCCTTTCATTAAAGATAAGCTTTTAAAAAAAAATTATTTGTTGAATTCACATCACTTTCTCTACTCCTGTTCCACAAAATATTCTAACAAAGGTTTATTCTTATACTTCTTGATGATCCAGACAAACTTTCATAGAGATTTTGCTGTGGGTAAAGAAGAACACTAAAGCGAGTCAAGTTTTTAAAAAGAATATCACTACGCAATGGCTTTGAAATTCCACGCTCTTTGCATGACCATGAGATAAAAACAAACAGTGACTTACCACTTGAAAAAATGTAAATATTTTAAAACCCACACCAATAATAAAAAACATCTCAGAAACGGTTAATGACACAAAAAAAACTTACATAAATGTTGTGCTTTAATAGCATGTACATATTTTCTGCAGTAAGATTTGGTGTATCTCTTACAGTTTACCAATTATACAAAAGTCATTCAGAATGTAGATGACTTAGCAGGCAAAAAATTCAACATTTACATTTTATTTGTCATGTAAATATCTTATACATATAGTATTTGAATAAGAACCATTTCTCAGAAAATGAACAATAATAATTTTCCATGTAAAGGGTGGTGTGAGATGGGAGGGTTTTCTGGGCTGGTTTCAAAGTTTAAACTTAAGCCAATGCTTCAGTAAGCTACAGATGCTGCTTAAGCAAGGCTTAAGGTTTGGTTTAAGCTTTGCGAGTTTCACAGGTCAACCAGCTCGGCTTTACAGAGCTGAACAATTCCACAGAACAGTAAAGTTGGAAATGCTTATGCATGCGGATTGAATAAATTCCCATCATTTGCTTATGGCGACACCGTTTCCAAAACAAACTTTTGTAGGTTATCCAGCACCATAAAGTTAAAATGACTGAAGAATCACAGTCAAAACGTAGAACTTTACTTATCAAGAAGTCAGCATTCTTGTATAAATTAAAGAAGCAGCGTAAGCATGTAATAGAGTGCAAGCAATCAGACAAATTACTATGGAGTTGGAGAACTGTTGTTGTTGTTCACCAATGGCACTGGGGATTAATTGATCTGCATCATTTTCCATCTGGCTACTCAATATAAAGTCTCTAAGCCATCACTTTTAAGGCCTTTGCATTTGGCGAGATGTTGCTTGTTCAGCATGACATCATCTTCATAGAGAGTGCACTTGGGTGTAGATAGGCATTGTATCTTGTAGAGGTGTTCTGTGAGGCAATTGTGGCCAGTTGCCATCCTAAATAACACCACTGCAGTCTTCCTTGGCATTTTTTGTATATCAACTCTAACTTTAATATTCTTATAATCTTTATCTTTTAATTTATCTTCTTCATCAAGTCTCTGCTGTCTTTTGAAATGTTGTTTAATTTTATTTAATTGTTTATTTTGATGCGGTAATTTGTATCACAAATTACTTAAATGTAAATAATGACTGTAATATGAATATGTATTTTTATGTGACATTGATTTCAGATGTTTATAAATTGTAATTATTATTGGGAAATAAGTTTATACGGCTTTACTGAAACTGTCAATAATAGCGCAATAATGCAGCGAGGGGGTGAGCTGTTTATCATTACTGGGAACAAGGAAGTTACGTAATGTTTCGCGGGTTTTCGGTAGAACCTTCTAGAATGTTTCCCTAAAAGCAATATGTATTCGTGGTTTTCATTGGATATTAAAATAGACGCTAATGTTGGCGCGTTTTATTAGCCAATAGCAGTTCATTTATAATCTTTAGGCATGTCGAGGAGTGGGAGTATATAAAGCCATGTCCGAGGTAGATCGCTCCTCAGTTCATAAAAATTACTACCACATTACACGTCGTCAGTCAGTCCTTAAGTTCGCCGAAAGCATTCATATACTACACGTCGTCTTCAGTCAGTCAGTTCGTCAAGTTACGCGCAGCAAAAATTATTAAAGATCTAAAGTATTATACAGTTAAATATACACAAAGTTGAAGTACGTGAGTTAAAAGTAATAAGTAAGAAGTTATTACAAACAGTTTCAGTTTGGCGAGTGTCTAAATCAATATGTAAAAGTGTTAGTGAACGTGTTCGACAATAAAAATTATAAAACAAATTTCTTCATTAAGTGTAATTTCTGGATAAAAGATTCCTTTCCATTTCACAACCTGCATAGAGATACATGTTCGACCCAAACAGCAAGCCGGAGGACATATGAAATAAAATCATACACAAGCTAATACTGCCACAAATTGCTAACGCAAGATGGAGCTACAAATCAAACAAAGAATGACGTCACAAGATGGCAACGCCTGAAGTAAGCAGCACAATATAAGATCTCCAAGTTCTAATAATTTACGTAAAAACACATTACGTAAATATATTCTCTCGCAAATTGGCTCCACAACGTGGGGCTCGACAACAAAAACATATACAATTTGTTCTCTCGCAAATTGGCACCCAGAACGTGGGGCGAAGTGACCAGGAAAGGAACACGATGACCAGGAAAGAAGCAGAGTAACCAGGAAAGGAACAGAGTGACCAGGAAAGGATCAGAATAACCAGGAAGTAGCAGAATTAACCAGGAAAGTAGCAGAATTAACCAGGACGTGGAACGAATGCAGCAGTGAAATGATCTACAAAACGCAGATTCCAGAAACAACAAAAGGGACGACAGACTACATGGATGATTGGACATCGTAATTCCGAGATTACAAGGCAACAGGGTAATTCAACTACAAAAACATCGAGACAACGTGGACTCATCATAACACAACGCAGAAGCGACATACAAACCTAGGAGAGAGGGGCAGAAAAGCTGGACATCAAAGTAACAGCAACAGACAGCATCACAAAGGTCTGAGTATTGTAATTTTTTTTTAGAAAATGAAAAAAATGGCTACTAGTAATATTGAAGAAACAATGATGGAGGGAGATAGTGTAACAGTTAGCTGTAATTCAATACAGGGTACAAAAAATAGTGTAAACAATGTAGTATTGGAGAAAAAAAATGTTAGTGCAGAAAGTGAGAATAGAACAGCAGGAAATGTTAATCTTGATGCTAATATGATGATGGAAATTATGGAAATGCTGAAGAATATACAAAAGAGTTATAGGGAAATGTGGAAAGATATTGGTAAGAGTATTGTAGATCAAGTAAGGGAAAATATGCAAAAGAGTCATATGGAATTGAGAGAAGCTATAAACAAAGATCATAGGGAATTTAGGGAAAGTATTGGTAGGAGGAATGAGAAATTAGAGCAAACAGTAGATCAAAGCAGTGAAGAAATTGAAAAGAAAGTTACGAAGCTAGATAGTAGTATGCCAAAAATGAGTGATGAAAAGGAAATAATAGCAAGTGAGATAGGAGAAGTTTCAAAGAAAATGTTAGATATGAGCATGGAAATAGGTAACAAAGAAAGTGAGGTTAATACTAAAAATGAAAACTCCAGTCCAGTACAGTTTAGTACAGATTTGTCAGAGTACTTTCAAAGTAAAGAGATAGTAGAAGAATTGAAAGTGACAGTTGTTAAAAGATGTGTAGTTCAGGAAACATCAGATTGTTTTCAAATGTTATCATGTGATGAAATTTCATATGAATACAAGAGGTTATTCATGAACAAAAATTTGAAGGTTAGGATACAGCTACGAGTAATGTTTAGCCACACACAATTTGATCCAGGAGGGTAAATAGCAATGAGATGTAAAGTAAATGCTGGATAGTTAAAGACGACTTGCAGAGAAATGTATTGGAACGTAAGAGGGTTAACTAAATATATTTATATGTCATTTGAAAAGAGAAATAAATTATAAAAAAAAAAAAAAAAAAAAAAGAGAAATGTTTAAAAAAAAAAATATAAATAAATAAATTTTTAGTAACTGTAACAACATTTGAAAATTAAGAATGCAAAGATTGAAACTTAATATGATATTAAATTAAAAGTACGTAAATACAATTCCAAGGGTATTGTTAAAATAAAGTACAAAATAACAAGAATGGGTAAAAATAATAATAAATAAAAAAAAAAAAAAAATACTTATGTAGCAAACAGAAAAGGTGAAACAGTGCCTAGATTTAAGAGATGTAAATATTTGTGTAGAGGGTGAATATTTTGGTAAAAATGTTAAACAATTACAAAAATCTTAAATGTATAAATTTTTGTCAACAACTTAAGAAAGTAAACAATTTGGTAACAGTAATTAAATAATTTAGGGTAAAGTAGTTGCTATAAAAAAAATTTGTAATGTCAGATTAATGTCTAAACAAATTAAACAAGAGCCAGTAAGTAGTGGCGAGATAAAAAAAAAGAAAAAAAGAAAAAACATATCGTGTGTTAAATGCGTGTGAAGTGTAAAGTGAAAGTGATAGCGTGTGTTCCAAGATTTAGGAGACTAAAAACCCAATTATAAAATTTCCAAACAAGTTGTAAATATTTATAATTATGTTTCTAGTGGGGCATATGATGCAGTAATTTGTATCACAAATTACTTAAATGTAAATAATGACTGTAATATGAATATGTATTTTTATGTGACATTGATTTCAGATGTTTATAAATTGTAATTATTATTGGGAAATAAGTTTATACGGCTTTACTGAAACTGTCAATAATAGCGCAATAATGCAGCGAGGGGGTGAGCTGTTTATCATTACTGGGAACAAGGAAGTTACGTAATGTTTTGCGGGTTTTCGGTAGAACCTTCTAGAATGTTTCCCTAAAAGCAATATGTATTCGTGGTTTTCATTGGATATTAAAATAGACGCTAATGTTGGCGCGTTTTATTAGCCAATAGCAGTTCATTTATAATCTTTAGGCATGTCGAGGAGTGGGAGTATATAAAGCCATGTCCGAGGTAGATCGCTCCTCAGTTCATAAAAATTACTACCACATTACACGTCGTCAGTCAGTCCTTAAGTTCGCCGAAAGCATTCATATACTACACGTCGTCTTCAGTCAGTCAGTTCGTCAAGTTACGCGCAGCAAAAATTATTAAAGATCTAAAGTATTATACAGTTAAATATACACAAAGTTGAAGTACGTGAGTTAAAAGTAATAAGTAAGAAGTTATTACAAATAGTTTCAGTTTGGCGAGTATCTAAATCAATATGTAAAAGTGTTAGTGAACGTGTTCGACAATAAAAATTATAAAACAAATTTCTTCATTAAGTGTAATTTCTGGATAAAAGATTCCTTTCCATTTCACAACCTGCATAGAGATACATGTTCGACCCAAACAGCAAGCCGGAGGACATATGAAATAAAATCATACACAAGCTAATACTGCCACAAATTGCTAACGCAAGATGGAACTACAAATCAAACAAAGAATGATGTCACAAGATGGCAACGCCTGAAGTAAGCAGCACAATATAAGATCTCCAAGTTCTAATAATTTATGTAAAAACATATTACGTAAGCACCATCTCTCGCAAATTGGCTCCCAAACGTGGGGCTACAATTAATGTTAAATAAATACAACATTAACACTACTTCAATTTCAGTATTGTATCACATAACGATGACAAGTTTTATCCATGTTCACAAATTTGCTGAGTGTTCGCTATTGATGGCTGCCAAACAATTACTAAACAACGTAGCATCATCAAACTTCTAACTTAAGCTTTATAAGGTTGGTACTTTCTACCATAGTCATTTGTTTGAAACAAGCGCTATCTATATGTCAGGTTGGGTACTTATGGGACTGCCCTTGTATTTTAGGCATGGGTCACTGCTGTTAACTGGATCTAAACAAAAGAAATCGCAAAAAGATCACGTCACTCTTCTCACTCTAATGGAAGTGCTACACTTTCAAGTAAACCCTTCTCCGACAATAATAATCAGCAGTTCACTAAACCAGATGTGATTTCTGGCTACAATACTTTCATGGGGGGGGGGAGACTGATTCAAATGGCATGATGCTATATTTTTATTTAGATGAGCTAAGAACTCTCAAATATTGGAAAAAGGTAACCCTTAATATTATTTTATGAATTATGTTAAAAGAATATTTATTATATCGTAAAAATATTACCGGGAAGAAAATGAACAAATTTCAATTTTATTCTTCAATAATTGAAAGTGTAAGCTCTCAGTGGTTTCTCAAAACAGAAGAAATAGCTAATTAATAATTCTCCTTCTCCATCATATGGTGTTAAATTATTGCCAAAGAAGCAGGAAAGCCAGTGTACTGTGAGCTATATACCAGGGGAAAGAAAAAGATTGCATACAGTGTGCATAAAATGTGAATAGGGATTACATCCTAAGTGCATCAATTCACATATGTGCTCTAGATAAAGACAAAATTAGTGATTCACAGCTAAATAGTATCAGTATAATTAATTCAATTTTTTTAATGTAGTGCTAATGATTTTTTTTTTTTTTTGACAGCTTGAAGTGTTTAAATTTATTTTTGTTAATTATTGTTTCAGTTTTAATTATCTATGACCAGAAGTAAGTAATTATAATTAATTTTTGGTGCATATGTGTAAAATGAGAAATGCAAGATCCATGATGAAGAGCTAAAATTAGTGTGGGAAAACCATGACCATAACGAAGAGTTTATAATCTTGATGCAAAAAGCACTGAAACCATCAATACTAGTGAGTTATATTTTGTAGATTTTCATAAAACTTAGTCTTAAAGGTACGTTTATACTTATTTAATTTGCAATTGAATATATATTTTATTGTGCTAAATGTCATTCCTACTATTTCAATATAAATGTCTGATATTTCATCCCAAATTACAATACAAAAATTAGTATTCTTGGTTGTTGCAACTAAATATACCCTAGATATTGATTCATTATCTGATAATTCCTCTAGTTAACAGATTATTGAACAGAAATTTATGTGGAAAAATCCATTTTTAGATTATCATTCTAGCTTTAAAATTATATTTCTTATAAATTTTTTTCTGAAAACCAGTATTTCAAGGCGTAGAAGTCTGGCATATTTCACCCATACTGCTGCATTTGAACTTGCCATTGAAACGCTGGCCAAGCATCGATCAAATCAATAATGGAGAAAAAGTTATATATTAGTAAAAACTTACATCAATATTCATTACATTCTGTACATCCATCAAACTCTCGTGTAGCTCCTCCAGCGACAACTCCATTTGGGAAATACTTTCTTCAAAGTCTGAGCACTGCAAGAAAGAACACAGCAGCAAAACATTATTTTACTTTCATATCTTTACAATGCCTTGTGTGATGTTTTAACACTCTGATAACCAAGCAAAATTACTGATAAGACATTTGTTTCAGAATGTCCTCACTGATAAATTGAGGCAACATTAATAATTGTCCTCAGTTTTTAACATAAGATTCAAGAAAAACATACAACAAATACCATCAAACCTTTTGACACAACATTATCTCCAGTTATTAATAATACAAAAATTCATAACAAGAAGACAACATATTCCACCACAGCTCTTGAGACAGTTTCATGATTGTCCTTAGTTTTCAATATAAGATTAAACACAGTCAGACAACATATTGCATCAAACCTCTTCAGACAGATTTATGATTGTTGTTAGTTTTCAATATAAGATTAAACACAGTCAGACAATATATAGCATCTGATGCGGTTGTATAGCTTACGTATTCTGTTTTACGTAAATTATTATATCTTGAAGATCTTATAGTTAGCTCCACGTTGTGGTGCCAATTTACGAGAGCAAATATGTGTTTACTTCACGCGAAACCATCTTGTGTGACGTCATACGTTGGTTGGTTCATTTGTTCTGTTTGTAGATTCCTCTGGCGTAGCAATTTGTATCAGTTTTAAATGTCCACCGGCTAGCTATTATCTTATCTAGGTAGGCATGTTTTTCTTACAGGTTGTGAAGCGGAAAAAGGAATCTTTTATCCAAAAATTACTAGTGAAGAAATGTATTTTATAATGTTTTATTGTCTCACACGTGCACTAACACTTTCACAGATTTATCTAGATAATCGCCATATTGAAACTGTTTATAATAACTTCTTATCACTTTTAACTCACGTACTTCAACTTTGTATTTTTAACTTTAGAATATTTTATAAGATTTCTCGTGTAACTTATCGAAATGAAGGATTGATTGGCGACATCTTGTTGAACTGCGGAATCGACGTGGAGTGTACGGAGAATTTTGTATAACTGCGGGGACGATGTATAATGTTTTGAGAATCTTGCCGAACTGGGGGATCGTTACCTCAACCTGGCTATTTATAGGCTTACCTCAAGATACACCTAAAGATTATAAATGAAATGCTATTGGCTAATAAAACGCGCCAACATTAGCGTCTATTTTACTATCCAATGAAAACCACTAATACATATTATTTTTAGAGAATGTTCTAGAAGCTTTTTTTACCGAAAAGGCGCAAAACATTACGTAACTTCCTGGTTCCCGGTAACGATAAACAACTCATTCCTTTGCTAAAGTATTGTGTTATTGTTAACAGTTTCAATAGAGCTGTATATTATTATTTACCAATAATAATTACAATTATTAAACCTCTGAAATCAATGTTACATAAAAATACTTATTCATATTAAAATAATTATTTACATTAAAGTAATTTGTGATACAAATTACCGTCTCATATGCCCCACTAGAAACATAATTATAAATATTTATAACTTGTTTAGAAATTTTAAAATTGTGTTTGTAGTCTCCTAAATCTTGGAACACACGTAATCACTTTCACTTAACACTTCACACGCATTTAACACACGGCATGTTTTTCCCCTATCTCGCCACTACTTACTGGCTCTGGTTTAGTTAATTTAGATATTCATCTGACATCACAAAAAAAATTTTTTTTATAGCAAATACATTACCCTAAATTATTTATTTACTGCTACCAAATTGTTTACATTAAGTTGTTGACAAAAAATTATACATTTAAGATTTTTGTAATTATTATACATATTTACCAAACTATTTACCCCCAACACAAATATTTACATCTCTTAAATCTAGACAATGTTTCACATTTTCTGTTTGCTACATAAGTATTTGTTTCAATTATTTTTACTCATTTTTGTTACTTGGTACCTTACAAAATATATTTTGAATTTTATTTTAACAATACTCTTGTAATAGTATTTATGTACTTTACTTTAATATAACATCATGCTTTATTTCACATGTCCAGTTATTAATAACATGTTATTTTCCTCTCAAACATTTAATCATGTCCAAAATTTATTTCTCCTTTCCTATGATGTACATATTTATTTAACCCTCTTACGTTCCAATACATTGCTCTGCATTTCGTCTTTAACTATTCAGCATTTATTATTTATCATCATTGTCTTTTGTTTCACCATGATCTTCATAGTTGTATGGTTTCAGCATCTCAATATGAAACTTTCCTATGCTTTTTCGAGTTGTTGGATTACATAACTCATATGTGTTAGTTCCATACACTTCAACAACTTCATATGGTCCATGGTATTTGAGAAACATTCGCCAATAAAGTTTATTTTCTTTGTCCGACAATTTCTTGGTTTTAACCAAAACTAAATCTCCTATTTTGATCCTCCATTCCTTTCTCTTCTTTTCTTCATGTTTCATTTTTCTTTTTATGGCCTTTTTCTTCATCCTCTCAAATGCTTTTCGGAACATCTCTTCTTCTGTTGGTGGTATCGAATGCGCATCTGGAATGGCTCCTGGGATTGTTTTACACATTGTATTGATCTTCTTTCCCAACTTAAGTTCACATGGTTTATATCCTGTCACATTGTTTATGGTTTCATTTAGTAGATTCTGAACGAAGTTCACGTATCCATACCATTGGGTGTGTTTTCGATGACATAACACCCTTAAATAATTTGAAATTTCCTTAATTTCCCTCTCCACTGGGTTGGAGTTCGGTCTGTATCTTGACGAAAAATATTGTTTAATGCCATTTTCTTTAAGCCCATCCATAAATTTTTTTCCTGTGAAGTACGAAGCATTATCGCTCAATACAGATTGAATAGGTCCTTCTTCTATCACATATGACTTAAGTAATCTATTCAAACATGCTAAACCTGTAGGTTTTCTCAAAGGGTAAATTCTTACATATTTGCTGAATATATCATAACAGACAAATATATATTTATTTCCAAATTGACTTGGAGGCATCGGACCATGAATATCAATACTAATTACACATCTCGGCTTATCTCTTATAACCGAATTAGTTTCAAATGCATATGCTGCATTTATTTGCTTTGCCTTCTGACACAGGTTGCAGCACGATATAAATTTTCGAACTTTCTGACGCAATTTGGATATGTATAAATTCTCTAAAATCATAGAAGTTGTTCGGTCCGTCCCTGAGTGTGCTAACCCTTCATGAAAATTCTTAATTAGTTCCTTTTCCATGCTTTTCGGAACCATTACCTTCCAACTAGGCATTTCTTTTCCATGCTTTTTGTATAATGTCCCATCTTGAATTGCTATAATTTCTTTCTTTGCCTCCTCAATCAATGGTGCATTTTCTTTAAGTTCAAATAATTTTGCATCCTCATTTTGAATTTCCCCCATATTTTTCAATTTTCTAATCATTTCTTTGCTTAAAGGAATTTCAATTGTCAATATTTTGACTTCATTTCTAGGCCTGTCAATACTTTCGGGAATTTGTGGGTTGTAGTTCAATCTTGACAGCAAATCACTGAAGGTATTATTTTTGCCAGGAATGTGGATAATCTCAATATCGAATGCAGATATTGCATGAATATATCTAGCAAGTTTTCCACTACATAATCTACACCGTTGTATGAAAGTTAAGCTTATGTGGTCTGAATATACTTTCACCTTTTTCTGATAAATATAGGTTTTAAAACGAATTAATGAGAAATATAGTGCTCCAATTTCTAACTGAGTCACTGAAGAATTCCTCTCAATATTTGTAAGTCCTCTTGAAGCTGTACTAATGACGTGAAAGTCATTGTTGATGTCTCGCTGTCCTAAAATTCCGGCATATCCTTGCATTGATGCGTCGACATAAATCTCATATTCCAAATCTTCTCTGGGCCTCTCAAGTAATATGGACTTAGCAAATAGTTCCTTTACTCTCTCAAAACATTTTTGATGATCCTCTGTCCATTTCCACTTATTGTTCTTTCGGAGTAGCTGCCGCAGTGGTTCTATTTCAGCCGAATATCTTGGTACGAACTTACTCTGAAAGTTCAATACCCCTAAGAGACGTCTAATTTGTTTTACGTTCCTGGGTGGCGGAATTCTCATTATTGCTTCTATTCTTTTCTGATCAGGTCTTATACCTCGTTCATCCACTACATAACCCAGAAAATTTATTTCCTTGACACAAAATTTTGATTTTAGTATGTTCACAGTCATACCATGTTGTTGTAGTTTATTTAACACATAATGGACATTATTCATGTGTTCTTCAAATGTTTGACTAATGATTAAGAAGTCGTCAATATACTTTATTAAAAAGTCATCTGCAGAATTTCCAAAGATACTGTGAATGGCTCTCAAAAATCCACTTCCCGAGTTTTTTAAACCAAAAGGATTTACACAAAAGCGATACTGGATCCCTGAGTACTGAAATGAAGTGTAATCACGCACTTGCGGATCTAATTCCACTTGCCAATAGGATGCAGTGAGGTCAATGGATGTCAAAAATCTTCCTCTTGAAAGTTTTGTAATTAGTTGTTCAATTCCCTCACTTTGAAAATGATCTGGTTTCATATATTTGTTGACATATCTACCGTCTAAAGTTAATCTCAAACTACCATCTCGTTTAATACTCCAGCAGATTGAATTTATGTATTGAGAATTACTTTGCTCAATAATCCCATTTTCTAACATGCTATTTATTAATTGTCTAGCTTTGTCTCGAAGACTTATAGGTAAATTGTCATACTTGTGCCTATATGGTGGTACGTCTTCTACTTGAAATGTATGCTGATATACATTACATCTGCCTGGGATATTACTAAATACTGAACTATTGTTCATCAAAACATCATGAAGGATTTGTTTTTGCATTATCGTAAGATTATAAGCTTCTTCACACTTGTGTATTATTTCCTCATTTCTCTTCTCTTTCCTGCTATTGTTTGTCTCGCTCACATGGTCGTCTTTTGTTTGGATTGTAAATTCCTCTACTTTCTCTGGCATTTCTGCTAGCTGTTGAAAATATGGCGTGGTATTCCCTTCATATTCTGTGACTACCTGCTTTATCTGACTATTTCTATCAGTTTCTGTTATTTGCACAAAAAACTCTTGGTCACAAATATTTTTCTCATCCTTTGTCATATCGATTACAGAAACTTTTTCTTTTATAAATGGTACCCTTATTTCTCTATCTTCTTTTGCTAATTTTAACTCTTCATGTTTAAAATCTATACATGCTTCATATTCATGTAGGAAGTCACATCCTATAATTATGTCACAAATCAGATGGTTTACAATTAGAAACATAACCTCAAAATTCTCTCCGCCAATAAGTATGCTAAGTAGAGCTTGTGTTTTGATGACCTGTGCAGTTCTTCCAATTGCAACACGACAAATTAAATTACTAGTGGGAAGAGCCATAATCTTGTTACCTTCATTAATCAAATTTATGTAAAATTTCTGTGAGCAAATTGAAGCTGATGAACCAGAATCTATGGTTGCAATTATTTCTTTCTTCGCAATTTCCATTCTAACATGAGGTGACTCAAAATTTTCTCCCTTATCTTTTGTTGCTGTAATCTTATTACAGGGTGTATGTGTAGGTGTATGATTTGTATTGGTAATGGATACTGAATTATTAAAGACGTCCTGAGAACCTACTACACAGGAGTCTGTTAACAGTTTTCCTGGTTATTTCCATGTTCACGTACGGGACTGCCATTCCTAACAGGCGCTAAATCTATCTCAGTGTCACCACCATTGTTTTGAGTTCCCCTTCCTCGAGTTCGAAATCCTCGATTTCTGACATTATGTCCCCTTGGCACGTAATTTTCTTGCCGTTCCTCAGATCTTTCACGGTTATTATTTTCCCTCCAGTGAGTGAAATTTCCCCTCTGTCTAATATACCTCCTTCCATAGTTTTGCCCTCTTTCAGGCAATCTTTCTGTCCTGACATAATTTATTTGTTCCTGCCGCCCTGATCTCCTATCTATCCTTGATCTTTCAAATTGTGGAACATATGATTGATACCGTTGTCTGGTATTAATTTCATGATGTCTGTCTTGTCCCCTTATTTGTTGATAACTACCTTGGTAATTTCTTCTATCTTGTACATCTAAAAATCTATGTTCCCACTCCCGAGACATATCTTCTTCCTGTTGTTCCAAAGCTGTTATTAATTCTGTCATCTCATAGATGTTCCGTGGTTTTGCAATTAGTAAGTAATTTTGTATCCTTATAGGATAATGCCTTGCGAGTAAACTCACAAAATCTTCCTCACTGATTGGAGGTGACAAGTTTCTAACCTGACTTGCATGTTTTAGTAAGTAATCAGTCATCGATATTCCCCCTCGTGGATTAAATTGACCGTGACTAAGCATTGCTCGTATTCTTTGCTGTACCGTAACATTCCAAAATCTGTTCATGAATAATCTCTTAAAGGATTCATATGAAATTTCGCCCCCTGATACCATTTGTAACCAATCTAAGGTTTTCTGGTCCAAACATCTTTTGACAACTATCATTTTCAATGCTTCAGGTATCTTTTTAATTTGAAAATACTCTGATAATTCTGCAATGAACTGTACTGGACTGGAGTTTTCATTAAATTTTGGAAGTGGAAAATCACTTAAGATATGATTGTAATTTTGCAAATTCCCTATTCCCATATTTAAATTCTCTAGTGTAACTTGTGTACTCTGAGTTTCAGCATTAGCTATGGATGAAGCTGCCGCATCACTCACATTATTTGTCATACCTGAGGAACTACCTCTATCATTATTTTGTACATCTGACACATGCACATCACATATATTTGCCCTTGAATTCAATTCTAACCTATTTACAGTACCCTGCAGATTTTCTATTGTCTGTTCCAATTTCTTATTATTCTCATTTTGAACATTTTGGTGTTTGTTAATTTCAGAAGTTAGCTTTTGATTCAAATCTTTAGACAAATCTTTAACTTCATCAGACAATTTATTTCTCTGTTTTTCTGACTCCTTCTGAATTTCAGATATTTCCCCTCTGAAATTAACTTGCACCTGTATTAAATCTGCATTTGTAGCCTCCATCATCTCTTTTAACTCACTTGAAATGCTACTCATTCGGCTACCTAGCTCTGTACATTTTACATTAACATGCTCTATTTTATTCTTAACCTCACTTTTTTGGTTAGATATTTCCCTGCTCATGTCTAACATTTTTTTTGAAACTTCACCTATTTCATTTGCTATCATCTCCTGATTTTCATTTTTCATTTTAATCATACTACTATCTAGCTCCATGAATTTCTTTTCAATCTCTTCCCTGTTTTGTTCTAAGCTTTTACCAATATCTTCCCTCAATTTCTCATTATTCTGAGTTAGTTTTTGTTCTAAACTCCTATCAATATCTTCCCTGTTTTGATCTATTTTCTTACTAAGATCTTCCCTTAATTCCCTATGACTCTTTTGCATATCTTCCCTGTTTTGATCTATTTTCTTTTCTAATTTCTCATTATTCTTACAAATTTCTTCCCTTATACTCTGAGTTAATTTTTGTTCAAATTTCTCATTACTCTTATCTAGTTTTTCACCAAAATTTCTAAACATTTCCATAATCATACCAGCATCAAGATTAACATTTCCTGCTATTCCATTCTCACTTTCTACACCAACACTTTCATCCTCAAACCCCAAAAAATCTGGGCTATTTCCTGTACTTTGTATTGGATCACAGCTAACTGTTACACTATCTCCCTCCATAATTATTTCTTCTGTATTATTGGTAGCCATTGTTTTTATTATCCTACCGCTCCTCAATAACATTGAAAGTTATTTACACTAAAAAAATTAGGATACTCTAACCTTACTAATGCTGTCCGCTGATGTATCTTTGATGTCCAGCGTTCTGCCCCATTCTCCTAGATTTGTATGTCGCTTCTGCGTTGTTTTATGGTGAATCTACGTTGTCTCGATGTTTTTGCGTCCACTTATCCGCGTCGTTTGTCACTCCTCGTTTCTGGAATCTGCGTCTTGTAGATCATTTTACTGCTGCTTTCGTTCCACGTCCTGATTATGCTGATCCTTTCCTGGTCACTTCGCCCCACGTTGGGCGCCAATTTGATGCGGTTGTATAGCTTACGTATTCTGTTTTACGTAAATTATTATATCTTGAAGATCTTATAGTTAGCTCCACGTTGTGGTGCCAATTTACGAGAGCAAATATGTGTTTACTTCACGCGAAACCATCTTGTGTGACGTCATACGTTGGTTGGTTCATTTGTTCTGTTTGTAGATTCCTCTGGCGTAGCAATTTGTATCAGTTTTAAATGTCCACCGGCTAGCTATTATCTTATCTAGGTAGGCATGTTTTTCTTACAGGTTGTGAAGCAGAAAAAGGAATCTTTTATCCAAAAATTACTAGTGAAGAAATGTATTTTATAATGTTTTATTGTCTCACACGTGCACTAACACTTTCACAGATTTATCTAGATAATCGCCATATTGAAACTGTTTATAATAACTTCTTATCACTTTTAACTCACGTACTTCAACTTTGTATTTTTAACTTTAGAATATTTTATAAGATTTCTCGTGTAACTTATCGAAATGAAGGATTGATTGGCGACATCTTGTTGAACTGCGGAATCGACGTGGAGTGTACGGAGAATTTTGTATAACTGCGGGGACGATGTATAATGTTTTGAGAATCTTGCCGAACTGGGGGATCGTTACCTCAACCTGGCTATTTATAGGCTTACCTCAAGATACACCTAAAGATTATAAATGAAATGCTATTGGCTAATAAAACGCGCCAACATTAGCGTCTATTTTACTATCCAATGAAAACCACTAATACATATTATTTTTAGAGAATGTTCTAGAAGCTTTTTTTACCGAAAAGGCGCGAAACATTACGTAACTTCCTGGTTCCCGGTAACGATAAACAACTCATTCCTTTGCTAAAGTATTGTGTTATTGTTAACAGTTTCAATAGAGCTGTATATTATTATTTACCAATAATAATTACAATTATTAAACCTCTGAAATCAATGTTACATAAAAATACATATTCATATTAAAATAATTATTTACATTAAAGTAATTTGTGATACAAATTACCGTCTCATATCAAACCTCTTCAGACAGATTTATGATTGTTGTTAGTTTTCAATATAAGATTAAACACAGTCAGACAACATATTGCATCAAACCTCTTCAGACAGATTTATGATTGTCTTCAGGCTTTAATACAAGATTCAACACAACTAGACTACATATTGCATCAAATCTCTTCAGACAGATTTAAGATTGTTGTTAGTTTTCAATATAAGATTAAACACAGTCAGACAACATATTGCATCAAACCTCTTCAGACAGATTTATGATTGTCTTCAGGCTTTAATACAAGATTCAACACAACTAGACTACATATTGCATCAAATCTCTTCAGACAGATTTAAGATTGTTGTTAGTTTTCAATATAAGATTAAACACAGTCAGACAATATATTGCATCAAACCTCTTCAGACAGATTTATGATTGTCTTCAGGCTTTAATACAAGATTCAACACAACTAGACTACATATTGCATCAAATCTCTTCAGACAGATTTATGATTGTTGTTAGTTTTCAATATAAGATTAAACACAGTCAGACAATATATTGCATCAAATCTCTTCAGACAGATTTATGATTGTTGTTAGTTTTCAATATAAGATTAAACACAGTCAGACAATATATTGCATCAAATCTCTTCAGACAGATTTATGATTGTTGTTAGTTCTGAATATAAGATTAAACACAGTCAGACAATATATTGCATCAAACCTCTTCAGACAGATTTATGATTGTTGTTAGTTTTCAATATAAGATTAAACACAGTCAGACAATATATTGCATCAAACCTCTTAATACAGATTAATGATTGTCTTCAGGCTTTAATATAAGATTCAACACAGCCAGACAACATATTGCATCAAACTTCTTGAGGCAGATAAGTGATTGTCCTCAGATTTTAATATAAGATTCAACTCAGTCAGACAACATATTGCATCAAACTTCTTAAGGCAGATAAGTGATTGTCCTCAGATTTTAATATAAGATTCAACACAGTCAGACAATATATTGCATCAAACCTCTTAAGACAGATTAATGATTGTCTTCAGGCTTTAATACAAGATTCAACACAGCCAGAGAACATATGGCATCAAACTATTTAAGACAGATCAATGAACTGTCCTCAGGTTTTAATATAAGATTCAACACAGTCAGAAAACATATTGCATCAAACTTCTTGAGGCAGATAAGTGATTGTCCTGAGATTTTAATATAAGATTCAACACAGTCAGACAACATATTGCATCAAACTTCTTGAGGCAGATAAGTGATTGTCCTCAGATTTTAATATAAGATTCAACACAGTCAGAGAACATATGGCATCAAACTATTTAAGACAGATCAATGAACTGTCCTCAGGTTTTAATATAAGATTCAACACAGTCAGACAACATATTGCATCAAACTTCTTGAGGCAGATAAGTGATTGTCCTCAGATTTTAATATAAGATTCAACACAGTCAGACAACATATTGCATCAAACTATTTAAGACATATCAATGAACTGTCCTCAGATTTTAATATAAGATTCAACACAGTCAGAGAACATATGGCATCAAACTATTTAAGACAGATCAATGAACTGTCCTCAGGTTTTAATATAAGATTCAACACAGTCAGACAACATATTGCATCAAACTTCTTGAGGCAGATAAGTGATTGTCCTCAGATTTTAATATAAGATTCAGCACAGTCAGACAACATATTGCATCAAACTTCTTGAGGCAGATAAGTGATCATCCTCAGATTTTAATATAAGATTCAACACAGTCAGACAACATATTACATCAAACTATTTAAGACAGATCAATGAACTGCCCTCAGATTTTAATATAAGATTCAACTCAGTCAGACAACATATTCCATCAAACTATTTAAGACAGATTAATCAACTGTCCTCAGGCTTTAATATAAGTTTCAACACAGTCACACAACACATTCCATCAAACTTCTTATGACATGATTGTCTCCTTGTCTCTGAAATTTTGCATTTGCAAAATGACCATTGATTTGGGAAGTATTTCACAATTTCTACTACTATTCCTTTATTTTTGATTAGTGCTTGGTAAGATTCCTGAACAGAGCTCCTATATGTAGTTAATATCTTCTGTACCCTTGAGGGCACTCCTCGTTTTTGTCACATTGGTTTGTTGTCATATCAAAGCTTCTCAAATTACACTTTAATTTCGTAACTTTTCACTAAATTTATAGCAGTTTCAATTAGATAGTTGTGCATGTTGGTTGCCCAGAAGTATCACCTATGTAGAACAGATATACATCTAGGACTACCAAATCACCTGATTTAGCTGGATGCCACCCATATTTAATGTCCTTTTTCAAGCCTCTGTTAAAAATCCAGAAAATAGGATAAATACCCATCATCTTATGCAGAGAGCTTAAAGTGGTGTTTGGAATGCTAATGCTATGCATCAAAGATGCCAAAGGACAACTTTATGAGCAAATTTAAGGAAGATTCTTATGAGTGAATTTGCACATACAAAAGTAGGAAGAAGTGTATTTGAAGGAAAATGTTTGCTTTGCAGGTAAGCTTTCAATTTATCATTTTTATATATAAAAATGTGAGAAAACAATTCTTCTTGCCTAGAAGCCTTAGGTTTCCCTAATTTATTGGTTATTGTAAGCTCTTTAAAGTATTTATTTGCAGATGTTTCTTCTCTAACACAGGACATATCCAAAAGGTTTCAGACTTCTTGCTGAGGAAAACCAATATCGAAAATGATCTGAAAATAGCAACAGAGGTACATATGCTTTCCCACTGTAAAACATCACCAAAGTTTGAGCTCAATCAACTTTATAGAACAAACAAATTGTTGGAAACTCAAAGTGTGAGTAATGTTCAATTATAAAAGTGGAAAAGGTTAATTTTGTTAATGTCAGTACTGATGCAACCAACCATGGTAACAAGTGATTTGTTCTAGGTATAGGGAGCACCTTCAGATACAATTGTCAGATACACTTGCAAGACATTCAGAAAAGAAGAAGTATATTGTTGAATAATGCCAATGTAAACTTTGATGGACTAGGGCACCGGGATAGCTCGGTGGTGGCAATTTTAAGTCGGCCCTATCCAAGCCTTCATCTCTGGCTAGCTCATGTTAAGTATCCCCATGGCCCAATGTGGTTCAGAGCCCACAGCAAAAGCTGTAGGTTCACTCGTCCCACTACCATTTCTCATCAGAGGTAACAGACTCCGCCCTCTGAATGCCAGTCAATAAATGAGGTCCATACATCGCTTGGTGGAACAAGGCTTCCCCAGGGGCCAGTGACCATATGGGGAGCATTGTAAACCAAACAACCAACTTTGGTGGACTAGAACAATTGAGCACAAACAATGTTTATAAGTAGAAGAAGGACATGAGGCAGACATTTTGGAAAGTTGCTACTCGTGTCATATTATCCACAATGAATGTGCAGGTGCAGGAACGCAGAAGATGGCTATCACCCATACCGCAAAACAGAAAGTGAACAGTTGGTAATACACTCATAGTAAAGACATTAGTAGACAAAAAGGGAAAACTGTACATGACCTTTGTTGATTTATAAAAAGCATATGATAGGGTAGTGTTACAATTATTACGTAAAGGAGTGATGCAACTAGGGCCAAGCAGCCCACTGATTGACCAGTGCTGTTGCCCAGCATTATCAAGAGATAACAGGAATCTTCTTTGTCCCCGCCTCCATAACATTCTACAACTCTCTCGGAAACACCAGCCAGTTAGTGAGACACTGGACCATATGAATGAAGTGACGCAAACACTTTTCCTTCCAATTTTGAAGCTTTCACTTCAAATTTATGAATAAAATTTCAAGCAAAAGATTTTAGCTTGTGGTAATGAAATGAAGGAAGAAGCTTTTCCTTTGCCTTGAAGCTCCGGCTTCAGCATTGTATAAATAAAGTGAAGCACTAGCTTTATTCTGGAAGCAATTACTTCCAAAATGTGAAGTCTGGTCAGATGTAGACTCCACCTTTGCAAACTACAGATATGGCTCAACTAGCAGGGTGTGTATGCCAGGAAAAGCACCACAGACCACATCAATTGTCTATCTGGAGAGTATTATAAAACACTACATTGTTTCAAGTAATCAAATGTTAAGTCATTGAATCATTTTCTGCCAGACACAGAGGAAAGAAGAGGATTCCCTTTCAGCATGTGGCTGATCCAGGATTCCAGTTTGGCATAGCGGAAGAAATGGGGTTCATCAGACCGAGTAAAACAGTGATTTCCACAATTTCTAAAAAATGAATGTAAAAAGTTGACTTGTGTTGTATCACATTTCATCATTATCACATGATGTGACTGACAAAAAAAAAGAGATGTAAACTACCTAGTGCTATTAGTGTACCTAGTTGTGCGAATGATGTATTAATAGAAAGAGTTACACCTGTCATCAATGTACAGTTCACTAGTGTTGAAGCTAGCTGACCCGAGTCAAGCACAAACAAATAGGAGAAATTCAAGTGTTATGAATTACTAAGTGTATTTGAGAACATGGTCTTTTGGTTGACGAAGTGTATGACCTACAGCCTTGGGTGATGACCTCCTATCGTAATCCAACAGAGTGCAGTAAAAACTGTTTAAAAACCTTTTAAAAGTGAGAGGGGTGTAATAAAGCGCTGTTTTGGTCAGCTATGAGGCAGTTTGCTGTTTTGCAATAATTCTTTTTTGGTTTTCTTTTTTAGCCTGATTTTAATGTTACTAACTTTTCAGAAGCTATTTAGTATCAGTTGGTATGCTAAAATTACTCTCACATAAATGTGTGCCTTTTTGAGCTGCTTCATCCTTCCTCCTTTTTGTTTCCGGAAGCTTGGATTTCTCCATTCTGTTAGGATACATTTCTAAAGCCATTCTACTTTTTGTACAAATCGAGCTTTCATCTGAATTGGATGATGACATTTTAATAGAAAAGTTGTGCATGCTCATTTACAACAAATGAATCAATATGAAGTGTCAAGACCAACAGAACAGGAAATCAGATGCCCATGCTAACTCGACACAGGCTGCTAACAATGAAGACGAAGCAGACCACTAGAAGCTTTTGCTATTTTCATACAAGTAAAAGGTAAACGTTATTCATACAATCTGAAGACAAAACTTTCATATCTTTCTTTCGCTTGCAATCCTTTTGCTGACTTCCATCTTTATCTTCCAAGCTTGTGCTCCAGTTTTATTCATACGACCCACTGAGTCATAGTTCTTGGTGCGGTTAAAGAGATGATTATTCATTGCATTCTCTGAGTGAGGTTGGGGCGATAGTTTTCACATACAGTGAGTGCTGCTACTGCGAGAGATTAGAGAGGACTTTGTTTGACTCCCCAGCTTTGTGTGCATTTCATTACGCCCCTATGTCATGAAGAAAAGTGAAGTGACAGCAAAAGTTGAACACACACATTAATGAAATGACAGTAAAAACTGGGCAAAGTCACAATATGGTAAACACTTAATCCTATATACAAGGAAAGTACTTTTTGTGTGAGACTCAATGAGAAATTGAACAGATGAAAGGATGTAAATTAGGCCCAATTCTGTTCAACTTATACAATAATGTTATATTACTAGGGATAAGTAAGAATAATAATTTTATGCCACTTATAAACAATATTGCAATTCCTGATCTGCTATTTGCAGATAATTTGGTGGTAGGTTAATTACAATAAATAGCATGAAACAATTGCTTCAAGAAATAGATAAATACTGTAAGGAATGGAGTTTAGTGAGTTAGTATTTTATATTTCAATGAAATACACTTGAGAAAGGGAAACAAAAAGAGGATAACAGCAGGTGTATGGAGATTAAACGCTATAAGAAAGTGTCTCAGAGACTCAGTGCCTCATTTGTGGTGAAAATGAAGAAGTTGAACATACACCATTTGAATGTAAAGAATCTGATCTTTGGAGAAAGGAGCTAATAAACCAGAAATGGTTTAAATTAGATACAAAATAGCATGGACTGAAACTTTCAGGCAAAGATAGCAAAAACATAGGTTAGCCCTTTAGTGAAATTGGTATGTCAAAAGAGAGGTAGTGCAAATGTAACTGCATGGTAATTTTATGTTTTAAATAATTTTGTTAATTCAAGAAGGCTTTATAAATGGTGTAAGAAAAGTTTATTGTGTATATTCAAATATGAGTGGTCCACAGCCTCAAAAGAATGCCTAGTCACACTTACATGTATAGCTTAGCATAAATAAATACAATTGAAAGAATTGTATAGTTGTATCAGGCTATAAAATCCTATTTATTGTCTGAAACTATTTGCCCTGTGTCAATTAGGCTGCTCCTTGAAAACCCTCCGCAGAAGGATATTAAGGACCAAATTCATAGTCACTGCTTGTTTTAAACTAGTCAACTCTTATTCCTTTCAGAAGGAAAGGCCGCTTATCCATGGGCTTAAGCAATGGCTTTTAGAGCCAGTTTCACAGTAGGGTAATTGACTTTACTGAGATGAACAATTACACAGAAAAGTAAAGTTGATAATGCTTGCGCATACACATCAAGTAAATTTCCATCATTTATAAAACTGAGTTTTATTTATGGACCCTCTTTAACTACTATGGTTCTTAGCATCCCATTCTATATTAGGTGTGAAAGACCGGGAATTTTGCTCAGAAGCCTCTTTATCAGGCTTGAGGTTCTTTTACATGCCTAAATCTGTGACGCAGGATCACCAGCTTTACATCCCTTCTGAAGGAAGCCATGCCAAGGATTTTTACAGCCAAAAAAATCCATTCATCCTCTGCCGGGTTTGAACCCATGATCTCAGGAACTAGAGGCAGGCATGGTACTGCTAGACCATGAGAACAATTTTGGACGTAAGAATTTTTTTAAATTCTTCCCCTGTTGGTTCAGGTTCTCTGCCTGGATTCCTCATTTTAAGTTAATGGCAACCTTTTTGCTTTATTTTTACAAGTGCAACACAACACACTCAATAAAGTGACTCCTCTGTTAGAAATTTACTACTAAAAGCTACAATAGATGTTAATCTAGCAGTGAGGAACAAATTAAATAAAAAATGCAGTTTCAATTTGAATAGCAATGGACTACAGTAATGAAACAAAAACATACTTGCCCCAACTTCCTGAAATCCAAACCAGTAAAACTTTCCCTCGTCCAGGAAAGCGTAGTAATTTTGTGAAGACAAAATTTAAATTTTAAATTTAAAAGTGTGTAAAATGTTAGTGCATTAAATGCACAAAAGTTCCATGTAAATAAATGGCAATTCCACTTTATAAGAATCCTTGAAGACCTGGTATTTCTTGCTGAAATTCCTCCTGGTACCATAAAAAGCTGGTATTAAGGGAAAGAACACCACTTCCTAGGCTATGCACACATTTCTGGTCCACATTTTATGCTTCATACCATCAACTACAAACAAAAACTGTCATAAAAAATGCGAAACTTATATTCTGTGGCCATAAAATGCAAATAAGATAAATAATTTAAATGAGGGAGTTGGCTTTATAATTCACATTGACCATTTGCAATAGGCGCAATGTTCGCACCCATTTACTGCTGGTTACTAGATCTCACTGGTGGTGCATTCAAATATTAATTCCACACTCTATACATTTTATTGCAGCCCGGTGAAGGAGTACCATAATCATTATGAAAAATAACACACACACACACACACATAAGCTCCGGTCTATCATAAAACTATATAGCATTTACTAGAGATAATCACTAGTAGTGTTATACATTTTGTTGCAGCCCAGTGAAGGGGACCATGATCGTGATGAAGGATAGACACAAAGATAAGCTCGGTCTATCATAGCACTGTATACCATTTACTAGAGATAATCATTAGTAGTGCTATACATTTTGTTGGAGCTCAGTGAAGGGGGACCACGATTGTGATGAAGGATAGACACACAGATAAGCTCTGGTCTATCATAGCACTGTGTATCGTTTACTAGAGATAATCACTAGTAGTGCTATACATCTTGCTGCAGCCCAGTGAAGGTGGACCATGATAATGATGAAGAATAGACATACAGATAAGCTCTGCTCTGTCATAGCACTGTATACCATTTACTAGAGATAATCACTGGTAGTGCTATACATGTTATTGCAGCCCAGTGAAGGGGGACCATGATCGTGATGAAGGATAGACACACAGATAAGCTCTGGTTTATCATAGCACTGTGTACCATTTACTAGAAGTCACTAGTGGTGCTATACATTTTGCTGCACCCCAGTGAAGGGGGGCCATGATCATGATGAAGGATGGACACACACAGATAAGCTCTGGTCTGTCATAGCACTGTATACCATTTACTAGAGGTAACTAATGATGCTATACATTTTGTTGTCCAGTGAAGGGGGACCAAGATCGTGATGAAGGATGGGCACACAGATAAACTCTGGCCTTTCATAGTACTGTATACCATTCACTAGAAGTCACTGGTGGTGCCATACATTTTGTTGCAGCCCAGCGAGGGGGACCATGATCGTGATGATGGATAGACACACAGATAAGCTCTGGCCTATTATAACACTGTATACCATTCAGTCTATAATCTTAAGTTACAATATAATGCAATACAATTTTATGTTTTGTCATATCCTGGTGAAAATTTGTAACACTTTGAACTACCCACAATGCATTAAAATGCTTCCTTTGGCACAAAGTCTTAAAAAACTTCTGTTCCCATATATTTTACAAGTAAACCATAATAGTTGGCAAGTATGTAAAACTAAATAAAGCAACTGATTTAAATCACTGCATTCTGCTGCTAAGTGAACCAATATATAAATATTTTATTGATGTAATAATAAAGTGCACTGCTCAGAAAATAACCAAAATGTGTGAGAAAGCATAATGTTTAAACTTTAAACTATTAAAACATTTTTGGCTGTAATCTTGTATACAGCAAAGAGAAGGTATCAGCAAATATTGGAGAAATCCAAACACTTCAGGCTCTTGGTCATCCTTTATCACACATTTTATATCAATTATGTACATGATTACACCTGTAATTGAATAAAATACATAAATAATACATGACAAACCTTACGCACGCGGGACCTCAAATTAAACAACAAGAAATGAATTTCTGCTCTCATGTTTTTAAATGCCTCTTGACTTCCTTCATTGTATTTTTGTACTTCTTGGACATATGGTATAGCCATATCCTGTAAAGCAAAAATAAAGGCATATTAAGTCATACGTCAAGCAGTACAATTACTTCTATAGCATGTGATTTAAATTCACTCCTAAACAAAATAGAAAATTATTACGTTAAAACAATAAAAAAGCAGCAAATGTGAGGATGACGATCATGAGTCTTTGTGGACTAAGATGTTGGCAATCATGACTCTCCCACGACATTTTAGGCAAATGATAATGGGATTTTGAATTCTTCTCTTTACGGAAAGCACGGCAAAGTTTTTTTATATTTATGCGTAAAATGAGATTTTAATTACTCTAGCTTCACTTTCTACACTGAAACTTACTGGGACATGCTTCAGAGACTGTTGTCTCCATCATCAGCCTAGACTCATCATCTGTGGCTGTCTCAACATATTGTCTAATAAGATCATATTCATATGGGACATCAAAATTTAATGTGAAATATGAAATAAAAACAAACAAAGTAAATCTAGGCTGATGTTGGAGACAACACACTGATGTCCCATTTAGAAAACATCTCATCATTCAGTATGTCCAGCCAGAAACAGTAAACCTAGGCTCATGTTGGAGACAACACACTGATGTCCCATTTAGAAAACATCTCATCATTCAGTATGTCCAGCCAGAAACAGTAAACCTAGGCTGATGTTGGAGACAACACATTGATGTCCCATTTGAAAAAGATTTCATCATACAGTATGTCCAGCCAGAAACAGTAAACCTAGGCTCATGTTGGAGACAACACACTGATGTCCCATTTAGAAAACATCTCATCATTCAATATGTCCAGCCAGAAACAGCAAACCTAGGCTCATGTTGGAGACAACATATTGATGTTCCATTTGAAAAAGATTTCATCACACAGTATGTCCAGCCAGAAACAGTAAACCTAGGCTGATGTTGGAGACAACACATTGATGTTCCATTTGAAAAAGATCTCAGCATACAGTATATCCAGACAGAAACAGTAAACATAGACTCATGTTGGAGACAACACATTGATGTCCCATTTAGAAAAGATTTCATCACACAGTATGTCCAGCCAGAAACAGTAAACCTTGGCTGATGTTGGAGACAACACATTGATGTGCCATTTGAAAACGATCTCAGCATACAGTATATCCAGACAGAAACAGTAAACATAGACTCATGTTGGAGACAACACATTGATGTCCCATTTAGAAAAGATCTCATCATACAGTATGTCTAGCCAGAAACAGTAAACCTAGGCTCATGTTGGAGACAATACATTGATGTCCCATTTAGAAAAATCTCATCAAGTAGTACGTCGAGACTAAAACAGTAAACCTAGGCTGATGTTGGAGACAACACACTGATGTCCCATTTAGAAAATATCTCATCATACAGTATGTCCAGACAGAAACAGTAAACATAGGCTGATGTTGGAGACAACACACTGATGTCCCATTTAGAAAAATCTCATCATACAGTACGTCCAGACAGAAACAGTAAACATAGGCTGATGTTGGAGACAACACACTGATGTCCCATTTAGAAAAATCTCATCATGTAGTACGTCCAGACAGAAACAGTAAACATAGGCTGATGTTGGAGACAACACACTGATGTCCCATTTGAAAAAGATCTCATCATACAGTACGTCCATCCAGAAAATGTTGTCTGCAAGCCAGAAACAGTAAATCTAGGCTGATGCTGTTCAAAGCAAAATTGGAGAAAACAAATATCGGTATATTTGACATGACTCGAGGACATACAAGCTGCCATACTTAACAGTAGTACCAGTTTATAGAGCAAAACATTCCCAAAAAGGTGGGCTAAAGTTCACCACTCTACTCCAAAATTGTTAAGACGTATGACTTACTGACAGCACAAAATGGCAGAAGCAATACCATATTTACAAGTATGTTTAATATGCAAGTATTGTGCATACAGCAGTTTCAAATTAACAAGGAAACTGTAACTATTAAGACTGCACAATTTTTTGGCAAGGTTTGCCGTTTAGTCTCCACTAAAGCAATAAGTATAGCCATACGTTCCAGTATGTAGTGTGTTACTGCAGTCACAGAGGAGTATTGAGCAAGGCCTATTCTAGCTCCTGTTACAACTGCTTCAATATATCTAGGCATGCTGCTGAACAAACAACATTACATCAATGGTGGACAATTCCTTGATTGGATCTGCACTGAGAGAAACTAAAAACAACAATTATATAACATATATAAAGTACAGCTTTGTCGCTTATCATTGCTATTTTCTAATCAAAACCACAAACTAAGCAAAACAAAACTATGAATAGTTTCCAAACAGAGGAAGTATTCCACTTATATCCGTGCAAATTAAATAAATGTTAGAGTTTATACCCATTGTTGGCTACACCATGCAGCTTAACACAGACTTGCAGGACCTTGATATTATCATGCTTGTGATTGAGTTCCTACAAATAACCTTTCGGGTTTCTAACACATGTAACTTGCATTTAATGAAATTAGAAACATGAAACTGGTACCAATGCAAAGAGGAGCTCAGAAAGTTATGGTTATAGTATCACAGTTAGCAACAAAGACACAAACACATCCAACAATTGCACATTGTTGGGAGTTACAAAATGGCTGGTATAGAGGAGAGACGAGTGTTCTGTGTTCTTGATTACCATTTAATTGAATAGTTACCCTGAAAAGAGATCTGACAAAACATCAAAAGTTGAGTTTAGAGTGAAGTAGTGATCCATTCAATGGATGTCAGGGCCTGGTGGATGTGAAATAACATATTTTCCTTTCAGATCTGATTTATTTATTTTTCAATGTTGGCATTTAGGCAAACAGTGATCTGCAAAACAATGGCGTAAGCAATGAAGCAAGTGATCAGTAGTAGTGCTGAAAAAACAATTAAATAAAGGTCGTAGACAAAAAATAAATGTAACTAAATGGAAAGATAATAAGAATAAATCCTTAAGGAGTAGGAAAGGACATTTTGTACTAGGAAAACATATATCATTAAAGGTGAATAGAACAATGATGTAATCTCATTTCTGGATGTAAGTTTATTTCAAGATTTATAATTAAGACTCTTAATATTAATTGGCTACTCTTTATTAAACGTTTTAGCTAAATTATTAAATATGCTAATCGCTATGTGTAAAACCATTTTATCACATTAATAATAATAATAATAATAATAATAATAATAATAATAATAATAATAATAATAATGCATTTATTGTCAATAGACTGAAATACAGTTTCTGACATTGTCAAATGGTTACTTATTACGTAATTACAGGTTTATAATACAATTTATTCAAACTTACATACTACAATTCGTCCATGGTATAGACAGCCTTATTTATTAGGTAACTCTTAAGCCTAGTCTTAAAACTATGTGCTGTATTAGGTTGCTTTACAAAATCTGGCAGCTTATTATATAAGAATTGTCCCATTACTTTAGGATCCTTGTAACTAACTGCAATTCTAAAACCCTGTCTGAAGAAATCACTGTTATGTTGTGTATTATAGTGATGAATATCATTCTTTCTCAAATTATCTTTTTTAATGCATATATTACTACTTTATAAACATATAATGAAATTACTGTAAGAATTTGTTTATCTTTAAAAAATTTCCTGCACGATTCCCTATGATTTAATTGATATATTATTCTGATTGCCTTCTTCTGTAATTTCAGTAGTCTTTCAATGTTTGCTTTTGTACAACACCCCCAGATTTCTATCCCATACATTAAATGAGGAAAGATGACCCCATAGTATATCATTTTTAATTCTCTTTCTTCAAGAATATTTGAGAAATACCTAAGTAAATACAATGACTTGCTAATTTTACCACAAATATGCTGAATGTGTTCTGACCATGTTAATTTTTGGTCAATTATGATTCCCAGAAATTTATATACATTTGTGCTAACTATATTATAATTTGGTAATTGTAGAGTATTATGCGTATTGTTAGAATTCCTTAGATTAAATTGGATTAGTTTGGTCTTCGACATATTACATTTTAAATTGTTTTCCCTAAAAAATTTAAAAAGCGAGTCGATGTTTCTTGTCATTGTGTTAAGTAGTTCCTCGATTGAAATATTCCAACATACAGTAGTTGTGTCATCGGCATATGAAATAACTTTACTATTGTCTGTGGTAGGAATGTCATTCACATAGAGAATAAATAAAAGGGGACCTAATACTGAGCCTTGAGGTACTCCATAATTTTACAGCTTTAAATTTGGAAGTAGTTTTGGTTGTTAAGTTTCCTTGTTTATGATATATTTGAGTAGCCTGCTTTCTGCCAATAAGATACGAGCTAATTAGATCTTTAGTTAGACCCCTAATCCCAAATGCTTCCAGCTTGGTCAATAAAATATTATGATCTACACAGTCAAATGCTTTGGTAAGGTCAAAAAATAGTGTTGCAGTTTTTTCTTTATTTTCTAGGTGTTTGACTATATTACTCGTGTACTCCATTATTGCTGAAATAGTAGAATAATGTTTCCTGAAATCATGTTGTGGATTAGTAATGACATTATGTTTTTCTAAGAAATGAATTAGACATTGTAATATAACCCTTTCAAAATTTTTGGCTAATTCTGATGTTAATGTAATTGGCCTGAAGTTGTTGATGTCCTTAGTATCACCTTTTTTATGCACAGGACTGACAATTGATATTTTAAGACATTCCGGAAACTCTCCTCTCAAAATAGAGTAATTAATAAGATACTCAAGAGGGCTTGCAAGAACATGTTTACACTGTTTTAGAGTTAGGGAATTAATTTCATCCCAACCACTAGTGGTTTTGTTTTGTAACTTATTTATATTAATAATTTCAGTTATAGTCACAGGATTAATAAAAACAGATGGATATATTGTTTTAGAGTTAAAATTGGTTACAGGAATTTGGTTACTTGATTGTACCGCAACATTTAGAAAAAAATCATTTATATATTCACATAATTGAATAGGGTCTTTTTGTACTGAGCCATTTTTGTTCAATTCCAGATGTTTAGTGTTGGGATTATTTTGCCTAGCTTCGTTAACTATACCCCATGTTGTTTCACTAATGTTCCCTGAATTGTTTATTTTGCTTCTATACACAGAAGCTTTAAAATCATTAAGAGTTACCAAATAATGCTTTTTTGTCTGTTTGTACAAATTTTTGTAATGCTCATTTGCTGTTGATTTATGTAATTCATAATAGTGCTTCATCTTATTTCTGAGCTTAATGGTTTCAGAATCTAGTTTAACTTTTGAGTTTTTGTTCTTATGTACAACTTTAGTTTTAGTATGGCAACATGCATTAAAATGAATACTGAATTCACCCCACTTATCATTTACACTATTAGCCAAGTACATAGTGCCCCTAGTTTCTTCTCCTAGTTTTTCCATTAACTGAGCAATGCAACTTTCATTCATATCACGGAATGTTTTCAGTACGTTTAGTTTTACGTTTCCTCTTATACCTAAGAAATCAACACACTGGGCATAATGATCAGATATATACGTATTAATATTATGTGTATTAGTCTTAACACTATTTATATTAGTTGCAACATGGTCGATGGTGGAGGATGATAATACAGTTTCCCTAGTTGGACTATATATTAAATCATGGATATTGAATGAGTTAAATATATCTAGAAGTTTCTTGTATGAGTTATCAGAATAGTTCAAATTTATATTAAGATCACCTGCAATTATTAGATTTTTGTATTTTGTTGATAAACTGGATAATAATTCATCTAAATGTACCATGAATAGGTCTATTTCTGTGTTTGGAGACCTATAAATCCCAAGGATTAAAATACTGTATTTCTGAGCTTCCAGCTTTAAAGCTGCAACCTCAAATAATTTCACTACTACAAAGCCGCTCACATTTTCATTTGAAACTCTCAGAGAGCTTTGAGCTAACATAACTACCCCACCCCCTTTACTTTGGGACCTAGTGTAACTACTTATAATGTCATAATTATTAATTTTACACAGACTCATTTGTTCACTATTTAGCCCATGTTCAGTAAATATTGCAATTTCTGGTGAGTATTCACTCAATAGTTGTTCACAGGCTACAATTTTCTGGCTAATATACTGTACATTTAGGTGGATCACCCTAATTAACTTATTTGATGCATCAGAGGGATTACAAATTTCTGCTACCGAGGTTACTACCTGTTTTTTGTTGAATTCTAATATATCCAAATTTTGTAAATGCACATCCACCTTATCCCTAATTAGTTTCCCTTAATTACTGTGTCAATTGTATTACAAATCAATTTACCAAATTTGTGAGATCCCTTCCTATTTAGGTGTACCCCATCCCTTCCAAAGTCATGAGCATTTAGCCACAAATTTCCATCCACCATTAAACAGTTTTTTGTGGCACACAACCAGTCAAGTTCCTGATTAATTCTTATCATTTTATTCTTGCTGACATCAAACCTACTTAGCACTCCACTTATGATGATCTTGGTATTGTTAACCTGTGACCTAATACTTTGCACCAAATCCATCATTTCCCCCATGATCTCTTCTGCCATTCTTCCTTGCCTAATGTTATTTGTACCTGCGTGCACCAATACTACCTCGGGTTTCATTTCTTTTATGTTCATCTGTTCAATTTTGCTTTGCAACTCTGCTATTTTAATCCCAGGAAAACAACAAGTGCTATAACCTTTATCTTTGCACATTTCACCAGAAATCTTTAGCATAGAATCACCTACTACAAGCACACGATTTTTGGTAATTTTTTCACTGCACTCTGATCTTTGTGTTTTCACTACTTTCACTTCGTCATTTCTTCCACATTATTTAGAACTTCAAATCTATTTTTGCTGGAAAAGTTTTGCACTTCCCGCACCATGTGTCGACATTCTTTCCTTTATTACGAGGGGTGTTCAAATGAAAAGGTACATAACGACACTGTGGGTATAATTGAAGTCTTTATTCAAAGTAATCACCAGAGCCCTGAGCACAACTATCCCATTGTCTAACGAGCTGAAGGATTCCCTGTTCCCAGAATTCCCATGGCTGTGACGAGAGCCAGTCCCTTACTGTGTCCTTCAGTTCGTCGTCTGAGTTGAAGGGCTTCCCTTTGAGATGTTTTTTTTTAGCGGACCAAACAGATGAAAGTCACAGCGCAACATGTCCGGGCTGTAGGGCGAATGCTCAAGCTGCTCCCACTTGAATTTGGCCAGTACACTTTGTGTAACCCTGGAGACGTGTGGACGTGCATTATCTTGGAGCAGAATCACTCCCTCTGTGAGCAGCCCAGGTCATTTGCTCTTGATGGACTTGCGTAGGCTACAGAGTGTCTCACAGTACATGTTACTGTTAATGGTTTTTCCGTGCTCGAGGAATTCGATGAGTATCGGACCTCGGGCGTCGAAAAAGACGGTGAACATCTCCTTGCCTGCTGAGGGCACAGCCTTGAATTTTTTAGGGGGAGGTAACAATGGATGCTTCCATTGCATGCTGTCTGCTTTGTCTCTGGCTCAAAGTGATGGCACCAGCTCTCGTCACCGGTGAAAATCCGCTCCAGGAAAGCAGGTTCTTCATGATACGGAACAAGTGTTGCACTGATAGCCCCATACGCAGTTCCTTTTGCGGTTCGCTGAGCTTCTTCGGAACCCACTGCGTACACACCTTCCGGTAACCCAACCTGTCGTGCACAATTGTCCACAATGTTCCAACGCTGGACCCCACCATCACTGCCAACATTCGCATTGTGACACGCCGATCACTTCTCACCAAGTCGTTCACCTGGTTGATGAGTTCGGCCGTGATTACCGTGTTTGCCTGGCCTGGTCTCGGGTCATCACTTAAATACTCCCGGCCTTCACAAAAATGGGCACCCCACTTTCTCACTGACTTGTCGGACACACAGTCTCCCCCGTATATGGCCATCATCCGGCGATGAATATATATCGGCCGGTTTAACACCTTCCGCAGTCAGAAATCGGATAACACCTTGCTGTTCCTCAATCATTGAATTTTGCAATCTGAACACCAGGATGTCCTCACACGCACTTCCGCATCAATTGGATGGAACACACAACTGCCTGCTTCTCTCCTGTGTCAGGTGCGGGTGCCCGCACATGCGCACAACCAGGCCGGACGCTATATTTGCATCCCTAGATGTCGCACTATGTTATTCCAAAGCGGTATATTCAAATTTCAACTGGTTTGGTAGTTAAGATGTTTTGTACCTTTTCATTTGAACACCCTCGTAAACCTATGTTATATACCTAATGAAAATGAGTGAATTATGAAAAGTAGATGAGAAAAAAGAGATATTCAGGGAAAAATAACATTGTGTTAATTAGGCAATTCTAATGCATTTTAGGTTAATGCATAAAATTAAAAACAACTGTGATATATCTGACAAGAGAGGGAAGCATTTTAATCATACTCATGCAGTTACTTATGATATTGAGAGTCGAATTCATAGTTGTTGCTTATTTCAAGGAAGTCCTTAAGCAGCAATTTTCAAGATCTACTTTTTCAGGCGAATAAGGAAATGCTTATTCATATAAGAAAGCTCTGACCTCTGCTTATATGCAATAAGGAAAGCTGACACCATCTTGCATCAACTGCCTACAATGGAGGTTAAAGATAATAGCAATTTCGTGGAGTATATGGAATTTCATAACAAAATTGTACTGTGCATTAATAAATGTATTTGTGTGATTTGCAGAATTTACTTGAAAGCATAGGGATGCTGAATTTAAGAAGTGATATCGGTTTACCAAAGTTGCTGTTGCAATAATGTAATGCTTCTGCTACACAATGTAACCTCAACAGAGATTATGAAGTCACAACATGAGACAGGCTTACTTGAAAAGATAATGTACAGAATCTCAGTGCTATGACACTATCCATGTGTTTTCTGTTCAGATGTTTTCCCATTTATGTTGTCCAAAATCCTTAGGTTCCTAGAAAATGAGATTCTGCTGCATTTATTCAGAATCATTTAATAAAATCCTAAAAATAAAATGCAGAAATATTTCTACCATAAATAAAGTACATCTCTGCAGTAATTTCCTTGATCAAATTGCTACTTTATATAATCACTACAACTGCAATGGATCACTTAACAAGTCACATGTGTTTACTATTAATTCGCAAATATACCTTGAGTTATCCAAATCTTGAACAGAGGTTTACTGATTCTACAATAAAACCGCTGTTCAAGCCAAACATTGTAAGTTATTGGCTACTTTGCTTTTCTGTTTACTACTAGATGGTGTAATAATTGCATTTGTGGTTTGCTTCCAAGCATGCATATACACAGTGTGCAGATTCTTGTAAATACTTCTAGCTACTAACACTTTATGCCAGAAAGTCAGGTTTTTAGTTTTAAAACAGTCGATGAGTAAATACCACTTAAGGCCAGTACATCACAAGCGTCCAATTCTATGATGTCTTTGTATCTCAGTACCAACTCTTTTAGTTGGTTTCTTTCCTGCTTGCTGAAATGTTTTCATTTTGGCATGTTTTCAACCTAACTAATGTAACTGCTTAACTAATACTACAAACCCTTAACTAAATTAACAATCTAGTTGATTGTAAACTAAAGTTAACTAATTAATACATGCACCATTTAAAACTCACAAACTTCTATCACATGCTTAACAGCTGTTGTGAACAAAACAACAAATGTGGAAATGGTGTCTGGCTATGTGGTCGCCCGCATGCTCGTTTACACATTCCTTTGCACATCTGAGTGGCTGTGAAATAGCTGAACCATGTTGCCACATGTGCTTCAGAAATAAGTAAGTGTTTAGCGCTGAGCATATAAGTACCGTCTATGTATACCAAATGATAAGCGTTTCTTATCAGAAGGAAATACTTATTGCTTAACTATGTCCTTTTCACATAAGCAACTGCTGTGAATTCGACCCTGAACAACTCATAAGGGATCATATCAGTTCTATGCCACTATTCCGGATTTGTGAACCAGAAGTTTTATTTAAATCCAGAACTCTATGTAGAAAGAATGGATGATCTTTTTAAGGAAACTAATAGTGATGTTAAGTATTCACGCAGCACATATAGGGATATACGCAGAAGTGAATTAAAATTACCATTTGGAGCACTATGATGAGACTCTGTGATTAAATATATATCTAACTTGGGTCAGCTAACAGTGAAGAACAGCTGAGGCAATATTTTAATGCCTAAATGATATTAATTGTATTTTTTATTAATTAAATTCATTAACAGTCCACCTAGAAAGCAATATGTATATAATTATTATATAAATTGTATGTAAAGTCATTGTAAATACTTATTTTTATTGTAAACGTATTTATTAGTGATATGTAAATGTTTATATACTCTAATAGTGCAAAAACTGTGAGAATACTATGTTTTAGGATGTTAATAATGAGGCAATAATGTAATTTTGGTGACAATAATGTGTTCGGAGTTTTAAAAGTACTGGTTATGAAAAAGATCGTTAATAACATCATTTCACTTACAATTTGGAATTAGCCAATCAAAAGTAAAGAAAGATTTTTAGTTTGAATACTTAAATTCTATTGGACTAAAATTAACCAATAAGAGACTGGCATTACCAAAGCTAAAGGTTTTTACCATTGAATCTAGTCAGTCTCGCACAAGATATTAGACAAAGCAGACGTGTCAGTCGCGGGCAACATGTAGTAAACAGCAGACGTAAGAGTCGCGGACATGAAGTTGTAGAGAGTAGACGTGAAAGTCGTGGGTAAAAATGTTGTAAAGTATAAATGATAAAATTTGTGCTCTCCGCCAAAAATGTATTAAGTGCTCACAGTTTTATTTTATAAAGTGTTGTGTTTATAAAAATGTGCATATATAAAGTGAAATAAAAAGAAGTAAAAATTAAAAAGTAAATTGTGTGGCATCTTATAATTTGAGTCTTATCACAACCCTACAAGAACTCGTGTTTCTATAGTGCGACTGAAAGCAGCCGAGGCAAATAACTTTAATAATATTACGTAAAAACAACTATCATCTTCACTATAAAGTTTGGCGTCCTAAAAATCAAACAACATCAAAGCATATCTTCATTATGTAACCTTAATAATATTTACGTAACCTAAATAACTTCTTCGAATTGGTGTACAACTGTGGGGCAAACTCCTTAAAATAATTACGTAACCTACAAACAAGCAAGTTGAAGAACAAATACTTCTTCACAGCAGGAGGAGATTACTGCACAGAGCATGCTCCATCATATGAAGGCAGAAAGTGCATACAGTGCTCTTCAAGATGATATTGAAACTGCAAGGATTGTGTGGTACTGTGTACAGATATGCAGCAAATACTTTTCCGTACCATGAAGAAGTGACTGAAGAAAATCTTCAAACTTGCAAAACACTACCTTCTGGATTCATCATAGAACAATACTGGAGTGCATGAGCGCTAATGGCTTCATTACCATATGCCAAGCACTAGACAGCAACAACTTTTCTGTCCCACACTTAATCATTCATCTGTATAATAATAATCTGGATAATCACGGTATCCATAATATTGGAGCAGATAGAGCCCTTTTCTTCTTATGGAATGAGTCAGTGGCAAAAAGAGGTTCTTCTTGTGCATTCTGAAATACATTGAACTGATCATTGCAGCCACTAAGAGAAGGGCATGTGGCCTGACCGTTGCATTGGTCAAAATAACAACTGGCAATGCTTAGCTCTCTACCATTCACAACCACTGACCAGAAGTTCTTAGTCAGTGGACACAGTTTTCTTTCCTATGATAGGGACTTGGCACTGATAGAGAGATGGAACAACAAATACACGGTCTATCATCCTACACAGTCGGTTGAAGGGTCATCAATGCAGGCACTGGATTTTCAGCATACTACATGGACGCCCACATGATTTTGTTGATCTGGCCTTCATAGAAGGTATGCTTAAAGGAGATCCTAAATGTAAGATTACTTTGTGCTATCGGATCCAGTTCTTACTAAGAGCAGCCCAATAGATTACAAACTCAAGCCACTCACAACATTCTTCAACCTTGAATAACCTATGAGATCTTACCAATCACAAAAGAGGTAATAAACTGAGCACATTGCCTGCAGTTACAAAGGGTCTTTCAACAAGAGTGTCCTATCTTTAACATGTGATAGCTGCCGTTGTTATTGAGTTACAGCAGTAATTTTTTTCAGGTGGTTACAGTTGTTATTGACAAATAGCCATGGAACATTACAGCATTCAGCAACGCGTAGAAATTGTGAAAATTTATTATCAAAATGGATCATCTGTTCGCCACACCTTCCGTGTATTGCGTGAAGTTTACAGTGTGCATAATCGTCCCTGCAAGAGAACGATTCGGCACTTGATCGATAAATTTGAAAGAAGTGGTTCTGTCAGTGATCAAAGAACACCTGGACGTAATCATTGTAAGCGCTCCATTGAAAACATAGGCGCCGTTCATGGGAGCGTACGCGAGAATGGAAACAAATCAATTGCCCGTCGAGTGCAAGAATTGGGGCTTTCGCCAACCACAACTTGGCAAATTCTGCACCTGAACTTGAAGTTTCACACTTACAAAATGGTGTTAACTCAAGAACTAAAGCTCAACAACCATAGGTTGCGCCGTGTATTCGCTGACTGGGCTATGGTGCAATTGGAAGCTGACCCGGATTTTTGTCAAAAAATCATCTTTACCGACGAAGCCCACTTTTGGATGGATGGTTGTGCTAACAAACAAAATTGCTGCTATTGGAGCAATCACAATCCAATGCAGATTCAAGAACGACCACTTCATCCCCAAAAGGTTACTGTGTGGTGTGGATTTTGGTATGGTGGAATCATTGGTCCATATTTTTTCCAAGATGAAGATGGAGAAGCTTTAACTGTCAATGGAGAAAGATACCGGACTCTTATAAGGGACTATTTTTGGCCTCAATTGGATGGTATGGATCTCAGAAACATCTGGTTCCAGCAAGAAGGTGCCACATGTCATACTGCTCTCGAAACAATGGATTGTTTGAAGGAGAAGTTCAGAGGTTTCATCATTTCCTGTGGTGGTGATATTAACTGGTCCCCGAGGTCATGTGATTTAATGCCGTTGGATTACTTCTTGTGGGGTTATATTAAATCTCGAGTTTATGTCAACAAGCCAGAAACAGTAAATGATCTTATGAATAACATCACGCGTGTTATTCGTGAAGTTGGACATAATTTACATTCTTCTGTCATTGAAAATTGGGTCAACCGTATACGTGCAACCCAACGAAGTTGCGGTGATCACATAACTGATGTTCTCTTCCACATGTAATGACATTAATTGTGTTCCAAAATAAAAAAAATCTGATGTGTTACACTCACATGACTTTCTCTACTCTTGTACAAACTATTTTTACAAACGCTTATTCTCCATCTACTTCATGTTAATCGAGATAAACATTTGCAGACTCTATCTTATTGCTAATTTTCTTGTAGATGTAAGGGGATAATATATTTAAAGGGCAATTTGGAAATACAGTAGCCTTTAAGCACATACATATCTCTTAATAGCTGGTTGCTAGGTGCAGCACCACTCCCTTTGCCACAGATTAATACTCTTTGCATATCAAAGACAAAAAAATGAATAACGAATTCCCATTTAAGAAAATAAGTATTGAAAAATATAAGAGAATAACAAGCAATATCTCGAAAATGGTTCACTCAACAACAAAAAATGTATATAACATGAATTGTGTATTTTAACGCGATCTATATTTTTTGTGTAGTAAAATTTTCTCTATCTCTTATGGTTTACCGGTTATGCAAATGTCGTTCACAATGAAGAACACTTTTGGAGACATTCCCAGAAAATTCAAGATATACGTTTTATTTGTCATGACAATATATTAAACCTGTGATATTTTAATCAAAATCGTTAGAGCCATTTTTGAGAAAATTAAAATTTTCGAAAAATCTTCCATGTAAAGGGTATCCTGGGGTGGGGGGATTTTGTTGAAAACCTTCGTGTCGCATCCCTGGAAGATATTGAACCTAAATACCAAGTTTGGTGTTTATCCAACTGTTCGTTTCTGAGTTATGCTGTTCACAGACACACAGACACACACACAGACAGACACACAGACACACACAAGGACATGTTTCCAAAAATGCTTTTTTTGGATTCAGGGGGTCTCAAAACATGTATTTCCGGTGAAATCTCGGTATCGAATTTTTGGGTGGAATACAATACTTCCCCTAATTACTATACGTAGTAGAGAAAGTAAAAAGAAATAAACCTCTATCATTTATAGAACATGTTTTATTCAAGTTCAAAGATAGGACACTCTTGTTGAAAGACCCTATATCTCAACTATATAATGGCGACATTGCAATAAATAAAGCAAACAAAGTGGATTTATTGCATATGTACAAATTTATTTCGTCACAGTTCTGTAAATTCTATCAGAACCTTAGAGAAACCAAGTGAAAATGAAGAAGATATTTCATTTAAAAAGTGATTGACAGTGCAACATTTCAATTTGTATTTTCCCTGTTAACACATAGGAAGAGATCATTATTCTTCAACAAAGTGTTATTATGCTCTATTTGTTTCAAATAGAATGGAAGAACTAAAATACTAAAGATATTAGCCCCAAAATAAAAATAAAGCTTTTTTTCATTTTCCAAACAATTTGTAGTTTGTGGGTTACATCTCTTTTCTGGGTACTATTTAACTGTTTTTCAACAACATTTGATGTTGATCCACCCATGGGCCTTCAATTTGTCACTCGTCACTAAACACTATGGATTAAAAAAAAAACATCAGTTTCCGTGTGAGTCTGCATTCTCTCACAGAAATAATGACGTAACACTTATCTTCTTTCTTTAGGAACTGCAGCATCTGTGCAGAACCTTCCATACAGTGGACTTAGGCATCTGTAGCTCTCTGCTAGCTGCAGTGGTTGACATGCGGAAGATTCAGTTTCCTCAGGTACTGATAGGTGTCCCTGAGATTTCCTACAAATGCACCCTCTTGTTGTAAAATCAGAGTACCACTTATGAATTGAAGGCCCACTGGGTGGATTTACAACAAATTCCGAAAATGTCATTGAACAACAATTACAGATGATTAAAATGATAATGAAAATGTCATTGTACAACAATTACAGATGGTTAAAATGATAATGAAAATGTCATTGAACAACAATTACAGATGATTAAAATGATAATGAAAATGTCATTGAACAACAATTACAGATGGTTAAAATGATAATCGAGAACACCGAACGCTCGCCTCGCCTCTCCTCTATATCAACCAGTTTGTAACTGTTGACAATAGAGTTCGCCTTTGTGAGAAGTGCAGCTACAGGTATAACACTTACTGATGCACACCACACAAACGGATACTCACCACCTCAGAAGCTCTTTCTAGTACTGTTCCTACTTGTTGCTGAGACATTTCTAAAATGGATTTCAATTCTCTGATTCTTCTTTCCGAGTCTGCTTGATTTTGTTCAGCCATTCTTAGTTCCTGTGCCTAAACATCACATATATGTACATTAGTCCCACATACACGTTTCTCAAGGTATATTAACTAAGTATATGATTAATACTTACATAAGATTCTGCTGTATCTTTAAAAGCTTTAATTACATTCTGTGCAGATTTTAATTTACGATGAATTGCTGTGATTGAACTATCTTCATCGGATGCCTGGAAATTAATGTACAGAAAACATTATTGAAACATGTATCAACACATATACTTGTGTATTTGTGGAGTTGGTTTTTCAACACTACATCACATATCTTTATGAGCAACTAATTTTGGAAGCCGTTTCTTCCATTTTCAACCTCAGGGGCCCCGAATGCCACTACTGGTTGTAGTCAACTGCAGCCTTCTCACTTCAGAAATGTTAAATTAAAACAACAAGACAAGTCAGCAGTAGCATTTTACTTCTGGAATGAAAACCATAACCCACACCAATTCTGAAACTACTGAAAACTGACAGGCAACAATGAACTCACAACCTGGGAAAGCATTTTAATATGGAAGCACAAACACCAAATAATAAAATCCAACAATTAACACCATAGTGAAGCAGTTCATCATTCCCCATCAGAGAGTAGGCTGCAGTGAACTACTGTCAGACCACTGAGATTGAGAATGGAAGCAATGGCCCCCAAAAATAGTCCCTCATAGTATATGTGATGTAGTGTCAAAAGAACTGACTCCACAAGTATACAAGTATAATTTGGACATCACTGTTACTAAATTCCTTTAAACATCTCATTAAAAATAACTTCTTCTAATAGAGAAATGCATTAAATAATCCACAGGCAAACTAATTTCTTAGTCAAGCAAATTACACAAGCTATAAAGACAGAAATGAACACACTTTGTCACAAGGTGAATTATAAGCATCTAGAGTTAACTTTAGGAGCTATACAGGAACTTACTCCAGCTGCTTATAATTTACTTTGTGACTAACCAGTTTTCTTGACTAAGTCTCACCATCAAACATTTTCCAATCACTAGTTCCTCTTTTAATCTTCAACCATTTCAATTATAACATCTCCTAGTTGTAAATGTATAACGTAAACATAGAACTTTGCAAGCTTGAAGCTTTCATGTCTACATCAAACATAAGAAACTAGTCAATCAGAGAGCAATTCTGCCAACTCGGTCACCATGTGTAAGACGGAGCAGGAATCACTGGCATATCTATACAAACAGTAAGAAAATATGTTGTGATGTTAGTTGGTGCTTTTTTGTGAATTTAAGATCGTTTAACCAGGCAGCTAACTCTTGATCATTTTGATACATGTACATGACCTCTTTTGCCATGTGTATAAGCTGTCATATTAGGTCAGCTGTTCAAGCTCTCTTGTGATTGGCTGTTGTTAATGTTTCCATTTGCCATTCCGTTTAACAACCTATTGCATTATGTTTATGCTTAAGTTTTATGTAATTATAGTTGGTTGGTATCTAATGTTGTGCAGTGGCAATGAAGCCATTTACTCTGTTCCTGTTATAGCTCAAAATCTACCTGGATTTCAATTTATTAATCCTTTAACATCAATTCAGTACATAGTACATTGATACAGGATATGTCAATAGTTAAATTTATATATTTACATTACAATAAAGTTATATATAATTTGAGTTCAACTATGATATACAATAGATATATTTATAAATTAAATGACATACTACTAGATAACTTAACGGATTAGTACAATGTCTTATGCAAACAAGGATTTATTAAACTGTAAATATTCCTTTACGGTGTAGAAGCAGTGTTCCTGCAAGAAAGCCTTTGTTCTAGTTTTAAACACATTATAATTATTTATATCTTTAATGGCATTAGGTAGGGAATTATAATTCCTTATACTGGAGTGCAGTACTGCATTCTTACATATTGTAGTTCTGACAGAGGTTAAGTGTATATCCTTATTATGTCTAGTGTAATGACTATGGACATTGTCATTATTTTGAACATTAAATTTATTTCTTTTTACAAATAAGACTGTTTCCAATATATAAGAACATGCCAAAGTAAGTATGCCAAGCTTTCTGAATAGTGGTTTACATGAGCATAACCTTTTTTTACCACATATAATTCGTATGGCTTGTTTTTGTTTGATAAATACATCCTTAGTTTCTGGTGAGTTTCCCCAAAATATGATACCATATTTAATTATTGAATTGTGCATAATAAGTTGTTAACAGCACATGGAGACTGACATTTTGACTTAAAATTCTTAAGGCATATACATTCCTGCTTAATTTGGTTATTAAATGTTTTATATGAGTTTTCCATTTCAAGTTATTCTGTATCCACAAGCCCAAAAAGTTTGTCTCGTTTTTATATGAGATTAATTTATTATTTAATTTTACTTCAGGGATGTTATAATTATTGTTTGCACTATCAGTAATATGAAATTTAAGACAAACAGTTTTGACCGTATTTAAAACCAGGTTGTTATTATCTAACCAATATACCAGATCTTTACTGGCCTGGTTTAGTGAATTATTTAACATTTCATTACTCTTTTCTGTTATTAGTAAATTAGTATCATCTGCAAATAGAACAATGTTATGAGCTTGTATGTTATTTGTTAAGTCGTTTATATACAAGATAAATAAAAATGGTCCAAGTATAGAGCCTTGTGGTACTCCATAAGTTATATCAAGTGCATTAGATCTAACTGCCAAAAGTGCATTAGTGTTAGCATTATAATCTGTAATCTCTGTTATTTGCTTACGGTTTGTAAGGTAAGATTCAAACCAAGAATATGCTAATCCTCTTATACCAAAGTCAAATAATTTTGTTAGCAAAATTTTGTGGTTAATAGTATCGAAAGCTTTAGTTAAATCTAGAAATATGCCAATTGCTTTATCTTTATTATCTAAAGCAGTTATGACACTATTTAAGAAAGAATATATCGCAGTCTCTGTTGATTTTTCTCGTCGGAATCCATGCTGTGAATTAGTAATTATATTATTTTTTCCAATAAACGATACAAGTCTTCTATACATTATTTTTTCCAATATCTTTGAAAATACGGAGGGTATGGAAATAGGACGGTAGTTAGCTACCTCAGTCTTTTTCCCTTTTTTGTGCAAGGGTATAACCTTAGATATTTTTAACATGTCTGGAAATATTCCACTAGTCATGGATACATTACACAAATGGACAAGTGGACCAATTATGTGGTCACTACATCTTTTTATAATTATATCTGGTACATCATCAACACCTGCAGAATATGTATTATTCAATCCATTTATTATGTTTAGCATTTCCTCAGGCGTAACTTCATAAAGGTACATAGAGTTTACATTATTGGTAGTATTAGTCTTTATTAGACTGCCAAGATGTCCATTACTATTTTGAACCAAATCTTTAATTATTTCTGTAAAGTAGGTATTAAAATATGTAACAACTTCTGTTGCATCAGTAATCTTTCTATCATTATGCTCAAGTTCTATTTTACCTTGCATATGACGTGTTTTATTAGTCATTTGGTTTACTATTTGCCACATAGCTTTGGTCTTATTTTTAGAGTTTTTAATATGATTGTCATTACTATTGATTTTAGCCTGTTTTATAACTTTATTTAGTATGCGTTTATAATTCTTAAAATAATTATCAAAATCTGTCGTTGTACTACCCTTACTTAAGTCATATAGTAATCTTCTACGTTCACATGACTTTCTTATACCTGGAGTTAACCAATTTCTCTTAGCTTTCCCATTGGAGGTTCTTGATGTTTTGAGAGGAAATGCAGTATTAAAGCAGAACATAAAACTATTTGCAAACAATCTAAATTTCTCATTAGTATCAGCTGTATTATACATATCAAGCCAATCTTCCTTGCTTAAGAGATAATTCATATACAAAATATTATCATTGCTAAATATTCTTTTTTTTATGAGTGTTGATCTAAACATCTTAGTATTATTAGTTTCAATTTGAATTATTTGCGCCTCATGATCACTAAATCCTGTATTTATCACCTGTGCTTTATATGTACAATTTTCATTAATTATAATTTGATCTACCGCAGTTTTTGAGCAACTAGTTATTCTTGTAGGGGATGTTATGACATGCATTAGGTTATAACTTCTAAGCAGATGTATGAGGTCTTGCTTTTCTTTGCTGTCTTTAAGAAAGTCAATATTTAAATCACCACATAATGCAAATTTTTTTTTGGTTTTCACGAGAATGTTGAGTAGTCTCTCTAAGCTATTTTGAAAAATCCTAACATTACTATCTGGGGCACGATATAAAACAATCACAGTAATATCTAGTTCAATCAAATCCACACCTGCAACTTCAAAATCACTTTCACGACATAATGTCCGGCATGTACCTATATTTATGAAACGGATACCTGTTTTAATAAATATGCATACCCCACCCCCACTTTTGTTAGATCTACAATATGAGCTGGCTAATGTATAATTTGGTATCTGTATGTAATCGATTTCATTGCTCTTTAACCAGTGCTCAGAAATGCACAAGACACCAACCTCATTCAGATCTTTATCTAATAGGATTTCAATGTAATTTAATTTATTGTGAATAGATTGGACATTTTGATGAAAAATTGTTACATAGTGTGCATCTATTTTTATAGGCTTTCTTACAGAATCACTTACCTTTAACAGTTTCGTTTTTTCTGTTCCATCCATACATTTAGTAAGAGTGGTAGTGAGATTCGCCGAAGTGGCACCTATAACATCGTTCGTCCCTGATAGTTGGTTGGATTCCACAGCTTTAAAGTAGTGGTCCCCAGAAGCATTCACACTTACAACATTAGTTTCTGTTCTGCATATTTTGTTAACACCTGCACACTTCGATCACTATTTCCAGTCATTAATGCAACATCCACCACCTGGTTTACTCGTTTCCCATTATCACCGAACTAATTACATCGCACAACAGCATTCCAAACTTATGAGACCCTCCGCGGTTGAAGTGAATGCCGTCTCTTCCAAACTCATTATTCTCTAGTTCCACTCCAGTATTTTGATGAGAAGTTGGTATCTAATATTTGATGCCACAAATTACTTAAATGTAAAGAATGATTATAGTATGAATATGCATTATTATGTGACATTGATTTGAGATGTTTGTTGATTGTAATTATTGTTGGGAAGTAAGTTTATACTGCCTTACTGAAACTGACAATAATAGCGTGCAATAATGCAGCGAGGGGGTGAGCTGTTTATCATTATTGGAGACGAGGAAGTTACGTAATGTTGGCGCGTTTTCCTTTAGAATCTTCTGGAACATTTCCCTAGAGCATATGTATTCATAATTTTCATTGGATATAAAAATAGACGCTAATGTTGGCGCGTTTTATTAGCCAATTGCAGCTCAGTTATAATCTTTAGGCATATCGGGGTGTATGAGTATAAAAGAGCTAAGTCAGAGGTAGATCGCTCCCAGTTCATCAAAATTCTTTGTACACTACACGCCTTCAGTCCTTCAGTTCATCTAAAATTATTTGTAAAGTGTACGTCACCTTCAGTCAGTCAGTTCATCAAAAATCTTTATACACTACACGTCGCCTTCAGTCCGTCAGTTCGTCGAAAATATTTGTATGATACACGTCGCCTTCAGTCCAGCAGAAATATTATACGTCGGCTATCGATTCGCAAGTTACGCGTATCAGAGTTATGAAAAATCTCAAGTATTGTAAAGTTAATGATACAAAAAGTTGAAGTACGCGAATAAAGAGTGATCAGTAATGAAGTTATTATAACAGTTTCAGTTTGGCGGGTGTCAAGATCAATGTGTAAATTGTGATAGTGAAAGTGTTCGACAATAAAAGTATAAAAGAAATTCTTTCATCAGTGTTATCTTTGGATAAAAGATTCCTTTCCGTTTACACAACCTGTATAAAGAGAAGTGCTCGACCGAAAAGATCATAGCTAGCCGGAGGACAGTAAACCAAAATTAAATAAAATAACAGTAGCATTCTTTCAAACAAAAACTAATACTGCCGCAAATTGCTAACACCAGATGGAGCTAACAAACCTAACAAATGAATCACGTCACAAAATGGCTTCACCACATGAAGTTAACACACATACACAAATAACATTATAAATTTACCATCGCAAATTGGCTCCCAAATGTGGGGCTCAATAAACAAATTAAATATAACATTTAACCACATCATATTGTGCAGTTGGCAATGAAGCCATTTGCTCTGTTCCACTCCAATATTTTGATGACAGGTTGGTATCTAATGTTGGGCAGTAGCAATGAAGACACTCACTCTGTTCCACTCCAATATTTTGATGAGAGGTTGGTATGTTGATCAAGTAGATGGTTTCTCTCCATTTCTTCAAGTTCACAAAAAGGGCACATAGGAGAGTCTGCTCTGCCAATCCTGTGTAGATGTTTGTCATGGCCCATTAATAATCTAAAAACTGCTACAGAAGATTTTCTTGGTAGTGTAGTAATTCTAGTCTTGTTGTTATGCAGATTTTCCCATTGTTTTCCTTTTGTTATGTATATACTTATTTAATTTTTGTATTGTATGCTGATGTAATTGTTCTTTCGACAGAGTGATACGACAGTGGACCAGATTTTTATGTAATTTTACTACTTTTTTGGCCAGAAAATCAGCTGTTTCATTACTATGTATTTCACAGTGTGCTGGTATCCATTGAAGTACTACCGTTTTATTTAAATTAATTAATTGTTTTTTTTTTCTTTTGGTATTGTAGGACTTTTAGGATTTTGGCTCTTGTATCAGATGCTAGGGATATTACAGCTGCTTTAGAATCAGATAATATAAGATTTTATAAGCTGAGAAGAACTGATAAAATTTCACCATCAAAATTTGTAGAATTTGATTTTAATTTTCTGTGAAAAGAAAATGAGTGGGCATACTGCACCAGTAGCACCATTATTTGGTAAGCTGGATTGATCAGTGTAGACATGCAGCCAGTCATTAGCAGGATATTTTAAAATTATTATTTCTAGTGACATTTGTTTCAAAACACATGGAGAGGTTTCTGATATTTTAAATTCTTCTGCTAACTGTAGATAATGCTCAGTACCAAATAGGTCTAAAGGGTTATTTTTGTTTGTAAGTTTCCATTTAAGTACAGGAGCTTTAATTTTCATTTGATTTCTTGTACTTTATTAAGAAAGCTTTGTGGAATTTTTAAGTTCACCTGTGTTTTTTTTTTCTTTTTTGCCAATTGCTATAATAGTCTGATTAATTGTTCATATTGTATGATAGCTGCTTTTTCAATGTCAAAATTAAGTCTTGAGTTATTGATTAAAATTTTCAGAGCAAGTACTGGGATAGTTTTAACAGCTCCAGTTATTAAAGAATTTGGTTTTGTAGAATATTAAGTTTTATGTCATTACGTTGACAATTTTGACTGTGAATGGGTCTTTACACTTTGCTATACTGTGCTGGCAAACATTTAACACTTATTGCTTTAATAATCAACACAATATTCTTCCAACAAGCTGGTGGTGTGTTGAGCATGATCCGGAGTATGGTGTACAAATTAACAAAGGAAAGTATAATGACAACTTTAGAGTCATAGGAAATAGTACAAATGGAGGTACAACAATGGGAACACACAAGAAAAGGAAAAGGGGTGAAGGCCTACCAGGCAACAAGAAACATAAGTTATAGCGTCACTACAACTACTAATAAATGTCTTAAATAAAGACTTAAAGAGCTTAAGAAATGAAATGTTGAGCTAGAAGAAGAAGTACAGGAAAATGCTTTGATTTCTAAGATCATGAAGAATGTTCCTCATATTATTGAAGAAACAGTGGGGTTACAAGAATCAGTCAAAGAATGCATGAAGCTGCGGACAAAACCAAAACCCAACATGATGGAGCAAAACAAAGGCAAAGCTGAAGTGTTGCTAACAGACAACTCTTATGATGAACATGAAGGTGAAGGATGTGTTTCCTGGTATTATAAGTAGTGATGTTGAATGTTAACAACAAACTGAGGGACTAAAGCATGTGTTGTGCTGAACTCGGTGATGTACCTGCAGAGCATTAAGGGACCATTGTTAGTTGAGAGAGCATATGCATGGAGTGGGGTCCAAAAATAACACTTCACAGGGTGGGAAAATCACCTTTTGACATTTTTATAACACTGAAAAAGCTTAAAGGAATGAACTGAATTTTTAAGACTTCTAACAATAAAGTACAAACAAATCTGAGCAGCTTGTTGAAAACCATATCATTTGACTTCTTGTTTTCATTCTGGAAGCACTTTTATGTTTAATCCGTACCCCGTGGTGATGTCATCAGGCTGGGAGCTGATGCAGTAATTTGTATCACAAATTACTTAAATGTAAATAATGATTGTAATATGAATATGCATTTTTATGTGACAATGATTTGAGATGTTTGTTGAATGTAATTATTGTTGAGAAGTAAGTTTATACGACCTTACTGAAACTGTCAATAATAGCGCGCAATAATGCAGCGAGGGGGTGAGCTGTTTATCATTATTGGAAACGAGGAAGTTACGTAATGTTGGCGCGTTTTATTAGCCAATTGCAGTTCAGTTATAATCTTTAGGCATATCGGAGTGTATGGGTATAAAAGCAGTAGGTTAGAGGTAAAGTCTGCCAGTTCATCAAAAATCTGTGTACACTACACGTCGTCTTCAGTCAGTCAGTTCGTCGAAAGTATTTGTACGGCATCCATCGGATATAGATTCACAAGTTACACGCAGCAGAGTTATGAGAAATCTAAAGTATTGTAAAGTTAATTATACAAAAGATTGAAGTACGTGGATTAAAAGAATTATCAGTAAGAAGTTGTTATAACAGTTTCAGTTTGGCGAGTATCTAGATCAATGTGTAAAAGTGAGAGTGAACGTGTTCGACAATAAAATTATAAACAAATTTCTTCATCAGTGTTCTTTTTGGATAAAAGATTCCTTTCCGTTTACACAACCCTGATCAAGAGATATGTTCGACCGAGAAATAATAGCTAGCCGGAGGACAGTAAACAAAAATTAAATCAAATAACAGTCGCATTTTTTCAAACACTAATACTACCACAAATTGCTAACACCAGATGGAGCTACAAACCGAACAAATGAATGACGTCACAAGATGGCTTCACATGAAGTAAAAACACATACACATATACACAAACATTATAAGGAATACACCCGCAGAGCATGGCACACCTCATTGTCAGCCTTGCGTTGCCTTTAATTCCTGTTGTGATTGTAGGACAGTTTTCCTTTCCTAGTGTCCTGTGAGGTGTAAGGTCAGGAATGGCTGTGTGCATTGCCTACGGTTGTGCAAATAATTCTGGCATAAACATAAATATTAGTTATTACTCATTCCCTGATAATAGAGATAAGAATCGACATGTGTGCTATAAAATGCAAAAACTTGTGCCAACCAAAAGTGCTATAGTGTGTGGAATTCATTTCAAGAAAGTGATTTTAATGAGGTTATAAAAATAAGAATAATGATGATAAATTCAAAAGTCTGAGATTGAAAGATAAAGTTGTGTCTTCAACATTTCTAGGACTATTTCTCAGCAAGAAAGTGAAGCTACACTAGTTTCTGAGTCTTTACAGTGGAGTTGAACATTGATGCTTAGTGCAAGCTGGGAACTGAAATTTTTAGTGCTACATATAGCACTAATGTGAACCAAAGTTTGACTGACAAGGAAAGCAAATCTTCAGCTGTAAATGATAAAGATTATAGACTGAATATTTGAGGGAATCCATGAAGATGAACATTTATATGTCCAGAAAGTACTCTTTTGTGTTTGTGTATGTAAAAGCTCTCCTAGCACTATTCAGTATTTGTCATCTATGTGGTGGACTTGTCACTGAAAGAAAATGTAACACACAAGGAACATTAATATGAATTATAACTCATTGTGTGAATGGGTACATTTATGAGTGCTGCTCTGAGACAAAAGTGACTCATTAAAATCACTTTCTCTAAAATGAATTCCACCTGCTCTAGCATTTCTGATTGGCACAAAGTTTTTGTGTTTCATAGCACACATGTTGATTCTTATCTCTATCAGGAAATGAGTAATAATCAATATTTCTCTTTATGCCAGAATTATTTGCACAACCATAAGCACTGCATGCAGGCATTCTTGACTTACGCCTCACAGGACATTGGGAAAGGCAAACTGTTCTACAATCACAAAATCACAACACGGATTAAAAGAAAGCAAGTGACGAGTAGCGTGCTGCACTCCCAGCCTGATGACATCACCATGGGGTGAGGATTAAACATAAAAGTGCTTCCAGAATGAAAACAAGAAGTCATAGAACGATGCGGTTTTCAACAACATGCTCAGATTTGTTTATACTTTATTGTTAGAAGTCTTAAAAAATTTAGTTTAGTCCTGTTTGATCAGCAGCATGTTTATCAGACCATCAATAGATTCACTTGACTGCCCCAGGCAGGACCAATCATGTACCATAAGGAACAAACAGCTAGTTAGAGTAATGGCAGCTCGCATTTGAAGAAATGTGGTGAGAAAGCAATCAGTGATGGCTCATGAGCTGAGATATCCATATCTCGGAGTGAGGGCTTATAGGCGAAGTACTGGTTACTTATTCACTCCTTTGCTCCAGAGGAAACAAAAAAGTAAATGACTGCTTCAGTTTTCACGTACAATGGGCACATGAGGATTCTGTTCACAGACATAAAGGTCCTAACAATTGAAGAGTCTTTCAACCGACAAAATGATAGGGTTCATGCCTTATCATTAAGATCCTCAGAAGCCATCATCCTGCTGCAGTGATGGTTTGGTGGGGAGTGTAAACATCAGTCAAGGTGTGCCAGGAGACGGTACTGGAGCCTCTGAGTACTGGGCTGTGGAGCTTCCAGCAGTACTCAGCACCAGCTCCATAGCTTCAAAGCAATGTACCAGACTTCATTTCTCCAGCAGTCCAGACTTGAACCCATTCGATTACAAGTTATGGTCAGTGCTTGAAGGCACGGTCTGCAGCGAGAGACAGCTCAACATCAAGAGTCATGAAGGCAGTGGCAGATATTCCCATGGAGACCCTGCGTACTGCAATTGATGCATGGCTTCAGAGAACTAAACACTGTGTGAAGGAAAAGGTGGTCATTTTCAGAAGTGATTGTTGCTGTGTGTTAGAAATACATGTGAAAAGTCCTCATAAAAATAAAATCAGAATATCTTTAAGACTTTACCTAATTTCATTAATAACCTTGCAACAGTGTTTATGTTATGACTACATATATAAACAGCATCAACAGCAATTTCCGCTGGGCTTGGAATGCAATTTACTGGGATTAGACTACAGACATCTAGGAAGAGATGGGCTATTTCTGAATTTTAAGTGATTGAAATTTGTAAACATCAGCAGGGCAACCAATTGGAAGCTTAGCTGATTCAGACATATCATTGCACAATAGTTCAGACAATGATTCCTCAAACTATAAAAGGCAAGCCTAAGGCTGCAGAAAATACAATCAAGATTTTTCATCAAAAAGCACAGTGCTTTAAAAACAAGAAATTATTTTTTGAAGTATTGCTTGATTCCGCTGAAACTGACCCTGATATTGAACATTGGCTCAATATTAATGCAATCCAGTTCCTGAATCTTCAGAATTATAAAGTAGCAATCACATTACTGTAGATGGCAGTTACTAAAGCAAAGTTAGAAATTAGGGAGATACGTACCAAAGTGAGAACTGAAGACAGTGTAACAGAAGTTATTGAACACAACATGATTATTATTTGTGTTTATAGGGTACCAGATAGTGATATCAACACATTAATAGCATGTCTGAGTACCATTCTAGATAACTTGTAACTGACTAAAGATATTGTCATAATAGGAGATTGGAACATTGATTTCTTCCCTGCTAAATTAGAAAAACTAATGCAGGAATTTTTGTTACTCTATAACCTAATGCCCATTATAAATGCAGCCACTAGGGTGACATGCCCCTCAGCAACTACCATCAACCAAAGATTGGAAAGTATTAGAGTAGTAGTGATCACAGAGCATAGGTGTTTGAAATTGTTCTATACTTATAATAAATATGATAGGAGTGAGAATAGAATACGAAGTGTATAAATGTATTCCGAAATCTATTAAAAAATGAAACATGGGAAAAAGTATATGGGGAAGTACAAGTAACTGATGCTCTTAAAACCTTTACCAACATAATAAAATATTATCTTGATGTTGCAATACCAAAAATAGGTGAAAAGTCTAAGCCATAGCTAACAAATGGAATCAGAAAATCATCTAAAAGTGATGCAGTAATTTGTATCACAAATTACTTAAATGTAAATAATGATTGTAATATGAATATGCATTTTTATGTCACATTGATTTCAGATGTTTATTAATTGTAAATATTATTGGGAAATAAGTTTATACGGCTTTACTGAAACTGTCAATAATAGCACAATAATGCAGAGAGGGGGGTGAGCTGTTTATCATTATTGGAAACAAGGAAGTTACGTAATGTTCGCGCGTTTTTTTCCGTTGAGAACCTTCTGGAATGTTTTCTCCTAAAGCATATGTATTCATAATTTTAATTGGATATTAAAATAGACGCTAATGTTGGCGCGTTTTATTAGCCAATAGCAGTTCAGTTATAATCTTTAGGCGTATCTGGATGAAGGCGTATAAATAAGCCAAGTTAGAGGTAAAGTCAGTCAGTCCTTCAGTTCGCCGAAAGCATTCATACACTACACGTCGTCTTCAGTCAGTCAGTTCGTCGAAAGTATTAGTTCGTCATACATCGGATATAGATTCACAAGTTACGCGCAGCAGAATTATGAAAGATCTAAAATATGGTAAAGTTAATTATATAAAAGATTGAAGTACATGGATTAAAAGAATTATCAGTAAGAAGTTATTATAACAGTTTCAGTTTGGCGAGTGTCAAGATCAATGTATAAATGTGATAGTTAACGTGTTCGACAATAAATGTGTAAAACAAATTTCTTCATCAGTGTAATTTTTGGATAAAAGATTCCTTTCCGTTTCGCAACCTGTATAGAGATACGTGCCCAAGCCAACAGGATAATAGCTAGCCGGAGGACATTTGAAATGAAATCAAACAAAAACTAACACTGATGCAAATTACTAACACAAGATGGAGCTACAAACCGAACAAATGAATGACGTCACAAGATGGCTTCAACACAAATACACAAACATATTACGTAAGCACCATTCCACTCGCAAATTGGCTACCACAATGTGGGGCTACAATTAAGGTTAAATAAATGTTACAAATATTACTACTTCAAAAGGCTAATGAACTTTAACTGCAAATTCAAAAAGTTTCAAACTATGTTTTAATAACTATAAACATTATTATACAAAGTTGTGATGAATTAAAAACAATGTGGAAGATAGTGAATAACGAAGAGTTAGGAATTAGCTTAAGAAAACAGGGACCTAGCACAAGCCGAGCTTATCTCAGACAGGTCACTATAGTCAGTGATCTTTCTGATAATGTAAAACACCTTGGCCAAGTAAACATGTCCCAGGGAATATAATTACAAGGTTACAGCTAGGGAAGTGAGCATAATATTGAACAACATGAAAACTAAAACTTCCCCTCCTGATTGTATTTTTAAAAATCGGTTTACAGTATTTTATTGCATCCCTCCAATATCTGATAATCCTTCTCTTTTAACACGCATGTTTCTGGACTGTATGAAAACTGCACAAATAATACCCCTATCTAAATAGGGTGACAAGAACAAAACTTAAAACTATACGCCAGTAGCAATATTATCTTCCATTTCAAAAATACTAGAAAAGGCTGTGTGTAACAGATACCAAAAATTCATTTCAAAACGCAGGCAGGCAGGCAGGCAGATAGATAGATAGTTTATTCACCGATTGGAAATTTGTTACAATCTCATGGCTTCGTCAAGTACAGTAGAATAATCTATTCCTAAACTAATTACACCACAAATACAAACAATTCAATAAGTTACTATATACATAAAAAGATAGTTAAACATTGCTTTAAGGATACTACTTACATTGTGTATCTATACCTTATAGCTAAAGAAATGAAAAAACTCTTGTATATTATAAAAACAGTGATCAATTAAAAACCTCTTAACCTGCTTTCTGAACCTAGGTGGATGTTTGTCATTAATTTTTGTTGTAATTAAATTATACATCAGGATTCCTGTATGTAATATAGAGTTAACCTTTTTTGTCGTTCTTGTGGCTTGTAAGTGAATGTTATTCCTGCTTCTAGTGGAATGCTCATGTATGGTGCTGTTTGAGTAGAAGTAATGAATGTTGTTATTTATAAAGCAAACTGTTTCTAATATGTACAAACAGGGTAGGATGAGTATATTGTTTTGTTTGAAATGTGCTCTACAGTGTTCAGTTCTCTTTAAATTAAACATGTTTCTAATTATTTTCTTTTGTGTTATAAATAGTTTATTTACATTAGTAGAATTTCCCCATAAGATTATGCCATAGGCAAGCACTGACTGCACATACGAGAAATATATAATTTTTATTGTATGAGAATTACAGATATGTTTTAGCACTGAGATGATGTAGTGTGCTCTATTAATTTTTGATGTAATGCATTGTATGTGTGGTTTCCAGTTCAAACATTTATCGTAGTTATTCCTAAGAATTTTGTGTCCAATACGTGTTGAATTATTTTACTATTATAGGTAATTACTGGTTCAGTATTTATATTCCCTCTATTAGATACTGCAAAACTCATACAAAGAGATTTATTGCTGTTTAATGTAAGTTTGTTTATGGACAGCCATTGCACCAAATTTATCATAACATTATCTGCCTGCTGTTGCAATTCTGTGCAATTATCTCCCCTAAGATACAGCTGGCATCATCAGCATACAGGATAGTTTTTCCATGAGGTATATTGAGTGGTAAATCATTTATGTACACTAAAAACAGAATAGGTCCATGAGTAGAGTCATGAGGAACCCCACCTTTTACAGTTAATTAAGTGGAGCTAACATACTGGCCACTGGTATCGTTTCTTATGACTGTAACTTGCTTTCGATTACTGAGATATGACTTGAACCATGTATGGGCTACACCTCATATACCATATGCCTCCAATTTGGATAACAAAATAGTGTGGTCTACTAAGTCAAATGCCTTACTTAGATCCATGAATAAGCCGAGTGTGGATTTGTCGGCATTGACTCCTTTGAGTATTTCTTTAAGGAAGGAATAGAGAGCATTAGATGTGTTCTTGTTTTTTCTGAAGCCATTTTGATGGTCACTGAACAGATGTTTTTCCAGAAATACTACAATTCAATTAAACATTAGTTTCCAGTATTTTTGAGAATCCGGATTGCAAGAAGATTGGCCTATAGTTGTCAACATTTTGTGGGTTAACCGACTTTAGTATAGGGATAGGGACTATTCTAGTTGATTTCAATTTATCAGGAAATATCCCTGAGCATATTGAGGTATTACATATATCCAGTAAGGGATCAGCAATATAGTTCATGGAGTTTTTAATTATATATTCAGGTACTTCATCAGGACCAGCCGAGAAACAATTTCTTTTGGATTTAATAATTTTGATTATTTCATCACGAGTCACTGGTTTGAGAAATATGCAATTTTTCATTTCTTTTCAGTTTAGGATGTTTGTAGGTACCAGCTTGTGGCAAAGTGATTCGGTCCATAACAGTATTGAAATGATTGTTGAAAATATTAGCAATATCAGCTGGATTCTTAACTATTGCATCCTTTACTGATAAAGATATGTTATCAGTGTCAGGCTTGGAACTGCCAGTTTCACTCTTTATTATATTCCAGATTGTCTTATTTTTATTTGAGGAGATACGAATTCATGCATTGAAGTAATGTTTCTTAGCAGCCTTTATTACTTCATTATAGATTTGCTTGTATTGATTAAAGTATTTAGTGAACCAATCAGTTTTATTAGTTTTACTTATTTCAAAAAGAAGATGCTTCCTCTTACTTGAATTTATGATTCCTTGGGTGATCCATTTTTTGTTGTTGCAGACATGCTCTTTTTAGTTGGTTTACAGGGGAAGGCGGTATTAAAATGATGCATGAATGTGATCATGAATTTTTGAGACTTAAGGTCAACGGTTGCTGCACTATAGACATCCATCCAATTTTCTCTAGCTAATAATGAATTGAAGTATTGAACGTTTTCATTAGAGAAACTTCTTTTCTGAACTACCCTGGGTGAGGTCTTGCAAGTGGTATGAACTGCATCAGCTAGGCTTAATATTACGGCATTGTGATCTGAGTATCCAGTGTTAACATTCGCCAGTTTGAGATCTGTAATAGTTTGATCAAGAATCATAACATCAATTGATGTGCTTGAAAGATCGGTTACTCTTGTAGGGCTATGTACGGAGTTTTCTAGGTTGTGACTCTAGAAGTTGTTTTAATTTAGATAAGTTTGGGTTTCACTTTAAAAAATCCACATTTAAATCACCACAGATTAAGATATCTTTTGCAGTTCGTTTTAGGATTCTAAGTACAGTCTCTAGTTTATCTAAAAATGTAGCATACTTTCCTGAAGGAGGACAGTATATACAGACTATAATTAATTTCAAATCACAAATTTCAACCACTGTATGCTCAAATACTTTTTCTTCATTTAAGTTTGCAGTTTTTGAGTGCCTTTTATATTTAATACCCTCCTTTACTACTATCATGCTACCCCCATGAATATAGTTTTCTCTGCAGAAAATATCAGCAACAGCATAGTTTGAGAGAATAACGTTATTTAGATTAATATAACTACTCTCGAGCCAATGTTTGGTAAAACAGCAGACCTGAATATTTGCCTGAGAGTTTAAGAATATTTCAATGTCCAAGAGCTTATTAGTAACACACTGTACATTTTGATGCATTACATTAAAGTAAAGTTTAGCAAGAGTGTGATTATGTACACTCAGCTGATTGCTGTTTACCATCGGTTTGAAGTAACTAGATGCTGCTACATGCCTGATATGACTCACATCCACCTTACTTTTTGCTAGTTTCCCTTCAATTCTGAGAAAACAACTTTACACAATAGCTCACCAAATCTATAAGAGCCTTTGCGATTGAGATGTATACCATCTCTAGCATAATCACTATTATCTAACCAGAAGTTACCATCTAACATTGTGCAGTTTCTTATATCACACAGCCAGTCCAGTTCATTGTTTATACTTACTATTTTCCTTTCACTTACATCATGACGCCTTAAAATACCACTTATCACAATTTTTGCATCTGGTGCTTTGTTCTTGATGGTTCTCACCAAGTGCATGGTGTCCCCCATGATTTCTTCCGCGAATACTCCTCGATTGATATCATTTGATCCTGCGTGGATCACAACCACTTCCGGCTTGTTTTCCTTAATGTTAAGGTGCTCCACCTTGTTTTTCAATTCGCTAACCTTTATTCCTGGGAAGCACTGTACATCATAACCTCTCTTCCTGCAGTATATACCGGAGAACTTAAGTAACGAGTCGCCGATTACCAGCACTTCTTTAGTACGATTGTCGTGTGAGTTACCTCGTTGTTTGGATAACCTGTGACATTGCTTACGTTTCCCAAAACGTTATCTTCAGCGCAAAACAGGTTCAAAAAAGTTAAATCAATTGAGACAGCCATATTTAATTTTTTAGATGCTGTTTACAGTTCATTGGACAAAAAAGGACACAATATTGGACTATTTCTAGATCTTTCTAAAGCCTTCAACTTAGTCAGTTATGAGGTAATACTGAAAAAATTGGAATGTTTTGGTGTAAGAGGTATAGCAAATTGCTGGTTTAGATCTTAACTACATCAACATGAACAATTAGTTGAAGTAGTTCAAACAAATTGCCATAATCATTCATCTGAAGTGCATAAAAAAATATATAACTTGTGGAATTCCTCAAGGTTCAACTGTAGGGCCTTTTTATTTTATTGTACGTAAAGGTGAACTATCCATGTCCAAATAAGATTGTATTATTTACTGATGACTAGATCTCATATTTTAGGCTAAATGTCTATTTTTAGATGTACAATATACTAAAAGTAGTTAAATACCTTTACGTTTCATATAAAGTTATGAAAGGGGTTTTGTGGTGCCTAAAATGCCTATTTGGACTATTGGCACCTATTTTAAGGTTTTGGAGCCTTAAAATACCAATTTTAGCATTTGTGTTGTGTTTGATTAATTTTTTTTCATGCAATAATAAAAAATGAAGCATTGATATCATGGGATTAGTTTGATTCAAAATTTATAGTAGTTTGATTGTAGGAATGAGACTTTTCAGGGAAAAGACTAGTTTATTTCAATGCTTTAGCAGATAGATTTGCTTGTTCTGTAGAAAGAGAAACAGAATACATGCCCCAAATCTCTTTCAAATGGTGTATTTCCCATTGTTTCATGACTCACATACCTTGGCTTTTCATTAAAACACACACACCCCCACGCCCACGCCCGCGCACGCACACGCACACACACACACACTTGTTCAGTAGAAAGAGAAACAGAATACATGCCCCAAATTCCTTTCAAATGGTGTATTTCCTATTGTTTCATGACTCGCATACCTTGGCCCTTCATTAACCGCATGCACCCACCCACACCCACACCCACACCCACACACACACACTCTTTTGCAAGATTTCTCCATGTTTTCTCTGTTGCTTTTCAAACGTATTTCAAACAGATCTCTTACATTGCTACTCTTAACGATATATTATGTTTTGCACACCTTTGGAGGGTGCCTCCATGTCGGCTCTAGAGCATTTACTTACAATGTATGGTGAATTTCCATTGTGATCAATTTAATTACTTTTGAGAGAGTTTTTTCAACTTTATAAGCTCATGTTATGTGTCAGCAACCATAAGTTCATAATTGAACACATAGTAACATATTCCTAGCCACAATAGTTTAGAAAGTTTACTGTTTTTGTTGTGTAATTTCTAACGGTCACAAATTAATAGCATTTTTAAACTTTAAGAAAGTGGAGCTCATGAAAACTGTATTTTTAGTGCCTATTTTTATAACTTGAGAGCCTATTTTAGGACCATAAATTGGTTCTTAATGGTCTAAAAGTCTGAGGTGTATTGATAACACACCTGCAAACACAATGAATGCTGATAAAGATGTAGAAACAAACATACCAACCATAGCACAAAGAAAATGCAGGAATGGTTTATACAAAATAAGTTAATAATAATAAATCTACCATCTCTTTCAGTCATATTCATATATTTATAAGCCACAAATAAAATTAGATAGTGAACTATGAATTCCTGGTTCTATGAACATCTGAAATGGAGCATGCATGTTAAAAAACTGACATCCTAATTAACCTCAGCTTTGTTTTATGTTTAGATTTATCAAGCATATTGCAATTTCAATACTTGCAAGAATCTATACTTTCCACATTTCAACAGTTTACTAAAACTTGGTGTGATTTTTAGGGCAACAGTGGTAAAGAAAATGTAATCTTCAAAGTTCAAAAACAAGCAATTAGAACAACAATGGGGGGAAAAAACAAAGACATTCCCGGCAATTTAGCTTAACTTATGAGGCAGTATTTTAATACCTGAATAATTTCAATTGTATTTTATATAAAAGTAAATTCAATAACAGCCCGCCTTGAAACAATATGTATGTAATAATTATTTAAAATGTATGTAACAGTCATTGCATATGCTTATTACTTTCTCTACTACGTATAGTAAGTAGGGGAAGTATTGTATTCCACCCAAAAATTCGGTACCAAGATTTCACAGGAAATACATGTTTTGAGACCCCCTGAATCCAAAAAAAGCATTTTTGGAAACATGTCCATGTGTGTGAACAGCACCACTCAGAAACGAACAGTCAGATAAACACCAAACTTGGTATTTAGGTTCAGTATCTTCCAGAGATGCGACACAAAGGTTTTCAAGAAAATCCCCCCACCCCAGAACACCCTTTACATGGAAGATTTTTCGAAAATTTTAATTTTCTCAAAAATGGCTCTAACGATTTTGATTAAAATATCATACGTTTAAGATATTTTCATGACAAATAAAATGTATATCTTGAATTTTCTGGGAATGTCTCCAAAAGTATTCATTGTGAACGACTTTTGGTAAACTGGTAAACCATAAGAGATAGACAAAATTTTACTACACAAAAAATGTAGATCATGTTAAAATACACAATTTATATCATATACAATTTTTTTGTTGAGTGAACCATTTTCAAGATATTGCTTGATATTCCCGTAAATTTTTCAATACTTATTTTCTCAAATGGGAATTCGTTATTCATTTTTGTCTTGGATATGCAAAGAGTATTAATCTGTGGCAAAGGGAATGGTGCTGCACCTAGCAACCAGCTATTAAGAGATATGCATGTGCTTAAAGGCTACTGTATTTCTATATTGCCCTTGTAAATATATATTCCCCTTACATCTACAAGAAAATTAGCAGTAAGATAGAGTCTGCAAATGTTTATCTCGATTAACATGAAGTAGATGTCTGTATGATTTAAAGGATTTGTAAAGATGTAATTGTTTTGACATGTCCAAAATCAGATGTATGATAAACTGGATGAAAATAGTTTGTACAAGAGTAGAGAAAGTCATGTGAGTGTAACACATCAGATTTTTTTTGTCCAGGTAATGCAAAGAGAATGGAATACTCCACATAGCAACCAGCTCTTAAAATATTTGACGGTCGCTTAAAGTCTACCGTATTCCCCTTGCATCTACAAGAAAATAAGCAATAAGATTAACATCTCGATTAACATGAAGCATATGGAGAATAAGCGTTTGTAAAAATAGTTTGTACAAGAGTAGAGAAAGTCATGTGAGCGCAACACATCAGACTTTTTTTATTATAAACATGTTTTATAATGTTATGTGAATACATTATATACTTTAATAATGCAAGAGCTGTGAGAATAATAAGTTTTAAGTTGCTAACAATGAGGTAATAATGAGGTAACCTTGTAGCAATAATGAGTTTAAGAGTTTGAAAAGTTACTAGTCATGATTATAGCAAAGATAAGGTAAATTCAGTAACAGTTTAAAATTAGCCAATCAATAGCAAGGAAAAAGTTTAAGTAAAATGCAGATATTCTATTGGACTAGAATTAGCCAATCAGAGACTTGAAATACCAAAGCTTATGAGTTTTAACCATTGAAAGTTGCTCAGTTGCTGGCAAGCCTTGGAAGTGAACAGATGGAAGATGTGTTCTCTACGTGTGAATCGTAAAATATGTATACGCGCTAAGTGAAAGTATTGAAGATTCTCATAGTTCTTAAAAAGTGTAGTTCTTTATAAAAAAGTGCAAGAATTAATAAAGGAAGTGAATTTAAAAACTTAAATTCTGTGATGTCTACAATCATTGTCACACCGCACCCTAATTAAGAGATACGTGACTCTACAAACAAGACTGATGCAGCCGAGGCAAATTCAAACACAAATAATATATAGAAGCAGTGTTAATAACAAAGTTAAATATTATAGTGTATAACTTGGAGTGTAATAACAAAAACACATCTTGAAATCACCCTCTCATACATAACAGCATATTGCGTAATAACAGTAACTATTATGTAATCAACAAATTCAAACTGATACTGATACGGTAATTTGTATCACAAATTACTCAAATGTAAATAATGATTGTAATATGAATATGTATTTTTATGTGACATTGATTTCAGAGGTTTATTAATTGTAATTATTATTGGTAAATAATAATATACGGCTTTACTGAAACTGTCAATAATAACGCAATAATGCAGCGATGGGGTGAGTTGTTTATCGTTACTGGGAACAAGGAAGTTACGTAATGTTCGCGCGTTTTTTCCATTGAGAACCTTCTAGAACATTTCCTAAAGCATATGTATTAGTGGTTTTCATTGGATATTAAAATAGACGCTAATGTTGGCGCGTTTTATTAGCCAATAGCAGTTCATTTATAATCTTTAGGCGTATCTTGATGCAGGCCTATAAATAGGGTAGGTTCAAGGTAGCTTGCCCCTCAGTTCATCAAAATTTCGTGTACACTACATGTCGTCAGTCAGTCCTTCATTTCGTCAAGTTACGCGCAGCAGAATTACGAGAATTATTATAAAGTTAATTCTACACAAAGTTGAAATACAGAGTTAAAAGTGATAAGTAAGAAGTTATTACAAACAGTTTCAGTTTGGCGAGTATCCAGATCAATATGTAAAAGTGTTTGTGAACGTGTTCGGCAATAAAAGTTATAAAACCAATTTCTTCATTAAGTATAATTTCTGGATAAAAGATTCCTTTCCGCTTCACACCCTGCAAGAGATAAATGTTCGACCTAAACAGCTAGCTGGAGGACATTTAAAGTGAATTATTTCAAAACTGATGCAAATTGCTACGCCAGATGGAGCTACAAACCAAACCAATGAATGACGTCACAAGATGGCAACGCGTGAAGTAAGCAGCCAACCTGATCTACAAGTTCTAATAACTTACGCTGCACAAACTACGTAAGGAACATTATTCACTCGTAAATTGGCTTCCACAACGTGGGGCTAACAAACACAAACACAAATTACGTAAACAAGCATCGACCGTTGCATATTGGCTCCCAAACGTCGGGCTACAATTAATGTTAAATAAATACAACATTAACACCGTCGCAATACACAAAGCGTGTTCTAGGAACTCCTTAAATGCAACTAAATAAATATTACGTAAAATACAATTATGTAAGCATACATCTTCTTCAAGTTTAAACAATATGCAACACCACATCTTCTTCAAGTTGGCTTCACAAGCGTGGAGCTAAATAATGATCTTCAAGTTTAATAAAAATTACATAAAAAAAATATTTTACGTAACCATAACAAATAATCAACTTCACTTAACTAACCTAAGATTATAAAAAATGTTATATAGGGGAAACTATAAGAAATTTGAATGCCAGATTGAAATAGCACCAACGAAATATAAAAGCAAACAAACAGAAAATTTGGCAGTAGCTCACTACTTCTGGTTGGATAATCATGAAATTGGACAAGATACTAAATTGTTAAAACCTGTAACTTGAAGAAGGTATGTTCAACTGTTATTTGGTTTACGTAATAAATTACGTAAATTATTTTATCTGCCCCGCAATTGGGAGCCAACTTGTAGTAGTTGTTTTCTTCTACTGTTGAAGTATTACTGTTGTTGTTAGCTATACGCTTGGAAGCCAACTTGAAGATGATTTGCTACTGCTGTTGCGTAATATATATATATATATATATATATATATATATATATATATATATATATATATATATATATATATATATATATATATATTTACGCAAACTTGAAGAACTGTTATATGTAATAATAGTTGCTTTATGTAGTTTGTAACACACTTTGGGCATAGGTTTGAATTTTTTATGCTTACGTAAAATTACTGTTTGAATTTGCCTCGGCTGCGTCAGTCTTACTTTTAGAGTCATGTGTCTTGGGTAGGGCGCAGTATGACAATTATTGTAGATGTCACAGAATTAAACTTTTAAATTAACTTCTTTTACTTAAATTCTTGCACATATTTATACAGCACTACAATTTTAAAGAACTGTGAGAAACTTTTATACATTCACTTAGCGCGTATATCTGTTTTACTAATCACCCGTAGAGAACACATTTTCCCATCTGTACTCTTATCAAGTCTCGCCAGAAACTGAATAACCTCAATGGTCAAAACCCATAAGCTTCGGTATTGCAAGTCTCTGATTGGTCAATTCTAGTCCAATAGAATATCTGCATTTAACTTAAAATTTTTCTTTGCTGTTGATTGGCTAATTTAAAACTGTTACAGAGTTTACGTCATCGTCGCTCTAATCATGATCAGTACATTTCAAACTCCAAACACATTATTGCCACAATTACCTCATTATCACTCATTGTTAGCAACCTAAAACTTATTATTCTCACAGTTCTTGCATTATTAAAGTATGTAATGTATTCACATAACATTAATAAAATATGTTTACAATAAAAATAAGCATTTGAAATGACTGTTACAATTTAAGTAATTATTACATACATATTGTTTCAAGGCAGGCTGTTATTGAATTTACTTATTATAAAATACAATTGAAATTATTCAGGTATTAAAATACTGCCTCAAATTGCCCGCTTTTAGAAATATTTAAAATTTACTTTTTTGTTTTGTTCTTTTAAATTTTTAAATATTTTCTAAAAGTCTCCTGAAAGAAAGAAACATAGCTTTTATTATTGCACTTCCTATCTTTCACTGTCACTTTCTCACTTTTCCTTCAACACTGGTTTTTCACAACACTCGTGTATAGCTGAACACTTTATATACACTTGCTTGACACTTTCCAAGGTTAATGACCTGGTATAAGATTAATGATCTGAGCTAAGTTTGCTCATTCACCATCACATTCACTATTAAGCAGTTTATATGTGATACATTTTATATAACATTAGACATATTTACACTTGTTACCCTTTCTTTACAATTTGTTTCCTAAACATTTTTAATATTTCTTACAATTTTTAACTTACAATATAAATGTAATTGCTAATCAGTTTTTCTTACTAACAATGGATTTTTATTACTTCTCTTTATCTAAACTTTCCTTTGTTATAGATGATTCTCTACATTTACAAAAATTATTATTTTAGATAGTGCTTTACAATTTTAAATTACATTGCTTTTCCCTTTTATGTTCCAGATACATTATTTTCTTTCTCTTATTGTGCCTCAGATTGTTTACTTTTATGTGGCATTAACATTTGTTTGTGGAATCTTCCAATTATTTTATTTGTGTTATTGTTCCTAAGTTCATATGTATCTGTTCCAAATATATGTATTACTTCATAAGGACCATGGTAGCTCAGAAATAATCTCCAATATTCTTTACAAAGTTTATTTGATAATCTTTTGTTCTTTACTAACACTTGATCTCCTATCTTTATTTTCCAAACTCTTCTTTTTCTTTCTTCATGTTTTTGTTTTCTCTCGAGGGCCTTTGCTTGTATTTTCGAAAATGCTATTATGAAGATTTCTTCTTTTTCTGTTAATTTAACTGCTGGGTCTTCAATAACGTTTGGTATATTATGGCTCAAAGTATTGTACAATTTTCCATGGTGAAGTTCAATTGGTTTAAATCCTGTAACTGCATTTATAGATTGATTTAGTAGATTTTGAATAATACTGATGTATGAGTACCAACTGCTCTGCTTGTTATGACACACTACACGTAGATAATTTGCAATTTCTTTTATTTCTCTTTCTACTGGATTGGCATTTGGTCTGTATCTTGATGAAAAATACTGTTTGACTCCCAAATCTTTAATTCCATTCATAAATTTAAAACTAGTAAACACTGATGCATTATCACAAAGTATGGCCTCAACTATTCCTTCCTCTGGGAAATATGAATTTGTTAGTTTGTTTAAGCATGCTATGCTGATTGCATTCTTGAGTGCATATATTCTAACATATTTGCTAAACACGTCATAGCATACAAATAAAAATTTATACCCAAATGTAGTTACAGGCATCGGACCATGTAAATCTAAACTTAATAAACATCTTGGTTTATCTCTAAGTACTGAGTTTGTTGTATAGTCATAGGCAACATTAATTTGTTTTGCTTTCTGACAAAGATCACAACATGATATATATTTTCTTACTTTATGTCCTAATTCAGAGATGTATAAATTTTCCAAAATGGTTAGGGTTGTCTTCTCTGTACCTGCATGTATTAATCCTAAATGAAATTGTTCTATTACTTCTAATTCCATGCTTGTTGGAATATATGTTTTCCACCTCTTTATTTCCTTTCCGTGTTTCTTATATAATACACCATCTTTAACAGTGATTGTACTGTTCTTTGCCTATTCTATCTTTGGAACTTTTTCTTTTAAACCTGCTAGTTTAATATCTTTGTCTTGCTCTTCTTTAATATTTTTGAATTGGTTCTTCAATTCCTTCTTCATTGGAATGTCTATTGTAAGTACTTTAATTTCAAATTGTTGTCTTGAACAACTTTCTGGAAATTGTTTGTTGTGATTGATTCTTGATATCAAATGACTGAATGTATTTTGTTTGCCTGGAATATGTACAATTTCAACATTAAATTCCATTATAGCGAGAATCATTCTAGCTAACTTGCCACTATATAACTTGCATTTCTGAATGAAAGTTAAGCTAATATGATCTGTATATATTTTTACTTTCATCTGAAATATATGTGTCTTAAATTTCAGTAGTGAAAAATAGAGTGCTCCAATTTCTAACATTGTTACTGATGCATTCCTTTCAATATTGGTTAAGCCACGTGATGCAGTACTAATTACATGAAATGTGTTGTCAAGTTCTCTTTGTCCTAGTATTCCTGCATATCCCTGACAAGATGCATCCACGTACAACTCGTAATCTAACTCATCTCTTGGACATTCCAACAATATTGCATTTGCAAACAGCTTTCGGACATTTTCAAAACATTGTTGTAGCTCTGCTGTCCACTTCCATTTATTTGTTTTCTTCAGAAGTTGTCTTAAAGGTTCTACTTCTATAGCATATCTTGGTAAGAATTTACTTTCATAATTCCAAATAAACGTCGTAGCTGTCTAATATTCTTAGGTGGTGGTATTCTTAATATGGCTTCTATTCTTTCTTCATCTGGTTGAATGCCTACTTCATTTATTACATATCCTAAGAATTTAATTTCAGGTACACAGAATTATGACTTTTTGATGTTTACTGTCATGCCATGTTCATGTAATTTATTTAACACATAAACTACATTTTCTAAAGGTTCCTCAAAGGTTTGACTTATTATTAGGAAATCATCAGTGTATCTGATTAAGAAATCATCTGCTGTGTTACCAAAGATACTACGTATTGCTCTCAGGAAACCACTAGCACTATTCTTCAATCCATATGGATTTACACAATACCTATATTGTAATCCAAAAACTTGAAAGGCTGTGTAATCATGTACTTTATTATCTAGCTCGACTTGCCAAAATGAAGCTGTAAGATCTATGGAAGAGATATATTTGCCATGTGGTAATTTTGCTATTGTTTGTTCTATACTTTCATTTTGAAAGTGATCTGGTAGCATGAATTTATTCAAAAATCTTCCGTCTATAGTGATTCTTAAAGTATTGTCTTTCTTTACTGTCCAACAAACACTATTTATATACTGTGAATTGCTAAGCTCAATGATATTATTTTCCAGCATACTAGCTATTAACTTTTTAGCTTCATTTCTTAGATTCACTGGTAGATTATTATACTTTCTTCGAAATGCTGGTACATTTTCTACTGTGAATGTGTGAACATATGATGTACACCATCCTGGAATTTCACTGAAAACATGTTTATTGTCTTCTAATACCTTTTCCATTATTAACTTTTCATTGTCTGTCAGTATTGTATTTGTCATCAGTGTGTCTGTGTGTATCTTCCTGTCTTCTATCTCTGTTGCCTAACTATCTTCTACCTGCTCTAGAATATTTTCTTCTGCCATATATTTCTTTGCATAAGGGTTCCATTTGGTAAGGTCAGTGTTCTGTTTTTCGAAGTTAAGGGTCAATAACCTTTCATTGTTTTCCCTGCTTGCTTGGACATTAACTATTTGTATGAAACATTCTTCTTCATATACTGCATTTTCTTGTTCCATTCTTTGTACTTTACATACTTTATCTTTTATAAAAGACATGTATATCTTCTTTTCTTCTTTATTTAATACAAGTCTGTCCTTCTTAAAATCAACTATCGCAGAGAACTCTATTAAAACATCACACCCAATTATAACTTCACATATCAAGTTTGGAACAATTAAAAACATGACCTCCAATGTAATATCTGCTATCTGTATAGATATCAATGCTTGTGATTTGATGTTTTGGGTCATTGTACCTATGGCTATCCTACATATTACATTGCTTATTGGGGCTATCATGAGTTGTATCCCTTCATTTAACAATTGTTCAAAAAATTTCTTTGAGCAGATAGAGCTTGATGATCCTGAATCTACTGCAACATTTACCTCCCTTCCTACTATAATAGTTTGTATGTACGGTGAATCATTTTTGTTTTCACAATTCCCTGTGTTTGTACTTAGAGGGTAACAATCAAAGTGTGTAGATATTTTATTCTTGCTGCTAAGAGCAGATGGTACTGTATTACCAGAATCTATGTCAGGCAATACATAACTTAGTTTTCCTGGTAAGTATTCTCAGTATTTACCGGATTGCCATGTTGTACCACAGTTACTATTATTTCGTTATCATTGATATTTGAGTACGAGCCACGCCCCCTAGCTCTTGTTCTCCCTCTAAAATTGCTATGTCCTCCACATATATATTCTTCTGGATGATTATTGCTTGTTTCATTATAGTTATGGAAGTTTCCCCTGTTTTGCATATTTCCTCTATGTTGGAATCTATTATTACTCTTGGGTGAAGTAGAATTCTGCTGATTCATTCTTTCCATTCTCACATAATTTATGTGTTCCTGTCTCCCTTGTTGTCTTGAATCTCTGATTTGTGTGTTGTAATTGAATCTGTTCTGACCCTGAAATTCATTATTTCTTCTGTTTACATTGTGATAGCATGTATTGTAAGGCATATCATTACGCCTTTCTCGCCTAATCTGTCTATCTCGCCTGTATGGACTCCATATTTCATTACCATTACTACTTTCTTGTTGTTCTAATAATGATATAAGCTCTGTCATCACGTAAATTGTTTTGGGTCTTGCAATTAAGATGTAGTTTTGTATGTGTAGAGGGTAGTGTCTAGTAATTAAACTAATGAAGTCCACCTCATGCACGGCTGGAGTTAAATATCTGACATATCCTGCATATTTAATAAGATAATCTGTCATTGATAAGTTGTCATCCCTATTGTACTGTGAGTAACTTAGGCTTGCCCTAATCTTATATTGTACAGTGGTATTCCAAAACTTATTCATGAATAAAATTCTGAATGTTTCAAAATTCATTTCAGTCTACTACCATATGTAACCATTCTAAAGTTTTGTTGTCTAAGCATTTTCTAACTAGGATCATTTTTAATGCTTCAGGCACATTTTTCAATTTAAAATACTCTATATGATCATTTATAAACTGTACTGGACTTGAGGAAGCATTAAAATTAGGTAATGGTAACTCATTAAGCACAGAATAATAGTTTGACACCTGGTTTGGTACATGCAAATGTGTGTCATCAATATTGTTGTGTGTTTGAGAGGCTGATGCTATAGAAAAAGCAGTAGCATCTCTTGTGTTGTTAGTTAACAATGGTGATACACATCTTTCTGTACTTGCATTATTGACATGCATTTGGTTAGCATTTACAGAACTAGTTCTACATGCATTTACCCTAGGTTCACTTGTACTTAAATTCTCAAAACTATTTCCAAGTTTATCAATTTCTTTACTACTTTCCTGTACTTTATCTTTGATTTCATCTATCAATGATTTTACTTGTCCTTGCCCTGTATTTGCTTCTTTTACTGCATCTGCATTTGTTTTTACCATTTCATGCATTTTATTAATTTCCCCAGTTAAATCTATTTGTACTTGTACAAGATCTGCATTAGTATTTTCTACCATTGATTTCAATTCTTCACCCTGTTTAACTTGTAACAAATACCCTGTTTAGTATCAGCAAGTTTTAACTTCATTTCATTTACATTTTTGTCAATATGGCTTGACAATCTTTGTTCTAGCTGTTTACAACCTTTGTTTACTTTTAAATCTATGTCTTTTTGAATTGCTTTGGAAGATTGTTCTAGCTTTACTTCTAACCTCTTGCTTTCAGCTTTGCATTCTTTCATACAGTTTTCTATTTGTTTAGCTAGATCATTTTTGATACTAGATAACTCTGCATTTGTTTCAGTTACCTTATTATTAGTTTCAGTTAACTTATTACTTGTTTCAGTTATCTTATTACTTAACTCTACTCTTAGCTCTGTATTATCTTCTTTTAACTCTTTTCTCAGTTCTGCATAGTTACTATTTGTTTCAGTTATTGTTTTTAGAAGACACATAAATTGTTGTTGAAAGAAGTTTTCTTGCTCTTGTTTGCTAGATGTTTGAGGGATAGCATCTGTTTCTATTGCTGTTCCCTGCACTAACATGTGTAAAGGTGATTGACCTTGCGTACTACTGCTATCTCTTTCTACATCTGAATTTTCAGATAAATGCTCATCTAGTTCTGATTGTAAATCTGTATTGGCTGACCTAACCTCAACTACCTCCATACTTTCATTGTTTTGAGTTTCCATTTTACTTTGTATATTTGCCTTTGAATTGCTTAATTTTACTTTTCCACTTCTTAATAAAATGAATTTTGCTCATAAATAACAATATATTTTCTAAACTTTACAATAATTACAATATAAAAATGGAATTTCCTGACCTTTTGTTCTGGCTGTTATTAAATTTTTATACTCAGTATTCCTGCGTAGTTTGTTGTTAAGATGTTAACCATGTGCCCCTTACTCCTGAAGAATTGTTGCTATCCTTGGATTACGTTGACGATTTTGATGACGATCTTGAAATTCTGAGATGTAGTCTCATGGTTTCGTTGATTCTGGTCATGTTGTCGATCTTTTCTTCTTTGACGTCACAAATTCTTGTCGTTTTCGAAGCCCCACGTTGGGCACCAATTTGAAGAAGGTATGTTCAACTGTTATTTGGTTCACGTAATAAATTACGTAAATTATTTTATCTGCCCCGCAATTGGGAGCCAACTTGTAGTAGTTGTTTTCTTCTACTGTTGAAGTTTTACTGTTGTTGTTGTTGTTGTTAGCTACATGCTTGGAAGCCAACTTGAAGATGATTTGCTACTGTTGTTGCGTAATATATATATATATATATATATATATATATATATATATATTTACGCAAACTTGAAGAACTGTTATATGTAATAATAGTTGCTTTATGTAGTTTGTAACACACTTTGGGCGTAGGTTTGAATTTTTTATGCTTATGTAATATTACTGTTTGAATTTGCCTCGGCTGCGTCAGTCTTACTTTTAGAGTCATGTGTCTTGGGTAGGGCGCAGTATGACAATTATTGTAGATGTCACAGAATTAAACTTTTAAATTAACTTCTTTTATTTAAATTCTTGCACATATTAATACAGCACTATACTTTTAAAGAACTGTGAGAAACTTTTATACATTCACTTTGCGTGTATATCTGTTTTTACTAATCACCCGTGAAGAACACATTTTCCCAACTGTACTCTATCAAGTCTCGCCAGAAACTGAATAACCTCAACGGTCAAAACCCATAAGCTTCGGTATTGCAAGTCTCTGATTGGTCAATTCTGTCCAATAGAATATCTGCATTTAACTTAAAACGTTTCTTTGCTGTTGATTGGCTAATTTAAAACTGTTACAGAATTTACGTCATCGTTGCTCTAATCATGACCAGTACATTTCAAACTCCAAACACATTATTGCCACAATTACCTCATTATTACTCATTGTTAGCAACCTAAAACTTATTATTCTCACAGTTCTTGCATTATTAAAGTATGTAATGTATTCACATAACATTAATAAAATATGTTTACAATAAAAATAAGCATTTAAATGACTGTTACATACAATTTAAATAATTATTACATACATATTGTTTCAAGGCAGGCTGTTATTGAATTTACTTATTATAAAATACAATTGAAATTATTCAGGTATTAAAATACTGCCTCAAACTTCAAACTTAGAATTGAAAATTTGGGAAAGGATTTATATTTACAAAAAAGAAAATAATTTGTAGAAATCAGAAATCCCACTGCCAAAAGAGCTAATGAAGTTATGTAGAACTATCACTTAGGGCATATAGGTCACAATACATTAGATGAGGAATGGCAGCCAGTCATCATCACCAAACAGCTGAAGATGCAGACAAATGTCTCCGAAAAACATTTCCTGCTCTTAACCATCCAACATAACTGAAGTATGTTTTAATATGTGATCTTTATATATTTTAAAATGGGCATAAATTAGTCATAATACTGCATTATTCAGCACAAGCATAAGACATTCTGGGATTATAACAAGCTACCTGATAATGACCACCTCAAAAGCTACATTTAAACACAAAGTACACCGCTGCTTTTATTCAACTGTAGAATTTTAAAATACTTTTCAATAATTATGATCACATGTTGGGTACACAATTCAACTTATTGTAACTAAGTGTATATTTTACTGTTTGTGACGATACCATGAATTTATTTAATTCCCACAGTTGGCTATAAACCTAACCTAAGCAGACCCTCTTCCACACTTTTATTTTCTCAATTTCTCATTCTTAAGCCCTTTGTACATGGTCAAGCTTTTGTCAAATTCAATACTTTACAAGTCTTTTCAAGAGTTGTCACAACTTCACAACTTTTCTTGTCAAATTGCTTCCATTACTTTGAAAGTCTTGAAAGCAAATAAGGACATGCTCTAAACGGTCAAAGATTTCACAATGATTTGACGGCTTTGGCCAATGAAATGGGAGTATTTACAGTCCGTCACGAAATCTGCAACATGGCTGAAAATGAAAAGTAAACAAAAATGGTCATCCGGCCAAGGTATGTTGTATGCAAACTGATTAGGTTATACATAAGCTGGCCATGTCTGTACATCGAGGGCTCCATGGATTACCACAAGCTGGAGCAGATGAAAGCGGTTATGAAGAAATAATTGCCAGGCAGTTTTCCGAACTAAGTATACATTAATGTAATGTTATATAGTGTGGTTAACCTGTCAGTTGGTGTTATTGTCATTGTATTCCACACTTGTAATGTGATTTCATTGGATATATGTGTAAGTGCTACATAATATTAGTAAAGAACAATATTTCATTGCAAATTGTTATACTGGGACACAAATACTAAATTGCTTTACGCGTGATAAATTATCAATGTGTTCTGAGGGGTTTCAGTTTGGTGAAGAGAAAACTTGTAAATACATATTTCTGACCTGGTCAAGTCTTGCCAGGTCTTGTCAAGTTTTTTCCAATCTTGTCACATATTGAAAAATATTTGACAATTTTTCTTGTAAACTCTTGAATTGAAAAAAAAAGGTTCATCGTGTACAAGGGGCTTTAGACTAACAGCAACATTACATTGCTCTTAAATGCATCACATTTTCCTTTTCCTTGTTACAGATTGTTGTGAACCAACACAACCATCTTTGACAAGGTCTAGCGAAACACATTATATGTAGTTTTTAAGATTGTCACATAGAGGCACTAGTGTAATTAGTTAAGATAATAAAGCAGATATGGCACCATGATGCTCCTTGCAGCGGAGCAGTCACTGCATAGCCACTTAACTGGGTAGTACCTCTCAAGTTTAACTGTGCAAACTCGTTCTTCATTTTCCCATTCCACCTTCCTAAAGCCTAAGGTGGTCCAGGTCTTAGTTGACAATGCAGTTCTACATTTTTGAGCTCATCAGGTAATACCTGACAGCGTGTCTTGATGCAGTTCTGTGGAGCCTGCTAAGACAGGGATTTTGCCATTGCAACTCGACACCTCAGTTGATGATCTTCGGAGTTTAACAGTGTGTCTCGATGCAGTTCAGTGGAACCAACTGAGGCAAGGGTATCATGTTGTCCTCTAATATTCTTGGTAGACTCAGCCATGCAGCCAGAGATGTTCTAACTTTTTATGCTGTCATTATCAAGTCAACTGAAGGGAAGTAGTGAAGCCATTTTCTTTACACACATTAAATACAAAATTTGGTACATTCTACATTTTGATCATCTGTTATTTGTAATTAACTGCCAAGTAAGGTATTGGTTCCCTCACTTGTCATCACTATGCTACTCGCTTGTTTTCAACACTTCACACAAAAGAATGTATATAAATTTATTTGTATCACAAATGTTTGAAAATATATAACAGAGCAATATTTACCAGCAAGAATAATATACATTCTTTATGTTGTTATTTAATGCACAATAAATCCAAGTTTCAGTGCACATTTATCAAAAAATTGTTTTTATTTGTAGTATTGTTTCCCGACCAACACTGCACATCATTGGTGGAAGCTTTCTTCTTCTTCTTTTGCGATGTGACCAAGGGTAAACTGTCTCATAGCAAGAAATTAAATTCTGTACAGTTACCCATATTATGTCTTGCAGAACCATTACCGAGTTCAGAGAAGGCCGGACAGGAAACTTCTGCACTTGGTGAGCTGCTTCACAACACACGGCTAAGTTCACACACAGTTTACAACGCTGCACCAATGAGCATGCTCCAATTCTTCCCTCATCTCAACACTTACCAACACTAATGCTTCTCTTTGTCATGTTTAGTTATAATATTTATTTATACCTGCCATTTTAACACATATTTACAGTTCTACATTTATTTTGTGACTACATAAAGGTAATTGTTATCTAACAGACGGCGAGCCTTTGATACTTTCTTTTTGAAAACTTAAAGGAACCAACCTGGATAAGTACCTAATGTCCCATCCCTATCCTTCCCATGCAGCAGCTGTTCTTACATGAGGGGCTACTCATCAATTAGCACTGGTCTGCTTCATGAATTAACAGTATTCTTCCTCTTCCTTACCAAATATCCTCTTCTTATTTTTTCTATTCAGTCTTCCTTGACTGAACTCTTGATGTCTTCAATCCCAATGGTATTAAAGTGTTCAAGGCCTAGGGGATCTTTTCACCCCTTCTACTTTCTATATTTATGTTCTGCACCTGCCATGGAACAACAATCGACTCACAAATGGCAAATTTAGGAAAAAGTTAGTGGTTAAGAAGTTAAAACTCCCACTTAGATCCGAGGGGCCCCATGACCAACGGCAGAAGTATTCCTTTATGCTTAATAAAAGTTGAAAAATGATGAAGCAGTTGCCATATCAAAACAAATGGTGCTAATAAAAAGAATTGCTATTAGCTCAAATAAAGACGAACCCCAATGTAAAATGCTTTGGAGTAAAATCTCCTGTTTGGATCTGGGGATGGGGACTGGCTTGGGAGAACGACATCCTACTATGAAAGCATTACACACATTTACTTTCTATTGGTCCACATTAAGTTAATTCCAAATACATAATTTGATGATAGTAGAGTTAATAATGTGAAACTCTGCCACATTCTCACTCTTTACTGTATCGCACCTGTTTTAAATACCAACAATGTCAACAAAGAAAAATATGTACTGTAAATAGCAATGTTTGAAGTGCCCCATATTGATCTTCTTCCTCTTCCCAACACTTGCTTGTATTCACCCATACTGGCAGGATACTCATTCTTCACTTCCATGGTTTGAACACGTCAGAATTATACGAACACTATCCCTAAACAAGTTTGTTCGACTTCCTTATCTTAACTTACATACAACCCACCAGAAGCCCTGCCTCTCCTCATTTTCCTTATTCCTTTCTTGAAACACATATTAAAACCTCTCACTTTATGTTTTCTTCTTCTTCCTTTTTCTCTTCTTCCTTTTCCTCTTCTTCCTCCTCCTCCTAGTCTTCCTCCTTTTCTTCTTCTTCTTCTTCTTCTTCTTCAATGTTTCCTTTTCTTGATCCAAGAATACTCCTGCTTCTTAGATCTTCACAATTTTACAATCTTACCTCTCCCCACTTTGTTCTATTCAGAGCTCACCTAAGTATGCTACATCAGGGGGTTGATATTACATGCCACATCGCTGCTTCTTGCCAATCAATTCACTGCTCCACCATGTTGCAGATAAAAGCTCTCTTTACTTTGGATGATGCATCAGACTGTCACAGATCATAAACTCAACTCCTTCCCCATTTAACTTTATTTCTAGTTTTGTCTCCAACATATCTTTTACTTCTTGGATTGGCCAAACCCCTCTTCTTTCCTCGACACCAGATAAAACTACTTTTGGACTCTTAATTTAAGGTGCTCTACTTCTCTGCTCATCCCCAGAATATCTTGCTTGATTTCTCCTGTTATTTTATGTTTAACCACACTTATTTTGCTACCCAGTCGTTCCTTTATTCCTCCAATTCTCATTATGAGAATGCCTTAACTTTCTATAGGGGCAGGGTTAATGTTAATGTCTGCAATAACACAGTTCTTGATTTGTTCTGTACATCTTATTGCCTTCTTAGCTCCCAGCAAATGCAAGTTTCTTCCTCTACAACAATATTACTAATTAAATGAACTAACACAGTTCTATTTTAAAGTCAAGATTCCACACCCTTACCAAAAATTGGGGGAGCATCCACTGTGGTTGTAACCATAAGTATGCAACATCATACCTACACAACCAATTTCACAGATAAAGAAGTCACTATTCACGTCTAACAACAATTGGGCTGCACCTTTTAAGTTCATTTATTAGGATTTTCATGACTAACTTTTGTTACTTAAGGACTGCAAAAATAAATACAGAGCCTTTGTTATGATGCAGGGAATTGCTTGCCCTGCACTGCATTGTTCCCGTTATCTCTCATGTATGATTTCTAAATACCAACAAACTCTTGTAGAGAGGCGAGACAGATTCCCTGCTGTTCATGCGCCTCACAGAGAAATGGTTTGTAATCTTGTGAATAGATTTAGGAAAACAGGATCTATTCTTGATAAAAAACTAAAAGAAACTTGCTGTGTTCTTACAGAGGAAAAACTCGATGACATTGGAGAAAAGTCACGACAAAGTCCACAGAAAACTCTGAGAAAACTTGCACAGGAATCAGGAATTTTGCAAATCTCATTTTGGAGTGCCACTAATCTTTCAAAATTAAAACCCTATAAGATAAATATAGTTCAAGAATTGCAAGCATTGCAATAATGTGAGTAGAGTTAATTTCTGCAATTGGGTGTTGGATAATGTTAACGATCACCCTACTGACACATGGTTTTATTTACATGACCATGAAGAATTGAAGAGAGTTAATGCAAACTTTGTTAAAAGGTGTGAGACATAATTTCCAGCTTCTTCTATGATGAAAGTATGTGGTTACAATTTGTATGAAAAATCCATGCACCTGAATTTAAGGGACTATGAATATCTGACTCTGCCGACAAACAGCAGGCTTCCTGGTGCCAAGAAAGCTCCTGTTAGATCAGCCACACATCCAAACAAAGGCTCTGTGTATTTATTCTTTTCCTGTAAAATTGATAAAATATAAATATAAACATTTCTTAAGTTCTCTTTCCTTCCATCAAATCAAAAATGCAAGTTATTTTATACTTACTGAACTGTTCTCAAAATTTGTACGTAAATCTGGAAGTCCAAATTCAGTTTCTTCAGTAAATAAACTCTGCTTATTAAAAGTACTCACACCATCTTCCAGCTTTCTTTCAGTTTCCTCCTCTGATTTAATCTGAGTAACAAAAATAAAATTTAAAATAAGTGATGTTTCATTTGGAATATATATGTACAAGCTATCAGATGTTCACATGAGCTTATCGTCCTCCATGGACTAGTGGTACCGTGCTAGCCTCTAGTTCCCAAGGTTGCGGGTTCAAACCCGGCGGAAAAATCCTTGAAATGGCTTCCTTTGGAAGGGATGTAAAGCTGGTGGTCCTGTGTTGTAGATTTACGGCACATAAAACAACCTCAAGCCTGATAAAGAGGCCTCTGAGCAACATTTCCGGTCTTTCACTCCCAATATAGAATGGGACGCTAAGGACCACAGCAGTTACAGAGCATCCATAAATAAAACTCAGTTTAATTTCACATGAGCAGACAGTGAAGTATCGGCTCATACATCAACACAGTCTTAGTATTTACAGGGTTGTTAATAGGACTAGTGGCAAACGGAGCTTGGTAGCTCAGAGAAACACCAAATCAACGGACATAAAATGTTTACTGAATGCATCACTGAAAACAATAATAATAATAATAATAATAATAATAATAATAATAATAATAATAATAATAATAATAATATAATGGAACACTACCTGAGTTATAAGCGATGTTGAAAATGTCCTCCCTCAGCTGTAATACATAGATATCTGTGTGTGAAACACTTAATTAGGTTGCCAACAATTCTGAGGACAGAGTTATCAGTACTGGTTGCGGCCTGATTTGATGCCTTGTTATTTTTATTTATGAGGAAACTTAAGGAACAAGATGTGTCAGAACAACCCCCACACAATTGAGGATCTACAAACAAATATCACACAACAAATTGCTGTAATTACACCTCAGAAGCTAATGGAAAAGAATGGGAATTTCACAAGTACATGTATTGCTGCTAAGGGACAAAATTTTCATCATCACTTATAACACAGGTTAGTGTTTCATTACTGTTCTTGTTTGTGGTAATGCATTCAGTAAACATTTTATGCCCATTGATTTGCTCTCACTTTCTTGCTAACTTACCACGCCCTGCTTAAAAGTGACAGCCATGTCAGTAAATTTGCTAGCATGTAAAAGAACTCCTGTGGGACGAAATTCTGGCACACCAATGGCGCTGATATGATCCTGGCAACTGACAGCATCGTTAACAAACAAATTAATTTTTAATTTTTTTACTGCACTCTGCCAGCGGAATTCCACCAGCCACTAGTTGTATTAACAACCGTGTATTTACACCATCAAAATTTCATACTATGAATGTAATAGTGTCCTTCATTGTACAATTATATGAGGTGTGATCAAAAAGTAACAGGAATTTTTGTTTTTCTTAAAGAATTTTTATTTAATTATCAACAACAACTTTGTTGCCTTCAAAGTAATCCCCCTCAGATATAATACACTTGTGCCAGTGCTTTTTCCAATCTTGGCGGCACTTCTGGAACTCAGTTTTCATTATGGTGTTCAGCTCCTTCAGTGATTCTGTTTTTATCTCATCAATGGTGGCAAAACGTCGTCCTTTCATGGTTCTCTTCAGTCTTGGGAATAGAAAGAAGTCGCAAGGGGTCATATCCAGCAAATATGGTAGCTCAGACAGCATAACGATTTTGTTTTTTGCCAAAAAGTGACGAACAAGCATTGAGGTGAGCTGGTGCATTATCATGATGCAATTTCCATGAGTGGTCTTGCCACAATTATGGTCGTTTTTTTTTTAGATTACTTCACGCAAACAGCGTATAACTTCCAGGTAGTATTCCTTATTGACTATACGGCCATAAGGCAGGAACTCCTAATGCACTATCCCATTATAATCGAAGAAAATAGTGAGAAGAACCTTCGCATGTGATCGAACTTATGAAATTTTTTTCAGTCTTGGATCTTCAGGCAGTTTCCAATGGGACGATTGGGCCTTAGTTTTGACATCATAGCCATATACCCATGTTTCATCACCTGTTATAACCTTCTTTACAAGTTCTGGATCCTTTTCAACTTCATTCAGCAATTCCTGAGCAATGTCTACGCAACGTTGTTTTTGGTCAAAATTCAACAACTTCAGAACAAACTTTGCTGCTACATGTTTCATGCCCAAAACATCCAAAAAAAATTGCATGGTATGAGCCAAAGGATATGCCAACATCATCAGCAACCCCTCTGATGGTTATTCGGCGATTTTCCAGAACCATTTTCTTTACTTCTTTCACATTGTCGTCAGTAATTGATGTGCTAGGGCGTCCAAGGCGGTCGTCTTCAACATCTTCTTCACCCTCTTTGAAACATTTACGCCACTTGTAAACTCTTGTCTTACTCATAGTCGATTTACCAAAAGCCACAGTCCACATTTCGAATGTGGTGCTGCACTTTGTTACGTTTTTCAAGCAAAATTTAATGGAAATTCTTTGATCCACCTTTTTTGAAAGCAAAAATTTGCCAAGCACTCACAAACATGTATAACTTTTTCGACTGTCAACAATAAACTAAATATTCAAAACAGGTGAAAATACAAACATACATCAGGAACATGTGCACCAAAAAGATACAACAAAAGTTTTGAACATCAAATGTATAAAGCTCATGAAATTAAAAAATTCTCATTATTCTTTTATGACAGCTCATATATCAGCAATTATAAAATGCACATACTGAAATTATTTCTATTTATGTTTAAAAAATTATTTAGGTATGACATATTTGGGATAGTAAAAGATAAACACCAGACAATGCTCTCAAATTCTTGAGCTTACAGAAACAGAAAATACAGCTTACTCTAGAAAAGGAGACAGGCAATATGATCCCATGTCTAACAGACTGGAATTTGGTATTTACTGGAGAAGTATGCATTACTGCAGTCAGTAATGAGTACAGCCAAGGGTTAGCAGACAGGAAAATGAATAAACTCAAGAAACGAAAAACAATAAAACAATCTACTACATTGTCAGCAATATTATACAGGGTGGCACAGATAAAAGTGGCCTGTCTCCTGACTGAATGCTAACAAGATATTTCTGTTGTGTATTAATATAAATTTCGGTTAAAACTGAATCGAGCTACAGAAGAACAATGGGCATTTTATGCAATACATATAATTGATAGTTCGCATTCTTCTGTCAGCATTTCAGTTTACTGCATAAGTTCATATACACGATGCTGTTTGCATTCTGGAAAATTACTTTCTTGATAGAAGAAAGAATTCAAATTGTGGAAGCATATGTGAAAAAAAGTTCGATTAAGGTAATCTGCGAAATTTTCAGGGACAGGTTCCCGGGTAGAGGACTACTGGGAAAGAGTGTAATGCAGAAATTAGTTAAAAAATGGCATGCTACAGGATCTCTGCAGAATGTAAAATGAGAAAGAATTCCTTCAGTTTGCACATCAGAAGTTATTGAGGAGATTTGCCAAAGAATTATTCAAAGCCCAAAGAAGTCTACACATAAATTGGCACACCGATGCATGTAAGTAGGAGCAGTTGCCAGCGAATAGTAGAAACCGGATCTGATAATGTGTGATTTTTTTCCTATAGGGATATTTGAAAAGCAAGGTCCATGAAACAAATCCACACGAAGTGAAAGACAACATCAGCCGAGAAGTTGCCACCATCAATATCGGAACTTTAGACGTGCACAGCTGTGTATTGGTACCTCAGGGGGCCACTTTCAACATCTTCAATAAATGGCGAGTTCATTTCTGCAATTTGTTTGTCTGTATTTACTATATACTTACACGGGCCATCTTTATTTGCATCACCCATAGAAAATGTATGTATCACCCAGCAGCACACAATAAGTTCAAAAAATGTTTGATGAACTTGGTATAAAATTGGCTACAAAAAACAACTACAGTGTTAAAAATCTATTGAGATCAGAATACAAGGATAATACTCTCCCAGAAAAGAAATCCGGTACAATACATAGAATAGATTGTGAGAAAGCAAAGAGAAGCCTGACTACAGGAACACTGGAGAAACAGTCAATAGATCAGCATAATAATGTGACTTTGTCACTCCTCTAAGTTCAATTCTCCATCACTTCACTTCCTTTGTGACGTCGCCTCCTCTTCCAAGGCAAGTCGAACACATGACCTCCACAATCTCTGCTACAACAGTAGTCGTTACCAACTCCCTCACTCATGACACAACTCAACTTACACTCGACTGACTGCTCTCACTAAAACACTCACTTGTATAGGCAGTGCAATCTTCCACAGAGTTATTGCGACACACATTTTGGAGAAGGGGTGAGAGACTTTCACAAGCTTCTGTTTATCTACCAATAGCCAGAACCCAGTGTTTACGCTGGCAAATGGCACTTAATCATTGTTTATTTGACTGTCCAATGCCAACCTCACAATAATCCTGAACCATAACCGCTAGGTCACAATACAGATAACAAGATGAATCTAACAAAACCAGTAAAAGGACACATAGAACTAGGGATATTGGAAAAGGTATTCATAAAATGACATGAACATAGGACAATGAATTTTGAGTTACCATCAGAAGACAGGCTCATACAGAAGTTCATGAAATGTCCAGTAGAGACATCCATGAGATCCAACATTCAACAAGCAACTGACGATAGCCCAGGAAACTTGCTCTACATAATGAACTGCAAGTGAAGCTCTGAGTGACATGTAGGTTCATACAGAAGTTGATGAAATGTCCAGTACAGTCATCCTCGAGGTCCAACATTCAACAAGTAGTGAACAATAGCTTAACTGATAGCTTTGAGTGACATGGAGCTCATACAGAAGTTCAATCTATTGCAATGTATGCGGCTTGCATTACTATAGTGACAATTAATTTTTTAATTGACTTGAAAGTTTTGTATGACTAAAATGTTAGTAACTTTGCTGCTTTCTTATACCTATTTGCTGTACTATGTTAGAAACTTCTGTGACAAATATTGTAACAGAGCTTTGATATTACCAAGTTTTCCCTTAAAATGCGAACACTTCAGCATTTTTGTTTTGCTGTACCAAACCTATGTTCATCATCCTTAGGTGGAGCACAGAACATGTGGCACCTTTGCTTTGTTCTCAAGTAAATCACTCGCAATGCAGCCATCATGTCATCATGACTTTACTTTTTCTACTGGTTACCTATAGTAACAAGTGCAAGTATTACATTCCACACAAAAACCAGATACCAAGATTTTACTGGAAAGGCATGTTTTCAGTCTCCCTGAACAAAAACAAAAGTGTGTGTGTGTACAGCATTAACTCAAAAACAAAAAGCCAGTTACACACCAAACTTGGTAATCTTCCAATGATATAACAAAGATTTTCAAATAAATACCCCCACCTCAAACTAACCTTTACATGGAAAAGATCTATATATATATATATATATATATATATATATATATATAAATTGAAGCTGTAAATGAAATTACACATTAATCTAGAAAGTGCAGACTAAGAGTAGCACACCAATCGAAATTGCTTCTCTCTACAATGTCACAAAAATATAAAACTCTAAAATGACTTTGTTAATTGCCAAAATGTTTGCAAGATATGCATCAATTTCACAGCAATTGGCTGGTTTAAGTCCATAGCCACCTGTATCAGTTGCAGTCACACAGGAATAAGTGTTTATTTAGCACTGATTCATTGATCACAGTGTTGGCAACCATGGCACAAAATGTTCATCCGCTAAAAAAGCAACAGTGCCACAAGCTTAAAATTGTTGTTATATTGTATTGTTGCAAATCTAATGCACAACCTTTTTGATCCACATGCAGCAGGTATTCAAAGTTGTGTTGCGCATTATATTCAAAGGTGCATTAGATTTGAGTGTGTTTACATTTAAATAAATTTAGCCTTTCATTGATGTGCGCTACATTCGCCAACCAACTCTTTTTTTTATTATTTTAAGTTTCAAATTTGGAGTGCACATTAGATACAATGAATAAAATATTCATGAAAGAGATGCAGGCTGCAACGCTATACAAAATGAAAACTCTATTGTAGAATGGAAATTTACTCACAATATTGTGTTTTAAGTATATACTGCTTGATAGATAAATTTTGTTTTCAACAAAATTGCAGTCTTTAATTCGTTAGCCACTAGTTCACTTATAATCCTTTCTGCTAGGAAAGATGGCGAAATGATTAGAGAGAATGAATGAAACATTAGCAGAATATAGAATGTTGTACGCGGATGGAAATATGGGGAGAACCAAAATTAAGTGAAAGAATCGATCAAATATACAAAGGATTTTGTAAAGAGATATTAGGATTACAAAGAGCCGCACCAGGGGAGGTTGCCTTTTTGGAATTCCGAAGAACAAAAAGGGGCAGAATAATAATGGAGAGAATTTTAAAATTCTGGTGTAGGAGCATGATTAAGGAAGAGGGGGAGATACTAAAGGTATACATGAACCAGTAGAAGAGAATCATAAGTAAAAATAGTTGGTGGTCAGGGATAGAAAGATCATGGACGAAATAGGAATGGGAGAGATTTGGATGCTAGGGGAAAGAAATGTAAATGGATTCTGGAGAGAAGTACAATAGAAGACAGAAAGACAAGAGGTATGGGGTAGCTAGCTTAAAGGATAACAAGTCCCTAAATTTCTATAAAATAATAAAAATGGATTGGGGAAGAGAGAGATATGTCGACCAATGTAATAGGCAAGAAAGAGAAGGTCTTGCAGGATGAGAACAAATTCAATATACCTAAGAGGTGGTGAAAAAGGTAAATGTCAGCTATGTTGAGAGAGAGAAAGCATAGAACAGTGCATGGTAGAATATAAGGAGATAGGAATAATGAGGGAGAAAACTGACAAAAAAGTCACATGATAAAAATGTTGACAGTAAAAGAAAGAAAAAAAAGCTAGGGCCATGGGAGAATTTCTAGGTGCAGTAAAAGAAAAGTGGTGGAGGAAAGTAAGAGATACAAGGAAAGCTGAAAGTGCAGAAGGGGTAGAGTAACAGATGGAAGGTGCTGCTCAGTCAGCTATAAGGTCAAGAACATCCAAATAAGCTATGCAATCAAGTGGTATAATAAATTCATTCATTCATAATCCTTTCTCTCACCTATTGCTCCATGCTGTGAAAGTGACATTAATTCACTCCTTTGGTGGAAACAAAATACTAACTGCTCTATGAAACAATTTCCTATGTGCTATCCTTGACAATAAAGCCTTATCATAAAAGAACAAAACTATTTCTTACCGTGTGTCGATAATTATAGATTTCTTTAACTGACAATTTAGATGACACACAGTCTCCTGGGGAAGTGCTTATATCCTCTGTTCCCACACAGGCTTCCTTACAGCAAGTACTCACTTCTGGCATTTCCTTGCCTTCCAGCTGAAACAAGTATCAAAATATTGCATTTCTAAACAATCTATGTGTTACACAAATAATGATACAACACCTCTATTTGATGGAAGAGCATACTTCCAGCTGAAACAAGTATCAAAATATTGTATTTCTAAACAATCTAAGTGTTACACAAATGATTCATTTATTCAGCTAAATGAGGATACAACACCTCTATTTGATGGAACAGTATACTTCCAGCTGAAACAAGTATCAAAATATTGCATTTCTAAACAATCTAAGTGCTCCACAAATGATTCCTTTATTCAACTAAATGAGGACATACCACCTCTATTTGATGGAACAGTGTACTTCCAGCTGAAACAAGTATCAAAATATTGCATTTCTAAATGATCTAAGAGCTACATTAATGATTCTTTTATTCAGCTAAATGAGGACATACTACCTCTATTTGATGGAACAGTGTACTTCCAGATGAAACAAGTATCAAAATATTGCATTTCTAAACAATCTAAGTGCTACACTAATGATTGTTTTATTCAGCTAAATGAGGATACAGCATCTCTCTTTTGTGGACTAGTGGTACTGTGCTAGCCTCTAGTTCCCAAGGTTGCGGGTTCAAACCTGGCGGAGGGCGATGGATTTTTTCGGGCGTAAAAATCCTTAGCATGGCTTTCTTTGGAAGGGAAGCAAAGTCAGTGGTCCCATGTCGTAGATTTACGGCACGTAAAAGAACCTCAAGCCTGATAAAGGGGCCTCCGAGCAAAATTACCAGTCTTTCACGCCCAATATAGAATGGGACGCTAAGGACCATAGCAGTTAAACAGCATCGGTAAAAAAAAAAAAATCTCTATTTGATGGAACAGTGTACTTCCAGCCCAAACAAGTATCAAAATATTGCATTTATAAACAATCTAAGTGCTACACAAATGATTCTTTTGTTCAACTAAATGAGGATGTACCACATCAATTTGATGGAACAGTGTACTTCCAGCTGAAACAAGTATCAAAATATTGCATTTCTAAACAATCTAAGTGTTACACTAATGATTGTTTTATTCAGATAAATGAGGACATACCACCTCTATTTGATGGAACAGTTGAAGTAGATGATGTGTTGTTGTTACGTATTTTTAAACTTGAAGAAGGTTATTTGCTTCACGTAATATATATGTTTAGACTTGAAGTTGGTATGCTTACGTAATTGTATTTTACGTAATATTTATTTTGTTGCATTTAAGGAGTTCCTGGAACACACTTTGGGCATTGGTTTGAATTTGTTGATTACGTAATAGTTACTGTTATTACACAATATGCTGCTACGTATGAGAAGCTGATTTCAAGATATGTTTTTGTTATTACACTCCAAGTTTTACACTATAATACTTAACTTTGTTATTAACACTGCTTCTATTTATTATTTATGTTTGAATTTGCCTCGGCTGTGTCAGTCTTGTTTGTAGAGTCACGTATCTCTTATGCAGGGTGCGGTATGACAATGATTGTAGACATCACAGAATTGAATGTTTAAAATTCACTTCTTTTATTAATTCTTGCACATTTTTATAAAGAACTACACTTTTTAAGAACTGTGAGAATCTTAAATACTTTCACTTAGCGCATATACATATTTTACGATTCACTCATAAAGAACACATCTTCCATCTATTCACTACCAAGACTTGCCAGCAACTGAATAACTCTCAACAGTTAAAACTCGTAAGCTTCGGTATTTCAAGTCTCTGATTGGTTAATTCCAGTCCAATAGAATATCTGCATTTTACTTAAACTTTTTCCTTGCTATTGATTGGCTAATTTTAAACTGTTACTGAATTTACCTTATCTTTGATATAATCATGACTGGTAACTTTTCAAACTCTTAAACTCATTATTGCTACAAGGCTACCTCATTATTACCTCATTGTTAGCAACTTAAAACTTGACTAATTTTGAAGATTTAGAAGCTAGTAACAGTGATGTGTCATAATTTAAAATAAAGAGAGTTGAGGGTTGTTACACTACATCACTAAAATATTCTTACTTGAACGTGTTTCGGGAAACGGCTTCAAGTAAGAATATTTTAGTGATGTAGTGTAACAACCCTCAACTCTCTTTATTTTAAACTTAAAACTTATTATTCTCACAGCTCTTGCACTATTAAAGTATATAATGTATTCACATAACATTATAAAACATGTTTATAATAAAAAACAAGCATATGCAATGACTGTTACATACAATTTAAATAATTATTACATACATATTGATTTAAGGCAGGCTGTTATTGTAATTTACTTATTGTAAAATACAACTGAAATTATTTAAGTATTAAAATACTGCCTCACAGTGTACTTCCAGATGAAACAAATATCAAAATATTGCATTTCTAAACAATCTAAGTGCTACACAAATGATTTTTCTGTTCAACTAAATGACGATATACCACTTCTATTTGATGGAACAGTGTACTTTCAGCTGAAACAAATATCAAAATATTACATTTCTAAACAATCTAAGTGCTATACAAATGATTGTTTTTATTCAGCTAAATAAGGACATATCACCTCTATTTGCACTATGATGGAACAGCGTACTTCATTTCAAAGATAAAAGTTTTTATAATCCTTTTATTTTCTCTGCTACGAACATAGTACATACAGAAAGTACTGCATTCCAACTAAAAATTTGATATTGAAATTTCATTTTAATAAGCTTGTTTTGAGACCCCTTGAATCCCTCCAAAAAACACTTTTATAAAACAGTCTGTGTGTGTCTGTGAACAACATAACTCAAAAGGAAAAGTTGGATAAATACCGAACTTGGTATTTAAATTCAGTATCTTCCAAAGACACAATACAAAGATTTTCAAGAAAATCCTCTCATCCCAAACCACCTTTACATGGAACATTTTTTCAAAACTTTTGATTTTCTGAAAAATGTCTCTAATGATTTTTATTAAAATACCTTATTATATTTATTTGACAAATAAAATGTATATCTTGAATTTTCTGGGAATAACCTGTGGGGTCTTCTTCATGTGGAAGGAATTTTGTATAATCTTCTATAACTGGCAAACATTAAGTGATAGATAAAAACCACACAAAAAATATTGATCTCTTTAAAACACACAATATATTTCAGATTACTCTTTTTGTGGCAACAGCCATTTTCGGGATATCCATTATTAATGGTTCAATTTGTTCAATACTTTGTCATTCTTTTTAAGTCCTGTACTCGCGATTGCATGGAATTGTAAGGCCAGCACATAGCATCCAGTTCTAAAATATTTGCATATAGCTGTTACCTTTGTACCCTAATGAAATGTATAATATAGCTATTTCTGTGAAGGTTTACTCCAATTAAATTTAAGTAGATACACAAATAAACTTCCATAAGAATAATTTGTATACCCATAAATAAACATAGAGGATAGAAAAAGTTATATGAATGTAACACATAAGATTTTTTTTGGAAAACACTGTGTAGTTTTTTTGACATTCTTATCTACAAATTGAGATTTTATTACTCCAGCTTCACTTTCTACACCAGAATTTACTGGGACATGTTTCAGAGACTGTTGTCTTCATCATCAGCCTAGACTGTGACTTGTAGATGGCATTTCCTGGTTGAATATACTGTATAATGAGGTTATTTTTATATGGGACATCAAAGTTTAATAAATGGTGTTTATTTTTATGTATGAACATTTTTCTCAAATGGAGAGTTGTGCTGGTTTTTTAACAGCCTTTAAAAGCCTAGGTTTTTCTTTCAGCGGATGATCTGTGGACCAAAATGCTGAGTTCTCAGTTTATTTTGTATTTCTGTAAACCTTGTGTCCATGTTTCCTGTTTGTCCTCCCTGTGTACACTTTCTTGCAATCTTTACATCCAATTTCATAAATACTACAAGCTTTTTCCACTGGAATATTGTCCTTTGTGTTGAATCTGACATATATTTAAGGAATGCTTGTTATGCCATATTCCTTGAATATTTTGAATTTCTGGAAGACCCAAGAGTGAAAGATGAATTTTTTTAACTTTTTGGTATCTTTTATGTTTCTTAAGGCTAGTTTACATAATGATACTAGGTTTTGCAAGTAAATTTTGCAATTATCTTTTATTTAGGTGCGCATGCATGCATGAAAGTTAGTGGCAACACTAGTCAGTTTTGGCTACTTCTTTTGGTGAAATGAAACTAGATCTAGCACTTGATTTTGAGTTTATGTTGTCTTGCGATTTGCAGAATGAAGTGAGGAAGCTAAGAAATAATTAAATGCCTGGATGTACATGCAGCGCAGAAGTGCTTGTGGGACTTTAATGATATACACTTTAAAAAATAAAGCAAAGCGTGCTGCTGCATATGAGTTAATTTTAAAAGAACTTAATATGGATGAAATGACAACAGAACTTACAACACAAATTCACTCCAAAGAAGGACCTACATAAATGAAATATCAGTGCTAAGCTAGCAGTGGAGGAGGTAGGACGTGCAGTGAGAGAGCTAGAAATTTGAAAGTAAGAGTGACCTAAGTAACTATAGATGTGGAGCTAGGCATATATCGGGCAAGAATTGGTCTTCATGGAATAAGACAATTAAGAGGTAAGAGGAGAGAGGAAAGGGAAGGAAAAACTAACATGGTTCTACTGGGAAGTATAATTTTAATATTGCTCATAATCAGAGGAGTGGAAATGAACCCTGGACCTCAGGAATGGCAGGAAGTTTTGGAAAAAATGCTAACCAAAATGGATACTATGGAGCAACAATTAAGCAATAAAATGACTCGAATCACAGAAAAAATAAAAGAAGAAACAAAAAAGAGAGAGTTCAACGAATGTCAAGAGAGATAGAATATTTGAAATCAAGAGTGGAAAAGGTGGAAGAGAGAAGTAGAAGATTGAACCTGGTCTTTACAGGAATAAAGGAGAGAAGGGGAAAATGGCCTGGGGACAGAGTGGAAATAATACTCAGAGAGAAATTAGAAACGGAATTAAAAGTTTGGGAAATACTAGAGGCTTTTGGTCACTGCCGAGAAGCGAGAGGAGATGGACGTGTGTGACGAGCTCTAGCATGGATAAAAAAATGGGAGTACAGTTGGAAGCTTATAGAGCCAGAATAGGCTTATTTAATGGTGGAGGACGTACTTTGGGAAGAAAGTGTTTGGGAGAGTTAAATGCAACGGTGGAGTGGTATGTGTTGGTGATAACTGTTATATTAGTGATTGGAGGAGTGGAACTAAATGCAGGACCGGAAATGGAACAAATTATGGAAATGTTGAAAGGTTTCGCAGAAGAAATATCAAACCTCAAAGGAATGGAGAAGAGAATTGAGGATAAAATAATAAAGCAATTTGACGCAATAAAATCAACATGGATGAGTTTCGAACACGAGGTGAATAAGGAATTTATAGAATGTAATAGACGAATGTTACGGTTGGAGAGAGCCGAAGAAAGGAGGAGTAGAATGAATGTTATAATATTTGGAATTGAGGAAACAAGAGGAAAAAGAATCAGGGAGCAAGTGGAGGAAATTTTTCAAGATAAATTAGAAATAAAGTTGGGCGGCTGGGAAATAATAGACATTTTTAGAGTGGGAAGAACAGGCACGAACCCAAGACCGGTAATAGTCAAGTTGGCAATGATGAAAATAAAATGGACAATTTTAAGTAGTGCTAAAAAACTAAAAGGGACAAGATTATTTGTGGAACAAGATTATGGAAAAAAAGAGAGAGAATTAAGAAGTGTATTAAAAAGAGAGATGAAAAAGGCTAGAGCTAGAGGAGACAAGGCGTATGTATGAGGATTAGACCTTTGGATCAATGATAGAAAACAGGATATACCGCCAAATAAGTTGGAGTGATTCTTCAGAAAATTCATGAACCAGAGGACAGGAAGAAGAAGCCAGGGAAAAGAAAAGGAGTGGGGAAAGTAGCTTTGATGGAGAGACAAGGCGAAGGGAGTTGATGACGTCACCGGGCAAGCAAGATGGACTGGAAAAACAGCTGAGAGAGGATTCACAAAGGCTGCCAGTGGAGATAGTCACGGGACCAAGCGAAATGGATGAGATGGAGCCCAACATATTCTCTTCGCCAGCAGGAAGCATCATACAGGTGGAAAAGGGAATGCAAGGCCAAAAACTTGTGGACAGATTTCCATTGACAAGAAGCAAGGCCAAATTACAGCAATTCAGGTTTGAGAGGAAGATTTCAGTATAGCAAAAGGCATTGGGGGTTATATTCTGGAATGTACAAGGATTGTTTGAAAATTTAAAGAATAGAGAAATAATGCAGATCTTAAGATTAGGTGATGTGATAGCGGTGGTAGAGACTTGGTTGGCAAATGACTTTCATGTAGAAATAAGCGACTTTGAGTTCTATGGGAAAAGTGGAACAAAGAAGAGCGTAAGAGGACGAATGTCAGGTGGGTTAGGGATATTTGTTAGGAAAGATTTGAAGTGCAAAGTGAAAGTGTGTAAAAATTTGGGAGAAAATTCGGTGTTGTAGTGCATATTAAGTGTAACAGGGGAGAAGAAACAGATATGTCTTGCAGTGGTATATAACCCGCCAAGTGCCTCGGATTTTTATAATCCAAGCTTATTCAATTTAATTGGACAGGATATTGAGGAGTTATCAAACAGATATTTGGACAGTAGCTTTATGATAATGGGTGATTTCAATGCCAGAGTAGGAGTAAGTCAAATAAAGCTAATAGATCCTGAGTATGAATTAATGGGGGGAGAAAAAGAGATGGTAAGAAGAATGAGTAAAGATAAAGTAATGAATGGTGAAGGAAAAAAACTGGTGGAATTTTGTGAGGAGTTCAATATGGAGATGTGTAATGGGGTAAAAGGGAAAGATGAAATGGGGGAATTTACCTGTGTCAATTATAATGGTCAGAGTGTGGTTGACTATATGTTATACTCAATAGTCTTAAATATAAATATTGCAGATTTTGAAGTCTTGAATACAGTATGTTCTAGTAATCATTTCCCATTGAGGCTAAGTTTTATAAGTACATATAAGAATGAACTAAAATGAGAACATAAAGGAGGAGTTAAAATTGATAAATATAAATGGAGGGGTGAGGAGGCAGAAGTTTTTATGACGGAATTAGGGTCAGACATAGGGGTAATAAGGGAGAAAGAGGTAGAAGAACTGCTGAAAGAAAATAAAATGGACGAAGCAGTTTTAAAGGTAGAAATGTTAGTAAAATATGCAGGTGTAAGAATGAAAATGAAAGATTGTATAGATAGGAAACAGAAGGGATGGTATGATGAAGAATGTAGGAGGGCAAAACAAAGAGTTTTAGGGTACTAAGAAGGTGGAGGCAGAAGAAGGGCAAAAGGAAAGAGAGGAGTTTTTGATTGCAAGATGGGGATACAGAAACTTGTTGGAAGTAAAGAGAAGAGAATGGGCCGAGAAGATGAGTATCAAGTTACATGAGGCAGCAAAAGCAAATGATAGCAAAACAATATGGATGTTGGTGAAAAGAATGTATAAGGTTAGAGCAAGAGAAAATAATATAGGTGCAGAAGAATGGTTCAAGTATCTTGAAAATTTGCTAGGAGGGCAACATGATAACCAAACAATTTGGGTAATGGAAAATAACAATTATGTTGAGCAATTGGATAATGATACGGTAATTTGTATCATAAATTACCTAAATGTAAATAATGATTGTAATATGAATATGTATTTTTATGTGACATTGATTTCAGAGGTTTATTAATTGTAATTATTATTGGTAAATAATAATATACGGCTTTACTGAAACTGTCAATAATAACGCAATAATGCAGCGATGGGGTGAGTTGTTTATCATTACCGGGAACAAGGAAGTTACGTAATGTTTCGCGCGTTTTTTCCGTTTTGAACCTTCTAGAATATTTCCTAAAGCATATGTATTCGTGGTTTTCATTGGATATTAAAATAGACGCTAATGTTGGCGCGTTTTATTAGCCAATAGCAGTTCATTTATAATCTTTAGGCATGTCGAGGAGTGGGAGTATATAAGCCAGGTCCGAGGTAGATCGCCCCGCAGTTCAACAAAATTCTCAATACCTTACACGTCGGTCGCCCAGTTCATCAAAATTTCTAGCACGTTACAAGTTGTCTTCAGTCAGTCAGTTCGTCATAAGTTACGCGCAGCAGAATTATGAGAATCTAAAGTATTATACAGTTAAATATACACAAAGTTGAAGTACGTGAGTTAAAAGTGAGAAGTTATTACAAACAGTTTCAGTTTGGCGAGTATCCAGATCAATATGTAAAAGTGTTTGTGAACATGTTCGGCAATAAAAGTTATAAAACCAATTTCTTCATTAAGTATAATTTCTGGATAAAAGATTCCTTTCCAATTCACACCCTGCAAGAGATAAATGTTCGACCTAAATAGCTAGCTGGAGGACATTTAAAGTGAATTATTTCAAAACTGATGCAAATTGCTACGCCAGATGGAGCTACAAACCAAACAAACGAATGACGTCACAAGATGGCTTCAACACTGATGTAAACAACATTACGTAAAGCAATTTCTCTAGCAAATTGGTTCCCATACGTGGGGCAGTTAAAGTTATATAAACAAACATTTGCAAGCATCGACCGTTACAAATTGGCACCCAGAACGTGGGGCAAGATGACCAGGAAAGGATCACAATAACCAGGAAGTAGCAGAATTAACTAGGAAAGTAGCAGAATTAACGAGGATGTGGAATGAATGGAGCAGTGAATTGATCTACAAGACGCAGATTCCAGAAACAACAGGGACGACAGACTTCGATCGTAATTCCGAGATTACAAGGCAACAGGGTAATTCAACTACAAAAACATCGAGACAACGTGGACTCATCATAAAACAACGCAGAAGCGACATACAAACCTAGGAGAATGGGGCAGGAAGCTGGACATCAAAGTAACAGCAACAGACAGCATAACAAAAGGTCAGAGTATAGTAATTTTTTTTAGAAAACGAAAACAATGGCTACTAGTAATATTGAAGAAACAATGATGGAAGGGGATAGTGAAACAGTTAGCTGTAATTCAATACAGGATACAGAAAATAGCTTAAACAATGTAATATTTGATGGAGGAAATGTTAGTGCAGAAAGTCAGAATAAAATAGCAGGAAATGTTAATTTTGATGCTAGTATGATGATGAAAATGCTAAAAAAATTTTATGAAACGTTAACGGAAGATATTAGTAAGAAAATAGATCAGAGTTTTGAGGAATTGGGGGAAGCTATGGACAGGAATCATAGGAAATTAATGGAAAGTATTGGTAGGAGGAATGAGAAATTAGAGCAAAAAGTACATCAAAGTAGTGAAGAAATTGAAAAGAAAGTTATGAAGTTAGATAGTAGTATGCCAGAAATGAGAGATGAAAATGAGGAAGTAATAGCAAGTGAGACAGGAGAAATTTCAAAGAAAATGCTAGACATGAGCATGGAAATAGGTAACAAAGAAAGTGAGGTTAATGTAGAATGCACAGAGTTAGGAAGTCAAATGAGTAGTATTTCAAGTGAGCTAAGAGAGATGAAAGAGGTTATGAATGTAGATGTAAATGAGGCGCAGGTTCATCTCAGAGGGGAAATATCAGAAATACAGAATGAGACAGTAATGCAAAGAAATAAATTGTACCAATATGTTCAAATTGAAAACTCCAGTCCAGTACAGTTTAGTACAGATTTGTCAGAGTATTCTCAAATTAAAATGATAGCAGAAGAATTGAAAATGAAAGTTGTTAAAATATGTATTGTTCAGGAAACTGTAGATTGTTTTCAAATGTTATCATGTAATGAAATGTCATATGAATACAACAGGTTATTCATGAACAAAAATTTGAAGGTTAGGATACGGCTACGAGTAATGTTTAGCCACACACAATTTGATCCAGAAGGGTAAATAGCAATGAGATGTAAAGTAAATGCTGGATAGTTAAAGACGACTTGCAGAGAAATGTATTGGAACGTAAGAGGGTTAATTATTTATATGTCATTTGAAAAGAGAAATAAATTATATAAAAAAAAAAAAAAAAATTAAATTTTTAGTAACTGTAACAACATTTGAAAATTAAGAATGCAAAGATTGAAACTTAATATGATATTAAATTAAAAGTACGTAAATACAATTTCAAGAGTATTATTAAAATAAAGTACAAAATAACAAAAATTGGTAAATATAATTAAAAACAAATATTTATGTAGCAAATAGAACATGTGAAACAGTACTTAGATTTAAGAGATGTAAATATTTATGTAAAGGGTAAATATTTTTGGTAAAAATGTTAAACAATTAAAAAAAATCTTAAATGTATAAATTTTTGTCAACAACTTAAGAAGGTAAACAACTCTGTAACAGTAATTAAATAATTTAGGGTATAGTATTTGCTATATAAAAAAAAAAAAATTGTAATGTCAGATTAAAGTCTAAACAAATTAAACCAGAGCCAGTAAGTAGTGGCGAGATAAAACATATGTCGTGTGTTAAATGCGTGTGAAGTGTTAAGTGAAAGTGATAGCGTGTGTTCCAAGATTTAGGAGACTAAAAACACAATTATAAAATTTCCAAACAAGTTATAAATATTTATAATTATGTTTCTAGTGGGGCATATGATACGGTAATTTGTATCATAAATTACCTAAATGTAAATAATGATTGTAATATGAATATGTATTTTTATGTGACATTGATTTCAGAGGTTTATTAATTGTAATTATTATTGGTAAATAATAATATACGGCTTTACTGAAACTGTCAATAATAACGCAATAATGCAGCGATGGGGTGAGTTGTTTATCATTACCGGGAACAAGGAAGTTACGTAATGTTTCGCGCGTTTTTTCCGTTTTGAACCTTCTAGAATATTTCCTAAAGCATATGTATTCGTGGTTTTCATTGGATATTAAAATAGACGCTAATGTTGGCGCGTTTTATTAGCCAATAGCAGTTCATTTATAATCTTTAGGCATGTCGAGGAGTGGGAGTATATAAGCCAGGTCCGAGGTAGATCGCCCCGCAGTTCAACAAAATTCTCAATACCTTACACGTCGGTCGCCCAGTTCATCAAAATTTCTAGCACGTTACAAGTTGTCTTCAGTCAGTCAGTTCGTCATAAGTTACGCGCAGCAGAATTATGAGAATCTAAAGTATTATACAGTTAAATATACACAAAGTTGAAGTACGTGAGTTAAAAGTGAGAAGTTATTACAAACAGTTTCAGTTTGGCGAGTATCCAGATCAATATGTAAAAGTGTTTGTGAACGTGTTCGGCAATAAAAGTTATAAAACCAATTTCTTCATTAAGTATAATTTCTGGATAAAAGATTCCTTTCCGATTCACACCCTGCAAGAGATAAATGTTCGACCTAAATAGCTAGCTGGAGGACATTTAAAGTGAATTATTTCAAAACTGATGCAAATTGCTACATCAGATGGAGCTACAAACCAAACAAACGAATGACGTCACAAGATGGCTTCAACACTGATGTAAACAGCATTACGTGAGAAACATTATTCACTCGCAAATTGGCTTCCACAACGTGGAACAAACAAATAAAAACATATCACATAAACAAGCATCTACCGTTACAATAAGCAGATAGATGTAGGGGAAGTGAGGGAACAAATTAATAGATTGAAAAGGGACAAAGCATGCGGTATTGATGGCATACCAGGGGAGTTTGGAAAGCTTGGAGTCTAAATGAAAATCAATTAGAATTGCTGGTTAGAATATTAAATGCAATCTTTGAAGGGGGGAATGTTCCTAGGAGTTGGAAAACAGCAATAGTGGTGCCAATATTTAAGAATAAAGGGGAGGTGGATAACCCAGAAAATTATAGGGGGATTAGTTTGTTATCAGTGTTAGGTAAAGTTTATACAGAGGTTTTGGCTGAAAGAGTGCAAAGTTGGGTGGAGCAAGAGGGAAAAGTATCTGATCTACAGGTGGGATTTCGGAAAAACAAGAGAGCAATAGACAATATTTTTATAATATCTTCAATGGTAAATAAATATTTATCAAACAAAAGGGGAAGATTGTATATCTTATTTGTTGATTTAGAAAAAGCTTTCGACACAATAAATAGGGAAGCCTTATGGACCAAATTGGGTATGAAAAGAATGAGTAACAAGTGTATGAAAATAATGATTTTTGTATAAGATTTTATAAAAATGTAAGGACGAAGGAGATTAAAAATTGTATAGGTTTAAGGCAAGGCTGCAAGTTAAGCTCTATATTATTTAATTTGTTCATTGACGATATTCTAGAGATAATTAAATTTGAAAATAGCCACTCTCCAATAATTAGGAATGAGAAGATACCAGGGTTACTATTCGCAGATGATTTGGTTGCAGGATCAATAACCACTGTGGGATTAAACAAAGTAATTGGAGCAATAGAGAGTTTTTGTAACAAGTGGAGTCTTAGGGTTAATACAAGAAAAACAAAAATAATGGTATTTAAAAACGGTAATAAGTTGAGAAAGGACGAAAAATGGAGTTGGAAAGGTAAGGAAATTGAGGTTGTCAGAAATTTTGATTATCTGGGAGTAAGACTAAGTAGCAACGGTAGATGGGGAGAACAAAAGAAACAGGCTTTAACAAAAGGAAAAGTGGCAATGAAAGTTATTAGAGCATGTTTGATAAAATACCTGGGATGCACGTAAAATGGATAGAAAGAGTATATGGAGCAGTAGTTGAGGCAAAAATGCTGTATGGTGCAAAGATTTGGGGTATTGAGGAGGGGTGGGAACAGGTAAATAAAGTGCATAGGAGCTTTTGTAAAATAATTCTGGGTCTACCAAGAGCCTCACCTAATGGGGTTGCACAAATGGAGTTAGGGAGATTTGGTTGTAAGGCGAAAATTATTGAAAGAATAGTGAAATATTGGTTGAGAATTGAGAAATCAGAGAATAATAATATTTTAAAACAATGTTTGGAGGTTCAGTGCAAGTAAAATAAAGAGGATACTTGGTATAAGCGCCTAGAAGCAATTCTCAATGAAATAGGGTGTGGGGATATTTGGAAATATAGTCAATCACGTGAGAAGGGATGTTGGAAAAGAGTTAGATTGAGGATTGAAGATATGGAAAGACAGGAAATAATTGGTAGTTTTAATTCAAAAAGATCATTACATGCATATATAGAGATTAAAAGGACATGGGAAAGAGAAAACTATGTTGATGTTTGTAATAAAATAGCAAGAGAGGGCTTTGCATGGGCTAGGTCAGGGGTGGTGAGGTTAAAAGGCATAGGAGAAGGAGAAAATGAAAGTAAATGGCCATTATGTAATAGCAAATTTAACAATTACTGGCATTTAATGTTAGAATGTGAAGGAACAATGAATATGAGGAAAAAATTACAAAGAAACAATTGGTCTAGATTACCAAATGAAATTATAGGTAAAAGGTTGTTAAGAGTTAAATTCAAGGAAAGTTTATTTGAAATAGGAAAATATTTAGGTGTAGTGAGAAATGGTTGAAAAAAAAAATTAGAAATAGGTAATAGAAAGAAAATGTAGATTGTTGAATCATAAATTAAATAGGACCCAATGACTCAACAACCATGGTGTTGGATGTTTGCGGGCCCTTAGTAATGCAACAACTTAGTGAAAATGATATGTAAAGGGTAACGTGTAGAGATAAAATTATGTATGTATAGTAGAGGCTTTTAGAGTGGAAAGAAGAATTGGAGAGAGAATGATAATTGTCAAATTAATGCAATGTATAATATACTAAAGAATGCAAAGAAACAAAAAGAGACTAATATGTTTATTAACAAAGATCTGACATAACCAAAGAGTAAAGAAATACGAGTTAATCCAACAGATGAAAGAAGCAATAGTCACAGGCAAGAGAGCATATATTAAGAACATGAAACTTAGGATAGCAGGAGAGGAAGTGAAAGATGACAGCAAAAATGGTGCAATGGAATAATAGACAGGCAAGGAGATCATTTAAGCAGAACGAGAAGGATAAGGCAGGAAACAGAATCAATATACCACAGCATAATAGGTGCGGAAGTCCAAATTTTGAGGAAATGATGGCTGAACACGTGGATGTATGAAGAAGCGCTCGGCAAAGTGATCAAGGTCATGGAGAGGAACAGCTGGGGCCGATGACGTCACGCAGGAGAATTTCACCAGAGAAGAACTGGGCGTAAATCAGCTGACCGGAGAGAGATGCAGAGAAGAAGCAACACCTGAAGCAGTAATGATGTCAACAAAGGGGAAAGAGGCGGTGACATTAGGAGGAGGAGCCAATGGAGGGACATCACCCAGAAAAGTAGTGTCACCGAGAAGAAGGGAAGTAATAGCGGCACGTAATTTGGTGTTGGAGAGAAAGAAGGTATGGCAACCGAGTAGTGGGGAGTACACAGAAGGGAAAGAAGATAGCATCATATTCATCTGAACATGGCAGTATTTTAGTTTTGGGTAGAAGCAGGGATACAATTAAGGAGCAAAAAGCACTAGAACCATTTAGATTCAGATCAGACTCGCAATAGGGAAGAGAAAATATAAGAAGGCCTGGATTCTGGAACTGTGAGAGAATTTAAAAAAAAAAAAAAAAAAAAAAAAATATGCAGGGAGTTTAAATTAGATAATTACGAAATTTGACTAGCTTGCGGTAGAAAGGGGTTAAAAGAGGATCAGATTTTAGGTAAGAATTTTATGCAAAAGAATTTGAGTATGTAGGGATAAAATGAGATATGTTAGCAAGAAAGGAGAGGGCATCTGGAGGTATACACTTCTTCTTCGTAAAGAAGATGAGTAAAGGCGTCAAAGAAACTTGGTCAAATGTAAATAAGGTATAGAAAGTTATAAAATCAATGTATATACAACCAGGAGATTGGATGGAATATTTCAATGAATTGTACAGGGAGGATAAGAGCAAAAAAAAGAGATAGGAATTTGGGAAATAAGTAATAACTATGTAGATATGCTGGAGATGAAATAAGAAGTGATATTTAAATGCCAAGGGTCAGAAGTTTGGAGAAAACAGCAAGATAGATAGAAATATAGCAGTATTGGAAATGTTTTAAAAAGACAGTAAGAAGATTGGACAATTCTTAAATAAGGTGAAAAATAAATGGGTATGGGCAGTAAATATAATATAATCAATTTTGTATGCATAATGGATGTCTACTGAAATAAAGTGGCCAGGGCCAAATTTTCAGTAGGCAACACTATATATTGTAATACTTAGCACTAAATAAAGAAATAAAAAAATAAAACAAAAAATGAAATACATAAGTTTGAAAAGTGTAAGAAGTCTAGAAGTGCACTGATCTAGGAACAAATTTTGAAATTATGCTTTTTAGGAGCTGATACAAAACCTGCAGCAATGAATATGAGTTGCCATTTGCGAGATAGCTCAGTGTAATTTGTAATTTCAGCTCTAGTGATAATGCTTCATGAATTACAATTTCTTTATTTCCTTTGTTAGTTTCCCAAGCAAAAAGCTGAACTGCTCCAAAATCATTGTTAAATGACTGTAGTAACTTTTTGAAACCTCTACAACAATTTCCTTCAACAAAATTGCAGAGCACCTAAAAAGAACCTTCTCTGAATCCAGCATCTCATCCATATTTGTCTCTTTCATTTTTTAAGGCCACCAGTAATATTTCTGCTACTACTTTAGCTGCTACAATACTTTGACCATCCATTTTTACAAACTACTTCCGCAGAAAGATGTTAACACTACAGTATACACAAGTGTCACCATGTAAACAACATCTTCTGCAATAGTGTCCCAAAAATGATTCCAAGAAACTAGTTGTCAAATGCTAAGCTAATGCCCACTTCATTTCTAGCTTCATAAATAATCCATCCAAGCAGCTGTTCCAAAAAGGTAACTCAACTTCTAAAATAAGAGAAAACCATACAAATGATAATTGCTTTAAATTGCAGTGGATGTCTGCTCATTGTGGCATTCAGCATAATAAATATATGTACTCTCTTACAAAGAAAGGCACCATGCTGTTAACATATCATTCCACAAAATTAGTCATAAATAATACCATTAAAAACAATTAGAGGAAAAATTTAGAACCAAAAATTGCAATAAATATTTGTATTCCTGAATTATCAAGACTGATAACTGGACATGATCATCTGCACAAACTTGACTTATACCCTTAACTTAATGTGTACTTTGTTCATTAAAAGTGGTATCCCTGAATTAATAACACTGATGACTGATGAATGCACATGATCATCTGCACAAGCTTGACTTATACCCTTCACTTAATGTGTACTTTGTTCATTAAAACTGGTATCCTTGAACTAGTAACACTGCTGACTACACAGGATCATCTGCACAACCTTGACTTATACTCTTCACTTAATGTGTACTTTGTTCATTAAAAGTGCTATCCCTGAATTAGTAACACTGATGAACGCACATGATCATCTGCACAAACTGGACTTATACCCTTCACTTAATGTGTACTTTGTTCATTAAAACTGGTATCCTTGAATTAGTAACACTGATGAACGCACATGATCATCTGCACAAGCTTGACTTATACTCTTCACTTAATGTGTACTTTGTTCATTAAAAGTGCTATCCCTGAATTAGTAACACTGATGAATGCACATGATCATCTGCACAAACTGGACTTATACCCTTCACTTAATGTGTACTTTGTTCATTAAAACTGGTATCCTTGAATTAGTAACACTGCTGACTACACATGATCATCTGCACAAAATTGACTTACACCTTTCACTTAATGTGTACTTTGTTCATTAAAACTGGTATTCCTGAATTAGAAACACTGTTGACTGTACAAGATCTACACAAACTTGACTTATACCCTTCACTTAATGTGTACTTTGCAATCAAGAAACTCAAACATGGGTAAGTGTTTGGTACTAATCTCAGCTCATCTGGATTCAACACCAAGCAAGAAGATGGAGATCATCAAAGTGTCTAGGCATTACATGCCAATATTACTTCAGACATAATCTGTACTTTATGGAAAATAAAAATAGTTTTAGTAATAAATACTTAATTTTAAATTGCCACTCCACCATAGATAAATGAGGGCATTGCTAATCATTCACAGAGATTATGTACGGATTTCATTGCCAGGATGACATGCAGGTGCAACCTCCTCTGCCTGAGTGGTTGGGGTTAGTACGCTTGCAGAGACTTTGCTGTGCCCAAAAACATCAAGCAGTCACCAAAGAACTAATTTACATATTTCAGCAACCAATATTTCATCCAGAAAGAAGATAAAACTTATTTTTCAAAGTGTTCCGAAATTAAATTGAGTTTTATTTATGGACACTCTTTAACTACTATGGTTCTTAGTGTCCCATTCTATATTGGTCATGAAAGACTGGAAACTTTGCTCAGAGGCCTCTTTATCAGGCTTGAGGTTCTTTTATGTGCTGTAACTGTACAATGGGACCACCGGCTTTACTTCCCTTCCAAAAAAAGCCATGCTAAGGACTTTTAAACCCAAAAAAAATCCATTGTCCTCTGCCAGGTTTGAACCCGTGACCTGAACTAGTCAAAGTGTGCTGAAAGGATATAAGGGAATATTGAAGTTGAATCTTTAAAAAACATTGTCACCATTTTTAATGCTCCCCATATGGCCTATGACCTTCGGGGAATACCTCATTGTACCATACAATAAACTGGACCCATTTCTGAGGTGGAGGCACCCAGTAGTAGGGTGATGATAATGATGGCAGTGGAATGAGAGGACCTACAGCTTTTATTGTGGACTCCTAACCACATTGGGGTCCTTGGGGATACTTCACATGAGCAAGTCAGAGGTGAAGGTGTCTCCAGGTTCAACTTAAAATCACCACCCCAGGGCTGGGAATTGAACCCTGGACCCTCAGTATAAGAGCCAGAAATGAAACCAGTGCACTACCCTGACAGCCTAACGAAACATTGTAATAGAAAAAAATATATTCTGATTTGTTACATTACACGAGTTTCTCTACCCACTCTTCAATGAACTATTCTTACAAAAGCTAATTATTTTAATCAGATAAACATTTTCAGAAATTGTTTTACTACACACATCATTGTAGGTACAAGGTGGATACAATAGGCTTAAATGAGTCAATTATTTTAAAACTGAGTCGCTATGTAATGGCTTGAAATTCCTTTCTCTTTGTGTGACCATGAGGAAAACATAAAGAAAGAAAAGAAAAATATGAATATAGGCTTAGCAGTTGAAAAAAAGATGTTAGTATACAGTATTTGACAATTCAAATTAATAACAAAGAATCTCAGAAATGGTCAGTGCCGTTCAGAATAAAGAGGACTTCACAGACTCCTCACAGCAAATTCAAGACACATATTTTGTTTCATGTGCAAATATGATAACATATGGTATTTCAATTAGAAAATAACAAATACAAAGTGTGAACATTGAAATACATATAAAATAGTAAAGAGCACAGAGGTTAAGTTTTATAAAGTGATGTCTGTACCTGTTTGGACACTGAATTGATCAGAGAAGAGACACATGCCCAAGCAAACAAGTCAACAAAGGACTTAAACATATTTAACATTGTAGAGAGAATAAACTAATTACAGATTAACTAGTTTGAACACATATAGACTGCCATCTGTTTCAATTAACTATAAATCAAAAGGATTCAGGAACACAGGAAGACAGATGGACAGATCAATTCTCTTGATTGGAAACCTAAGCCCATGAAGCAGAACAAGAAAAAAACTACAACAATTTTTCCATGTAAAGTAAAGGGTAGTGGTATCTAACCAACTTTTTTGTTTTTGAGTTACACTCTCTTGCTCTCTGTCCTTTTTTTAAACATGCATTTTTTTGAATTCAGAGTTCTCAAAACATGTATTTCCCATGTAATTTCCATAACAATTTTTTTAGTACAATACTTCCTTTACTTACTATATGTAAGTAGTAAGAAAAACCTTCATGTGTTACATTCTTATTACTTTCTCTACACTCTATAATTTATTAATGGATGTAAAAACTATTCTTACAAAAGCTTGCTTCATTTTAATCCACATAAATATTTGCAGAAATAGCTATATTACATGTTTCATTATGGATACAAAGAGAACAGCAACAGTCAAATGTATAAGTACTGAATGCTATATACTGGCCTTAAAATTCCATACTGTTTCCATGACATCACAAGAAACAAATGAATGTTGATAGGACTTCAAAAGAATGACCAACCACTAACAATTTGCACCATTAATGACTGATGCCACAAAAAAGTAATTTGAAATAAGTTGTGTGTTTTAAATAGATCTACATTTTTGTGCACTACATTTTCATCTATTGCTTAATGTTTACCAGTTATACAAGACCATACAAAATTCCTTACGAATGAAGAGGACTTCACAAGCTATTCCCAGAAAATTCAAAATATATATTTTATTTGCCATGTAAATATCTTTAGTATATGGTATTTCAATCAAAATTGTTAAAGCCATTTTTCAGAAAATAAAAAAATTTGAAATATGTTTCATGTAAATGGTAGTTTACGATGAGGGATTTTTTGGAAATCTTGTGTCGTATCTTTGGAAGGTAATGAACCTAAATAACAAGTTTGATATTTACCTGACTTTTTGTTTTTGAGTTATGGCACGCACGCGCACGCGCACGCGCACGCACACACACACACACACACACACACACACACACACACAGGCCCTTTTCCAAAAAGGCATTTTTTTTTATTCAAGGAGCCTCAAAATGTGCATTTTCAGTCAAATCTCAGTATAAAATATTTGGTAGAAATACATGGTAGAGTAAGTAAAAAGACTATATTAAATTGTGCCAAAAAGGCCTCTCAATATGAGTGCCCAAAAGAATTTAAGAAATTTTGTTGCACTTTACAATACACTGTTATGGAATATAATTCATCTTTGAATGTTAGAACTAACTGGCTTCACAGGTGACTTTCTAAATCTCAAATGACAATTTATTTAATTTAATTATTCCCTCCATTTACACTACTGTTAATCTTTTTATGCCTTATTGTAATGCCCTATCATATTTGTGTTAATAAACTAAAAATCCCCTGATATTCAAAGAAATGGCTGCCACTGCCACTACTACTGAAGATGTTATTTGGTAAAATTTGAAAGCACTTACTAACTCTGGGGAAATTTCTTCAGAAAGCATTTTGTTTTCTACTTGCAGATGAACACAAAACTTTAATGACAGAATTTCTCTCTAAAACACCGCACAATCCATTTAATTTTCCTGCATATTTTAAAGGAGCACTCTGAACCTCAATGAGAAATGATATGAGTGTCTCCATAATAAACACACTATTGTAACGCATTGGCTATGGCCAAGGTTATTGGGAAGTTGGAATAAACAAAAATAAGTACCACTCGCCAGGGTAAATACCTGGTGCACTATTGGCAGATAACCAGAACCTTCTGGAAGTTTCTTTCCCCTCCTCCAGAACACATGTCAAAATAGTTTTAGAATGTTCTGTGGAGGATTCCACTAGCTATATACACAAGCGTTCTCTTGAGAGAGAGCTGAGTTGAGTTGGGTCAGTCAGTCAGTGAACGAGCGAGTTGGCAGGTGAGTTTCCCTGCAGCTTCAAGTGCGATTTTCCAAGTGAGTTTGTGGCAACTGCTGTGGTGTGCATTGGGTACTGCTGCAAAGCGAGGATTGTGGAGGTCTTGTGGTCAACTCCCCAGCAAGTGAAACGTCCGGAAGAGAAGGCTATGTCACAAGAAAGCGAAGTAATGGGAAAGTGAACTAATTGACCTTAGTGAAGTGAACTCCCAATGAAGTTAAACTAGATGAATCAACTAAACAGTCATGTTGAGAACTTAGTCAAAACACTGAACAAAGTCACACTGGTGTCAGCAGTGGGATAAAAAAAAACCTGTTGCCTTACATTCACATGACTTTCTCTACCTTCTATTGCTTATTTGTGGGTATACAAACTATTCTTACTAAACTTATTTTTCTATCTACTAGATTTTAATCAAATAAACCTTTGCAGAAATAGCTACATTACACACTTCCTTGCATATACAAAGGGAACAGTGATAGTCAAATGTTTAAGAACTGGATGCTATATGCTGGCCTTAAAATTCCATACTATTTTCATGACATCACGGGAAACAGAACTTAACGAGAATGACCAAGTAATGAACAATTCAAACCATTAATAACAGAAATGGCTTATGCCACAAAAAAAGTTATTTGGAATAAACTGTGTGTTTTAAAGAGATCTACTTTTTTTTTTTTTGTAGTAAGTTTTTGTCTATCACTTAATGTTTACCAATTATACAAGATTATATAAAATTTCTTCCAAATGAAGAGGACTTCATACACTATCCCCAGAAAATTCAAGATGTGCATTTTATTTATTATGTAAATATCTTAAATATATGGTATTTTAATCAAAATCATTAAGAGCCATTTTTTAGAAAATAAAAAATTTCGGAAAATGTTGCATGCAAAGGATAGTTGGAGTGGGGAGATTTTCTTGAAAATCTTCATGTCGCATATTTGGAACATACTGAACTTAAATACCACGTTGGGTATTTATTTGACTTTTCGTTTTTGAGTTATACTGTTTACAGACACACAAACACACATATGTAACTTTTTCTAAAAATGATTTTTCTGGAGGTTCAGGTGGCCTCAAAACATATATTTCCGGCAAAATTTTGACATCAAATTTTTGGGTGGAATACAATACTTCTCCTACTCACTATATGTAGTAGCTAAAGTAAAAAGTCAAGATGGAGGAAATGTTTAAAAAATTATTGCTGAAATGGAGGAAAAAATTCTAAGTGACAGTAAATCTGACATGGAAGATGATATCAATGCAAGGAGAAGTGTCTAGATCAGCAAGGAAAATGGGTAGATGGGCCAACGAAAGAAAACAAGAGGATAATACAGGCAGCAATGGACAAGCATCTGGATCACCAGACAACAGAGAGTGCTGCACCCCTACGCCAAATCAGGTGCAATCTGAAATTGGTTGGGACAAGAAGACCTTGAGGAGGGAGCAACTAGAGGATTGAGACATAGGGCCGATCATGAAGGGTAAAGAATCTGGCTTACGACCACATGGGCAAATGTTTATTCCAGAGGCCCAACCTATGAGAGTTATTAAGACACGGTGGGACTTCATAATGGTCAGGAATGGTGTATCGAAGAGAGTGTGGGAGTTCATAGCCAGAAGAACTAGGATGGAACAGCTGGTACTCCCAAAGAAATCGGTGAAGGAAGTTCTCAAGGAAACCCATGCCAACACTACCAGGAGGCACCTGGAGGCGAACAAGACCTTGATGAGGCTAAGTCACCGATTCTATTGGTTGCATTTGGAGAGATGTGGAGAGGTGGACCCCACCTTGCGACATCCGTAACACAGGTCCTGGGCCCCCGTCACACATTTGGTGTCAACTCCAAGGGAAGCTGGTGGTAGTTCGTTGTGCTCGTCTTGCTGCAGATGGTGGAGTGAGAAGGGAGCTGTGTGGCACAGCACCTATGGCTCAAGGTTATCGGGAGGTCAGCGCTTGGCAGTTGGAATAAACAATAAGTACCGCTTGCCTGCGTAAACACCAGATGCACTATCAGCAGATAACTAGAACCTTCTGGAAGTTTCTTCCCCCCTTCAGAGTGTGTGTCAAAATAGTTCTATAATGTTTTGTAGAAGATACCACTGGCTATATATGTGAGCGTTCTTGCAAAAGGAGTCAGTTAAGTTGAGTCAATCAGTGAGCAAGCAAGTTAGCGAATGGTTTCTGGTGTGCGCCATCAAAAGCAATTCCTCAGAGAGTGCATTTCTGAAAATTCTTCTTAGTAACAGGCATACTACTATTGTTAAATAGAATTTTAAAACAAACGCACACATATTTTTTGTCATAAAAAAGCGTATAGAGAAATTAAAAAACTTTTTAGAAAAAGTTACATGTGTGTGTGTGTGTGTGTGTGTCTGTAAACAGTATAACTCAAAAACGAAAAGTCAAATAAATATCAAACTTGGTATTTAAGTTCAGTATGTTCCAAATATGCGACATGAAGATTTTCAAGAAAATCCCCCCACTCCAACTACCCTTTGCATGCAACATTTTTCGAAATTTTTTATCTTCTAAAAATGGCTCTTAATGATTTTGATTAAAATACCATATATTTAAGATATTTACATAATAAATAAAATGCATATCTTGAATTTTCTGGGGATAGTGTATGAAGTCCTCTTCATTTGGAAGGAATTTTATATAAATAGACAATTTTTCTTTAAAATTGTTTGATTTGTCATGGACTGACTCATATAGGGTAATTCAACCCTTCTTTATGGCTCTTTCTACCAGTGATCAACTGGAAAAGAAGCTGAAGCACCTTTGTTTAGATCACAAATATTATCAGAAGTCCCTTCAGTTCTAAAATTAAAAGCATCACTGATTAAAACAGCTTGCAAATCTACTGTCAATGAACACAGTTCTTTGACAATCCCGAAGATGTACTTAATTGTCCCTATTAGAGTGGCCAAACCTGAGAGATCATTTCTTAAATTATGTAAAACTGATCAAAAACTAACTTAGAAGTTCTATGACTCAAGAACATCTAAATGGTTTGTCTCCATTGTAAATAGAAAACAAAGGATTAATGCTGATGAAAACAATGATTTCTTTGCCAATATAGAATTCAGAAACATCTTCACATCTCAAGTTTAACCATGTTTTTACTGTTGAATAAATAATTTCATTTCCGAGATCAAGAAAAGTTGGACTTCATGCTTTATTTAATTTTAGTCTTTTTCTTTTTATTAATTTAAATTGTCCTTTAAAATTCTATTACATTTACTACAATAATGTCTACTACTGATGTAGTTGAATAATATTATCTATTTCAATGTTATAAAAAGTTTAATTTTTTCATGCTTCCACTACATTATTTTGATTTTGATAAGTTTATGGTTATTTTAGTAACATTTTATTATTTGTAACCATTATTCTTCAAGTTTGTAAAACTATACATAACGGTATATGTATTCTTAAATTTTATTTTATATATATATATATAAATAAGACATAAAACTCTTGAATTCACGTTTGGAAATTTGTAGGGGAACACCTACCCATAACCAATAATGTATTGTGATGCAGGGGCTATAGCCCAAGGTTATTGGGAGGTCATCACCGAGCAGTCCAAGTAAACAACGATAAGGCCGCTTGCCAGCGTTAACATCAGGAATGCTTCTGGAAGCTTTATCTCCCCCTCCTCCAGAAAGTGCATCAAAGTAGTTCTGGAAGGTTCCTCTGCCTATATAAGGGAGCACTCTTGCAGGCAGCGAGGCAGTGTGCATCGAATTGCAGCAGTGGCAACATCAGTCATGAGTTGAGTGCGAGGTGAGAAGTGGCGACAGTAAAGTGAGTTGCGAGAGTCAGTGCATGTCGAGTTATGTGGCAAGTGCAAGTCGAGTGGCGACAGCAAAGTTCAGAGGATGATGGATTTTTTTGGAGGTAAAAATCCTTGGAATGGCTTCCTTTGGAAGGGAAGTAAAGCCGGTGGTCTGTGTCATAGATTTATGGCACGTAAAAGAACCTCAAGCCTGATAAAGAGGCCTCTGAGCAAAATTACGGTCTTTCATGCCCAGTATAGAATGGGACACTCAGAACCACAGCAGTTAAAGAGCATCCACAAATAAAACTCAAATTATGACTTTCATCAGCCAGTGTGAGGTGAGGAGTCACAAGTTGTATTGGTCAACGAGCGAGTTGGTGACGGCTTCTGTGATGTGTAGCTAGTGCTATCGCAGAGCGACAATTGTGGAGGGCTTGTGTTCAACTCCTGAGTGAAATTAAAATTAAATTGAGTTTTATTTATGGACACTCTTTAACTGCTGGGGTCCTTAGCATTCCATTCTATATTGTGCGTGAAAGACCAGTAATTTTGCTCAGAGGCCTCTTTATCAGGCTTGAGGTTCTTTTATGCGCCATAAATCTATGACACAGGACCACTGGATTTACTTCCCTTCTGAAGGAAGCCATGCTAAGGATTTTTATGCCAGAAAAAATCCATCACCCTCCGCCGGGTTTGAACTCATGACCTTGGCAGCTAGAAGTAACCACTATACCACAGAGGACAACTCCTGAGTGAAGTGAACCATTCGCCATTAACAGGCTGCGTCACGAAGGAAGGTAAGCACCAGAAAATAGAACTGTTTACTTAGTGAAGTGAGCTACATTAAAACCGTGACAATAAGAACTGAGTAAAAAGTGAGTTGAAAAATTGGAACAAGTCACAGTATACACAGGTAAATAATCAAGACTGTAAATAGTATATATTATAAAAGATCAGAATTTTCATGTACATAATAATATTGCAAAAACCGATAACCACGGAAACACGAGCTAGCAATTTGGGAACAATTAGCAAGTGAACCTTGTAGCACATGAGTTGGCATGTAATCAAATCCACTTAGGTTTCTTTTTCTCGTGTGTATATCAAGATTGTGCATTATATATAGGGCTTCAAGTTTTACAATAATCACCAACACAGTTGTACCCTTATTTAAACAATAGTGACTGACAATTTATGGTCTTTTTACCTATCAAGATTATCTGTTCTCCACTGAAACTTCAAATGCACTGCAACTACAAATATAATTTCAGTCAAACCCAGCACCACATAGTGAACTTGCCCTCAGGTTCTTTGGAAACCTGCAGGAATGTAATCTAGCGAATCTCGGCTGATGATGGAGACAACAGTCCCCCGAAACATGTTCCATCAACCTTTTATAGCCTGGTGCAGCATACGCATTGCATGTTTTGTTTAACGTTTTAATGGGCTTTTTCTTCTAATTTCATCTTATTGTAACCTTCAGCAATAAAATTAAGCTATTTAAGGCATTTTATATTGTACATTTTTTTTCAATAAAGCTGCTTTTTTAAATACTAATAAGCAAAATCCATGCAACTGCAGTCAAATATAACTACGTTAGAATCCAAGTATGCCATCACACTGGTTATTTTACTTGGGCCCTTCCTGTCTACCACAAGCACATTTGACTGCAGTCGCTGGGACTCGAACTCATGACATTTGACTTTTAATGGATGGCCAGTCCATTTTGTCTCGCTCTATAATGATCACAGCTATTGGAATTGCTTTGGTTGTGGTAACGGCGAAAGGGATACAAAAGACGGTGAGAAGTTCTGGTGTAGAAAGTAAAAATGTAATACAGGGCAGATCATGACTTTCTTTGTCACTCTTGGAAGTGGACCCAGCATCAGCACTTGTTATTCCTGATGAACAGGGTTTGCTACAGTCAGTCTCTCTCTGTCTTCAAGGGCATGGTCACATTGCGCTGCTCTGTTGGTGAACGTCTCAGTTGAAGATTGGGCTTAATATGGCACTACAAAAGTTAACATTACAACAACGATTCATCTTGTCAAATGTTACTTCAAGAAGAGGAATTGTGAAAAAGTGCTACGACATTTTGTAATGAAATTTCCTGGTGTTTCCATTCCATATCAGACCACTATAGTAAACCTCATAAAAAATTTTACAGAAAAGGGGTCAATCCTGAATACATGTGAAAAGGAATTAAATTAAGTTTTATTTATGATGCTCTTTAACTGCTGTCGTCTTTAGCGTCCCATTCTATATTGCACATGAAAGACTGGTAATTTTGCTCAGAGGCCTCTTTATCAGGCTTGAGGTGCTTTTATGAGCCATAAATCTACAACACAGGAATACCAGCTTTACTTCCCTTCTGAAGGAAGCCATGCTAAGGTTTTTACGCCCGAAAAAATCCATCACTCTCCACCAGGTTTGAACCCAGGACCTTGGGAACTAGAGACTAGCAGGTAACCACTACACCACGGAGGACAACAAATGTGAAAGAGGCCCCCACAAGTACTTACTGAGGAAAACTCAATGAGATAGGAGAAGGATTAAACAGAACATTCTACTTGCAAAACTCTCTGCCACCTCATAAGAAATGGGTGTTTTGAAACCACAGCACTTAGATCCACTAAACTTCTTATGTTTAAACCATACAGTGACAATAGTGCATGAATTACTGTCCAGAGATATTGTGACTCTGCGAATTTCTGTAACTGGGTTTTACAGTGTTGCCAATGGTGTTGTGAATACCAAGTTTATTGTTTCATTGACAAAGCACAGTTTCACTTACATGAGCATGTTAGATACTGGAGTACCCATAGTGCAGTGTTTACCATGCTAGCCTCTAGTTCCCGAGGTCGTGGGTTCAAACCACAATGTAGGGCGATGGATTTTTTCAGGCGTAAAAATCCTTAGTATGGCTTCCTTCAGAAGGGATGTAAAGTCAGTGGTCCCATGTTGTAGATTTACAGCACATAAAAGATCCTCAAGGCTGATAAAGAGGCCTCTGAGCAAAGTTTCTGGTCTTTCACACCAATATAGAATGGGATGCTAAGGACCACAGCATTTAAAGAGCATCCATAAATAAAACTCAATTTAATTTTAATTTTGGAGTTCAGAAAATCCTCATCTCATTCCTTTACATAATGAGATAGAGTGTATACTGCCTTCAAGGTTTAAAATTCCAGTATTTCCAGGCAATTTTTGACAAAATGCCAGTACTGTGTCAAGCCAATTGCATTTATTCAATTTTTGGAGCTTAACATCTTTACTGTTTTATTTGTTTCACAGCCACAATAAGAGCTGTGATTATTACTAGCTGCCACACCACATGTTGAGCAGTTGTCTTTTTAAATCTTCAATGATGATTTAATTAAATTTACTCTCCGTACTCTTTATGAAATTATTGTAGAATGATCTAGAACTTAGAACTGAAATGTCATAAAACACCCACACTATCATAATAATGGACCAAAAATTCACTTATATTTACAGGAATGGGAATGAAATATCAGCAGATTTTGTATTTCTTATGTTAGTTTTCCCCCACAACACTCTTCAAAATTTGGAAAATGTTCTATAGCCTGTAACAAAAAAGTCAGGGTTGAAGGATTATACAAATGTCTGAGTTATTTTTATACAGGATGAAAAATTATGAAACAATAGATATCACGCAAAACAATAACATTCAAAAAATACTCATTTCGTTAACAAGGTCTTCCAAGAACCAATCACCTGAAAATTTAATCTGAAATAAATCAATATTATATGCATATTTCATCCAATTTTTCCAGTACGTAATCACTAATTCTAGCATTTTCAGTATCAGTAGACACCCTGTGAGAAGATTGGCATATACTGCTCTATAACTTCTTTGAGCTGCCTACAATGCATCTAGCTCTCCCCAACTCCTCCAGATGGCAGCCTTCTTTGAGCTGCCTGCAATGCGTCTAGCTCTCCCCAACTCCTCCAGATGACAGCCTTCTTTGAGCTGCCTGCAATGCGTCTAGCTGTCCCCAACTCCTCCAGATGACAGCCTTCTTTGAGCTACCTGCAATGCGTTTAGCTCTCCCCAACTACTCCAGATGGCAGCCTTCTTTGAGCTACCTGCTATGTGTTTAGCCCTCCCCAACTACTCCAGATGGCAGCCTTCTTTGAGCTACCTGCTATGTGTTTAGCCCTCCCCAACTACTCCAGATGGCAGCCTTCTTTGAGCTACCTGCAATGTGTTTATCTCTCCCCAAGTACTCCAGATGGCAGCCTTCTTTGAGCTACCTGCAATGCGTCTAGCTCTCCCCAACTTCTCCAGATGGCAGCCTTCTTTGAGCTGCCAGCAATGTGTCTAGCTCTCCCCAACTTCTCCAGATGACAGCCTTCTTTGAGCTGCCTGCAATGTGTCTAGCTCTCCCCAACTCCTCCAGATGGCAGCCTTCTTTGAGCTGCCTGCAATGCGTCTAGCTCTCCCCAACTCCTCCAGATGGCAGCCTTCTTTGAGCTGTCTGCAATGTGTCCAGCTCTCTCCAACTCCTTCAGATGGCAGCCTTCTTTGAGCTACCTGCAATGTGTTTAGCTCTCCCCAACTCCTCCAGATGGCAGCCTTCTTTGAGCTGCCTGCAATGTGTCTAGCTCTCCCCAACTCCTTCAGATGGTAGCCTTCTTTGAGCTACCTGCAATGTGTTTAGCTCTCCCCAACTCCTCCAGATGGCAGCCTTCTTTGAGCTGCCTGCAATGTGTTTAGCTCTCCCCAACTCCTTTAGATGGTAGCCTTCTTTGAGCTGCCTGAAATGCTTCTAGCTCTCCCCAACTTCTCCAGATGGCAGCCTGCAATGCGTCTAGCTCTCCCCAACTTCTCCAGATGACAGCCTTCTTTGAGCTGCCAACAATGGCTCGAATTCTCCCCAACTTTACTGATGGTAGCCTTTTTTGAGTGACCTGCAATGGATTCAATTCTCCCAACTTTGCCAGATCATAGCCCCAATTCGAGTCACCTGTAAAGGATAGATTTCTCACAACTCCACCAGTTTAGCCTTTTTTGAGTCACTTGGAATGAATTGAATTGTCCCAACTCTACCAGATGTAGCCTTTTTTGAGTCACCTGCAATGAATCGAATTCTCCTAACTTTGCAAGATCAGTCTTTTTTGAGCTGCCTATGATGAGTCAAGTTCTCCCCAACTCCACCAGATGGTAACCCTTTTTGAATTACCTGCAATGTATCGAATACTGCCAACTCCACCAGATCGTAGTCCTTTTTGAGTTACCTGCAATGGGTCAAGTGCTCCCCAACTCCACCAGATGTAGCCTTTCTTGAGTCATCTGCGATGGGTCAAGTTCTATTAGCTCCTCCAAAGGGAAGCCATTACTGAGCCATCCAGTGGCATCATCAGATCCTCAAACTTGGAATCACTAAGGACCTAAGCATCTCTGTGACATGTCTGCCAGCTGTACCTTCACCTCATCCGTTACTTCTGGGGGTGTAGCTACAAAAGATGTGCCTTGGGTTAAGGTGAGCGAAGTATACCTCTCCATTACCTTACCATAGTACACAATATGAAGACTGCAATTAATTTTAATAGCCGACTGCTGCACACCCTGTTTACTAGGAATGACAAGTGCTAACACAGAATATCATGGACCACTACTCTGTACTATATTATTGCAAGATTGTAGCGGACACTGTTCAACAGGAATGACAAGTGCTGACACAGAGTATCATGGACCACTCTGTACTATATATTGCAAGATTGTAGCAGACATTATTCACTAGGAATGACAAGTGCTGACACAGAATATCATGAACCACTCTGTACTATATTATTGTAAGATTGTGGTAGACACTGTTCAGTATAAAACACAAGTGTTGACACAGAATATCATGGACCACTCTGTAGTATATTATTGCAAGATTGTGGTAGACACTGTTCAGTATAAAAGACAAGTGTTGACACAGAATGTCAGGGACCACTCATCATCAGCACCACCACTGCAGTCTATACAGGATTATGGTAGACACTGTTCACTATAAAAGACAAGTGTTGACACAGAATAACAGGGACCACTCATCATCATCATCATCATCATCACAATCTATACAGGATTGTGGCAGACACTGTTCACTATAAAAGACAAGTAATGACAAAGAATGTCATGGACCACTCATCATCATCATCATCATCATCATCATCACCACCACCACAATCTATACAGGATTGTGGCAAACACTGTTCAGCATAAAAGACAAGTGTTGACACAGAATGTCAGGGACCAATCATCACCACCACAATCTATACAGGATTGTGGCAAACACTGTTCAGCATAAAAGACAAGTGTTGACATAGAATGTCAGGGACCAATCATCAGCACCACAATCTATACAGGATTGTGGCAGACACTGTTCACTATAAAAGACAAGTGTTGAGCCAGAATGTCAGGGACCAATCATCAGCACCACAATCTATACAGGATTGTGGCAGACACTGTTCACTATAAAAGAGAAATGCTGACACAGAATGTCAGGGACCACTCTGTACAATAATTATTACAATGTACACAAAATAAGAGGAAATGAAAAGTCTGTGAATAACTACTCTGTGTCCAAGGATATTTACTTTCTCTACTACGTATAGTAAGTAGGGGAAGTATTGTATTCCACCCAAAAATTTGATACCGAGATTTCACAGGAAATACATGTTTTGAGACCCCACGAATAAAAAAAAGCACTTTTGGAAACATGTCCGTGTGTGTGTGTCTGTCTGTGAACAGCATAACTCAGAAATGAACATTCGGATAAATACCAAACTTGGTATTTAGGTTCAGTATCTTCCAGAGATGCGACACGAAGGTTTTCAATAAAATCCCCCCACCCCAGATTACCCTTTAAATGGAAGATTTTTCGAAAATTTTAATTTTCTAAAAAATGGCTCTAACGATTTTGATTAAAATATCATATGTTTAAGATATTTTCATGACAAATAAAATATATATCTTGAATTTTCTGGGAATGTCTCCAAAAGTATTCTTCATTGTGAACGACTTTTGCATAACTGGTAAACCATAAGAGATAGACAAACTTTTACTACACAAAAAATGTAGAGCGCGTTAAAATACACAATTTATGTCATATACATTTTTGTTGTTGAGTGAACCATTTTCGAGATATTGCTTGTTATTGCCTTAAATTTTTCAATACTAATTTTCTCAAATGGAAATTCATTATTCATTTTTTTGTTTTGAATATGCAAAGAGTATTAATCTGTGGCAAAGGGAATGGTGCTGCACCTAGCAACCAGCTATTAAGAGATATGTATGTGCTTAAAGGCTACTGTATTTCTATATTGCCCTTGTAAATATATATTCCCCTTACATCTACAAGAAAATTAGCAATAAGATAGAGTCTGCAAATGTTTATCTCGATTAACATGAAGTAGATGGAGAATAAGCGTTTGTAAAAATAGTTTGTACAAGAGTAGAGAAAGTCATGTGAGTGTAACACATCAGATTTTTTATATTATAATGGTAATTGTTGTTTTTCTGAATGTACGATTACAGTACCTTTTAGAAATGTTTAGAAAAGTAAATAAAAACATATCAAAATATGTCTTTAGCATGAATGTCAATCATCACATTGTTGACGTTATACACTCAAGAAAGGCTACTTTGGTTTCTTTATATTTCTGTAGGAACAGAATAAATGCACAGCTTCTGTGTCATCATTATCTAAGGCAGGGACATTCTGAAGACATTGTTGCCCATTCCCATTTGGAGGTAAATCGATGGAACAAATTGTACTAACTGTTCTGTCATTATCACAGACATTGTAATGATTTGTTTTATGCATTCCTTACCGAAGTGTGAGTGTAGATTAGGCAAATACTTTTCATTAGCAGGGACATTTCAGTTTATGTGGAAGTATGAACTGTTACCACCTATCCACAGTATGCAGAGAAGCATTGTTTTCCACCCAAAAATTTGCTATCAAGATTTCACTGATATATACAGACTTAACACATGAATTTAGTTTTTCTCAGATAATCTCTATCTCTCTCCTGTTGATTTTAGAGGTAAATGTTACAAGAATATTTTAAAGAACATTAAAAAAGGGATAGAACCCAAAAGCAGTAACTTTATTTATGGCTTATTTTACATAAAGTAATATGTGGTAACTTTTACTAATTCTTTACATCATTAATGTTGTTTCATTAGGGTGGACTACAACTCACTACAAGTTTGTAACAAATGAGAATCATTATTATGAGAGCTTAGATTACTCACATATCTGTCATACAAAGTAACGAAAGCTGTCAAAATTCTAATGAATCATTGCTCACAAAAAGGAGTAGTAAATAAAAAACTTTTTTAATATTCTATTCTGCTTCACATTTTAACTCTTATTACAACAGACCTGCAAGATTTTTATTTTACATAAACAGGGAGAGAGTATTAGAGAAAAACTGATTTTGCATGTTAAATCCCTATGCTCAGTGTTATGATTTCCACTCCGTATTTACTGAATCTAAAAAAAAAGCACTTTACAAAAATAATATTCATGCCTGTGTGAGAGACAGAGAGAGAAAGAACAAAACTGAATAATTGGGTAAATAGCAAATTTTGTGCTGAGTCAGACATTGCTTAAACATGCCAAGCAAAGACCTGTAACAAAATGTCCCCAGCCAAAGTACTCTATACATAGAAAAATGTTCATTATTTTTCATTTTCTCAGAAGTGGCTCTAACGGTTGAAGTATAATACATCTGGGATACTAATATGAAAAATTTAATGTATATCTTGAAATGCTTGAGAACAGCCTGTGAAGTCCTCTTCATACTAATTCAACGACTATGTTTTGAGGCTATTGAGCTTCATGGAAACTCAGCAACTTAGCTTAGTTAAAATAAATATTTTGTTGGTTAACAAGGCTATCAATTGCCAGGATCATATCGGTGTTGCTGGAGTGCCAGAATTTTGTCCCATAGGAGTTCTTTTACATGCTAGTAAATTTACTGACATGGGGCTGTTGCTTTTAAGCACACTTAAAAACACATAAAAATTTAGCTTAGTAATCTTCGATTTGACTCAATAGCTGAATTATTATAAAGGCATTTTAAGTATTTTGATTAATACTGCAACTAATGTAATATCAGTAATTAATCCTTCAGTAGCTGCACACGGACTCACAGTCCACGCAAAACTATGAGGTGAACTCCAAAACTAAAGCTCGGTGAACAATATTTAATGGATGCTAGGTCTGAATGACGTTTCATGCCTGCAGCACCGTCTACCAACTCCTGAAGAACTTACCGAGTGTTGGTGTGACACAGTAGGCGTTTACCAGTCAGTGAGAGCAGATCGCAATGGCTGCAAAAATTGTAGATCCCGCCAGTTCTGAAGTTTTGTTGGCAAAAGGATTGTCAACTGCGGACATCCACCATAAGTTATGCCTCATGTATGGACTGGACATAATGAGTGACAAACAGGTTTGACACTAGTGCCGAGAACTTTGAAATGGCCACACAAATGTGCACGATGAACAGCAGAGTGGTAGGCGCAGTATTTGGACTGATGATATTGTTGAACAAGTGAACCAAAAGCTTTGAAGTGATCGGCGTTTGACAATTAGTGGTCTGGTTGATGAATTCCCAAATGTTGCTCGAACCTCACTTTACAGGATTGTCACTGAACAGCTTGGGTATCGGAAACTTTGTGCCAGATGGGTGCCAAAACTGCTCACCGGTCAGCACAAAGAGCAACGAATGCATAGTGCATGACTGTTTTTGGAGCGCTATAGACAAGATGGAGATGGTTTGTTTTCCCACATTATTATGGGCAACGAGACATGGATAGTGTATGCCAATGCAGAATCAAAACAAGAGTCAATGCAGTGGCGCCGTTACGGTTCACCCAAACCAAAAAGGTGTAAGCAATCGCTGTACATGAATCTCAAAATTATGGCTAATGTGCTTTGGGATGAAAAGGGCGTCCTTTTGATTGATTTCATGGACCGTGGGTCAACAATTACAGCTGATGTGTACTGTGCAATGCTTACCAAACTGAGACCTGTGATCCAAAATCGATGCCGCAGGAAACTGTCGTCTTGCATGCCCGCACACCATTGCCAAAACCAAAGAGAAGGTTCCAGAGTTTCATTGGGAATTCTTTGAACATCCTCTGTGCAGTTGCAACCTGGCACCAAGCGACCATTTCCTCTTCTTGCATTTGAAATGGTGGCAGATTTCAAACCGACAATGAACTCAAGACAAGTGTTACCAACTGGTTCATGTGACACAAATAACTTCCTGTAATCAGCAGTATAACGTCATTCCTTTATTCCACTTGGGGTTGTATGCTGATGAGTAACTGCGGACTGACAGTCTCACGTGAGCAATGATGGAAATTATCTACATCGTTGCCGTTAGCAGAAATAGTAAAAGTAAGGCATTGTAGTCATACAATAACTTACTCTCAAAAGGTTTTCTTATTATTAAAGTTTTACTTTCTTAGTTGTTTCGTTACGTTCAGGTCAGTGAATTTCTTTTTTAATCTCTTTTTTGCAGAATGGATGCTTATGAAACAGAATCTGAAAGAATTAGGAATACTGTTGTTGAGATTTTGTCAGGAAGTGACCATGAAAGTTGAGGACTGTGACTGAAGCACTGTAGTAACCAATACATGTATTACTTCCTGTTTATGACATCCTTTATTACAGCATTTGTTTGTGAATTTGAAGCTCACGTATTAAGAAACTTACAATTTCAGTAGAGTTGGACAGGATTTGTTTTATAAAAAGTATGTACTTAGTTAAATTAAAATTCAAACATTGTATATTCTGTTACTTTGTTTAGTTATAAATCCATATTTTTCCTCATGCGAACTCACAGTCTGCAACAACTGCTAACAATATAAAACACTGCACAACTATTGTAGGGTTAAATAAATGTTCAAATGTTCATTCAATTTTCTACAGTTTTATATAAATGGAAAATGTGTACCTGAGGCATTTTCAAATAGATCATTCTTGGCATGTTCCTGAGTTTCCCTTTCCTGTTTTTCTTATAGCTGCAGTTATGTTATAATAAAAGTAAATCATAAACACTCCTTTACATTATCAACCAATGAAAACTTAATTTTGTTTATCACTCTAATTTTTATGCACCCAAAATATGTGTAAGTCTCGCGCTCTGTCATCAGGTATTTTGTTTTAATTATTCGTGTTTCAAAGAGATATATGGAGTATAAAGTTCTAAATTAACAATATCTTTGCGTCTCTGCAACAGAGAAGTAGTGCTTCTTTTTCCCTCACATACGTTCTCTTGCTGCCAGTAGAATGAAGCTTGAAGTCTGCAACTGAACGGCAAAGACTTATCAGGAAGGTAAGCTCATGCATTGGCTTTAATTTCATTAAGTCATTAATAATTATGAATGTTCTGCAACCTTTTAACACCACTTGTGTTCTGTTCGAACCTACATTATCAACTTCATCTTAGTTTGCCTCTTGGTAAGAAAGCATACTGTGAATCCGAAATATTTTTTTCCTAACCTTATGTTTTGCGGGAAAGCAATGGCATAACCAAGCTGAACAGTGTTCCAGAGGAAAAGACAAAAAGATTAATTTCCCTGCAATTCACACCTTCATCCCCATTCTTGTAGGGACGGAGGTGATGATTTGTTATCTTCTGATAGTGTTCATGATTTATTCTAACAAAATCCATAACCCTGATTAATCTGTTATTTCAATTAAAATAATAAGAAAATACATTAATATAAAATTAATTTTAACTTCTTAAGAGATCTTACTTAACACAAGCACTTAATAGGCACAATACACCAAAGAAAATAGGAGAAAATAATTGAAGAAGGCACCTAAGGAAACTATCAAAACCAAAAACGTAAATGAGTTGAGAAAACCAGTGCATCATTACTTCTGAGTATTTCAAGGAAAAAGAGAGCTTAAGTTACAAAATTCGGAGGAGAGCTTCTTCGAAGGAGAATCAAATTTGTCACATGTGTGAGGTATTATGATGTGTTCAGGAAGATTTTTTGTGATAATTTCTTGTCCAATTAAAAATAAAAAGCAAAACTCAAGAAGTATTTCATGGGACCAGACTTGTCACAAATTCAACAAAGAACTTCCACAAAAGTTTTTAAGGTGGTGTCAATTTGTTCTATAGCAGCTTTTTAAGAATGAAACTACAACGACTCAAAGACAGACACACTTGCTGATGCATGCAAATTTTGAGTTTCTTATCAAGAAAGCACATCCATATAATGTATTCTGGCGAAATCGGAATACTCATTGAAAATGGATCATGTGAAGTCATAAATCAGGTTTGCATGTATTGGTAGTGCTCTGTATGTTTGAACCAATTCAAAACTGATCTTCAGGATAGTTCACAAAATTAGCAAAGTATTTTGACCAGTACAGCTGATTTGTCAGAATCTCACCTCTACGCCAGATGAGGATGGAGGTGAGAGTCAATGAAACTAAATTAAAATTTCAAAACTTTATAGATAACCACAGACTTGTTAAGTAGCTGAGTAAACTCTTTCAGAGACCCCTGGACACCTAACCTCTTTGGGGAGTAAAGAAAATTATTTTTAGTGGTTGTTTGGTTTTTATTTTTTGGGAGCTAAAATGAGCAATTTATGTGAAAATGGATCACCTACAGCTCATTATACCACACAATTATATTCAAAATTGTAACGTTTAGGTTTCTTTTAAAGGTAAAAGCTTGCTACTGCAGCTAACACTTCAATGTTTATTCCAAATCTGTGATAAACGTGCAAAACCTTGTATCTCAAAATTTTATGTATTTTTAGACTTTAATGGATGGGTGTCCTCATATGACATTTATGCACCTGCAAAACTTTGTATCAAGAAAATAATTTTAAGGTGCTTAAAATCTAACTTTTCAAAAGCTAGTATTAGGCAATGATAAACACTTAAGTGGTTTTCATCAACAATTGTGCCCATGCAAAACCCTGTAACTTGCATTATCAAGTACTTACAAGCTTTTGTCTAGAGACACAATAAATTTACTATTGGTATTAAAACTGTCTTATACATACAATGTCCCTGTATGTTTTAAAATTAGTAAACAAATATAAAAAATTTAATATGTTACATTCAGATGACTTTCTCTACCCTTTATCCCTTATCAGTGAGTAAATTACTCTTACAAAAGCTTAATTTTCTAACTACTTCATTTTCGAGATAAACCTTTGTAGAAATAGCTATATTACACATTATGTTATAGATACAAAGGGAATAGCCATAGTCAAATGCTTAAGACTTGGATGCTATAAGCTGGCCTTAAAATTCCATACTCTTTCCATGACATCATGAGAAACAATTGATAAAGTAATGAACAATTCAAACTATTAATTTTCATATCTCACAAAAGCCTTATGCCACAAAAAAGTATTTGAAATAAAGGGATCTACATTTTTTGTGTAGTGCATTTTCATCTATCACTTACCTACTATTTACCAGTTATACAAAATTCCTTCCGTATGAAGACTCCATAGGCTATTCCCAGAAAATTCAAGATATGTATGTTATTTGTCATTTAATATCTTTAATATGACATTTTTATCAAAATCATTTGCCATTTTTTTAGAAAATAAAAAATTTTGAAAAATGTACCATGTAAAGGGTACTTTGGGGTTGGGGGATTTTTTTGAAAATATGTGTGTTGCATCTTTGGAAGCCACTAAACTTAAATACCAAGTTTGGAGTTTCACTAAGTTTTCGTTTTTGAGTTATGCTGTTAACACACACAGACCTTTCTTATAAAAATGTTTTTTTGGTTTCAGTGGGCCTCGAAACATATATTTCTAGTGAAATTTTAGTATCAATTTTTTCCAATATCTTCTCTACCTTCTAGGTACATGGTAGAGAAAGTAATTTGTGAAATGAAAGCTAACTATGGTAAACTGACCAGGCCACTGTGGCCAGATAGCTAATCAACAATAACAGCACCCGCACCGATTCCAGTAATATTTCCTCATACTTTAGTATCAGTTACGTATACTAGTACTTTGCACTGTTAGCTGCAACGAGCTATGAAACACAATGATGAGCACTTTTGACAGATCATAAAGGAGAAAATGAGGTAACTGATCAGTTATTAAAACATGCTCCAATAGGTATAGGATATTCCATTGGTAACAAAACAAGATTTAAGTAATTTGGAGTTTTATGTGCAAAAGGATGCCAACATCAAACTTTTAGAAACCACTGACTTATCCCTAGCAGCAAATGCAGAAGAAATAAATACCCCTCTAGTTCCTCAGGACAATACCATTGTTGGGAATGAGGACATTCCTTTGAAAACATCGAACATTGCAGAATTACAGCAAACAAACAAACAAACAAACAGACAGAATGAGAGAGAAATAACAAACAACTTAGAGTGGAAGGTATATCCTACTTGGGTTACAGAAGATTGGATGCAGATGACGGAATGAAAGTTTCACTATGCCAAGAGCAATTGGAGAGGAAACTTGCGCCACATTCTCATTCAACAAAGTTCATTATGTATTGCATTTGGCATTGTGAATTATTTAGTGATGAAGAAAGGAAGAATATCTTCAATGCCTTCTAGAAGTCAATTAACTACATGTGAGAAAAACATATGTAGCAACTTTGATGGACAACATTGCAAAGTCAATTAGTAACGAGGAATCCAGGAGCAGCAACAGTTTAAGTACTTGTTAAAGAAAATTTCAGAAAAATATTATATGCACAATAATGCCCCTAAAACACATTGGGGTTGAAACAATGGAGTGTTAGGGCATGGGTACAATTTAGTATAAATGAGACAGAATTGCAAAGTAATGTTCCTGAATACATTGGGGTTGAAATAATGGAGTGTTAGGGCATGGGCACAATTTAGTGTAAATAAGACAAATTGCAAAGTAATGTTCCTGAATACATTGGGGTTGAAATAATGAAACGTTAGGGCATGGGCACAATTTAGTGTAAATGAGACAGACATACAAAGTAATGTTCCTGAATACATTGGGGTTGAAGCCTTTCCCATTATTGAGAAAGGACAGGTGCAACATTTGACAAAGTAAGCCTGTCCCTCTATAAATCTAAAAAGGACAGGTGCGACATTTGTGTTGGACATGAATTGGGTCATATTGGTAAGCAACACAAGCAGGTAGATCACAAAATAGAAGGATAAAATCAAAATTCAAGAAAATGATAAAAAATCAGCTAGATACTCAAGATATAAACTAGCCCCTTTCTTGGATGCTGCTGCTGTCTTTTACAAAACTGAACTGTGAGTGTCCCAAAGATGTAACTTGCTTTCTTTGGCATGAAGGGGAAGCAACTGTATTTATGCTGATCATAACTGATCATCTAAGCCTTTATTTGGATAAAACCGTCACATTGTACAGTGATAATTGTGGTTATCAGAACAAAACTGCACTTCTTTCCACTGCCCTTCTCTGGTTGGTTATAAAAAGAAATGTCTGATTTGCTCAATGTTATTTAGAAAGAGGACATACTCAGATGGAACCAGATTCTGTCCATGCTGCAATAGAACACAGAGATCCATCTTCCATCTGATTATGTCGCTGTGTACAGGGAAGCAGGACCCCAAAAATATAAGTTACGATGGTCGGCTGATAAATCCCAGGCCTCTCAATGAAAACAACATTTAATTTTCTTTTTTTTTTTATTTCTCAACATAATCTCCAGAAAGGTTAATACATTTGTCATACCGGTGTTCTAATTTAATTAAACCATCTCTGTAATCGATTTATCAAGGTCCTCAAAATAGCTGTTTACTGCATCAATGGTCTCCTCATTGCTGTGAAATCTTTGTCCTCCAAGAAATTTTTTGAGATTAGGGAACAGGTGGTAGTCACTGGGTGCTGGATCTGGTGAACAGGATGGATGTTCCAGCAATTCAAACTTTAATTCACAAATTTTCCACATTGCAATGACTGAACGATGGGCCGGAGCATTGTCATGATGAAACAAGATTTTTTTTTTTTTTTTTGTTTGCCAAATGAGGTCTTTGTCTTTTCACCTCATCACTCAAATGTTGCAGTAAGCTTGCGTAGTAGTCATCAGTGATACTTTTACCCTTTTCCAAATAATCAATTAAAATAATTCCCTGTGCATCCCAGAAAACACTCGACATAACCTTGTTAGCTGACAAAATTGACTTTGCCTTTTTTGGAGTTGGTTCACCTGCACAATCCACTGTTTTGACTGTGATTTACTTTCTGGAGTGTAGCGATGTATCCAGTTTCATCCATGGTAATAAGCCGTCTCAAAAATTCATTGGGATTTTTACGGTAGAGCTCCACATTCTTAACAGAAACAGTTTTTCTATGCAACTTTTGATCAGGTGTCAACAAACGTGGCACCCACCTCGCACAGACCTTGTGAAAGCCCAAAACATTACTTAAAATATTACCTGCACATACTTTTGATATGTTTACAGCCTCTGCTATCTCAAACAACTTTAATCTGTGTTCTTCCAGTACTAAACGATGAATTTTTTTCAATCATCTCTGGAGTTGTGACTTCCACAGGGTGTCCAGAGCGAGGCTCTTCATTAGTGCTCGTACGTCCCATTTTAAACTCTGCAACCCACCTTTTAATCATTGAATATGAAGGGGCAGAGTCTTTCAATGTACTGTCCATTTCCTCCTTGATTTCTTTAGGCGTTAAGCCTTTCAAATTGAAGTATTTAACCATGCTTGTTTTTTCAAATCCTCCATTTTTCGTGAAAACTCTAAAGTTGTCTTGTTTAAAATGCTGTCATTCAAAAAGTAAACAAGCTATTGACCTGTAACTATGGATACAAGCTAGTCTAGAGTAAACCTATACAATGCTACTGTCTAACTGGCCTAGTGGCGCCATCTCTGTGTGAGGCCCGGGACTTATCAGCCGACCCTCGTATAAAGACTACACCATTTTGTATCACCTGTGTATAAAGTAGGGGATCTGCAGTCTTATGTATTCTCCAAAAGGAGAAATAAGTTCCAAGCTGATGAATGGTTGGTTCACTTCCCCCAAAACCTCCATGTAATTTGTCAGTCCCAAAGGAAACAGAATACAGCAATGTTGACGTTTCTATGACAGTGTCCCTCATTAGTGATCTAGTATGGATGGTATTCATACTTTAGACGTTTACTTGATAACAATTAAAATTTACTCTTGTTAAATTCCCATTTAAATTAACAAATATAATGGAAATATCAAGCATTGTTCAGAATGAAAGGACCAATGTTAGCCAGCAGTGTTAGCATTTACATGATCCATACTGTTATACTTCTTTTCTTTTATAAAACATGAACATGTGATTGTGTGGGCATAAGTTTGTTTGCCAATGCGAGTTAGCTACACTCAGAATTTACTTGAAAAATTATGTCATAAGGATGGGAAAAACATGTAGTCATAAAGCCTATACCATTTTGAATATTGTTAAAAGAAGCCTATGGTACTAAACATCCTTCTTCTGCTTCATTTTATACTTAACTCTTTATAGCCTGGAGTACCATGTTTGAAAACAATGTTCCATGGGAAGAATAGTTGGGGATAGAAGGATTTTCTTGAAAATCTCTGTCGCTTCTTTGGAAGATGCTGAACTTAAATACCAAGTTTAGTATTTATCCAACTTTTCATTTTTGAGTTATGACACAGACACACACACACACACACACACGCACACGCGCATGCACGCACGCACGCACACACACACGCACGCGCACCTTTTTCAAACTCATGACTTTCTCTACCCTGCATAAATTATTGGTGGGTATATAAACTATTCCATGCAAATGCTTATTTTTCTATTACTTCATTTTAATCCAAATAAACTTTTGCAGAAACAGCTACATTACACATTTTGTTATAGATACAAAGAGAACAGCGATAGTCAAATGTTTAAGAACTGGACGCTATACACTGACTTTAAAATTCCATACTGTTTCCATGCAATCGCGAGAAGCAACTGAATGTTGAAAGGACTTTAAGAATAACCAAGTAATTAACAATGGATATCTCAGAAATGGCTTATGCCACAAAAAAACTAATTTGAAATAAACTGTGTGTGTGTGTTTTAATCCTTTGCAACGCATAGCATAGTGAAATGATAAATGCCCTTATGCACATAGCATAGTTGAATGTAGTAAATGTGTTTCTTATAGGTTCTGCTTATGCTGACCTCAGCTTTAAGGAGCTGTGTTGATGTAAACGTACTCCTGTTGCATTGTTCCAGCGACTTCGCAAGCGAGAATGTAATAGCAAACCATAAACAGCACTGTTTAAAGCTGAGTGCAATTGTGTAAGTAAGTAGTTTCCTGTCACATTTATAGCCATATCAGTACCATGGAGACTAGAAAACGTTGCAGTGAAAAGGTAACAAGGAAATACTTGCAATAGTTTACGAGGAATTAGATCGCGAAAGTAGCTCCGACTAATCTTGGTTTGGCCAGTTAGTGGAAGACAGTGGTAAGGAACAAAGTGACAGTGAGAGTGCTGTGACACAGAAGCAGACAAACTCACCCGATGCACCTGGCATACCCTAGACTTTTCTAAATACGAAGACAAGTGCGTATTCATCCCATACCAACTTCTCCTATTCTACACAGACATCACTCCTCAAAACCAATATGACACAAACTTCAACTACCTATTGGAAGTCGCCTACAGAATTACCTATCAAAGATTCAATTCTCCATCACCAACTGTGCCACTACAAGAAAGTGCCTATTAACCAACTCCGGCATAACCACCAAAACCAGGGACTTCGAGCAATCTCAAAACCTTCTCATCTACTGGAATCTCAACTCTCAAGATTTCCTCACCATGACCTATCTGGACAAAGTTCAATTTCCGTACCAAAAGACCGCAGACAAACATCAAGAGGGTGGAAAGGACTTCTATAACAAGATAGAAGAACTGGCTCCCAGACAAACCAAAATCGTGGACGTTTCATTCACACAACTACCATCCTCCAAAGTTTGGAACACCTAAAAAATCAAAGATAGCACCAAAGCCTACTTAATACTATCCATCACGCTTTCTGGCCCGCAACTTAACAATGATCCATTTCTAGAAAAGAAAACCTTGGATCACATGTTCATGTTCAGATTCACAGACTCTCCAATCTCTCAGTCTAAAATTAATGAGAGGCAAATTAAAACTAAAGCAGTACCGGCACAGTGGACCTCCAATTTGACTTTCAATAAGTTACAAACATTTTCATCCCCCACAGGTGCAAATCATTCTATTCCTACAGGAAGTCCATAAATAGATTATTTGAACTTTTTATAGATTCCAATTTTTGTGGAAAAATCCTGGGGGAAACCAGCAGATATGCAGTTCAGATTCAAGCTAAAAAGGCAGATGCAAAATGGGAAGTTACAAATTCAAGGGAGATACAGGCCTATTTAGGTATATATATATATATATATATATATATATATATATATATATGGGAATGGTGGATTTACTGAAACCAGAGATTAGTTTTTGGGGATTTTTGTGTTTGTCCAATTGTAAGACAAGCAATGACATTGCTCTGCTTTCAAAAGATATCACAGTACCTTCACCTGAATGACGAATCTGCAAAGCCACGATTAGGGGTAGATTCTTACGATTATCTGTATAAAGTATGCAAGTGTCTACAAACCAAATCACGAACTTTTTGTTGACAAAGCGATAATAGGCTTCAAAGGACACTTCTTTCTAAAACAATATATGCTGCTAAACCAACAAAATGAGGGATAAAGGCTTGGGGTATTGCAGATAGTAAATGTGGGTATTTATTGGAATGTAAAATCTATCTGGGGAAAAAAGAAGCAAGAAACAGCAATATGGGTAACAGGTTGTTTTAGACGTGTGAAAAATATACGGGGTTTTGGCATCACGTATATTTTGTTAATTTTTTTTTATTTCCATGCGGCTAATAATAGAAAACTTTTGGATAGGAAACTGTATGCATGTGGTACAACTCGTGCTGGAAGGAAAGACTGGCCAAAACAATTTTCAAAGCCAAAATAACTGAAATTGAAAAGGGGCGAATCTCGCAAACTGCAACATGAAGGTGTAACTGTGGTTGTTTGGCATGGTAACAGGGATGTTCTTTTATTATCTGCCAACTCTGGTCATAGAACTGATGGGGAAGTAGAAAGGAAGAGTGGCAAGGGAAGAGAACATATAAAGATACCTTGTCCTAATGCAGTGATAAACTATACTTGTAATATGGGATTGATCTTGCAGACCAAAGGAGGGAGTATTACGGTGTTGGCCAACCCTCAAAAAAATGGTGGAAATACTTGTTCCATTTTGTAGTGAATGTTGCTATTGTTAATAGTTTTATTATATACGACATATCAAACAGACCTGCTTCTACAGCTCATGGCAACAGGCTTCTTTACTATAGGCAAAATACGGGCCTTGAAGAAGGATTTAGTACAACAAATGATGCTGGCAAGAATGGAAGGGAAACGGGCCTTCATAAAGAACCTACGATTATGGGTCGATGGGCGTATGGTGATGGGATACGAAAGTGACACAAGGAACAGCAGATCACAGGAGCAGGATATGATTCAGCGAAATACATTTGCGACTAGAGAGAAGGAATGTAGAGGAAGTCCAAAGAGCAATCGGAGACCAGAGGATAAGGATCGACATATGGAAGTTACGTCACCGGCACGTGGGGCTGGCGGAAAGAAGATGACGGTGTTAGAGGGTAGGCGTGGCCAAGACGCAGGCAGAACGGCAGATCAGAGTGACGCAAGGGCATCAGCTGGCGAAACAAGGAAAATGGAAGTTATGTCACTGCTACGTGGGGCTGGTGGGAAGAAGATAGCTGAGTCAGAGAAGAGATTAGGAGCCGAGGCAGTGACGTCAGATCAGAGTCATGTATGGACAACAGCTGGCAAAGTTAGGAAAGTGCCATCATCGAGGAGGGAGGGAGTTCAATCGTCACGTGATATGATTGCGGGCAGGGCAGAGGCGTGGTTTCAGAGTGGTGAATTGGTGGAAGAAGAAAGTATTGTGTTGACACCCAATGGGAGTCTACGGATTTTGGACAGAAACAAAGCGGGACCGTTAGAGGAGCCACCAGAAATAGATTTATGGAGTAGGAAAGTGTGCCATACATATAGAAATAGTGCAGGCTCTGTGAGAAGTATGGGAAAACAGAAGCAGTAAAAATGAGGAAGTATATAGAATAGGGAGGGAGAGTGACTATAGAATGTATAGAAAGGAACAAAGTAGACAAAGTAAAGACAAGGTATTGATAAGCAAGTGATAGATTTTATGAAACCGTGAAGTGAATGATTTAGATATAAAGGACAGTAAATACGAGAGAGCTAGGAGGGAGAGGTACATTTCTTAGTATGAACGAGCAAGTGTTGTTATGGACGATTAGTGCGGGGTACAAGTAAACATTCTCTAAATTGCTTCTAATAGTTCCCATTTCCCACTGATAGGGAGTATTAAAGATGGCGGAGGAAGCAAGGGAAGGAGATGGGAAGGGGAGAAGAACAGTAAGCATTATACTGAATTTAAATGAGAAACGTTAGCGATATGAAGCTAACTCAACACACATGCTTTGTAAATGCGGAAGCTTGGGTACGATCGGCAAAAGGAGCCAGGGCTCGACGCTGATCATGCCCAAATGTATTGTATTAGCTCAACACTCAATAAAGATATCATATCATATCATAGGCAAAATTTAGTGCAACAGTTAAATGCAGACTTCACGTCACATGAGTAGGATTTCCACGTAGTCTACCTTCTGTTGCTACTCCTGCACCAAGTTCTCTTCACACCCTCATAAAAATTCAAGGCGGGTGAAACCGTGTGCTCAGCGCATAGTGAAGAAAAGGAAAACACCATGGCATACAGTCACAATACAAGTGCAAACAGTTGACATTGCCTTGTGTAGAATTGGGTGCTTCCTCAATTATTATTATCAGCCGAAGGGGGTGGAAATTCAAAACTAGCACAAGGGTGTACATACTAAACCATTAATAACCTTAAGTGTATATAGAACATTTTTATTGTACAAGAGAATAGTCTAGGTAACATTTTATGGATATGCTGCAATATCTTCATTGCAATAATGGCAGGGATGTAAACATTATAAGGGTGAGTACCATAATAATTTTGCAGAAATTATTGTATTTTATTTTACTTAAGTATAGCAGATTTTAATATCCTAAAGTAATGAATTTCATTGCCATTAATATTGCAGAATTATAGTGATGCATTGCACGTATATAAATGTTGTTTGTCTACAAAGGGGTTGATGTTTGCAGTTATAAACTACTGAAATAACATTTAATCTTATTTACTGCAAATCAATTTTAAATGAGTTATTAGTTAATTTAATTCGGCTACTAAAAGATGTAATTATGCATGTATATAGGTTACTTTTAGTTTAACATCTGTAGTAGCAGCTCAGAATTTAAATGGGCAAACTCTACTTGGAGAACAACTAGCTAACACTCTATGCACATCAAAAGGTTAAACAGATCTACATTTCTGGTATAGTACATTTTTGTCTATTGCTTAACATTTAATAATTATATAAGATTATACAAAACTCCTTCCAAATGAACAGGTCTTGACAGGCTATTCCTATAAAAATTCAATATATACATTTTGTTTCTCGTGTAAATAGCTTTATATATGGTATTTTAAACAAAATCATTACAACCATTTTTTAGAAAATCAAAAATTTCAAAAAATCTTCCATGTAAATGGTAGTTTGAGGTGGGGATATTTTTTTGATAATCTTTGTGTCGTATCTTTGGAAGATATTGAATTTAAATACAAAGTTTTGTAATTATATAGAAAATTTGAGTCGGAGTTGAAACACTTAACATCACTTACAAGTTTCACAACTTGACCGGTTTCGGGAGCTAATTGTTCCCATCATCGGAAGTGGCCAACTGGTTCCTCATGGTGTTATCCCTTCACTACATAAATACAACAGCTTAAATATTAGGAAATCCCAAGACTTGATCACAAAAATACAACATACAGAATTGAAGCATCTTTTGATGTCACTGTGTTTTTCCCAAGTATCCCTATAAATGAACTCCTACAACAACTAAAAATATGGCTTACCCAAAATAATATAATGCAAGATGAAGATGACCTTTCGAATCTCACAGAACTTTGCATCACTCAGAACACTTTCACTTTCAACAATAGATACTATCAGCAGACTTCAGGTTTAGCCATGGGCAACCCTCTTATCACTCTTATCACCATTCTTCGCTGAGTTTTTCATGAGTAATTTTGAATCACACATAACTACCTCCTTTCCACAAATTTACAAAGTCTAGCACAGATATGTCGATGTATTTGCAACAGTACCCAACAAGCACATCCAGGATGCCCTAAAACTACTAAATTAACAGAACAGATCTATACAATTTACGATGGAAACAGAAAATGAAGGTACTCTACCTTTCCTAGATTTGAAAGTAATTAGAAACCAGAACAAGATCAATTTTGGAATCTACAGGAAACCCACAAATTCTGAAAACTACATAAAAAAAAAATAATATTTTCAACCCGGTACCACACAAATATGCAGTCCTAAACAGTTTGACCCATAGATTGGTTACACACCACTAACAGAAACAGAATACATACACATAGTTAACACTGATGCAGTAATTTGTATCACAAATTACTTAAATGTAAATAATGATTGTAATATGAATATGCATTTTTATGTGACATTGATTTCAGATGTTTATTAATTGTAATTATTATTTGGAAATAAGTTTATACGGCCTTACTGAAACTGTCAATAATAGCGCAATAATGCAGAGAGGGGGGGTGAGCTGTTTATCATTATTGGAAACGAGGAAGTTACGTAATGTTGGCGCGTTTTCGGTAGAAACTTCTGGAATGTGTTCTCCCTAAAGCATATGTATTCATAATTTTCATTGGATATTAAAGTAGACGCTAATGTTGGCGCGTTTTATTAGCCAATTGCAGTTCAGTTATAATCTTTAGGCGTATAAATAAGGTAGGTTGGAGGTAAAGTCAGTCAGTCCTTCAGTTCGCCGAAAGCATTCATACACTACACGTCGTCTTCAGTCAGTCAGTTCGTCATACATCGGATATTGATTCACAAGTTACGCGCAGCAGAATTATGAAAGATCTAAAATATGGTAAAGTTAATTACACAAAGTTGAAGTACGTGAATTAAAAGTGATAAGTAAGAAGTTATTATAACAGTTTCAGTTTGGCGAGTATCTAGATCAATATGTAAAAGTGATAGTGAACGTGTTCGACAATAAAAAATTATAAAACAAATTTCTTCATCAGTGTTCTTTTTGGATAAAAGATTCCTTTCCGTTTACACAACCCTGATCAAGACACATGTTCGACCCAAGATAAGATAATAGCTAGCCGGAGGACATTTGAAATGAAATCAAACAAAAGCTAACACTGATGCAAATTGCTAACACAAGATGGAGCTACAAACCGAACAAATGAATGACGTCGCAAGATGGCTTCAACACACGTGATGTAAACAAACATTATAAGTAATACCGTCGCAAATTGGCTACCATAATGTGGGGCTACAATAATGTTATTATAAATTGGCTCCTATACGTGGGGCAGTTAAAGTTATGAAACCAAACAAAACAAAAGCAGCATAATATAAAATCTTCAAGTTCTAATAAATTACGTAAAAACATATTACGTAAGAACTAATGCCGCATCAACACAGCCATGAACAATGGCTTCACCAAACAAATGGACAAAAAAATAGCACATTTCAAGAAACAGAAACACATTAAGGACACCACAAATCTCACCCAACAAAAAAGCAAAATGATTTTCAAGAAGTTCACTTTCCACCAAGGACTCACTACAAATTCCACATCACCTTCAAAAAACACAACATTTGCCTAGCTCCACAAAACAGATTAAGTATACAGAAATTACTCTGCATCAAATCAAAGGACCAAATACCTCAGAACAAAAAAAAGCAGGAATCTACAAATTAATTGCTTAGAATGTGACCAAATATACATAGGTAAAACAAAAAGAAATTTACAGACCAGATTAAAAGAACATATGAGACACATTCAAATACAAACAAATGGACAAATCTGCAGTTGCACATCACTTTTGAACAGCAAATCACATCGTCACACCAAATATAACACTCTTAAAACCGACAAAACACACAGCAGAGTTGGATACTTAGGAAAAGTTATTAATCACAAAACAAACACCGTGTGATGAATTCTGAATTGCTGCTGCAGAACCCATTATGGAGTTTTATCACTACACCAGATTCCACCACACACAGACACATACAGGACAACACCACGAGGAACATCGGCCACTTCCGATGATGGGAGCAATTAGCTCTTGAAACCGGTCAAGTTGTAAAACATGTAAATGATGTTAGGTGTTTCAATTCCGACTCAAATTTTGTATATAATTTCAAATTCACATCACTGTTACCAGATTATCCATATTTTATACCAAGTTTTGTTTTATCCAACTTTTCGTTTTTGAGTTATGCTGTTCACACACACAGACCTTTTTCTGAAAAGGCTTTTTTGGGATTCAGGGGGCCTCAAACATTGTATTTCCAGTGAAATCTCGGTATCAAATTTTTGGGTAGAATACAATACTTCCCTACATTTTATATGTAGTAGAGAAAATAAAAAGATGTTTTTTAAGCTTTTCACTTGCCTTTTTATCTATTTCATGGTATACTAACAATCAATAAAATACAGCAATAGGTGTTTCATACTGTAAAAATCTGCTGTGTTACACTCACATACTTTCTCTACTCTAGTACAAACTATTTTTACAAAGTCTTATTCTCCATCTATTTCATATTAATCGAGATAAACATTTGCAGAAATGATCTTTTGACATGCAAAGAGAATACATTTTACACATAACGACCAGTTCTAAAAATATTTGACTATCGCTTAAGGCGTACTATGTTCCCCTTATTTGTATTTGCAAGGGCAATATAGATATACAGTAGCCTTTAAGCATAAATATATCTCTTAATAGCTGGTTGCTATGTGCAGCACCAATCTCTTAGCCACAGATTAATACTCTTTGCATATCCAAGACAAAAAAATGAATAACGAATTCCCATTTGAGAAAATAAGTATTGAAAAATTTAAGGGAATAACAAGCAATATCTCGAAAATGGTAATCTGGGGTGGGGGGATTTTCTTGAAAACCTTTGTGTCGCATCTCTGGAAGATACTGAACCTAAATACCATGTTTGGTGTTTATCCGACTTTTGGTTTCTGAGTTAGACTGTTCACAGGCATACACACGGATATGTTTCCAAAAATGCTTTTTTGGATTCAGGGGGTCTCAAAACATGTATTTCCGGTGAAATTTCGGTATCAAATTTTTGGGTGGAATACAATACTTCCCCTACTTACTATACATAGTAGAGAAAGTAAAAATATTAACCTTTTTAATAAAACTGTTGTGTTTCTTTTTGCTTTCTCTATGTATAGTAAGTAGGGGAAGTATTGCATTCCACCCAAAAATTTGATACCGAGATTTCACTGGAAATACATGTTTTGGGGACTCCTGAATCCAAAAAAAGTATTTTTGGAAACATGTCCATGTGTGTGTTCTGTGTGTCTGTCTGTGAACAGCATAACTCAGAAATGAACAATCGGATAAACACCAAACTTGGTACTTGGGTTCAGTATCTTCCAGAGATGCGACACAAAGGTTTTCAAGAAAATCCCCCCACCCCAGATTACCCTTTACATGGAACATTTTTCAAAAATTTTAATTTTCTCAAAAATGGCTCTAATGATTTTGATTAAAATATCATATATTTATGATACTTTCATGACAAATAAAATGTACATCTTGAATTTTCTGGGAATGTCTCCAAAAGTATTCTTCATTGTGAACGACTTTTGCATAACTGGTAAACCAAAGAGATAGACAAAATTTTACTACACAAAAAATGTAGATCGTGTTAAAATACACAATTTATGTCATATACATTTTTTTTGTTGAGTGAACCATTTTCGAGATATTGCTTGTTATTCCGTTAAATTTTCCAATACTTATACTTTTTCTCAAATGGGAATTCGTTATTCATTTTTTTTTTTTTTTTGTCCTGGTAATGCAAAGAGAATGGAATACTCCACATAGCAACCAGCTGTTAAAATATTTGACTATCGTTTAAAGCCTACCAATTCCCCTTGCATCTACAAGAAAATTAGCAATAAGATTAACATCTAAATATCTCAATTAACATGAAGCATATGGAGAATAAGTGTTTGTAAAAAATAGTTTGTACAAGAGTAGAGAAAGTCATGTGAGTGTAACACATCAAGATTTTTTTTAATAACAAGAAGTAAAATCTATGTAACTGCAGTCAAATGCAACCCCGTCAGTATCCAAGCGTGCCATTACACCGGTTATTCTACTTGGGCCCTCCCCATTTCTTTACCACAGTCACTGGGAGCCAAACTTGCGATGTTAATCTTTGAATGGATGACCAATCCATTTCGTCTCACTTTAACAATAAAGGCTATTTGAATCACTTTGTCAATGTGACAGTGAAAGGGTATAGAAATAAGAGAAAGAGCAACATATGTAGCAAAATAATTCCAGCAATAAAGGGTTAACTGAAAAGTAAAGGCAATGCAGAATTACTGAAGTAGTGGATGAAAAAAAGAGTATTCTGCAAGCTAAAATAAAGAAGTACTGTGTTTTAACACTGCAAGGTTATCTTTTCTTCTTCACTGGAAACTTCCTTGAATGCTTGTTTCTTAATAAACTGTTCAGATCGCAGATCCTGGTGCAGCTGCTATGAGTGGAGAGAGCAAAACCTTGTATACAGTCATACTTCCGAGGTGTGATCAAAAGGTTTCTACAATGGCTTCACAACAATTTTGCCATTGAGCTGTTTTGACTGTATATGCAGTGCTCCCTCCTGATAACAATGAGAGGTTGTGTTACTTTCTGTGACCTTGCAGTACAACGGTAGAAGCTATGAAGTGAACATGTGTTTGGCACCTGCTGCAATTTCTCTGTCTAGCGAAAATGCTAGATTATGAAGGACAAACATAAAATTTTGCTTCAAACTCAGTACAACTACAACAGAAGCCTATGAAATGTTAACAGCAGCTTATGGAGAGGAAGTAATGGGCAAAACTCAAGCATTTCAGTGGTTTATGAAATTTAAAAATGGTGTGACATGAGTTAAGGATGCAGATCATTCGGGGCAACCCTCTTCCAGGAAAACTGATGAAAATATCAATCAGGTGAGAGAAATGATATTAAATGATAGGCATATTACAATAAGAGAAATTTCTGATTCATTAACACTCCCTTTGGAAGTGTTCAAAGCATTTTAAAAGACGATTTGGACATGAGAAGAACTGCCACAAAGTTCATGCCCTGCCTCCTTTCAAATGAGCAAAAGGAAAGCTGTGTGATTGACTGTACAGATCTTAAAGAACAGCTTCAAAATGGCCCACAGTTTATGGAGAAAGTTATTACTGGTGATGAAACATGTATTTATAGGTACGATCCATAAACGAAGCAACAATTTTCACAATGGAAGAGTCCTTAATCTCTATGCCCCAAAAAGACCAGATAAGTTCGATCCAATGTGAAGTCAATGATGATTTTTTGACATTAAAGGCATTGTACATAAGGAATTTATACCACAGGGTCAAACAGTGAATCAAGTGTTTTACAAACAAGTGTTGCAAAGATCAAGGGAGAGTGTGCGATGCAAACAGCAGAAGAAATGGAGGGCTGGTGACTGATTCCTGCTTTACAACAATGTGTCTGCGCACAAAGCCCTTTCTGTCCACAATTTTTTTTTTATAAAAATAGTATGAATACCATTCCCCATCCTGTCCATTCTCCAGTGGACTTTTTCTTTTCCTGCTACTTAAAATGCGGCTCCGAGGACACCGTTTTAAGGACAATGATGTTATCCATTGCAAACTGCAGAAGGCTCTGAACATGTTTAAAGAAGATGACTTCCAGAGGTGCTTTCAGCAGTGACAAAAGCGCTGGGACAAGTGCATTAACTCTCAGGAGACTACTTCGAGGGTGACAGTGCAGAATAGACAAGGTGGCATTTTGTGTTTATTCCTCATTCTGGAAACTTTTTTATCACACCACCTATATGAAAATTTAGCTCAGGTGATTCATTTTGCATAGGAATCATGCAGTGAGTGTGAATACATTATAACATCCTACATATTTTAACAAAAAACAGTGTTTTTGTTCTCCTGTAAAATTTCATTTTTAAGCCTTACAAAGTTTTGCACTTTTGCCATCATTCATACTAAATAACACAACATAGATAGAAGAATCACTCTTTGTAATACATAATTTGAAATGATTAGTGTATCATATGAAGGTTCACTTAAGATTTTTATTTTTTAAAGTAATAGGTATCTCTTAAGATACACTTGCCTACAGTAAGTAGAGAAACTGCAGTAAAATCTGTATTAAATGATCAGCAATGGTTCTATTGAAAGTTGCTCTTTTAGAAGTGTGATTCCTAATAGGGGTGTACTATATTAAACAATTAGGTATGTAATGTAAGAACTTGGAGCCCTTGATATGGAATGCAAGTGATTGTATCCCTTAAACTATAGCAGTCTTCCTTCTCACTTCCATGTTTCAATAACTACAGTTAACAATGTTGCCAGATATCATCAAGTCTAGTTTGATTCTTAGATACATTCTCTGAGAGAGAGGGATGTAAATAAATAGACTCACCTTCTTTCTCGCACAGAAGATGCTTCACAGCCAGTCTTTTGTCAAAAGTCAACCTCTAGGCCAGTATAACCTATGTTTTAACCATGTATGCAATGTTCATACCATCTACCCATCCCATGTTAATTCTGTTGGTTTATTACTTGAGCTTTGTTTAGTAAACAGAGATGAGTCAAACCATTTGCTCAGACGACAATAGATTTGAAGGCAATTTGTAGAAAAGGAAGGGGTCCTGTACATCTACGTGTATTTGGAATAGGTATGCTAAACACCTGTATTATCACCTCAAAAAAGACTTTAAAAAATCCTGACTTTTCAATTAAATAAACAGATGGTCCTTGAAAAGAGGTGTAAATTACGAAAATAGCTCACCAGAAGCTGGTCACTGGTCAGAGAGGGGGTTAGCCTCTAAATAGAGGTAAAAAATACATTAATTATATGGGTTTTTAAATAAATTCCTGAAAAAATTGCACTTTAAGGGAGATGGTCATTAAGAGAATTTCACATATTGTATTTATTCCCCCAACTGATTGTGAGATTTTGCCGGAACTACCTGTTTTGAGGTTCTTTGAATACAAAAAAGACTTTCAGAAAAAGGTCCATGTGTTTTCAACACCATAACTCAAAAAGGAAAAGTCAGTTAAATACCAAATTCAGCATCTTCTGAGAATGTGACGCAAACATTTTCAACAAAGTCCCCCACCCAAAACTGCCCTTTACATACAAAATGGCTCTAATGATTCTGATTAAGATATCTGCATGACAAATAAAACGTACATGCTGAATTTTCTGGGAATAGCCTGTGAAGTGCTCTTCATTCTGAATGACTTTTGTATAACTGGTAAACTATAAGAGATAGACAAAATCTTACTGCACAAACAATGTAGATCTCATTAAAGCACACAGTTTATGTCAAATATCTTATTTTGTGGCATTAACAGTTTCCAATATATTGTGACGTACAAGCCAATGTCTTAACAACCACACAGTAGTGGTTTGCCATTGTTTGTGAAGTTAAGTGATACACTGCAAAATGATAATCACTTTATTATTAAGTATTTTGAGTACCTTAGTATAAAACCTTCTTGGAGTACTCAGTGTTAGTGTTGTCCAGATGGAATTAGTACTCTTGATTTAACGATTACTGTACAATAAACACGAATACAAATATTATTTGTACTGAACATAGTCACATGCTGATTCATAGAACGATTCATATACGACACAGATTTCAGTGGTTGCATAACATAAAAAAAAACAGAGGTCAATGACACTTAAATACTGACATTTGGCAGATGTTTATCTCTTGTCACTTGAAAAAAGAAATATACATGCACATTAAAGATAAACATTTTTTTTTTCTCTTTCTTTTCTTCAATTTTACCCCTTTGAAATAATTTTTTTTCTCTCTTTGACATGTTTTAATTGTCTAAATTCTTATTTAAAACCTTTTAATTATTCTGTGGGACAGATTCCTGCTATATATCATAATTAACTTCAAAAGAAGGTGAAATATTTATACTTTACAAATGTGGTAGAACCAAAGATGTGTATTTGTAGTATACTATTACAGTGGAAAGTTATTTTTGGAAAGCTGTCCCACAGGATTGTTAGCCTTGTTGCTGATAACTAAACACTATCTGGCAGATGTCAGCAATATAATTGGATTCATTTCACGGTGTAACTACATTTGGAGTGTATAACGGTACCTACAAAACAAAACAATTGTAATTGATTTTCTTTCTCCACCCAGAATTGTCATTGTCAATTTTTGGTTCTTAGTCTGCAACCTTGATCTCACCTACACACCTGTCTTTAGTTATCAATAATGGAAAAACCTAAAGACATAGTAAAAGAAATGTTTATACCCTGAGTTGTTTTATACCACATTGTTATTGATTTTAGTGGAATGTTGATGAATGGAGAACATTGTTATATTTTTGGTCACTGTATTTTAAAGGAATTAAGTCAATGAGTGGATCATGCCTTTTGGAATTTCTGAGTTTGCGATATTGGATTTGTGATTTTATGAATTCATGTAAACTTTTCAAGTAACATTAATGATGTGTTTAATCAAGCATAATATTGATAGGTTATTGTATTGTAATAATTTTGCTTCAAGTGAACAACACTATTATATTTATCAGCCATTTTTCTTTCAGACGTAATGTATTGACTTTTGTATTTTGGATATTCAATGATATACTCAAGTAGCATGTTCAGACTGTAAATCATTCACCAGCAAGCTCCTTCTTACATCTCTAATAACCATAATTGGTACAATGCCTCTTTTTTTATATGGGTACATGTCACTTCATTTGTAATTTCTTGCATAATGTCTGTATGTTTTTAAAGTCATTGTGTATTGTTTGGTTCACTTCTGAGTCAGTATATATGCGAGTGTATTTTTTTTGTGTGTGTTTGTGTGGTGGACGTCTCACAAGTTACTTGTGCTGCACTCTTAGTGTTGTGTGCATATTTTCTTTGATGCGTGTGCTTCAGACTTCCTCTAGGAAACTGAAGTGTTACAGCGTCCTGCAACTCCAAATGAATTAAGACAAACATGGACTTACCAGTTTTCCTGTTACCTGTAGGGTAACACTATTAAGACTACACTACCCTGCATATATTCCTCGTATTCAAGTATATGTATTGGATTACACCTTCCATAGCATAAACCAACTCAATTCTTTGGTGGATCCGGAATATTACACTGTATTGTGCTACAGCGGCTAGTTCTGACCGCACAGCGATAATTATCACAGCTCACATCTTCTCAGGATGTACTTCCTGTGTGCAGCGATACCTTGGATCTTTTTGCTACAACCTTACGTCTAGCTTCTGGAAACATAGTGCTTCATTTATTTCAACAACCTGCTGACTTGTTATGCTACTAGTGGTCCCCAATCCCACGCCAGCACAAGGACATTAAATCCACACATTATTGCACCCTCCTTATACTTAATCCTTATTTTCTATGACTCAGTTCTATGATTATTGTTATTATTCTTGTACTTATCTATTGATATTTATGTTAATTTTTTTGATGTTGTACCCTCGTTTTATTTATTTATTTTTTTTAATCAACACACAGTGGTAGTGTGTTTCTTTTGGTAACCCAGGCAGATGTGACGTACAAGCCAATGTCTTAACAAATTATTTAGAAATCTGAAACTATTACTTTAAATGGTGCAACAGCTAAGCATCCTTAGATAGCTGTCTCATGAGGATGTTAAATCATTTCCTCTTTATTACACATGTCATGCATGGGCATAATGTTACAAGCCCACGATGAATAACCTCTCCTTACCTTATATGGTAATTTCCTGGAGTGTAGGCACTACTCCAGTATATAAACTCCATGGTTCTTAAGACGGGGGTGGTAATGTTATTGTTGTTGCTGGAACTATGACAGACATGAGCCCGAGGCTCTGCCGGTCCCACCACCTATAGCAAAGAACCTAGGAATCCACCCACTGACATCAGGAATGGCTATCGACTCCATGATCTGCCCAGGGTAAGATCACCGTCACTTTGTAAGGTACATAAGCTAAGTGCTTGCTGGCAAACTAAAGCTGTTATTACTTTCATGATACACTTCTAACATTTATCATTGTATTAAATTCATGTTTTCCTAAAATGTTTAGTTTTAATGTGAGTAGCTTCTCCCTGTCCTACACTTCACAGTGACGTCCTAACCACCCTCTACACCTACAGACGTCACAATATTCTTTGTTATTGATTTGAATTTTCAATACTTATTCTTTTCTCATGTGGGAAGTCACTCTTTGGTTTCCTTGTGGTCATGCAAACAGCATGGAATTTCAAAACCATCACAAGGCGACACGCTTTTTAAAAATCTCACTATCCCTTTAGCCTACAATGAAAGCATAAATATTTATCTGAATTAACAAGTAGTACACAGAGGAATAAGCTTTTGTAGAAGAATGAGTAACAAACGTCATCTGAATGCAACACATCACAGTTTTTCAAAGCACTGAGAGATGGTCACAATAATTTACCTAAATTGAGTTTTATCCCCTTTCGTTTTTAAATTAAATTTGTAGTATTTCTTAAGAGGTATGTATGATTAACACACACACCAGTGTGGCAGTGCAAATAAGGAGCATCAAACAAAGCACATTAACTCCATTTACGAACAAAATTCTTTCTGATACAGATAGTGCTGAATCCATTTCTTCAAATAGCATTCCTTCCTATCATAAAATGGCTTCAAAATACAGTTTTTGGTTCAGAAAGCACTTAGTTCACCGAGATGAATGGAACAAACCACACTGCTTTACAGAAGCAAACAATTGCTTACTCGACACTGTGTACATACACACCTTTGACTGCTGTAATGCATTCTGTGGAACTAGAAATGCACAATATCATTAGGTCTTGTTAGCAATATTACGTCATGCTAAATGAATGAAAACAGATCTCCTTGCTTGAAGATCTGAGATAGGGAGCTGTGCCAAGGAAGCACTAATATTACGGCATGATAAAGGAAATATTGTTGCTTGCAATGCTAATGGTACCAGAAAGAGAATCAAAATGCAGAATACGAAGAGAAGCAAAGAAGTAAAACTGAGGTAAATAGCTTGTGTATTTATTGTATTACTATCATGTAAATAAATGCAGTGGAATATCTGCAAAGGATACTGAAATGACGCTGTGTTGTTTTGCCTTTCATGTTAGTTTTTAAACAATAGCAAAACGTATTAAGTTCTCTTTTTCTTGCATTATCCTTCAATAAAGCTTTAAGATCCATACTAATGAAGTTTTTGCCATCCTTTAAACCATTCAGATCTCCATTGAAATGGGGAGGTTAGACTTAAGTGACTACCACATGTCCAAGGCTTAACACTCCAAAGTAGAGTCAACATAGAAAAGAGTGGATGAAGAGTCTGCGTTCTGCAGTGAAAACCAGAATGATGAAGAATTTGACTGTTTGGAGGAAGTAATAGGCATTGCTTAAATACAGGAATACTGTTGTTTTTGTTGAAAGAAACACTGACATTAAAGAGTTTACAGAAAAAGTGGCAAATGAAATTTGAACACACACTTCTTTTTTTTCTAATAGATGCACAATACAAAGTACAGCTCGTGTAAAATGTCGTGACAGTCCATATGCACAAGAGAGGAGAAATGAGGAGTAGTGGTGACAGTGGTGGGGAGCAAGTGATATCAGAACTCGGAGGCAGCCACATACACAATGCATTGTAAACAAACGTGTAAGGTTACCTTGCATTTGAGCTCGCAGCAGGCGGAACACTGACCCCCACCTCTCTTATTATGCAAGTGGACTGGTCACTGCTATTGTGCATATATGCTTCAGGAGTGGGGAACCGTCACGACGATTTACACAAACTGTACAAGGGTGATTCAAATATAAATGGCAATTGAGCCAGTATACTAAACAAGCAGTTCTGAGTGGGGGTTGAAGATCAGTGTGTTAGGGAGGGGGAACCAGCTTTGCTCTGTTCTGCTGCCATTACAGTCAACAAGTGGCTCCTTCATCTGCTGCACAACACATTATTATGAAGTTTTTAATCAATGAAGGGGTTAAACCCTCTGAGATTTTAAGTATTTGAAGGCACAATTTGGGGATGCTACACTCTCCCAGAACCAAGTTGAGCCAGAGAATTTAAGGGCTGCCAAGAAAATGAAGGTCATGCTCGACACCCAAGGTCAAGCCTCACAAACAACATCCATGGCATTCAAGAGCTTATCTGCGGTGAACTGTTGAAGATTTGCGAATGTCTTCTGAATCGATTCCGGCAAGAAGGGAGGAGTTTTCGAGGTGCATCACCACATGTGATGAGACATGGGTCCATCATTACACTTCAGAATCCAAAATGGCTAGTAAGAGTGGCGAAGAAAGGATGAAGCCCAAAACCTGCCTCTCAGCCGGAAAAGTTCTTGTGCCAGTGTTTTTTGATACAGAGGAATTTTACTCATTGATTTTGTTAACAATCGTCCTATGGTGAATACCACTTACTATTGCCAGTTGTTAAAGTCAGCAAAAGCTGCCTACCAAAATAAAAGACATTGTGTGCCCATCAGAGATGTCATTCTTCTGCATGACAATGCTGAGCCTCATACCATGAATTTGACAAGGAACACGTTGAAGGACATGCATTGGGAAATCCTCGACCACCCTCCCTACATCCAGATTTGTCTTCCCCCCCAACCAACTATTTTTTATTTGCACCCATGAAAGAATCACTTAGACAGTAGCGATTTGAAAATAATGGACGTCAAGGAACATGTGTACAACTAGTTGACAACACACCCTCAAACGTTTTTTGAACAAGGAATGTTCAAGCTTCCAAATTGTTGGTAAAATTGTGTAGAGCACGAAGGGGGCTATGTAGACAAAAACTGAAGATGTCACTTGTGTATATGATTAATCAATAAATGTATTAAAAAAATTACTGTTTATATTTGAATCACATTTGTATAAAACTGCTTCTGTAAGTTTGAAATGAAATTGATAATTAAAAGCTCAATTAATTTTTTGCCATTTTTTCTTAATGTCCAAGAAGGTATTTTCAATATGATTAGTTCAAAATGTACTAAAATGCAAAACATTTTTAATTATAAATGTGGTATTAAACAAAAATGATTTTGGTGATAACAGTGTTTAGGAGAGTGGCATTTGCAATATGGTTAAGTATGAAGAATCTTAAAAAGCAGTTAGTTTAGGAGTTATCAGTTTTTCCTCTCTCCTGAAAACTTTTTTATTATGCACTTAGTGTTTTTCCATTCAATGCTTCCCAAATATTAAAACATTGACACTCCTGCTGTTATGTTAAACTTACTTAAGGACACTAAAAAAAATCTGATAGAAAGACATATACTTTATTGTAATAATGTTTTGATTCACATGCATAAAGACACAATAACATACACAAATACAGATCCCATTTGTTACAAGGCAACACCAGATGTTAGCGAAGCTTTACATGCAGTTAAGTGCGGACTGTTTCAGGTTTCCATTCCCTACCTGCGTCCCAATGTTCTTCCCATCACTATCTGCAGCTGATTCATGCACTAGCTGCTTTGAAGCATCACGTCTACGAATCTCGTAATATATATCTTCAATCCTCGAATGCTCTGACAATTCTGGTATGAATGATAAAGGATTATTGCTCTTGTAATGATGCTTTGAAAGGACAGGTATACTTTGTTCACTGTGAGCTCTTGTGTGTGTTTCTGAGACCTGCGTATCTCCTTCATGTTCTCTATCATTTACAAAAATATTGTGTTTTTGCAATTCCAAGGCTGCTAGCTGTGGATGAAAACAATCACACAACGTTTACACAAACACCATAAACACCGAAAGCAACACACACAGGAGTAGTACAACATAGTTACCCTCGATTTTGCAGTCTTAAGATCTTTTCTCATTTCCTTGATAATATCGTCCTTGAAATGTGTCTGCATGTCAGCTTGGCGGCACCTGTCCTCCAGGTGGTGTATTTCACGTCGCAATGATATGATCTGGTCATGTTTATCTGCTACTTCGACTGCCAGAGCTTCTCGCATATCCCGAGCAGACTGAAATATCACACAGGATGTCATTATTCATAAAAACGTGAAGTTGAAACACTTCCAGAGAAGAGTTACTTTATTTCTCACTTCTTTCTTAATAAAAAGTAAAGTGTTGAAAAAAACGCTTATACTGGTAGCATTTGCACCTAAAGCCACAATATTAACTCCAGCAGCCTCAATAAGCTCTGTGGCAACATCAGTTCTGAAGGTCAACATATGTGTTGCTAGGACAAATTGCAACATCAGTACTGAAGGTAATGCATTAGCTAGAGCCAGTAGAACATGTGGAAAGTCTACCTGAGAGGATGCATATCCACAAAGAAGGAAGCATGAGACTTGCTTACATCCCAGTACATAATACGGCGTGCGATAATGCAGGACTGTTAAATTGTATTTGGTAAGAATGTTCCCTCAAAAAGCTTTAGAATTCATTAATTAATTTTGAAGATTTAGAAGCTAGTAACAGTGATGTGTCATAATTTAAAATAAAGAGAGCTGAAGGTTGTTACACTACATCACTAAAATATTCTTACTTGAATGCATTTCAGGAGACGGTTTGCTCCCATCGTCAGCATGTTTTCAACTGATTTTGCCAGTTATTGTCTGGGGAATGTGTGTGGCTAGTGGTGTTCTCTGGTGCTGGGCTGATGAACCTCCAAAGGCTGCTGGGTGGCGGCAGTTCAAAATTCATTAGGTGATTCCTGTGTTTGACAATATGTATTTTTTCCCAGATGTCCAATTCATTCCTGCTGTTGATCGGTTTTAAGAGTTTTATGTTTGGAGTGATTTCATGGCTTGAAGACCAGAAATGATGTGCTACTGCTGATTTATCTATCTGCTTTTGGTAAATGCTTCTCATATGCTCTAAGTCTTATTTCAAGATTTCTTTTGGTTCTTCCTTGTATACCAGGTTACAGTCATTACAAACAATTTGATATATACCAGCTAATTTATCGTTGGGGATAGGATCTTTTGTTCCATTGCATAGTAGTTTCTGTATATTGTGGATTCTGTGGAGACAGGGTGATGATGTATTTCTTGAAAATCCTTTGAAATTTATGTGTCCAAGGGTGATAAGTGAATTTCCTATATGCTTGTGGTTTTTGTTGTCTGAGTAAAGTAGTCGTTCGTTGGAAGTATTTCTGTCTTTCAAACTTTATCTTCTTATCTATTGTTTTTTTCTGGTATCCATTCATAGTGGCTATGTGGATAATGTGTTGGTATTCTTTCTGGTATTCCTCTTTCTCCAATGGTATATGTACTAACCTGTTTGTAATACTATTTAAAATTGCATGTTTGTGGCTTGTAGGATTGTAGCTATTGTTTTTAATATAATTTTCTGTGTAAGTTGGTTTTCTGTAGATGCTGAACGTTAGTTTGATGTGTGCATTATTTCCAATAATCCTGATGTCTAGGTACGGTAATTGGCATTTTCTTCTTTTTCTATTGTGAATTTAATAAATCTTTTTTGTAAATTCAATAATTTCAAAGCATCTTCTGAAAGTTTTTTTGGAACAATAGCAAAAATATCATCTACATACCTATACCAGGTTTTGAATAGATGTGGGAAAGATTTAGTAATATGACATTCAAAATGGCTCATATATAGTTCTGCTAAAAATGGTGAAAGGGGGTTTCCCATAGTTAGGCCTGTGGTTTGTTTAAAGATTTTGTTATGGAATGAAAAAGAAATTCTGGTCCAGACATAATTTTGTTAGTTTTAAGTAATCTTCTGTTTGTGCTCTAGGTGTGCCATTGTTTAATATCCAAGTTTCTAGGAGTGGTAATAATTCTTCTTTTGGTATACTTGGGAAGAGTGCAGTGACATCAAATGATACCATCATGTCTGTTGGTGATATATTTATATCTGAAAGGTGACTGGTTAATTCTAATGAATTTTTTATACTTAGACTTTTAAACACAGGCATGGAGTTGAAGGTATTTGAAAGCCATTTTGCTAGTTTATATGTGGGAGAGTTTATGTTATTCACTATGGGGCTCATTTTGTTGCTGAATTTGTGTATTTTTGGTAGTACATATAACCTAGGTATGGTGGGAAGATCTGGTTTAATTCTGGATTTTTCAGCTTTTGTTAATGTTTTGGTTTCTATCAATGTGTTTTGGAGTGTCTTGGTGCATTCTTTTAATGGATTTTTGTTGATTTCTATGTACTCTGGGCTATGTAGTAATTGCATAACCCTAGATTCATAATCTTCTTGGTCTAATATCACTAATGTGTTTCCTTTGTCTGCTTTGGTGTATACAACAGGCTTTGACTTCAGAGATTTTATAATTTTTTGATGTGCTATGTAGTGGTATTTTTGGGCTTGTATCTGGTCCAATATACAAATATATCACCCACAGACATGATGGTATCATTTGATGTCACTGCCCTCTTCCCAAGCATACCAAAAGAAGAATTATTACCACTCCTAGAAACTTGAATATTAAACAATGGCACACCTAAAGCACAAATAGAAGATTACTTAAAACTAACACAATTATGCCTGGACCAGAATTTCTTTTCATTCCATAACAAAATCTTTAAACAAACCACAGGCCTAACTACGGGAAGCCCCCTTTCACCATTTTTAGCAGAACTATATATCAGCCATTTTGAATGTCATATTACTAAATCTTTCCCACATCTATTCAAAAGCTGGTATAGGTACATAGTTAATATTTTTGCTATTGTTCCAAAAAAACTTTCAGAAGATGCTTTGAAATTATTGAATTTACAAAAAAGATCTATTAAATTCACAATAGAAAAAGAATAAAATGGCCAATTACCATACCTAGACATCAGGATTATCGGAAATAATGCACACAACAAACTAACATTCGGCATTTACAGAAAACCAACTTACACAGAAAATTATATTATTAAAAACAATAGCTACAATCCTACAAGCCACAAACATGCAATTTTAAATAGTATTACAAACAGGTTAGTACATATACCATTGGAGAAAGAGGAATGCCAGAAAGAATACCAACACATTATCCACATAGCCACTATGAATGGATACCAGAAAAAAACAATAGATAAGAAGATAAAAAAGTTTGAAAGACAGAAATACATCCAACGAACGACTACTTTACTCAGACAACAAAAACCACAAGCATATAGGAAATTCACTTATCACCCTTGGACACATAAATTTCAAAGGATTTTCAAGAAATACATCATCACCCTGTCTCCACAGAATAACCACAATATACAGAAACTACTATGCAATGGAACAAAAGATCCTATCCCCAACGATAAATTAGCTGGTATATATCAAATTGTTTGTAATGACTGTAACCTGGTATACAAGGAAGAACCAAAAGAAATCTTGAAATAAGACTTAAAGAGCATATGAGAAGCATTTACCAAAAGCAGATAGATAAATCAGCAGTAGCACATCATTTCTGGTCTTCAAGCCATGAAATCACTCCAAACATAAAACTCTTAAAACCGATCAACAGCAGGAATGAATTGGACATCTGGGAAAAAATACATATTGTCAAACACAGGAATCACCTAATGAATTTTGAACTGCCGCCACCCAGCAGCCTTTGGAGGTTCATCAGCCCAGCACCAGAGAACACCACTAGCCACACACATTCCCCAGACAATAACTGGCAAAATCAGTTGAAAACATGCTGACAATGGGAGCAAACCGTCTCCCGAAACATGTTCAAGTAAGAACATTTTAGTGATGTAGCGTAACAACCTTCAACTCTCTTTATTTTAAATTTATAATTCATGTTTGGGGTAAATGCTTTGGTAAATTCTAAATTGAAAAGCCTAAGCCAAAATAAATAGTGAAAGACCCAAGTATATTGATTTAGTAATGTGGACCTAATACAAGCTTATGGTTGTTCACAGGTTTTATTAAAGTTGATGTGATAAGCTGTAAACATTATTATACAGGGTGGAAGTGACCTACAGAATCTTTCAACAAGAGTTGTCCTATCTTTAATATGTGATAGCTGCCATTGTTATTGAGTTACAGCAGTCAGTTTTTCCATGTGGTTACAGTTGTTATTGACAAATAGCCATGGAACGTTACAGCATTCAGCAATGTGTAGAAATTGTGAAAATTTATTATCAAAATGGATTATCTGTTCGCCAAACCTTCCGGTATTGCGTGAAGTTTACAGTGCGCATAATCATCCCTGCAAGAGAACAATTCGGCGTTTGATCGATAAATTTGAAAGAAGTGGTTCTGTCAGCGATCAAAGAACACCTGTACATAATCGATGTAAGTGCTCCAACGAAAACATAGGCGCCGTTTGTGAGAGCGTACGCGAGAACAGAAACAAATCAATTGCTCGTCAAGTGCAAGAATTAGGGCTTTCGCCAACCACAACTTGGCGAATTCTGCATCTGGACTTGAAGTTTCACACTTACAAAATGGTGTTAACTCAAGAACTAAAGCCCAACAACCATAGGTTGCGTTGTGTATTCGCTGACTGGGCTATGGAGCAATTGGAAGCTGACCCGGATTTTTGTCGAAAAATCAACTTCAGCAACGAAGCCCACTTTTGGATCCATGGTTGTTAACAAACAAAATTGCCACTACTGGAGCAATCACAATCCAATGCATATTCAAGAACAACCACTTCAACTCCAAAGGGTTACTGTGTGGTGTGGATTTTGGTATGGTGGAATCATTCGTCCATATTTTTTCCAAGATGAAGATGGAGAAGCTCAACTATCAATGGAGAAAGATACCGGGTTCTTATAAGGGACTATTTTTGGCCTCAATTGGATGGTATGGATCTCAGAAACATCTGGTTCCAGCAAGATGGTGCCACATGTCATACTGCTCTCGAAACAATCAATCTTTTGAAGGAGAAGTTCAGAGGTTTCATTTCCTGTGGTGGTGATGTTAACTGGCCCCCAAGGTCATGTGATTTAACACCGTTGGATTATTTCTTGTGGGGTTATGTTAAATCTCGAGTTTATGCCAACAAGCCAGAAACAGTAAATGATCTTATGAATAACATCACTCATGTTATTCAGGAAGTTGGACCTAATTTATGTTCTTCTGTCATTGAAAATTGGGTCAACCATATACGTGCAACCCAATGAAGTCGTGGCGGTTACTTAACTGATTTTCTCTTCTACACATAATGACATTATATTCCAAAATAAAAAAAGAAATAAGCCTCTATCATTTATAGAACGTATTTCATTTAAGTTCAAAGATAGGACATTCTTGTTGAAAGACCCTATATGAGCACCCTTTTAAACTATGAAAGAGCATGTTGTTTTGAGTGTTTTCCCTTAAGCTTTTTTCATAAAGCTTTCTGTTCTTAAATAATTACTATTGTATTTTGCATAATATTGCAACACAGCAAATTCAACAGGTTAACTTTTAGTTCCTCAACTTCTGCTCCTATGGCAACGAACAAATAAACATTTCCAGTATATAAATAAACAGAAAACTACACATGATTGTAGCATAACCTACATATCGTACAGAATATGGAACTGAGCAAGCATTTACAATATTACGCAAATTAGTTATAAGAACACTTATTTACAAAGGTAAATAACAGCTTGAGAAACCAAGTTACAAGATTGTGCTTCCTTTCTTTGTGAATTATAAAACTCATGAAAAATTAAAGCAAGACAACAACAAAAAATCAATGAGAACTGCTTTTTAATTGTTCAGATAAATTGTTCAAAATGTGCACCCCTCACCAACACACATGCTTTACAACATTTTCTTAAATTCTGCTGCACTCTACAAACTATGTCTGGGCTATTTGTTATATCCTCTGCTGCTCAAACTATTCTTTCTTGCAAGATTTCCACATCAGGCACTTCTGTAATGTATATACAAGTTTTCATATCGCCACAAAGAAAAAAATCCATTGAATTTAGATCTGGCGATCTTGGTGGGCAACCTATTGGTCCATTCTGAGCAATCCAGCATTCTATGTAGGTGTTGCATAGATGCCACACATGCTCTACTTATGTGCAGAGGTGCACCATCATGTAATAGCCACATATCATTTCTTACTGCCAGGGAAACATCAAGCAGAACTGGTAACATTTCTTGAAGAAACAGGAGATGGATGGCTCCTGGCACAACCTGAGAAAGAATCTATGGACCAATTAATCTGTTTCCTGCCCAAACATTTACAGAAAATCTGTGGTGAAAGCTGTCTTGTCTTATTGTGTGTGGATTGTCGTAAGCCCAGGTGTGTGCATTATGGTAATTAGTTACTCCATTTCTGGTAAACGTTGCTTAATCCATTGCAAGAACTTTAAGGAAAAAGTTTCTTCCTTGTTGAAGAAACTATTCAGAAAATCTAGCCTTGGTGCACAATCTGCTTCAGAGAGACACCGGGCATGCTGAGTATAAGAACAAAGTAATTCTTCTTTTAATGTTCTCAAAACAGTCCAATGGGATATACCGATAGTGCAAACTATACCATAGCTGCTGCTTCCAGGATCTTCTTCCACCAAGTGAGTGATTTCTTCTTCTTGTGCAATATTTCTTTGACCAACTCCTTCAACATCAGGAGACATGCCTCCTGTATCTAGAACTCTTTGACAGATGAAAACAAATGTCCTATTATGTGGTGCTTGTCTAATTGAAATCTTCAATAAATTCTTGCACAGCTACTGCATTATGATGTGTTTCACCATAAATGAGCAGCATTTCAAGATACTCGGCATTAGTAAAGTGAGTCATCTTGTAACTGATAATCCATTGTTTCGAAAACAAGCCATAAGCACAATAAAATGTTGAAGTGCATTCCTTTCAATCTTATAGTGTTGCCATGTTGTATAGTCTCATGGGTAACAACATAGATTCAACTGAGACAAATTTTGAAAGCTTATAATAATACTAAGAGTGTGAGTTGTTTTAATGCAAAATGTATTTGAAAATGCAGAAAAATTTATCTTTCAATCTCCTGTAAGAAATATTTGGAAAAGTATTTAAGTTTCATAAACTCTTCATTTAAAATAGATTAAATATTAAACAATTTTGGCTTTTTTCTCAAACACTACTTCAAAAACAGTAAAACTGCACTAAGATTTTTTGTTCCATTCATTACAGAGAGTCATCCCGTTCAAGGATAATCATAGCTCACCTTTCACCATGAACAGAACAGATGCTAAAGCAGTCCAAGTTAAACTTCAAGTTTAATAGCAGGACTATTACAATCTCCATTTAACGTTCCTGTTAGATGCTAGCAGGGAGTCAGGTCCAATTTTCATATTACAACCTTCAATTAACAGCTAACCAGGAGTTATTCTTACCAATTAACTATTGGCCACCTCAGGTAGTCATTAGGTTACCAAATTGAAGGTCAATAGTTTTTTTTTAGCCAAATTACAGTGGACCTCTCTTGTACCGGCCCGGCCTTATCTGCTGGTAGCTCCGCGGCACGGTGCTGCTGTTGGTTGTGCTTCACACGTTGAGGGCATACGAGCAACAAAGTGTGATTCGCTTTCTATGGAGCAAGGGACGAACGTCCATCGAGATCCACAGGTAAATGCAGCTCACATATGGGGAAAACTGTCTTGCTTTGAGAGATGGTGGTGTTTTCGAGTTCACAAAAGGCCGTGAAGTTCTTACATGACAATAAACGTTCGGGGAGGCCACGTTCATCACTGACTGATTACATTTCCCGCGTGTATGCAATGGTGAAAGCAGATCCGCATGTGCACCTCAAGGTCATTTCGTATGGGAGTGTTTACAACGTGGCTCACAGGTCCTTAAGGTACCGGAAAGTTTCATGTAGGTGGGTGCCTAAGCAGTTGAGTGGCATGATGGAAGCCAAGCGAATGATTGCTTCACTGAATCATCTGCAATGGTACGCTGAGGAGAGTCAAAGTTTCCTCGACCATATTCTTACTGGCGATGAAACGTGGATACTGCATTTCACTCCAGAATTGAAGCAGTAGAGCATGGTGTGGAAACATGTAGGTTTGCCTGTGACAAGAAAATTCTGTTCACTGCCATCTTCTGGGATCGCTGTGGACCACTCGTGCTGAAGTTCGTCTCACAAGGTGCAACCATCAATGTCGGCAGCTACTGTTCCACGTCTGCGGGCTGCCACCAGGCGAAAGTGCCAAGGGATTGTCGATGTGTACATGATTCTCCTCCACGACAATGCGAGGCCACATGTGGGCGATCGGAACCATCAACAAGCTCAGGGCATTTCACTGGACGAATCTGGACCACCCACTGTACAGTCCAGACTCGCCCCTAGTGGTTTCCATGTTTTCGGACCGCTGAAGCAGCTCCTAGCAGGACAGCGATTCACATGCAACATTGAAGCCAAGACAACAGTCCCCGGATGAATACTAGCACAGGGGCATTTCAAATTTATTGCTGCGGTAGGACAAATGTGAGAACCAGTGTGGAGACTATGCGGAAAAATAGTGGAAGGTATGTAGGTATATATGTATACCTGTAATTACCTTACTTTGGTTAATAAAAAATAGGGGCAAAGACTTTCTGATTCATCCTTGTAATTACACTTTAAAAGCATCTAACCTATTTTGCACGTAATCAGCTTAAGTCCATATAAGTTGATAGTCCAAAATCAACCCACTAATCTACACAAGTACATTAACAACAAAATCCTACATAACACAGGCTTTCCTTTCTTCTTTGTTTATGGGGTTTTCTTCTAAATGTACTTATTAATAACCTCATTTAAGATTAGTAGTTCTGAGCTAACCTACCTAGAGCGTGAACAGTGAAATATATACAACTTAATACTCTGATATGTTTTAATCTAGCAAAAGATCTACATTATTCCTTTTGTAGCAATGTTGAGAATGAAGCTCTGAGACATTTAAATAATAGGAATAAGGAAAATGAAGTTCTGAGACATTATATAATAGGATAAAGGAAATGAAGTGCTGACACATTATTTATATAATAGTGATAAGCAGACTGAAGTGCTGAGACATTATCTATATAATAGGGATAAGGAGAGTGAAGCCCTCAGACATTATTTAAATAATAGTAATAAGGAGAATGAAGTTCTGAGACATTATCTATATAATAGGAATAAGGAGAATGAAGTGCTGAGACATAATCTATATAATAGGAATAAGGAGAATGAATTTAATTCACAATAAAATTGCTTTGGTGGACTTTGTGACAATGAGGCCAATCATAAATAATATAAATGCTCCCAACTAGCAAAATGGCTGACACACAAGTTCTCAGTACTGCCAAAATTTGAAACTTTAGGCATAAAAAACTCCTTGGAGTTAATTCAAAAAACAAAAGATGTTGAAATAGCAAAAACATATTCCATAGTTTCTTTTGATGTTACAGCTCTCTTCCCCAGCATACCAACAGAAACCCTACCAACACATAAAAAACTGGCTGCTAGCAATAGGAAGGACTACAGAAGAAATTCAAGAATACATTACACTAACTAAGCTGTGCATAGAACAAAATTATTTCACTTTCAACGGGAACTACTACAAACAGAACTCAAGCCTAGCTATGGGCAGCCCACTTTCACCACTAATGGTAGAACTCTTCATGAGCAATATAGAGACAAGAGTCACGAAGGCTTCTCCCTGGACATTTAAACGATGGTACCACTACGTTGATAACATTTCTGCAATAGTCCCGAAAAAACAATCAGAAGACGCACTAAAATTATTGAACTTTCAGAAAAAATCCACAAACTTCACAATGGAGAAAGAACGGAATGGACAACTCCCCTTTCTTGACCTTAAAATCATCAAGAAAGAAAACCACCTAATATTTGGCATCTACAGGAAACCCACACACACAAATAGCAACATAAAACAAAACAGTTTAAATCCCGTTCCTCACCAGCATGCAGCACTCAACAGTCTGACACGCTGACTGATCAACGTCCCTATGAACAAAGAGGAATACACGCTTGAGCTAAACAACATATTGGGCATAGCCACAGAAAACAGATTCAGGCCAGAAACAATACACAAGAAAATAAACAGAGAATAAAAGAAGTTACCACACTCATCCCTACTGAAAAAGAAAAGATGATCTTCAAAAAATTCACATACCACCCAACAGCTTTCTACAAATTTCAGAGAATCTTTTAGCAACACAACATCTCTTTGGCCCCAAAAAACAATTACACCATAAAAAACCTACTAAACTCCAAACTAAAAGATGACATCCCACAGGAGAACATACCAGGAATATATCAGATCAGCTGCAATGACTGCAAAAAAATATACATTGGGCAAATCAAAAGAAATATAAAAACAAGAACAAAAGAACACTTCAGTTACATAAAGCAAAAACAGGAAGATAAATCAGCAGTAGCCTGGCACTTTTGGAGAGACAAACACACCATAGACAGAAACCCAAAAATACTAAAAAAACATTTCAGGGAATACAGAACTTACAATTTGGGAAAAACATTTATATTTGGAAGAACAGAAACCGCACTTATAATTTTGAAACCCTGCCAGGAGACTTACTTTTAAAGAAGCTCTTCCAACCGCCAGAGATCAAGCTGATAACCAAGACAAAGAATCCGGGCAGTCGACAGGGTACTGAGGATGGGAGCAATTAGCTCCTGAAATATGTATTAGTTATAATAACAAGTGATGTAGTGTTACAACCAACTCAATAATTACTAATTAAGGAGAATGAAGTTCTGAAACATTATCTATATAATAAGAATAAGGAGAATGAAGTGCTGAGACATTATTTATATAGTAAGAATAAGAACATTGATGTGCAGAGATATTATTTACATAATAAATAAGGAGAATAAAGTACTGAGATATTATTTATATAATAAGAACATTGAGGTGCAGAGATGTTATTTATATAATAAATAAGGAGAATGAGGTGTGGAGACATTATTTATATAATAGGAATAAGGAGAATGAAGTGCAGAAACATTATATAATAGTAATAAGGAGAATGAAGTGCGGAGACATCTATATAATAGGAATAAGGAGAATGAAGTGCAGAGACATTATCAAGGTAGATATTTTATTTCACTTCATTAGTTACATAAATTAATTCTCATATAAGTTCTATAATACATAATTTTATCTCTACACATTACCATTTACATATAATTTTCTCTTTCACTAAGTTGCTGCATTACTAAGAGCTCGCAAGCATCCAACACCATGGTTGTCAAGTTATTGGGTCCTATTTAATTTTATGATTCAACAATCTACATTTTTTTTTCTATTCCCTATTTATAATTTTTTTCAGCCATTTATTTCTCACTACACCTAAATATTTTCCTATTTCAAATAAACTTTCCTTGGATTTAACTCTTAACATCCTTTTACCTATAATTTCATTTGGTAATCTAGACCAATTGTTTCTTTGCAATTTTTTCCTCATATTCATTGTTCCATCACATTCTAACATTAAATGCCAATAATTATTAAATTTGTTATTACATAATGGGCATTTACCTTCATTTTCTCCTACTCCTATGCCTTTTAACCTCACCACCCCTGACCTAGCCTATGCAAAGCCCTCTCTTGCTATTTTATTACAAACATCAACATAGTTTTCTCTTTCCCATGTCCTTTTAATCTCTGTATATACATATACATTATCTATATAATAGTAATAAGGAGAATGAAGTTCTGAGAGATTATGTATATAATAGGAATAAGGAGAATGAAGTTCTGAGAGATTGACTAATTTTGAAGATTTAGAAGCTAGTAACAGTGATGTGTCATAATTTAAAATAAAGAGAGTTGAGGGTTGTTACACTACATCACTATAATATTCTTACTTGAACGTGTTTCGGGAGACGGTTTGTTCCCATCTTGAAATAAGACTTAAAGAGCATATGAGATGCATTTACCAAAAGCAGCCAGATAAATCAGCAGTAGCACATCATTTCTGGTCTTTAAACCATGATATCACTCCAAACATAAAACTCTTAAAACCGATCAACAGCAGTAATGAATTGGACATCTGGGAAAAAATACATATTGTCAAACACAGGAATCACCTAATGAATTTCGAACTGCCGCCACCCAACAGCCTTTGGAGGTTCATCAGCCCAGCACCAGAGAACACCACTAACCACACACATCCCCCAGACGATGACCGGCAAAATCAGATGAGGACATGCTGACGATGGGAACAAACCGTCTCCCGAAACGCGTTCAAGTAAGAATATTATAGTGATGTAGTGTAACAACCCTCAACTCTCTTTATTTTAAATTCTGAGAGATTATTTATATAATAGGAATAGGAGAATGAAGTTCTGAGACATTTTTTATATAATAGGAATAAGGAGAATGCAGTACTGACACATAGTTTATATAATAGGAATAAGGAGAACGAAGTGCTGAGACATTATTTATATAATAGGAATAAGGAGAATGAAGTTCTGAGACATTGTTTATATAATAGGAATACAGAGAATGAAGTTCTAAGAGCTTATTTATATAATAGGAATACGGGGAATGGGGTTCTGAGACATTATATAATAGGAATAAGGAGAATGAAGTTCTGAGACATTATTTACATAATAGGAATAAGGGGAATGAGGTTCTGAGACATTATATAATAGGAATAAGGAGAATGAGGTTCTGAGATATTGTTTATATAACAGGAATAACGAGAATGAGGTTCTGAGACATATAATAGAAATAAGGAGAATGAAGTGCTGAGACATAATTTATACAATAGGAATAAGGAGAATGATGTTCTGAGACATTGTTTATATAATAGGAATAAGGAGAATGAAGTGCTGAGACATAATTTATATAATAGGAATAAGGAGAATGAAGTCATGAGAGATTATTTATATAAGAGGAATAAGGGGAATGAGGTTCTGAGACGTTATATAAAAGGAATAAGGGGAATGAAGCTCTGAGACATTATTTATATAACAAGGAATAAGGAGAATGAGGTTCTGAGATATTATATAATAGAAATAAGGAGAATGAAGTTCTGAGACAATATTTATATAATAGGAATAAGGAGAATGAGGTTCTGAGACATATAATAGAAATAAGGAGAATGAAGTTTTGAGAACATTATATAATAGGAATAAGGAGAATGAGGTTCTGAGACATTGTTCATAAAACAGGAATAAGGTGAATGAGGTTCTGAGACATTATATAATAGAAATAAGGAGAATGAAGTTCTGAGACATTATATAATAGAAATAAGGAGAATGAAGTTCTGAGACATTATTTATATAACAGGAATAAGGAGAATGAGGTTCTGAGACATTGTTTATATAATAGGAACAAGGAAAATGAAGTTTTGAGACATTATATAATAGGAATAAGGAGAATAAGGTTATGAGACATTCTTTATATAAAAAGAATAAGGAGAATGAGGCTCTGAGACTTTATATAGGGTCTTTCAACAAGAGTGTCCTATCTTTGAACTTAAATAAAGCACGTTCTATAAATGACAGAGGTTTATTTCTTTCTTTATTTTGGAACATAATTAATGTCATTACGTGTGGAAGAGAACATCAGTTAAGTGACCGCTGCAACTTCATTGGGTTGCGATATACGGTTGGCCCAATTTTCAATGACAGAAGAACGTAAATTAGGTCCAACTTCACGAATAACACGCGTGATGTTATTCATAAGATCATTTACTGTTTCTGGCTTGTTGACCTAAACTCGAGATTTAACATAACCCCACAAGAAATAATCCAACGGCATTAAATCATATGACCTCAGGGGCCAGTTAACATCACCACCACGGGAAATGATGAAACCTCTGAACTTCTCCTTCAAAAGCTCGATTGTTTCCATCTTGCTGGAATCAGATGTTTCTGAGATCCATACCATTCAATTGAGGCCAAAAATAGTCCCTTATAAGAGCCCGGTATGTTTCTCCATTGACAGTTCAAGCTTCTACATCTTCATCTTGGAAAAAATATGGATGAATGATTCCACCATACCAAAATCCACACCACACAGTAACCTTTTGGAGATGAAGTGGTCGTTCTTGAATCTGCATTGGATTGTGATTGCTCCAATAGTGGCAATTTTGTTTGTTAACACAACCATCCATCCAAAAGTGGGCTTCGTCGGTAAAGATGATTTTTCGACAAAAATCCGGGTCAGCTTCCAATTGCTCCATAGCCCAGTCAGCAAATACATGGCACAACCTATGGTCGTTGGGCTTTAGTTCTTGAGTTAACACCAATTTGTAAGCATGAAACTTCAAGTCCAGATGCAGAATTCACCAATTTGTGGTCGACAAGAAATTGATTTTTTTCCGTTATTGCATACACTCTCACAAACAGCGCCTATGTTTTCGTTGGAGCGCTTACGTCAATTACGTGCAGGCATTTTTTGATCACTGACAGAACCACTTCTTTCAAATTTACCAATCAAACACTGAATCGTTCTCTCGCAGGGACGATTATGCACACCATAAACTTCACGCAATACAAGGAAGGTTTGGCGAACAGATGATCCATTTTGATAATACATTTTCACAATTTCTATGAGTTGCTGAATGCTGTAACATTCCATGGCTATTTGTCAATAACAACTGTAACCACATGAAAAAAATGACTGCTGTAACTTAATAACAATGGCAGCTATCACATGTTAAAGATAGGACACTCTTGTTGAAAGACCCTATATAATAGAAATAAGGAGAATAAGGTTCTGAGACATTATTTATATAACAGGAATAAGGAGAATGATTTTATTTAAAGGTGAGTCGGAATTGTTACACTAACATCACTTAAGTTTACTCACTTAACATGTTTCGAATTAACCTTCTGAGGATGGGAACAACGGTTTCCCGAAACATGTTAAGTGAGTAAACTTAAGTGATGTTAGTGTAACAATTCCGACTCACCTTTAAATAAATTCAATACACATCACTGTTTCTAGCTTCTTTTCATTACAATATCAACGTAAGGAGAATGATGTTCTGAGACATTATTCATATAACAGGTATAAGGAGAATGAATTTTTGAGACATTTATATAAGAGGAATAAGATCTCCAAAACAAACTCAAGGAGAGGGATAGGAATTTGGAAAAGGAATGAGGTCAACAGAAACTGCATGGCTTTATTTTCTTCCACTTATGCTTGTTAACTTACACACTTGCCAAACTGTTTCTTAAATATGATATGCACAAATTTCAGAGTTTCGAAGTAAACCTCCATAACATGAATCACCTGGTAGAAATAAAATAATGATGTAACTTGTACATCAAGTAAGTCATGTCATTCCTCTCCTACTCGGTTTAGAAAGTTTTAAAAGTAACATTAGAAGAATGTGTGTTGGAGTATGTTAGAATCCTGCCTTCTCTACTACATTTACCATAACAAATCTATTTTTCATTAACCTAAATTATACTGAGAGGTTATCCATATAACCTAGCACTCCAAAATGCCCTTTCCAACTACATTAAGCAAAATCATTGCTTTTTAAATATATGGTAACACACCTTGCTTATGCATTCTAAACTAACATACACGTAGCTTAGTGTTGGAAATGTACAGTACCTAACGTTTACAACTGTTAATGTAATATTAACAGCAAGAATGCTATATTACATGCCTGAATGCATCCAGTCTATTAAAACCATCTATATTAAATCATGAAAACCAGCCACACTTATTTAATAAAATGTGTAAGACTTTATTAAACATTAATAAAAGAGCAAGCTCAAGAAAATTACAAGACAATGTTAATTTTGAAAATCTGATGTTACAACTTTCCATTTTGATACCATTAAAATGTTCCCAACCACAAAACAATTGTTAAAAGTCTATCTTATAGTTAACTAGCAGTTGTAAAATGATACAATCCATTTAACCAACAGTTGGCAATAACCACGGTTAGCAAACCTTAGGTGTTAACTGGAGATTGTAATACAAGCCCTGTGGTATAGCAAGTATTGATTTGCTAGTTGAAATTGAAAGATATGGTATTGCTGAGTAAAAGAAAATTCCTTTGTCATGCGTATGAAATTTTAAAATTACTGCTATTCATCTGTAGTAAAAGCAAATTGCATATTAATTATACATATTATATTAGTCAATGTATTCATTTATTTTAATTAACTGGATATGAAAATGACCAAGCTACACAGGGAACCTTAAACCAATGCTGATCTTTTGTGTTTACCACCCACAAGAGGAACCGAGGACACACCTTGTACTTACCCCAATGAGGATGTTTTGTGTTTACCATGCCCAAGAGGAACAGAGGACACACCTTGTACATGCCCCAATGAGGATCTTTTGTGTTTACCAACCCCAAAAGGAATGGAGGGGACAACTTGTACTTACGCCAAATCAGATCTTTTGTGTTTACCATACACAAGAGGAATGGAAGTAACACCTTGTACCTTACGCCAAATCAGATCTTTTGTGTTTACCATACCCAAGAGGAATGGAAGTAACACCTTGTACCTTACCCCAATTCAGATCTTTTGTGTTTACCACCTCCAAGAGGAAAGCAGGTGACACCTCGTACCTTACCCCAATTCGGATCTTTTGTGTTTACCACGCCCAAGAGGAAGAGAGGGGCCACCTCGTACCTTACGCCGCGGGTCTTTCCTGTTTACCATTCCCAAGAGGAATGGAGGGGACACCTCACAACTTGACACAATGCAGAACTGTTGTGTTTACCATCCCAGGAGGAATGAAGGGAACATCTCACACCTTGCATCCCAGGAGGAATGCAGGGGACACCTCACACCTTGACACAACACAGAGCTGTTGTATTTACCATCCCAGGAGATACGGAGGGCACACCTCACACCTTGACAAAACACAGAGCTGTTGTGTTTACCATCCCAGGAGATACGGAGGGGACACCTCACACCTTGACACAACACAGAGCTGTTGTGTTTACCATCCCACGAGGAACAGAGGGGACACCTCACACCTTGACACAACACAGAGCTGTTGTGTTTACCATCCCAGGAGGAACAGAGGGGACACCTCACACCTTGACATAACACAGAGCTGTTATGTTTACCATCCCAGGAGATACGGAGGTGACACCTCACACCTTGACACAACACAGTGCTGTTGTGCGTAACATCCCAGGACGAATGGAGGGGTCACCTCACACCTTGACATAACACAGAGCTGTTGTGTTTACCATCCCAGGAGGAATGGAGGGGACACCTCACACCTTGACACAACAGAGAGCTGTTATGTTTACCATCCCAGAAGATATGGAGATGACACCTCACACCTTGACACAACACAGAGCTGTTGTGTTTACCTTCCCAGGAGGAATGGAGGAGACACCTCACACCTTGCCACAACACAGAGCTGTTGTGTTTACCATCCCAGTAGGAATGGAGGGGACACCTCAAACCTGACAACACAGAGCTGTTGTGTTTACCATCCCAGGAAGAACGGAGTGGACACCTCACACCGTGACACAACACAGAGCTGTTGTGTTTACCACCCCAGGAGATACGGAGGGGACACCTTACACCTTGGCACAACACAGAGCTGTTGTGTTTACCATCCCAGTAGGAATGGAGGGGACACCTCACACCTTGACACAACACAGAGCTGTTGTGTTTACCATCCTAGTAGGAATGGACGGGACACCTCAAACCCGACAACACAGAGCTGTTGTGATTACCATCCCAGGAAGAACGGAGTGGACACCTCACACCGTGACACAACACAGAGCTGTTGTGTTTACCACCCTTGGAGATACGGAGGGGACACCTTACACCTTGACACAACACAGAGCTGTTGTGTTTACCATCCCAGGAGATACGGAGGGGACACCTCACACCTTGACACAACACAGAGCTGTTGTGTTTACCATCCCACGAGGAACAGAGGGGACACCTCACACCTTGACACAACACAGAGCTGTTGTGTTTACCATTCCAGGAGGAACAGAGGGGACACCTCACACCTTGACATAACACAGAGCTGTTATGTTTACCATCCCAGAAGATACGGAGGGGACACCTCACACCTTGACACAACACAGAGCTGTTGTGCTTACCTTCCCAGGAGGAATGGAGGGGACACCTCACACCTTGACACAACACAGAGCTGTTGTGTTTACCATCCCAGTAGGAATGGAGGGGACACCTCAAACCTGACAACACAGAGCTGTTGTGTTTACCATCCCAGGAACAACGGAGTGGACACCTCACACCGTGACACAACACAGAGCTGTTGTGTTTACCATCCCAGGAGATACGGAGGGGACACCTTACACCTTGACACAACACAGAGCTGTTGTGTTTACCATCCCAGGAGATACGGAGGGGACACCTCACACCTTGACACAACACAGAGCTGTTGTGTTTACCATCCCACGAGGAACAGAGGGGACACCTCACACCTTGACACAACACAGAGTTGTTGTGTTTACCATCCCAGGAGGAACGGAGGGCACACCTCAAACCTTGACACAACACAGAGCTGTTGTGTTTACCATCCCAGGAGATATGGAGGGGACACCTCACACCTTGACACAACACAGAGCTGTTGTGTTTATCATCCCAGGAGGAACGGAGGGCACACCTCACACCTTGACACAACACAGAGCTGTTGTGTTTACCATCCCAGGAGATATGGAGGGGACACCTCACACCTTGACACAACACAGAGCTGTTGTGTTTACCATCCCAGGAGATATGGAGGGGACACCTCACACCTTGACACAACACAGAGCTGTTTTGTTTATCATCCCAGGAGGAACGGAGGGCACACCTCAAACCTTGACACAACACAGAGCTGTTGTGTTTACCATCCCAGGAGATACGGAGGGGACACCTCACACCTTGACATAACACAGAGCTGTTGTGTTTACCATCCCAGGAAGAATAGAGGGGACACCTCACACCTTGACACAACACAGAGCTGTTGTGTTTACCATCCCAGTAGGAATGGAGGGGACACCTCACACCTTGACACAACACAGAGTTGTTGTGTTTACCATCCCAGGAGATACGGAGGGGACACCTCACACCTTGACATAACACAGAGCTCTTGTGTTTACCATCCCAGGAGGAATGGAGGGGACACCTCACACCTTGACACAACACAGAGTTGTTGTGTTTACCATCCCAGGAGAATTGGAGGGGACACCTCACACCTTGACACAACACAGAGCTCTTGTGTTTACCATCCCAGGAGGAATGGAGGGGACACCTCACACCTTGACACAACACAGAGCTCTTGTGTTTACCATCCCAGGAGATACGAAGGGGACACCTCACACCTTGACACAACACAGAGCTGTTGTGTTTACCATCCCAGGAGATACGGAGGGGACACCTCACACCTTGACACAACACAGAGCTGTTGTGTTTACCATCCCAGAAGATACGGAGGGGACACCTCACACCTTGACACAACACAGAGTTGTTGTGTTTTCCATCCCAGGAGATACGGAGGGGACACCTCACACCTTGACACAACACAGATCTCTTGTGTTTACCATCCCAGGAGATACGGAGGGGACACCTCACACCTTGACACGACACAGAGCTCTTGTGTTTACCATCCCAGGAGATACGGAGGGGACACCTCACACCTTGACACAACACAGAGCTGTTGTGTTTACCATCCCAGGAGATACGGAGGGGACACCTCACACCTTGACACAACACAGAGCTCTTGTGTTTACCATCCCAGGAGATACGGAGGGGACACCTCACACCTTGACACAACACAGAGCTGTTGTGTTTACCATCCCAGGAGATACGGAGGGGACACCTCACACCTTGACACAACACAGAGCTGTTGTGTTTACCATCCCAGGAGATACGGAGGGGACACCTCACACCTTGACACAACACAGAGCTGTTGTGTTTACCATCCCAGTAGGAATAGAGGGGACACCTCACACCTTGACACAACACAGAGCTGTTGTGTTTACCATCCCAGGAGGAACAGAGGGGACACCTCACACCTTGACACAACACAGAGCTGTTGTGTTTACCATCCCAGTAGGAATGGAGGGGACACCTCACACCTTGACACAACACAGAGCTGTTGTGTTTACCATCCCAGGAGATACGGAGGGGACACATTACACCTTGACACAACACAGAGCTGTTGTGGTTACCATCCCAGGAGAAACAGAGGGGACACCTAACACCTTGACACAACACAGAGCTGTTGTGTTTATCACCCCAGTAGGAATGGAGGGGACACCTCACACCTTGACACAACACAGAGCTGTTGTGTTTAACATCCCAGGAGATACAGAGGGGACACATTACACCTTGACACAACACAGAGCTGTAGGAATGGAGGGGACAAAAAAATTAAACTGAGTTTTATTTTTGGGCACTCTTTAACTGCTATGGTTCTTAGCATCCTATTCTATATTGGGTATGAAAAACCAGTAATTTTGTTCAGAGGCCTCTTTGTCAGGCTTGAGGTTCTTTTACATGCTGTAAATCTATGACACAGGACCACTGGCTTTATTTTCTTGAAGAAAACTATGGTACGAATTTTTACACCCTAAAAAATCCTCTCTTAGTCAAGTTTGACCTGCATCTTCGGGAACTAGAGGCTAGCATGGTACCCCTAGACCATGGAGGATGATGCAGAGAGGACACCTCACACCTTAACACAACATAGAGCTTTTGTTCTTACCACCCCAGGAGGAACAGATGAAGTGTAGGAACCACAGGAGTCTATAGGCCGCATAAGGCCAACCGACAGAGATGTGCAGAGGTTCTAATGTTTCCAAGCTTGATTAGCCTGCACACCAGTGCACTGCTCAAAGAACACTTCCCTTTGGCGGAACTACAGAGAGCCCGATCCACCTAAGCGGCTCAGAGTGAGGCAGTATTTTAATAACTGAATAATTTAAATTGTATTTTATATAAAAGTAAATTCAATAACAGCCCGCCTCAAAACAATATGTATGTAATAATTATTTAAAATGTTTGTAACAGTCATTGCATATGCTTATTTTGATTGCAAACATGTTTTATTAATGGTATGTGAATACATTATATACTTTAATAATGCAAGAGCTGTGAGAATAATAAGTTTTGAGTTGCTAACAATGAGGTAATAATGAGGTAACCTTGTAGCAATAATGAGTTTAAGAGTTTGAAAAGTTACCAGTCAGGATTATATCAAAGATAAGGTAAATTCAGTAACAGTTTAAAATTAGCCAATCAATAGCAAGGAAAAAGTTTAAGTAAAATGCAGATATTCTATTGGACTAGAATTAGCCAATCAGAGACTTGAAATACCGAAGCTTATGGGTTTTAACTGTTTAAAGTTACTCAGTTGCTGGCAAGCCTTGGTAGTGAACAGATGGAAGATGTGTTCTCTACGAGTGAATCGTAAAATATGTATACGCGCTAAGTGAAAGTATTGAAGATTCTCACAGTTCTTAAAAAGTGTAGTTCTTATAAAAATGTGCAAGAATTAATAAAGGAAGTGAATTTAAAAACTTAAATTCTGTGATGTCTACAATCATGTCACACCGCACCCTAATTAAGAGATACGTGACTCTACAAACAAGACTGACACAGCCGAGGCAAATTCAAACATAAATAATATATAGAAGCAGTGTTAATAACAAAGTTAAATATTATAGTGTAAAACTTGGAGTGTAATAATAAAAACACATCTTGAAATCAGCTTCTCATACGTAGCAGCTTATTGCGTAATAACAGTAACTATTACATAATCAACAAATTCAAACTGATGCCCAAAGTGTGTTTTAGGAACTCCTTAAATGCAACTAAATAAATATTACGTAAAATACAATTACGTAAGCAACAACCTTCATCAAGTTTAAACAATACGCAACAAATAACGATCTTCAAGTTAAACAATACGCAACAAATAACGATCTTCAAGTTAAACATTACGCAACAATTCTACTATCTCAAGTTGGCTCCCAACTGCGGGGCAAATAAATATTACGAAACAAATTAATTACTTCAAGAGAGGGCTACCATCTGCCACAGTCCAGAAGAACTTCTCAACAAGCAAGCACCCGAGTCACATGTGAACACTGACCAACACAGCTGAGCCACCAAACCTATCTGAAACATGAAAGGGGAAGCGAAATGATAGGAAATTCCTGGCAGAAGAGAAACCATCCCAGTATTCATCTTGCCAACAACGGAAAACCACAAAAACCCAGGATTAGACTGGCTGGTCCCAGGAATTGAACTCGCACATCCTGAGCCTGACATCTTGTGTGTTAACTGGGTAAAGTGTCACAATACGTACACCTTTAGGACAATATGGTATGGAAGCACATCTCACATAAACACAAGTTCTTCTCCTATTACATATGTAAATAATGTAAAGCTATAAGAAGATATATATCAATTAGGGACAGAGTGTACTATTTCCAGTTTCGCTTCTCAACTGATATTTACATTCAGGTATTGGTTCAAGTAAAGGTTCAGCCTGTGAAATGTGAATGTGCTCAAACGTTTTTTCCACACTGTACAAGTTCAGCAAATCACAAAAATTATTTTAATGATACTGTTCAGTACTGCCAACCCTATGCTCTCTCCTTACCTTTAGTACCCTGTGTTTTTGTATAGTATTCACTTCTTCTCTTGTTTCTGATTATTGGGTGTTATTACTATGGCTTTAACATGTGCACAATGTCAGCTTCTATGTCACAGCATATACCAAGCGTTCATTTTGTGGCACTGCAGTGACCTCGGTAGCGGTGAATGATCCGCTTAAGGCTCCATTTTATTGGCTGTGAGTGTCAACTGTCAATTGCTGCTTTTTGTTTGTGCTTTAAGGACTAGAGGTTATTCATTGTGCATCTCAAAGCTCAAACATCCACATTGTGTGCGAATTACTTTAGAGTATTCTTATTATTGTTCTTGTTATTAGTCCACTGAAACACCTACCAAAAAATTCATGCTTCAAAAAAGAATTTTTACGTACAATACATACATAAAAACGAAATCATGTAGACAATTTCCTGGCATTTCAGCTCCAAACACACTTACTGTCAGATGCGTGTATGGAAAACGAGATCGCTAAGCTCAAGAAGCTAAAAAGACAAGTTCTAACAGAGAAAAAAAAATTGACAAAATTAGTGCATCATTTGAATGCTCTCCAAAGAGGTATGTAAGACATATTGCACAGCAAGTGTGTGTTTCAAAAACCTCTCCTTCATAGAGCTGCCACACTTTTAAAATTTAAACTCTACAGAGTGATTATTGCTTGAATTATAACCTCTGATTATGAGGTCTGCAACAAAACAAGTTCAAGCATATTCTTATTAAAAAGAATGGAAAAATTGTTGATATAAACATATTAAATAATATCTATTATCGATCAATATAGCTACATTTATCATACGGAATTACAGTTTGGAGACAAAGTGCTACTATGTATATCAGGGTAATGGTATGTCTAAAGCCAGAGGAATCTTGCAGAAATTATTTCAGAAAATTAAATATTCTAACTTTGTGCTCTCTATATATCTTTGAGATAATAATGTATGTAAAACATAATGAACATCATACAGAAATTAAAAGCCAGATTCACAACCATTTCACAACCACATTTCCATCTAGACGCTGATTTTTTTCATCTTGACGCACTTAACTGTATGCACAGTAGTTGGACAAGTCCATTTATCTTCGGGGAGGGGTGTTGAGTCAGTAGTAACAGAGCAGCAGGCGCGTACAGAACTTGAGATAAGGTAATATCACCATATAGTCCGAGTGAGTGTTGTTCCACTCAAGGAGAATACTGACAGCCATTCTCCCCCTACCCCAGACTACCTTCTCCTTCTGTGCATTTCTGCCGTGTCAGGTCGATTATCCTAGACTACCTTCTCCTTCTGTGCATTTCTGCTATATCAGGTCAATCGCCCTAAACTACCTTCTCCTTCTGTGCATTTCTGCTATGTCAGGTCGATCACCCTAGACTACCTTCTCCTTCTCTGCATTTCTGCAGTGTCAGGTCAATCTTAGACTGCCTTATCCTTCTGTGCATTTCTACCATGTCAGGTTGATCACCGTAGACTACCTTCTCTTCTGTGCATTTTTGCAGTATCAGGTCGATCATCCTAGACTACCTTCTCCTTCTGTGCATTTCTGCTATGTCAAGTCGATTGCCCTAGACTACCGTCTCCTTCTCTGCATTTCTGCAGTGTCAGGTTAATAAAATCGACTTATAACTATATATAGATTACAATTGTTCAAGATGAAAATCGCTGTTGCCGCTCGTATGTTGTTTAATAAACTATCAATGCATATTCAACAAATAAAAGATGTAAAACAATTTAAAAGGGAACTGAAAGAAATGCATGGTTCAAGGATGTTATTATTCAATACCCAAGTTTATAAATTATTAAATTTTAGTAGTTACACTTTTTCAGGTATACATTATTAAATTTTTCTATTAGACAAAACTATGTACATATTACCTTAAGGAGAAACTTTGTACATACATCTTCCTTGTAAGAGTATAAGAGTACAACTGTATATAGGTAGAACTTAATGTAACTTGTTTTGTACTTAGCATTTTCTTGACAATGCCAGCAATACATGTAATTTTAATCGGCAGATAAATAAATGAAATGGGATGAGGAATGCCAGGAATGTGCCACTTAATATAATGCATGTTACTGTTACTCATGTGTATGTAACGCAAGAGTTTTAGATCTGCCATACAATGTGGAGCATGCATACAAGCGATCCAGGCCAGGATATAAAGCCGCTCTGTACTTCTTCAACTAGCTGTTTACAAACTTCACATCCCAGAAGCATTTACTTTGACTGCTGGCTCCAATTAACACCGGTTTCTGTTCTTGGCATCCAGATGAGACAATGTGTTCCTTGTTATAAACTTTCTCCAATAATCTTAGTTTGTTTTACTCCTTGTTGTTGTACCTGTGTTTATGGTTGGGCTGCAACTACTGACTTAATCATTTCCTTATATCTGATAGTTGTAAAATATCCTTTGAACTCGAGGACTCATGTGAATCATTCACACAACCTTGACAAATGTCTAAGTATACCATAAACTGTCATTCACCTAAGCTTAAATACTGCACTCGCCTGGCTGACAGAGTACATGATATAATTGTATATACAGTTTTGATATTTATTGCATTCTATTTTAATATAATTAAAAGTCATATTTAATAAACAATAACTTCCAAAATCTGCACATACACATGAGAGAAAGAAACATCACATTCATTCCTTTTTTCTTTCTCTACTATGTATAGCAACTAGAGGAAGTATAGCATTCCATCCAAAATTTGTCCCAGGATTTCATCACAAATGTTTTGAAGTCCCCTGAATCCTAAAAAGCATTTTTAGAAAAAGGTGTGTGCACATCTCTCTCTCTCCCTCTCTCTCTCACACTCTCTCTCTCTCTCTTGATCTAATGATTTTGATTAAAAAACCATATATTAATGATATATTTACATGACAAATAAAATGTACGTATTGAATTTTCTGGAAATAGCCTAGCAAGTCCTCTGCATTTGGAATGTATAACTAATAAACGTTACACTACAGAAGAAAAGGATTACACCAGAGAGAGTGCTAAGCTAGCAGTGGAGGAGAGGGGTTGTGTTTGCTATGAGTTGCAGAAAGAAGGGTAAAAGTGTCATAAGTAACAAAATGTGGGAATCAGTATAGAAACCTACAGAGCAAGAATTGGCCTGTACGGTAGAATGAAGTGGAATCTCTTCAAAAAAAATTAGTTCAGCAGGGAGAAACTATTTATCTCTATGCTGCAGCGTATGTAATTGGCATGTTATTAATTATTGGAGTGGAGATGAATCCTGGACCTAAGGGTGATCATGGGTTTGGTGAAGAAATTCTGAACAGATTACAGGGAATGGAAGAAAGACTAGGTAAGAGAAATTAAAGAACGAATTAAAATTGAAATACAAGACATGAAAATGGAAGTTCAAACCATTAAAAGAAGAGTCGAATCCTTGGAAGAAAGATACCACAAATTCAATCTGATAATATCTGGAGTAGAAGAAAGAAGAGGAGTGTGGCCAATTCAGGAAGTGAGAGAAATTCTGGAAGGAAGATTGGAAAGGATACTAAACGGATGGGAAATCGCAGTTTTTCATGTTGGAAGGAATGCAGGAAGAAGGATAATAGTAGTCAGATTTGGAACCATGCAAACTGTCTTTCAAGTGCTGAATAGATGAGTCCAATAATGGTCTAAGGGACAACAGAAGGACCAAAGAGGAAATGAATCAGCAAATAGTAACAAAGACAACAGGAAGTGTGTGAGGAAGTCCTGAGGGCAAAGAGGTGATAAATCAAGAAATTAGGAGAGTCAACGGGACCCCATGTGGGAAAGAGGAAGAGAGTGTGATGTCACAGAAGAGGAAAATGTCTTCAGACAAAAGAGAGTTGGCCTTGGCTGCCCAGTTGGCAAGAGAAAGTAGGTCAAACGCCAGGATGTAGGGGAAAAATTACCAGTTGATTCAAGGTTGAGTTCGTTGAGCGTCTTACCAATGCCAAGAGGGAACCTAATGCAAATTGAAGGAGAGATTGGCCATCACAGTGAATACAATGCTGCTGATAGAGCGCAACATTGGATGAAACACATCCGAATAGTGGGAAATTGCTCAAGAGCAAGTTATATTTCACTCTGGCTCACAATAGGATGAGGGTAAAAGGTTGTGAAACGTGGTTTCTGGAATTGTGAAGCCTTGCTTAGATGTTTGAGTAGAGGCCTTTTAAAGGATATTTTGAATAAGATCCATTTGTTAGCATTAGTTGAAACCTGGCTAGAAAGCAATGAGTGTATCAACTTGCAGGGGTTATAACTTTATTGGGAAACATGGTTCAAGGAAGAATATTAAACGTCGAGTTTCTGGAGGTATACAGGTACTGATAAGGAATAACTTGACAAGTAAAGCTAAGGAGAGGAAGTCAAATTAATGAGGTCATGTGGGTGTTGATACATGATTGGTGTACTGTATAACCTGCCAGTGAATTTCAAGTTTCATAACCCAGCTAGAAAAGGAAATATTAAATATAAAAACAGAATTTCCCTTTATAGAATTTATACTAATGGGGGATTTGGAGATTGAGGTATTAAATGTTTGGGAAGACATGGAGAGGGAGGAATTTAGCAAAATATGGACTAGGCACAGCAAAAACATGGTGGTAAACGAAGAGTGATTAAAATTAATTCAGTTCTGTGACAATAATGGATTTGTAATGATGAATGGTTGCTGGGGGGAAGATGAACTGGGTGAATTTATGCTTATAAGTGTGTAGGGTCAGAGTGCTATAGATTATGTGTTATATAGTGATAACATTTCATGCAGAGTTTGTGAATTTAAAGTAATGAACATATTTGGAACGAGTTCACATTTTCCACTTATAGTGGCTTGTTATAATGAAGAGAACCCAGAAGCTGAAAGAGATGTAATATGGGACTCTGGTGCTAAGATAATTAGTTAAGATATGTCTATATGGAATTAACTTAATGATTTCTTTAGATAGTGAGTTTATAGTTAAATGGGCTGGAAGTGACATGATTGTAAGCAATAAGAAAATGTATGACCACTGGTTTGATGAGGAATGCAGAGAAATAAGATTTATGGTAAGGGAAGCTGTGGTAAGATGAAGGGAGACAAATGACAGCGGCATCATGATTCAATTGCATGATAGATAAAAGTGACCACAAGAAACAAGAATGGGGTAGAAATCAAGGAAAGTTGGACTCAGACGAGGAGCAGCAAGCTTGGCAGATTATTAATCAGTGTGTGAAGGGGGGAGAAGAAATGTAAACTTTAGTCCTAATGAATGGGTTAATTATTTTCAGAATCTGTTTATTATGAAAACCAGGTGCAGAAGTAGTATAAACCTTGAAGTATTTAATATGAGGGCTGTTTCAAAAGTTCTTGGAATAATCAACAGAGGCCACTGTCAGTGCAATCCGGATCTGCCGTAATAATTAGTCATCTTTCTTGAGTAAACTCATGACCTAACAGTACTCTGGGTACACAGTCATGGTGCTGACACCTCTCTATTGTTGTTCCCGTGTAATGTTTTTTGAAGATGGAAAAAGCCGAGATTCAAGCAGTGATAAAGTACTTCGTAAAGAAAGGTATGAAAATAAATGAAATTCATGCCGATTTTCAGAACACACTGGAGGGCTCTGCTCCTTCATATTCAACTGTTGCCATGTGGGCCAATGAGTTTAAATTTGGTCAGGAGAGCTTAGAAGATGATGCGTGTAGTGGTCAGCCAAGATGTGTCACCACCTAGAAATGATTACAAAAGTGCACAATATGGTTTTGGAGGAACGCCGATTCAAAATGCGAGAAATTGCTGATGTTCTAGGGATATCATCTGAAAGGGCATATCACACTTTGACTGGGAAATTTGGTATGAAAATATTATCTTGTATGTGGGTGCCACGACTAAATAACACATGATCAAAAACGCATCAGAGTGCAAATGTCTGAACAATGCTTGGCCCATTTTCAGAAAAACCCACAAGATTTTTTGCATCGGTATGTGACCACAGATGAGACATGGGTCCACTACTGTACCCCAGAGACAAAGCAAGTCAAAGCAGTGGAAACATGCTGATTCTCCACCACCAAAGAATGCAAAGACAATACCATCAGCCAGAAAGGTCATGGCATCAGTGTTCTGGGATGTGAAAGGGATTCTGTTGATAGATTATCTTCCCAATGGTCAAACAAATACGGGAGAATACTATGCTAACCTCCTGGACCAACTACTGCAGAAAATAAGCGAAAAAAGGCCAGGTTTAGCAAGGAAGAAAATCATCCTCCTTCAAGACAATGCACGCCTGCACACATGTGTTCTTGCCATGGCAAAAATTCATGAACAGTGGTATGAATTGTTGCCACACCCACCTTATTCACCTGATATGGCTCCATCAGACTTCCATCTCTTCCCTAAGCTCAAAAATGTCCTTGGTGGACAGAAATTCTCTTCAAATGAAGAACTCATAGCCGGAGTTGACGCGTAGGCCTGGAAGAATCTCTTTTCGAGATGGAATAAAGGCATTGATGGACCAAGCGTATTAGTGTACAGGAAGACTACATTGAAAAATAAAAATATTTTGGATGAGGTCAGCTGTTATTTAGTATGTCTGAGAACTTCTCAAACAATCCTCGTAATTATGTAGAAGAGTTGGACAGACCATTCTCACAGGAAGAATCCAGTAACCAAGTTTGTAACTTCAGGAAAAACAAAGCAGCAGGAATTGGTCTACCTGTAGAGCTTTTTAAAGCATGGTGTGAAGATCTGGACAGGCTATCATGTTAGACAAGGCTTATGAACGTAATTAAAGAAAGGAAGAAGGTGACAGAAAGTTGGCGTACAGCAATCATACACCCAATATATAAAAGGGAAAGGCAGCGAAACAAACCCCAATAACTATAGACGAATTGCATTGTTATCTAATTTTGGAAAAATTTTCACAGGAACTATGGCAGAGAGAATACAAAATTGGGCTGAAGAGAATAAAAGGATATCTCCATACCAAGCAGGGTTCAGGAAAAGAAAAATAACAGTGGATAATGTATTCATAATGAAAACAATGATAAATATCTAGCAAAGAAAAGGGGCAAATTGTATGCTATATTTATTAACATAGAGAAACGCTATGGTACAAATTAAATAATAATGGTTTAAGTGCTAATGTGATCGGTATACTACATGAGCTATACTATCAAAACAGATTTTGTGTTAAGTGTGGTGATGGGGAAGTAACTAAAGTGATCAGACAAGGATGTAAATTAAATCCCATTTTGTTTAATTTGTTTACCGATGATAGTTTGGATTGTTTAATGAAAGCCTGTACTCACATGCCTGTAATTAAAAATGTAGACATGCCCAGGTTACTTTATGCAGATGTTCTGGTGATGTGCTCAATATCAGGAATTGGCTTAAGGGAGATTGACAGATATTGCGAAGAATGGGGGCTGAAGGTAAATCAGGATAAAACTAAAATCATGCTCTTCAAGAAAGGAAATAAAGACAGAAAAAATCCGCAATGGCCTTGACAGCAATACATAAATGTTTATACTTGATGCCAGTAATGCGTATTAAGTGGTTTGAAAGACTTTATGCAACCTTGGTTGAATCTCGATGCATTTATGGGAGGGAAATTTGGGGAATGGATGAGGGATGGCATAATATGTTATTGCATTATATTAACAAGTTTCTGTAAATAATTTTGAGAGTCCCTAGCAATTCTGCAAATGCAGCAGCTTTAATGGAGCTAGGAGAGAACTAATGTTGGAGAAAGTACTGAAATATTTATTTCGGATCCAAGAGTTACCTGATACTGATATAGTGAAAATATGCTTGATATATCAAGAACAAAATTTGGGTATTGAGTCAAATGTCTGGTTGAGGAAAATTAGAGAGCAGTTATTTAAAAATGGGTTAGGAGACCTTTGGGTTAAAATTGGACACTTTGAAAGAGGCTTTTGGAAGCAAGTAAAATATAAATGGAAGACATGGATAAACACATTTTATTTGCCCAGGTTAGGAGATAAGCTCACTAGCTTTATCACAGGGAATTAAAAGATGACGCAGAAAAGGAGAAGTGGATTTTAGAAAGAGAAGGGTTAGCCTGGTTTCAATTAAAGGTTTGGAAACTAAGGAGAATAGCGGGAGAGGTTATTCCTGAAATGTGCCATATATGAAGATGACATTCACATTACCTTTCAATGTAAAGCCATTAATGACTGAACGGTTAGTCTAATAAGTAAGAAATGGTAACTGGGAATCAAAGAAATTGCACTTAGAAAGATTTTTGAAGACCAGGAGCAGATTTCCAAACTAGGGGAGTTTTTATGGAAATGGTCAGTTGCAAAACATGCAAATTTATATTAATTTTTAGCTGGCAAAGGTCATCTATATAATATGTTAACTTTTGTATTTGTATACTGAAATAGTTATGGCTGGCCGAATAACTAGGTTTAGGGTCAGTCCATAAATATGTATGAACTTAGCACTTAAATAAATAATACACAAGAAATTTAGATCTCTTTAAAACATACAATTTATTTCAAATAACCTTTTTTTGTGGCATAAGCCATTTCTAAGATTGTGTTATTAACAGTTTGAATTGTTCATTACTTGGTCATTCTTTAAAGTCCTGTTAACGTTTCTCATGATTGCATGGAAACAGTAAGGAATTTTAAGACCAGCATATAGCGCCCAGCTCTTAAAAATTTGATTATCACTGTTCCCTTTGTATCTATAACGAAATATGCAATGTAGCTATTTCTGCTAAGGATTATTTGGATTAAAATGAAGTAGATAGAAAAATAAGGTTTAGAAGGAATAGTTTGTATAACCACTAATAAACGATAGAGGGTAGAGACAGTCATGTGAATGTATCACATCAGATTTTTAATATAATTAAAAGCCATATTTAAAGCAATAAATTCCAAAATCTTCATGTGCACATGAGAAAAACAAAAATCACATGTTTTTATTTTCTTTTTTTAAATGGGTATAGAAGCTAATGTCCATGATGAGTGTGCTGCATCCTTAGTGTAAAAGAGCTTCAATGGCATCAAAGGCATTAGTGAATTCTTACTTTGTTCTTTTCCAGCAGATAATGTTTGCCACAAACTTTCTAATTAAAACTAATTGCACTACATGAGAATAATTTACATGCTGATATATATATACTCAAACTGGGTGCCAATAAGACAACACATATCCCTACACAAACGCACAGCCAAGAAGGCAACTAACCGAGATTGGAATCTGGGTCCTCTAGCAGTGCAATCCAAGTATAAAGTCTCAATGAATCTATGTGTATTTTACATTTTGCAAGCATATCTATCTGTGTGGAGGTTTAATGGCTGCAATGTGTGATAGGATGTTTTGTAAGTCTACAAGATTCCACAGCACTGCGTTAATTATAGAAGATACCTAAAGGTGGTGTCTAGGCACTGCTGATATACTTGGGTGCACGTCATGGCAATACATGAAGAGAAAGTGTAATAATTATGGCATTCAATAAAATTGCAAATGAATGATATACAATTAGCCATTTAGGAGTTAATAAAGAGGGGAGAAAAGGAAGATATACATGTTGTGGTATTTAAGTTCAACATCTTCCAAGGGTGTGACACAATGATTTTCAATAAGGTCTGCCCACCTCACATGGTATATGTTTCATTATTTTTCATTTTCTCAGAAATGCCTCTAATGATTTTGATTGAAATACCGTACATTTAAGATACTTACATACAAATGAAATGTATATTTTAAATTTTCTGGGAATGACTTTTGTATAACTAGTAAATCTTAAGTATGTATTCACGTTTAGAGAGAAATTCTACAGTTTTAAGAAGTCTATGAAGGTTTTACAGTTAAAGCAATTAAGTTTAACAGAAAAATATATAGCACAACATTTAAAAAAAAATTCAAAATTTGAAAAAAATGTCATTCTTCAAAACATTCTAGTACTGCCAAAAATTAATATTTCAAGATTTTTTTTTCACTGGCTTATGGTTTAATGTGAAGTTTATTTTGTGAACTAGAATATTTTGGAAATCTAGATTAGTAGTTATACAGTACAATTTTTGGTTAAATTAAAGAGAAAAAAAAATGGCCAAATTTATTTTAAAAATCTGTGACAGTCACATAACTTTCTCTACCCTCTATCGTTTATTAGTGGATATTCAAAGTAGTTTTACTAAACCTTATTTGTCTATTATATTCTAATCAAGATAAACCTTTGCATAAATGCCTACATTACACATTTCATTATAGATATATAAAGGGAACAGCAATAGTCAAATGTTTAACAACTGAATGCTATATGCTGGCCTTAAAATTCCATACTGCTTCCATGACATTGTAAAGGAAAAACTGAATATTGAAAGGACTTTAAAGAATGACCAAGTAATGAACAATTTACACCATTAATAAGGGATATCTTGGAAATGGCTTATGCCACAAAAAAACTTATTTGAAACAAATTGTGTGTTTTAAAGAGATCTACATTTTTTTGTGTAGTACACTTTCGTCTATTGCTTAACGTTTACCAGTTATACAAGATAATACAAAATTCCTTCCAAATGAAAAGCACTTCACAGGCTATTCCCAGAAAATTCAAGATATACATTTTATTTCTCATTTATATATCTTTAATATATGTATTTTAATCAAAATCATAAGAGCTATTTGTTTACAAAATAAAAAATTTAGAAAAATTTTCCATGTAAAGTGTAGTTTAGGGTAGGGGGATTTTCTTGGAAGTCTTTGTGTTGCATCATTGAAAGGTACTGAACCTAAATACCAAGTTTGGTATTTACAAGTACATGCACATACAGACATACACACACTGAGCGTTTTGTAAAAATGCATTTTTTTTTTATTCAGGGGGCCTTAAAACATATTCCAGTGAAATGTCGGTATTAAATTTTTGGGTGAAAATTTCAAAGTAGAGCCTGTTCTTTAAGCTTTAACTTGATGTTATAGCTTTTGTTGTTTTCAAGATTGCAAATTGTATACATTTTCTTTTTTTTTTTTAAAAAATGCCTTTAAAAATTAAAATGTTATTCAATGTGATGAACTGCTTACTTGAAAAGTTTAAAATTCTGAAGGCATTCTTTGTTAAAAACTATATCAAAATCATATTATATTTTAATAATATTAACATATGAGTACCATCACTGTCAACCCAAGATGAGAGGCATTGTCTGAACAGTTTCATTACTGCCATTGCACTGTTTAGTGTTCCATGAGCGAACATAACATTGTTACCCATTTTAACTCGTAATTAATCACAGAATGCTATACACTCTTGAAATTTGTTGGTAAACAAATGATGACTCCAAGAAGTGGTATGCCAAGACACGATAAATCCTAACTCCGTTGTTGCCATGCCCAGCTTTCTGAAATTCGGGAGCACAGGGCACCATTTAAATCCACTAAAAAGTCCACTTAAGAGTCAGAATATTTAAATGAACCTTACATCATTTCAAACAGTAATGACTGTACTTTCATAAAACAGCAAAAAACAAACTTTGACATTGTTTAGGAAAATGGCTTTTTAAATTCGAAGAGTTAGATACCTTAAGAGAGAGATAAAATCTTACTACACTCAAAATTTAGATCTTGTTAAATCACATAATTCACGTCAAATATAATTTTTTGTATTAACCATTTCCATGACATTATTTGTTTGAATTTTTAGATACTTGTAATTTACTCAACTGGTAAGTTGACATTCATTTTTACTTTCTCTACTACGTATAGTAAGTAGGGGAAGTATTGTATTCCACCCAAAAATTCGATACCGAGATTTCACCGGAAATACATGTTTTGAGACCCCCTGAATCCAAAAAAAAGCATTTTTGGAAACATGTCTGTGTGTGTGCGTGCGTGCGTGCGTGTGTGTGAACAGCATAACTCAGAAACGAACAGTCGGATAAACACCAAACTTGGTATTTAGGTTCAGTATCTTCCAGAGATGGGACTGGAAGGTTTTCAAGAAAATCCCCCCCACCCCAGACTACCCTTTACATGGAACATTTTTCGAAAATTTTAATTTTCTCAAAAATGGCTCTAACGATTTTGATTAAAATATCATATGTTTAAGATATTGTCATGAGAAATGAAATGTATATCTCGAAGTTTCTGGGAATGTCTCCAAAAGTGTTCTTCATTGTGAACGACTTTTACATAACTGGTAAACCATAAGAGATAGACAAAATTTTACTACACAAAAAATGTAGATCGCGTTAAATACACAATTTATGTCATATACATTTCTTTTGTTGAGTGAACCGTTTTCGAGATATTGCTTGTTATTCCCTTAAATTTTCCAATACTTATACTTTTTCTCAAATTCGTTATTCATTTTTTTTATGTCCTGGACATGCAAAGAGAATGGAATGCACCACATAGCAACCAGCGTTAAAATATTTGACTATCGCTTAAAACCTACCATATTCCCCTTGCATCTACAAGAAAATTACCAATAAGATTGACATATCGATATCTTGATTAACATGAAGCATATGGAGAATAAGCGTTTGTAAAAATAGTTTGTACAAGAGTAGAGAAAGTCATGTGAGTGTAACACATCAGATTTTTTTTTCTCGTGGTCATGCAAAGAGCTATCACATAGCAATAATCCACTTTGTAAAAAACCTATCCCTTTGCCCACTCTATTCTTCCTATACCTACAACGAAATGTGTAAATGTGAACTGAAAGTTTATCAGAAGAATAAGCTTTTGTAAGGATACCTTGTAGAAGTGAGTAGCAAAAGTCATGTGAATGCAACAGATAAGATCTTTTATGTATCACTGATCTATGAGCATTGTTTTCAACATTTCTGTAACTTTCAGCAAGGAGGTAACCTAACCTAAATTATCATTATTTTACCAATTCGTAAAAGTGCTTCCCTGTCAGTGCAGGGATATGCTGTGAAACACAAAGAAACAAAACCACATTCAGTTCATCAATTGTATAAGTTGGATGTTTATAAATTAGGGGATATAATGTATCACAAATTTAAATCTCCTCCTTTGCAGATGGCTCAGAAATGTTGATAATGCAATAGTAATTATCTGACAAATTTCCTTCTTTCGTTATTGATGCACTTCAGAACTGAAGAGTTGCCAATATTTTTGTGAAAAACACGCAGTAAAACGACATGGTCCTGTGGTTTCAAAATCTAGTTAGGTTACGACATGTAGATTAATTTTGTATATGAACGGAATGACAGGGTCCTATGGTACCAAAATTTAGCCTGAGGTTAGGCTACAAAGCATAGATTAGAGAATGTATAATCAATGGCATACAGGGTCCTATGGTATCGAAATTTAGCCCAAGGTTAGATTACTATGCTTAAGCTAGTGTGTGTATATGAATGGTATGACAGGCACCCACCCTCAAAAAGAAACACTAATATTTTAATGAATTTCTGACCATTTAAAAGGCCAAAATAGATTCTAGTCAACTTCTACTTTAGCCATGGTATTGGCCAGTCGACATGAGCTGACCAACGAGTTTATCTCAATGCAACGTTGCCAGCTTTTATATTCCAGCCTGGTAATTAAAAGAAGCCATGACAAGCACATGTACTTGAATAGAAACACTGGAGCTATAAAAGAAAATGCTTGCGAAGAAGCTCTTGACTTTTAGTTGAGATTACCGTGGAGTAGAAAAAAGTTATTTTTACTCCACAGAATATGCATGTAAAACAAGACAAACACTGTGGATATTTCATTTCAAGCAACATAAATGTAGATGGTCAGGATCAAGCAATTAAGACACAGCAAAACAAAAGAGAACTGAATCTGTTCACATACATTTGATGCCAATGCTAAAGTGCTTTATTTGTTTTGTACTTAACGGTGTAATCAACTTTGTTAGCAGGATATACTAAATAATTGAGCACTGGAATTCTCATAGGTGTTAAGTGACAAAACATTACTTTTTAGTTATAAATAATATATGTTTTAATCAAATTTTCATTGGTTCTTATACAAGGAACTGTCAAACCACAGTATTCTTACCAGACTGTTTACCATATTAAGATATGTACACAACACTGAACTAAAAAGCACATAAATTAATATTTAAATCTTAAATTAGGAAAAATGTAATCTCACATTTGAATTTCTTCTGAAAGGTGTTATGTCACTGAATTTACAAAATAATAGTGTAACTAAAATTCCTTTATCAAAGTTATATAACTTGGTACCAATAAACCTAGAATCATGCTGAAATCAGGACCACCAGCATTAAGAATGTTAACTTCCATCTCATCAGTGATGTTATCAATGTGGTAGTTAATTCTTTTCAAGAGGCCTTGATTGCTGGAGTTAACACTAGTGCCATCTATTGCCATCAGTTTCAACTTGAAGATGATGAACAGAACATACTGCTTTTGAGAGGAAAATGACCTTGGCTTAAAGCACCTTTCTGAATAAATATCTCAATTTTGTAAATGTTGGTGCTTAACACCTTTGAGAATTCCAGTTGTCAATTGCACAGTGAGAGAAAGTTAAACATAAAAAATCTGATGTGTTACACTCACATGACTTTCTCTACTCTTGTACAATCTATTTTTACAAACGCTTATTCTCCATATGCTTCATGTTAATCGAGATATCGAGATCTCAACCTTATTGCTAATTTTCTTGTAGATGCAAGGGAAATATGGTAGCTTTTAAGCGATAGTCAAATATTTTAATGCTGGTTGCTATGTGGCGAATTCCATTCTCTTTGCATGTCCAGGACATAAAAAAAATGAATAACGAATTTGAGAAGAAGTATTGGAAAATTTAAGGAAATAATAAGCAATATCTCGAAAACGGTTCACTCAACAAAAGAAATGTATATGACATAAGTTGTATATTTTAATGCGATCTACATTATTTGTGTAGTAAAATTTTGTCTATCTCTTATGGTTTACCAGTTATGCAAAAGTCGTTCACAATGAAGAATACTTTTGGAGACATTCTCAGAAAATTCGAGATATACATTTCTCATGACATTATCTTAAACATATGATATTTTAATCAAAATCGTTAGAGCCATTTTTGAGAAAATTAAAATTTTCGAAAAATGTTCCATGTAAAGGGTAGTCTGGGGTGGGGGGATTTTCTTGAAAACCTTCGTGTCGCATCTCTGGAAGATACTGAACCTAAATACCAAGTTTGGTGTTTATCCGACTGTTCGTTTTTGAGTTATGCTGTTCACAGACACACAGACACACACACGGACAGACACACACACACACACAGACACACACACGGACATGTTTGCAAAAATGCTTTTTTTGGATTCAGGAGGTCCCAAAACATGTATTTCCGCTGAAATCTCGGTATCGAATTTTTGGGTGGAATGCAATACTTCCCCTACTTACTATACATAGTAGAGAAAGTAAAAAGAAAACACAAAAAATATATTTTGTTTGTTAATGATGCTGTCAATTGCCAGGATATCAGTGCCACTAGTGTGCTGGAATTTCATCCTGCAGGAGTTCTTTTACATGCTAGTAAATCTACTGACATGTGGCCGTCACTTTTAAGCACACTTAAAAACCACTGGCTGGGCTTGAACCCACAACCTTGGGATCAGGATGCCAGCACCTAACCAACTGGGCCACCCATACTGACAAGAGAGTTACTCACATTAGAAATCAGTGAACTGGTGTTTTTTAATTAACAACTGAGAAAACTGCTTTTCTTGATGGTTGCAGACTATGGGTTAATTTGGTGGCCTGGGAGTGTGCATTATGTGAAAAATATGTAGCTTTTGTGTTAATAAATAACAATGGAACCAAAAAGAAGGCACAAAGGTTTAAAATGTCAGCTATTGCAATTATATAAAAATTACTTGATCATTCTGACCAATAACTGTTCCACCACCGAAGTGTACTTACAGGCTACGGGAAGACTGCTAGGGGGGGGGGGGATTTAAGGAAGTCAGACGTTTCACATCCTTTTGCATGAATATGAGGATTTTTCACGTTATGAATAGCCAGGGCTTTATGAAATTTTGGTTATAAGGCATAAAGGAAGGTAATCACCGTAAACATTATCTAGATGATTGTAGTACAATAATTTCGTAAAGAACAGGGGAAATTAAATCATTGAGTTGAAAAAGCAACCTGTGCGACATTAGGCAGCCAGCAGTACAGAATGAAATAATAAAGCCTAAGTTCTCATGCCTAGTAGACTGTTCCCTCCCAAAGCCAGAGAAAAACTTATTTGAATTTATTTTCCAACTAAATACAGTGTCAAAACTATCATTACATAATGCACTATTTTTCACAAAAATAAATGGTCAACTTCAGTGACACCTGTGTGAAGGATCACCTAATTATCAGGCATTCTTGCATAGATAGTATGAGAATGAAATTTGTTAAATGCTTCCCTTGCTGTGCAAGGGCATGGCAGTCATCGGCTCACCTCACACTTTTGAAAACCAATATTTCAACAATCATTGTAAGCTAACAGGTAAACATTGCAAATTCAACTTCAGTAGAAAATATGTTGTTATTGTGTTTCGATAAAGTAGTGGACCAGAAGTAAAAACGATTCCAATGTTGGGTGCTTTGCTTACAAATGTAAGCTTAATCAGCAAGACATTGTTTCTGTGCTTAGGTTAGCTGAACTCTTTAAAATGTGTTACTGCTGATGAGCAGTGGTGGTGAAACATGGATCAAATCCCATGTAACGCACGTTTTTCTTCTTTTTCATAGGGAACATCATTATTTATATAACCTGTGCCAAATATAAAATTATACAAATTAATGAAAGCTCTTTCTGATAAACCTCCTCCTTGAGAGCAGTAAATTACATAGTTATTTTTATTTTGCATAGCGTTGTAATTTTGTTCTCTGCCCTACGAACGCTACAATACAATTGAAATTCTACAAGTGAATGCTTTATAAAATATTAATTGCAATTGATGCAAACAAAACAGGGAATACTCCTACCTCAACTGTCAGTCATCCCTCCCAAAATTAATAACATTTTACTTTAAATGTCCATATTCAAAGCCATGTATCTCTACGAGTCTCAAAGACTATTACCATGTTAAGTGATTTACTTTGTTAATTCACTGTTAATGTGTACATTAGCTTACAATGAATATAAGGAAGCATTATATCTTCATGTTAGAAGGTCTCAACAAGCAAGGAAATTAGAATGTTTCATGCACAAGAAATAAAAACATTTACTTTAGAAATTTTGAGTGAACTCAGCATGATTACATTCCTTTACAGCTAAGTATGCAGTAATACAATACAAATGCCATGCATTGTAAGAATAAGACTCAAGAGTATTGAAAACAAATGAATTTAATACATTACATATCATAGGAAACGATTTAATAGTAAAAAGACGGTATTAATGGTCACAAAAATGCATTGTTACAAGAACTGGATGCCAGTGAATAAAATAATTAATGACATATTAAACAGAGCACAATGCAGTTCTAGATTACTTGAACATGAAGCAACTGTTTGCACCTAGCAGCATTGCCATTTTGTTTATTTCCAAGCACTATACAATGTTGCCATGTCCCCATTAACTCAATTTCTAGAAGTGTTTCTTTATCCTGATTTTCCATTCCTAATAGAAGAATCTAGATGAATTAAAGACATTTGTTAATTTTCCATTTCAGAAAATAAGCATGTGGGAGGCAAGGATAGAACCACCAACAGCTGGTAGTTTTTTAATTCTATGGATAGCGACGCAACAATCTTGGCTATTCCTCAGTTGCGTAATTTGTGCTCATTCATATGGTATTAAGTTTTATTTTATCACTGACTTAGCAGCAAAGTTTATTGCAGACGTAAAGTTTGAAGCACCCTCAGAAATGGTTTAAATATTTTGCTTTTGTTTCTAGGTATTCATTTACATTTATTTAGAGGATAAAAACAGAACATTATCTAGAAAAAATATGAATATCGCAGTATTCAGTGTGGAGTGTAAGTTTCTTTAGTTGCTTTTATTAACAATAGACAAATGAAGATGAAATGATTCAAATCATATAATAGTTCTTATGCATTCCCATTGATAAGCATTTGAAAATAGTGTCCTTCAGAATCACATTCATACATAATAGAGGATTGGATCATGAATATGTGTGATCTAAAGGTATCACCAATGTTATAAACTTAAAATATGATATACCTAATAGATATTATAGTTCGTAATATTAACTTTATAATCAAACCCTCCACCCTGGTGGTCGCCCTCTGAGGTTGTACTGGTTACCATGCTAGCCTCTAATTCCTGAGTCACGGGTTCAAACCTGGTGGAGGGCGATGTATTTTTTCGGGCATAAAAATCCTTAGCATGGCTTTCTTCAGAAGGGAAGTAAAGCCGGTGGTCCCGTGTTGTAGATTTACAACATGTAAAAGAACCTCAAGCCTAATAAGAGGGCTCTGAGCAAAATTTTCAGTCTTACACACCCAATATAGTATGGGACGCTAAGGACCACAGCAGCTAAAGAGCGTCCATAAATAAAATGCAATTTAATTTAATTTCTCCACCCTGGTGTAGCAGAAGAGTGTCTGCTTTGCAGATTGGAGGTCAAAACCAAAGCCATTATTGGTGCTCCCTGTTTACGAGATGCTAATAAAAAAAACTTTGTACTGTGATAACAATTTGTTTGCATAGAAGACCAAAAACAAATGAGGCATTCACATTAAGGCTCCTTTAAGGGCTAGAAATGTGATTAAAATATTTTTTTTTTCCCCAAAATTGTGATGCATTTTAAAAACGTTCTTGAAGACAGTGTATACTCTGTGTAGGTAATAAATATAACTTAATTATTAATACTCCTTGTTTGCAAAAATTAGAGAGAATTGTAGGATTTAAAACGTTAAACAACATTTTTGTCTGGAACTGAAGTGATGTAAGAATAACTGCAAAAATGAACAATTAAAAATGCAAGGGCTCCTTGCAATATTCTTCTGCATTGAAGAAGAAACATAAAACCAAGTAACAAATTAAGATCCAGGGATGCAAGCCAGGATAATACCTAGTGTAATCACTGCCTTGTAGCCTTTCTTGTATGTTGGATACAAGCCTTCAACACTGACAAGGGTTGCGCACATAATGTTGCTATATTTCCAAGACATGGGTTTCTAGAACCTCCCGCACTCTGTCTTCTCGGCGTATCTCCTACTCTGAATTATGAACGCCCATATGTACTCAAAGGGGTTCAAATCAGGAGACTTCAGGTGCCAACCGATGTACACAATTTTTTGGTATCTTATTAACCAGTTTTTGGTGAAAATGGATGTGTGCACAACACTGTTGTCATGCATAAACAAGTATTCCCCATTTCAGGAAATGGCAACAATAAGTTCTGAAGATATCAATATAAACTGCACTGATCATTCTCCCGTCACTGTATCAGTTGTCCTGGTCGAGATGCTGACATATAGGTCCAAAAGTAGGCAATTTCCACGCACAACATGTCTGGGATCGTATCTTGTGTCACGTGGCCTATAGACACTCCCTACCCAGCTTGCTGGTCGTTAGATTCCAGTAGACCTGTGCTAGCTGGATGTTTCTTTGGGCCCATTCCAATCTTCTGGCTTTGTGAGCCTCAGTGGGGATTGTCTTAGTGACAGGATGATGAAATTCAAGGCCAGCATCTCAAATTCAAGTCTCTGCCATATAGTTTTATGAGAACATCCGATTTCACAACCCTATCCAACAAAACGGATCTGTCTTTAATGGTATGCTCCCTCACCTCTGGCACCAGTGCCTCATTATTTGAAGTGGTAATTGCCTGAGGCCTTCCTGATCTTGGTAGCAACTTGGCCCATTCAACGCCTTCTGCTCGATGTCGGGGTAGCCATTTCTTGACCATCTTCTCTAGAAATCTGGGAAACACTCTGGTCCTATGATCTTGCACCTCTTTGCTGCTGGCAACCACATGGATAAGGCATATTGTGTCATTTTACAATGAATACCTAAGAATGACAGAGAAAATCACAGAATAGCGGAAGTGATGTTTAATGCACACTTTGTGATATAACGAGAAGAAAACATAAGCATTATGAATCAGGTATGAATTTGAATCCAAATGTCATTATTTTGAAGTACCCATTAAAGGGAACATGTAAGAACTATTTTATCATTTTAACAATTTCCCTGTCGTTAAAAAAAGCAACTAAAGAAACTTATACTCCACAATGAATACTCCAATACATATTTTTGTTCTAGATAAGGTTCTCTTTTTATCCTGTAAATAAATGCAAATGAATATCCAGTAACAAGAGCAAAATATTTAAACTATTTCTCAGGGTGCTACGAACTTTATGTCTTGCAATAAAATTTGGTGCTAAGTTAGCGATAGAATAAAACTTAATATCATATGAATATAGCGCAATTTACCCAACTGATGAATAGATGAGCTCATTGGATCGCTATCCTTAGAATTAAAATATGCTAGCTGCTGCTGGTTCCATCCTCACCTCCCACATGCTTATTTTCTGAAATGGAAAATTAATAAATCTCTTTAATTTATCTAGATTCTTTTATCAGGAATGGAGAATCAGGATAAAGAAATTGAGTTAATGGGATCATGGCAACATTGTATAGTGCTTGGAAATAAACAAAATGGCAATGCTGCTAGGTGCAAACAGTTGCTTCATGTTCAAATAATCTAGAATTGCATTCTGTTCTGTTTAATGTATCATTACTTACTTTATTCACTGGCATGCAGTTCTTGTAATAATGCATTTTTGTTCCCATTAATACCGTCCTTTTACTATTAAATGCTTTCCTGTGATATGCTGTTTTTCTTCACCAGTTTACCCTCCCTGTTGTTAGGCTTACACCCACCAGGACTTATAGGTGGGTGCCTAGGGTGACACCTGTTGGGGAGCAGACAGAACAACCCGAACCTGGTATGAGAGTAAGGCAGTGGATGATATGAATGAAAGGAAAGGTGATTGAGCATTGGTGGAATGAATGGCAGGGAAACCAGAGAACCCAGAGAAATCCGCCCAGACACCGCTTCATCCACCACAAATCCCACATGCGATTCCATGTGATGGAACCCGGGCTGCATAGGTGAGAGGCAGGAGGTCTAACCACTTGACCACGGCACCACCCCTATATGTAATGTATTAAATTCATTTGTTGGTTCTACTGCAGCATTGGATTATTGGCAAAATTAAGGTGCTTTACTTAAAAAATTGGATTTTTTTTATATCCAGAGTAATCCTTGTGTATAAGGAACATTTTTGGTGTTAAATGTTGCTGAAATGGTAATACTTTGTCCACCCGCCCTCCCTTTTATGCGACCATTCTTATATAGTATTTTCTAATAGATTTTGGCAACTTTTTGAAGGAAGTGCTGCCAATGTGAATCACTTGAGTTTTAGACTCACAGATCCCTTGGCTATGTCTGTTGTTGCTTCACTCCTCTCTTTCTAAAAAACATTCCTTGGCTACGCTTTGAGGCTGAGGGTCCTCACTCCCTCGGCTATGCCTTGCGGCTTAGGACCCTCAATTGTATTTTCAGCTACGTTGCGATTTCAAATGCTGGCAGCACCAAGACAATGCAACCAATGTTCCCATGATGCCACTGGTGAGATGCATGCGATGTGACTTCTTATAGTAAAATGGAACAAAAGTGACAAAATAAATTCCTGAGGTTCATTGTTATTTATTGTATGTAATGATGGTACTAAAGAAATAAAAGCTGTGCAGTTTATGCGTGTGTTATATGTATATAGCGATTTTGTGCATAATCCGATATTGCTGTTTATCCCATTTGCTTTTGATACTCTGAGTCTTATTCTCACATTGCATGGTATTTGTATCGTATTACTGCATACTTAGCTGTAAAGGAATGTAATCATGCTGAGTTCACTCAAAATTTCTAAAGTAATTATTTTTGTTTCTTGTGCATGAAACATTCTAATTTTCTTGCTTGTTGAGACCTTCTAACATGAAGATATAATGCTTCCTTATATTCATTGTAAGCTAATGTAAACATTAACAGTGAATTAACATGGTAACAGTCTTTGACACTCGTAGAGATAGATGCCTTTGAATGTGGGTATTTAAAGTACAATGCTATTAATTTTGGGAGGGATGACTGACAGTTGAGGTAGGAGTATTCCCTGTTTTGTTTGCATCAATTGCAATTAATATTTTATAAAGCATTCACTTGTAGAATTTCAATTGTATTGTAGCGTTCGTAGGGCAGAGAACAAAATTAGAATGCTATGCAAAATAAAAATAACCAAGTAATTTACTGCCCTCAAGGAGGAGGTTTATCAGAAAGAGCTTCCATTAATTTGTATAATTTTATATTTGGCACAGGTTATACAGAATGTTTCAGAAATACTTTCACAAACTTCAGGTATGGGTTCCTTACACCACAAGAAGGAAAAAAGTTCATATGAACATATGTCTCATAATCCCATAATTCTCGTTAGGTGTTCAACACAGTGGTACACTTATAACACACAAAACTCATAATAAATGCTCAAAATGTCCTCCTCTTGCTTCTATGCATGCCTGTACTCGTCGAATCATGGAATGTTGCACCCTGTCAAAACCTCCGGGATGGTGTCAAATGGTTTCACAGGCTTCCATGACACGTCGATGAAGCGTTTCTGATCTGAGATGGCTGCTCCATAAACCAATGATTTAAGATGCCCCCAGAGGTAAAAATCCACAGGATTGAGGTCGGGAGAACATGCAGGCCATGGAACTGGTCCTCCTCTGCCTATCCATCGGTCTCTTGCTCTTCCTCGATCAACAGTCCGTGGTGCAATGGTTCCTGTCTCAGCAAGGTGACAATAAACAGCGACAAAGGTTGGATGACTCAGTTGTCTTCGGTCTGGAAACTCCATCTGATAGAGCCGTGCAGCCTTGCATCCATTACCATTTGCGTGACTGACCATACATAAAAATCATGTCTGCCTGTTCACGAAATGAATATCCAGCCATGGTGGAACGAAACACATGAAGTTAACTCACTACATGTACACAATTGAAATGTTGAAGACAGACTAATGACAAACTTAAACAAGTCTCCATGGCAACACTTCGCTATCTACCGTATGTAGTACAATGGGTCAACACCTTCTATGAATACATAGAGAAATGAAGTTTTGAGGTTGGACCCCGAAGGCCGTTGAACTAACACTTTCATTGTGACAGGAATAACGCAAAAACCAAGTATTATGGGACATATGTTCATATGAACTTTTTTCCTTCTTTTGGTGTGAGGAACCCATACCCAAAGTTTGTAAAAGTATTTCTGAAACACCCGGTATAAATAATGATGTTCCCCATAAAAAAGTAAAACATGCATTACATGGGATTTGATCCATGTTTCGCCACCATTGCTCATCACCAGTAACATTTTAACGAGTTCAGCTAACCTAAGCACAGAAACAATGTCTTGCTGATTAAGCTTACATTTGTGAGCAAAGCACCCAACACTGGAATAGTTTTTACTTCTGGTCTACTACTTAATCAAAACACAATAACAACACATTTTCTACTGAAGTTGAATTTGCAATATTTATCTGTTAGTTTACAATGATTGCTGAAATATTGGTTTTCAAAAGTGTGAGGTGAGCCGATGCTGCCATGCCCTTGCACAGCAAGGGAAGCATTTGACAAATTTCATTCTCATACCATCTATGTAAGAATGCCCGAGAATTAGGTGATCCTTCATACAGGTGTCACTGAAGTTGACCATTTACTTTTGTGAAAAATAGTACACCCTCTAATACAAATTATTATTCCCATTAAAAATAGAAATAAAGATCTTATCTACTCTCAATATTGCCTTTATAAAGTTGTTTGCCTAAATATATTTAGTTCCAATACACGCAACTCCAGGTTATTTCTTTATTGGCTATCATCACAAATATATTACATATTCATTGATATTTATATTTAACCACCATATTATTCTTCTAATAATCCCCCTTTCTTCATGCTCCCTCTTTACCTTTCTTGCCCATTTCTCTCTCACTTTCCCTAAATAGTTTCTTACACTCTTTATATTTTTTCTCCTTTTACAGTTCAAATTTTGCTAATTAAAATTTCATCTAAATTATTCCATTTTTGTTGCCATGCTTTTTCTCTCCATGCCTTTCTTTGATTGCAGTATAATACATAATGAAAAGCTACATTTACTTCCCTACACATTGGACATTTCAACAAATTTTTGTCATGTCTTAGACTTTTTTAATTCATGATGCAGTTCTTACAGACACAAACCGTTCTATACCTGTTTTATCACAAGTCTCTATATATTTTTCTGTCCCATACTGTTTTTATTTCCCTATAGAGCCTCTCATACCACCAAATATTTCTTGTCTCTCAATATCCACTCCTCTTAGACTTACTTGTTTCCAGAGCCCTTTATTTTGATACTCCCTATTAGCCCATGACTCTCCCATCCCTATCTGTTGCATAAATTGTTGAGGAATCATGATCCTTTCCACTTACATTTCTCTTGAATACAAAAGCAATCTCATTGTCCTCCAATGTGGAAATTCTATATAGGTATTTAATAATTCTTGTGATTATTTTGCTCTAGGTGGAATATCTGCCTTGCTCTAGCTGTGCTACCACATTCGGTGATGCTGTAGATAAACCTAAAACTTGTTAACAAAGCTCTGTTGATTTTATTGACATCTTCCCAAGCATTGTCTACACCCTGTATACTGTGGCTGTAAAGATTCTTTCTAAATAATTAACTCTTACAGTCAGATGACTGAAAAATTCAATGCCATAGTCTGGATTTAAACCACAGATCTTCTGGTTTCCATCTGATTGCTCTAACCAACTGAGCCACCATGGCAACATGCCAGTAGGAAATTAAATTTTCCAACTGACTCACATTTTTTTCCAGTAAACCACAAGAAGACCTTAAATTGTTTTGAGATGACATACGCCAATGGTGACGTTGTCCTCCATGGTCTAGGGGTATCATATTAGCCTCTAGTTCCCGAGGTCACAGGTTCAAACCTGGTGGAGGGCAATGGATTTTTTTGGACATAAAAATCCTTACCATGGCGTTTTTCAGAAAGGAAGTAAAGCCAGTGGTCCTCTGTCATAATTTTTACAGCATGTTTAAGAACCTCAAGCCTGATAAAAAGACCTCTGAGCAAAATTTGTGGTCTTTCACACCCAATATAGAATAGGACGCTAAGAACCAGAGTAGTTAAACAGTGTCCATAAATAAGATACAATTTATTTACTTTTCCCAATGGTAGCTTACAATGCTGCAAGTATTTTAAGTCTCGAGCTTCAAAGTTTAGTTAAAACTGCAACTCAGCTGGAGAATTTAATGTCCTGAGGGCATGATGAAATTGAAATTGAGTTTTATTTATGGACACTCTTTAACTACTATGGTTCTTAGCGTCCCATTCTATATTGGGCGTGAAAGACCGGTAATTTTGCTCAGAGGCCTCTTTATCAGGCTTGAGGTTCTTTTAAGTGCCGTAAATCTACGACACAGGACCACCGGCTTTACTTCCCTTCCAAAGGGAGCCATGCTAAGGATTTTTACCCCCGAAAAAATCCATCGCCCTCCGCCACGGTAGCTCAGCTTGTTAGAGCACTGGATGGAAACCAGTAGATCTGTGGTTCAGTCATCTGATTCTACCTTTCCAATCTTGTCCTACACACGACTTGTGTGGAAGAACAATTAATTCAGTCAACGCTTATGTATGTCTTGCAACACTCATGGTTGTTTTCCCTTTGGCTCTGTTAGGAAATTAAGAACATTGTGAAATTAACAGGTTTACAAGTATGATCTAGTCTATTGGTGATGTGTTTCACATCCTCTACCTTGCAGCTCACAAGATCACACTACTAGAATTTAGTCTACATTACAATGAAGTAATCATATGTGCCACAGTTACATACCGCATCCATTACCAAAACTTTGTTGTTGAGCTCTTCAATTTCAGCAGTTTTTGATGCCAGCTCAGACTTGAGTATTTCAACCTCCAGCAAAAAATGTTCTCTTTCTTGCAGCACCTCATTGAAGCAGAATGTTACACAGTTAATACTTTCATCCAGATCATTTTCAGATGTGCATTGCAGCTTCTGTGTTGTATCATTTCTTTTACCCAAATGCTAAAAAGAAAACATTATTTGTAAACTCAAATTAAAACAAAATGAGGTGGATAGAAGCTAATTCTCTATTTCTTAGTATTCTTTCAATCACTAGGGAACATTACAACATTTTATATAGGTTTATGAACTCTCAAAGTAAGACTTTAATGAACTCGATTGAGTCTTAATTTTTACTTTTAATAATCTTTATTTGGAATCAGTACATGCACCAGACCCAAACCAGCAACAAGGAAGTTGTGCAGCATGTCAGAATGTGTTTTAGATAAGGTTGAGTTTTTGGTCAGCATCAAAAAGCAATATGTTACCCACAAAAGCATCGTAGTCCCTCAGTATCTCTGCCATATGCCCAGACACTGTTGCCCATATCACCAGAGTCGTGTAATATTTATTTTAGTGAACCTCAAGACCAGCAAGAACTCTCACAGATTTGTGCATTTGTTGAAGTGGCTAAAGCTACACTAGGCCTTTAGTAAATCTCTTGGGCATAATGTTAGATGAATTCAGCCCCTTCAGTCTTTTAGTGAATAGCAACTCGCCTTAGCTACCCCTTCTGTGTACAATCCAGGCTTAAACAACTTGGAACACTACATTTTATAAGATTTAACTTTACTGTACAATCTTTCTTCTTTAACATAACCAATTATTATTAATGTTTAACATATTAATATTTCCAACTGTCCAAGGTATACAAGGGCAATACTCAATTTTTTTTAGAAAATCAAACAAGAATTGGTTTTAAAAAATTTAAATGGTTTTGTTGTTTTACAAAATATTCCTCTTTAACATCAGTACATTTTTGCATTTGATGAAACCAGTCCTTAAAGCAATGCTGTCACCCTTCCTGAGGCACTTCAGAAACCAGGTTTATATAATGTTCCACTGCTTCATCTAATGACGAAAAAGTGATTTCATGCATTTTATCTTTAATTCTTGGAAACAAAAAGAAGTCACAAGGGCTAGGTCAAGGCTGTATGATGGAGGGTCCATGGTGCTGACCTTTAGGGCATCCAGATACTCAGTTGTTAGTTTTGGTCTATGCGACAATCCACTGTCATGATGTAACATTTTTTCCTTTTGGGCATTTTTCACAAAATTTTGCAAAACTTTGCATAAAAAGACATTTGTGTACCAATCAGAAGTAAAGGTATGGTTATCCTCTAATGCTACAGTAGCAATATGGCCAGTTTTAGAAGAAACAAAAATGGCAACCATCTTCTTACCAGCACTGTAAATTCGTCGGACTTTTGTAGGCTTAAGTTCTGCTGTTTGAAAGACCCATTGAGCCGATTGACCGTTCTTTTCAGGATCATAACAATAAATCCAAGATTCATGACCAGTAATGATATTCCAAATCAAATCTGAAGTGCCACCTTGGAATTTTTCCAGAGTTTTTCTGCACCAATCAATGCATTGTTTTTGATCAGGAGTCAGTTTATGTGGAATCCATTGACAACGAAGTTTTCTCACGTCTAACTGTTGATGTAAACTTTTGCAAATGGTGAATAAAATCTGAATCTCAATCATGTAAAATGTTTTGGATTTGACTCATACCAATGCCCAATGTTGCCCGAATAAATTCACAAGATGTCCATCGATCTTCAAGCTCTGCTCGAAGAGTGGCAATATTTTCATCAACAGCAGCAGTTCTTGTGCATCCTTCATGAAATTCATCACTAAGAAAAAACCGATCTCTTTTGAATTTATTGTACCAATTATAACTTCTTGCCTTAGATGGGATTTCTTCATGAAGTGCATTTCTAAGCCAATCTTCACATTGTTTAGGATTAATGACAATTTAAAGTTGTAAAAATTTAGTCTGGAAATGTTCTCTATTGAAATTCATTTTTGGATGAACACAAAATCTTTAAATGATAATTAACTATTAAAGCAAATCAAACAAACTACATGGCAATCAACTTGCAAAACATTAGAAAGTAGCTGTCAAATATACACAAATTTCATTTTTATTTTTTTTTTTTAAATATAGAGTCAACTGAAAAATTCAATGCCACAGCCGGGATTTGAACACTGTGGCGTTAAATTTTTCAGTTGACTCTATATTAAAAGCTTGCCAAGACCAGGCTAAGGTCTAATAAAAGTATAATCAATTTATACAATAAAAATAAAAAATTTCATTTTGTTTTAGAAACATGGCATTCTAAAAATCATTCACTATCGCCCTCATATATTGAAGTATGCTTCTACTCTTGCAACAGAAGAACAGTGGTGGTGTTATTTGTTTTAGGATGTTAATGTGTATTCTTGACATGCTGACATTCTCACAAATGAGATCAGAACCGACTGTTTGATCAAAACATCAAATTTTCAATTTTTTCCTTTTTTCCTTTTTTTTTTTTTTTTTTTTTTGATATTCTTTAATGGCTGTGGACCTTAGTGTCCCATTTGGAAATTTTGCTCAGAGGCCTCTTTATCAGGCTTGAGGTTCTTTTACGTGCCGTAAATCTATGACACTGGACCACCGCCTTTACTTCCCTTCCGAAGGAAGCCATGCTAAGAATTTTTATACCCGAAAAAATCCATCACCCTTCACCGGGTTTGAACCCGCGACCTAGGGAACTAGAGGCTAGCATGGTAACCACTACACCATGGAGGATGATTCAGAGTGCGAGGGGACCATGCAGCATCCTGAGAAATCTCCCATCTTTTAATGTTATATATGCAAATTTCAACATATAAAGTGCAGGAACAAATGTTTAGGTTTTATCCATACCTAAACATATCATCCTGTATTTTGTTTACTGTTTTATTTGGTTTGTCCCGACGAGAGTCCCTGATAGTTTGAGCATGAATATTAAAGACATCCAACTGGCAGTGAGTTTTGTCCCAAAAATCGTTAAAACATATTTTAAAGCACAAACTCACAAAGTATAATGTTGAAATTGAATTGTTATTGTTTTATAAGATTCAAAATAAACTTTGCTAATTTTTATTAGTAAAGCTATTTAACAAATAATATAATATGGTAGTACAAGGGAAGAGATAACGGAATGAACATATAGAAACAGTTTGTGTAACATGAAAATTTATTATTAGAGAAACGTACAATCTTATTTATTTAAAATTATAAATTGCATTTTACACCAATTTTCATACAGCATAATTTTAAACTTTCTGTTCTAATGAGAGAGATGTGCTTGTTTAACCTTCGATCAGTTTATGGTATCTTTGTGAAGTTTTTTATAAAGCAACACGATATTGTGGTTAGCTCTACATTTAGATCTCACAGTACTGTTAAGGTAGAGTAAGCTTACACCCTTTTGCATTGTTAGGTTATTTGCAAGGCCACTCAATCGAGCGAGTGATTGTGAGATACAAAAGTAGCGAGACAGCAGCAGCGCACACTTTGGGAACATCTGGTTAAATGCATCCCGACGGACTATGATTGGATCAGAAGTTTTCAGAAGAAATACATACACAGAAACCGACCATCAAATGTACTACCAATACTACTAGGTCATCAGTGACCACTAACAAAATGGGATCTCTCTTAAATTTTGATAGAATGCAAAGCTACATTTTCAGACTAAAAGAAATGCAGATTTATAATGCAAAAATCAGCTTATTTGCATAAAAACACATGATATTCTGTTATCAAAAATGTGAAAAAAGAAAGGTCATTAATCATTGATATTCCCAATTCCCAAATTTTGCACTTGAAGTTTCATAATCTACAGCAATGTCTGCAAAATTTAAACCCATGTGGTATTCCCAAGTTGAAAGTTTAAACTGCATGACATGTCCAATCATATGAACATATGAGAGGTGTAAGTTGTTGCTTCTTGAGGCTATTCACAACAACCGATAACTGTAACCAGAACAAGAACAGCAAAGTTGAAATACATATATTTTCATGGAGCTTTCTGGGGCCCCAGGAATGGGAAAGAAGACTTGGCCAAGTTTTAACTTTCTCACTGTTGTTCCCAGGTACAGCATACTGTGCGTATTAGATTCTTCATGAAACAACTGCTAGTGCTCTCTCTAGTCGCAAGTGGGAAACATGAAATTAGAAGAAATTCTATCATAAGTGCGTCCTAAACTCAGATCCTGAAACCTGCAGATCCACTGAACACTGGTTCTTTTATTGAAAAGATTGTGTGTAGTTTGTTTATATGCAATTCAAAACTGGCTATTACCTAAAAAACAATGACAAAAACTAAAACAAACCGCAAAAAGCAGTGGAAATCAACAAAGAAGAAACAACCTTAATGTATGCCATTAAATAAATGAATGAAAGCTTAGTATAACTAGAGTATTTGGAAATGTAATGGGCCTGCATTTAGATAATGTTTACTCTATCAAATATTTTGATGCTGGCTGAATTGGAAGCAGGTGAAAAGTATCATTGGTCTGCTAAAAACAAATGAAATCCCAATGCGCAAAATGGATTTTCCACTTTATGATCGATATGCATTCCCGAGCTGTTGTGAGCCAAGCATTGTGTGCTTGTCAAGGGTTCAATATCCCTCAGCCGCACACTCTATAGCAATTTCAACAATAAAGTGCCACTCTTAGCAAAAACTTGTGTTTTAATACACAAAATGCGCACTTAGAGAAATGAATACAGAATGAAGTCAAAGGTATAAAACCTACCTGTTCATATTGAGAAGCTATATGGACCTGCAGTTCTTGATGTTTGTTAAAAACTTGTACAATTGTGTTTTGAAAATGCTTATTTTCTTCTCTCAGCTGATTAAGTATCTTATCTCTGTCCTGCAAAGAGAATCAGCTTATAAATGAATACATACAAAAGTGTGACAAATCCTCCAGCATAAAGGTTTTCTGCTACAATGATTTGGGTATTTTAATTACCCCAAGAAACACGAAGCTGACATTTGAATGAAACAAGCTTTAGCAGTATCACACAAATGTCTGAAAAAATGAAATACAATAAGATTTTTATCAAGATTTCAAATAGTACAAAAGGTTTATGTTTAAAAAAAGCATCACATAAACAAGAGCTAATTAATTACATTAAATCAGGCAATTCCACACTCGGTTCTTGTGAACCGGCCTTTAGTCACATCAACAATCAAATTTTAACCTAAAAATATTTTCATTTGATAATGTAAGAATTCTGCCAATGAGCATTTCTAAAATGTTAATTAAATATCCAACAGAAGCCTCTATGTCCAATTATACAACATGCACCTCAGTAACACTGCCATTTGGGAAGAGCAGCACATGTAGCAAACAAACGTTAAATAATATATTTTGTAAGATTCTTTCACTATGTTTCTACTCAATGTATAATTTTCACTTTTGAAGAGATTTTATCTGTTTTATAATTCAATGTTGATTTTCATTCACATAATGAAAGCATTATGCTGCAGATCCTTGACAATAATTGTGGTGGTTATTCTAAAAGTTTAATACTTGAAATGAGCACATTTGCTTTGAAACAAATATCTACGCTAGGAGCTGCACACAGTTACTGTTTGTTTTAAAAAAAGAAAGGTCTTACTTGCTCTGATTCCATAAACCTTGAAGTAGCTACTGCCGAGATCTGTAACTTTTCCTTTAACAACGTGACTCTATCACCTGCTTCTTGCTCTAGTTTTCCTAATATTTGCACCAACATAGTGTTCTGCTCCTCTAAGTCTGCAACCCATGACTCCAACGCTTTCACTTTCAGCTGTCATCAAAACATAAAAATCATGGTTCAGAATCACAAGCACTGCACAATGGTGTTAACAGTCTAGAACAGCATAGTATGACATGATGGTTTAACTCAGAGTTTCTTTAACAACTTATAGTATTGTATTCCACCCTAAAATTCAATATAGAGATTTCATTGGAAATAATGATTTTGAGGTCCCCTTACCCAACAAAAGCAGGGTTGGTGTGCATGCATGTTTCTGTGTTTTTTACTTGCTCTACTACGTAGAGTAAGTAGGGGAACTAATGTTTTGCACCCTAAAATTCAATATAAGAGATTTCTTGGAAATAACTGTTTTGAGCTCCCCTTACCCAACAAAAGCAGGGTTCATGTGCATGCATGTTTGTGTGTTTTTTTAAATTTTGTTTTATTTAACATGCTCCATTACAATTTAATATTTCATGTTTGTGTTATTTTTTTACATTCTCTAATAGGTATAGTAAATAGAGAAAGTATTGTACTCCACCCAAAAACTGATATCGATATTTCAGTGGAAATATATGTTTTGAGGTGTCCTGGAACCAAAAAAAAAGCATTTTCAGAAAAAATGTCCATGTGTGTGTATCTGTGTGCGCGTCTGTGAACAGCATAGCTCAAAAACAAAAGCTATGTTCGAAAAATGCTACACAAAGCTTTTCAAGAAAATTCTGCCACCCCAAATTACCCTATACATGAAACGTTTTTCAAATTTTTTTATTTTCTAAAAGTGACCAACAATTTTGATTAAAATACTATATATTACAGATAAAATAAAATGTAAATCTTGAATTTTTCCGGGAATGGCCTTTGAAGTCCTTTTCACTCTGAAGAAACTTTGTATAACCTAATTAAGCTGACAAACATTAAGCGATAGATGAAAACGTACTACACAAAAATTTACATCTCCATAAAACACGCAGTTTATTTCAAATAACCTTTTTTTGTGACATTAGCCATTTCTTTAATATACATTATTAATGGATCAAATTGTTCAATGCATAGCCATTCTTTTTAAGTCCTGTCAATTTTTAATTGTTTCTCGCCATGTTATCAAAACAGTATGGAATTTTAAAACCAGCGTATAGCACCCAGTTCTAAAACATATGACTATTGTGATTCCCTGTGTATCCATAATGAAATGTGTAATGCAGCTATTTCTGGAAAAGTTTATCTCAATTAAAATTAAGCAGATAGGAAAATAAACTTTCGTAAGAAAATTTTATATACCCAGTAATAAGCGATAGAGGTCGAGAAAGTTGTGTGAGTGTAACACAAAAGATTTCTTTTTACAGTATACAAGTTTTATAATATATACCTACTACTTAACAACTAAATTTACATATTTATAGAAGTCTACTACAGGAATCTGTCATTGTTAATGAAACCTTTATATACAGTATGTTTTAAAAGTCCTGCATACAGTCATATGGCAATGTTTTTTTTCAAACAGTATATTTGAAAAGGCACTTATTCAAAGAACCAAAACATTCTTAACATCACTGTTGTGCAAGTTATGACATGACCGGAAACATTTTTAAATGTTCCTTTATATTTTTTAGTTTGCCATCTCAAAGATTTTATTGTTGTGTATGATGTACAAGCTATCAATTGTTGCTATGGTAACCAAATAAATAGCTAAATTCCCTGGCATTATCGATGCAGTTGTTTTTTTAGAAATTAACACAAAATAACGTTTTAACTGAAAGTAAGAGAATTGAGATTTTAATTATGACTGGATATGGTGACAGGAAACAACACAAGACACAGCAAAACAAAAGAAAATCAGATATGCTTATAATGCTATGATTTGCATTTGTAACTTATTTATTTTAATGTTAGGGATGTAATTGTTCATTTGACACACACAAACAAACATTCTCTTTCAACTATTTATTTGGTTACAATAGCAACGTCTGTTGTATACAAGAATTGATAGCTTGTACAATAATAAAATCTTCAAAATGGTATAACAAAATGTATAATCACAACTTGCATAACAATGATATTAGGAATGGTTTGTTTTTCTGAAAAGGTATTCTGAAAATACAATGACGTGTCTGAGAGAGTGGACAGTTCATTAAGATACACAATGTGTGTGTGTCAAATTTTTTCATAGATTAGCCATTTTTACTTTCTCTACCATAGTAGGTAGAGCAGGTATTGCATTCTACCCAAAAATTCACCGGAAATACATGTAGGTCCATGTGTGCATACATGCATGTAAAAACAGCATAACTCAAAAATGAAAAGTAAGATAAATAGCAAACTCAAACTTCGTATTTAAGTTCAGTATATTCCAAGAATGCTACACAAAGATTTTCAAGAAAATCCCCCACCCCAAACTACCCTTTACATGGAACATTTTTCAAAATTTTCGATTTTCTAAAAAAATGAGTTAATGATTTTGATCAAAATACCACATACTAAAGATATTTACATGGCAAATTGTATATCTTGAATTTTCTGAGAATAGCCTGTAAAGCCCTCTTCATTCAGAAGGAAATTTTTATAGGTTTGTTTAACTGATAAGTGTTAAGCAATAGATGAAAACATACTACACATGAAATTTAGTTCTCTTTAAAACACAATTATTTCAAATGTTTTTTTTTTGGGCACAATCCATTTCTGAGATATCCATTATTAATGGTTTGAATTGTTCATTAACTTGGTCATTCTCTCAAAGCCCTGTCAATGTTCAGTTGTTTCTCATATCGTCATGGAAACAGTATGGAATTTTAAGGCCAGTATATAGCGTCCAGTTGTTAAACATTTGACTATCGCTGTTCCCTCTATATCTATAACAAAATGTGTAATGTAGCTATTTCTGCAAAGGTTTATTTGGTTAAAATGTAGTAGACAGAAAAATAAGCTTGAGTAAAAATAATTTGTATACGCACTAATAAATGATAGAGGTTAGGAAAGTAATGTAAATGTAACACACCATATTTTTTTAAATATTGCGTGTTGCATAATAAACTTTTAAATATTTCTGAAGTTCATCATTCTAAAAACATTTTAGTTTAAAACATTTCTAAGCATCACCTAATGGACATGCTTAAAGTTTGTGATTCTAGTCATCCCCTCCTTTTTCTTTCAATAGCAAGAGCTTGCTATGACTTTATAAACATTTGAATGCTGTTTCCACATTACTTAATTTGAAACAATTTCTGGGTAAAATACATACATTGTGAATAATGTAGCAAGGATAGAAGAATCACCTTTTATGTGAATATTATAATATACAATAAGTATATGAGAATTTATCGGTGTAGACAAAGTCATGTGAATACAACAAATCAGATGAAGTACTGAATCTGGAAATACTGTGTTTCTATTCTTCCACAAGATGACACATCTAATTCAATGTTCATTTAGAGTATACTTAACAGATTTTTGCAACTGGGCAAATGAAAGGTAACTTAAAAGGGAGTTATCTTATTTAATAAATACAGAGTGGCAAGTGATCATAAAAGTTACTTCCCAAACCATTTAATAAATTCATTGTTATATTATTTGCACCTGGAGATCATTTACTAGTATATCTGATGTTTCTGAAGAACTATGTATTTGGCTTGAAGGCAGGATTGACAGACAAATTGAAATTGAATTTTATTTATGGATGCTCTTTAACTGCTGTGGTTCTTAGCGTCCCATTCTATATTAGACGTGAAAGACTGGTAATTTTGCTCAGAGACCTCTTTATCAGGCTTGAGGTTCTTTTACATGCCGTAAATTTATGACATGGGACCACCGGCTTTACTTCCCTTCCAAAGGAAGCCATGCTAAGGATTTTTACGCCCGAAAAAATCCATTGCCCTCTGCCAGGTTTGAACCTGCCACCTTGGGAACTAGAAGCTAGCATGGTAACCACTACTCCACGTAGGACGATAGGATTGACAGACATCCCAGATTTTAGGGGACAGTCCTGGATTTGTGCTAAATGTCCTGCATCCTGGACAGTTCCTATGTGGGATGGTAATTGTCCCATACTTTTGAGTATTCCAAAACTTGAACAAAGAATTGTGTTAACATTTTCAGCTTTGGAGTTGGTAAAACTGGCTGTTGTATTTCTTTATACTGTAAAAAGTAATTCTGTTAAGTTTTCGCCTGTTGTAACAGTTGGTAGGTTGTACCAATATACATGAAATTGATTCTTTGTCTACAACTTTGGAAATTTCTGGGGGTTGGCCAGTGTGATGGATATGATGCTTACTTTTCCCTTTTGATTGATACTTATCAACGATTAAGGGTGTTTCTTAGAAACTTATGAAGTGAACACATGGTTATTTTGCTGGAAAACAAGAAGTAAATTAATAATGGAAATGTATAGGGATTTGAAACACAAAGGTGATAATGTTAAAAAAAGTGATGTGATACATTCACATGACCTTCTGTACCCTCTATGATTTATTAGTGGGTATACAAATTAGTATTACTCAAGATTGTTTTTCTATCTGCTACATTTTAATCCAAATAAACCTTTGCAGAAATAACTACATTAAACATTTTGTTATAGATACACAGAGAACAGTGATAGTCAAATGTTTAAGAACTGGACGCTATATGCTGGCCTTAAAATTCCATACTGTTTACATGACATCACAAGAAACAACTGAATGTTAAAAGGACTTTAAGAGAATGACCAAGAAATGAACAAAGTGAACTTTTAATAATGGATATCTCAGAAACAGCTTATGCTACAAAAAAACTTATTTGAAATAAATTGTGTCTTAAAGAGATCTACATTTTTTGTGTAGAATGTTTTCATCTATCGATTAACGTTTACCAGTTATATAATATTATACAACATTTCCTCCAAATGAAGTGGACTTCAAAGGCATTCCCAGAAAATTCAAGATACACATTTTCTTTGTCATGTAAATATCTTTAATATATGGTATTTTAATCAAAATTTTTACAGCCACGTTTTAGAAAATCAGAAATTTCTAAAAACGTTCCACATAGAGGGTAGTTTGGGGTGAGGGATTTTCTTGAAAATCTTCGTGTCGCATCTTTGGAAGGTACTGAACCTAAATGGCAAGTTTGGTGTTTATCTGACTTTTCGCTTTTGAGTTATGGTGTTCACAGACAAACACGGACCTTGATCTAAAAATACTTTTTTTTGGATTTAGGGAGCCTCAAAACATGTATTTCGCGTGGAGCTAAATAACATCTTGAAATTGGCTCCAATCGTGGGGCATACAATAAAATACCTTATTCAAATTGGCGACCAACTGAGGGGCTTCGAAAACGACAAGAATTTGGGACATCAGAGAAGAAAAATTCGACGAAACGACCAGAATCAACGAAACCACATCTCAGAATTTCAAGATTGTCATCAAGATCGTCAATGGAATCCAAGGACAGCAACAATTCTTCAGGAGTAAGGGGCACATGGTTAACATCTTAACAACAATCTGCGCGGGAACACTGAGTATTAAAATTTAATAACAGCCAGAACAAAAGGACAGAAAACTCCATTGCATATTGTAATTATTGTAAAGTTTAGAAAATATATTGTTAATTTTGAGCAAAATTCATGTTATTAAGAAGTGGAAAAGTAAAATTAAGCAATTCAAAGGCAAATATACAAAGAAAAATGGAAACTCAAAACAATGAAAGTATGGAAATAGTTGAGGTTAGGTCAGCCATTACAGATTATAATGTAGATTTACAATCAGAGCTAGAGAAAACAGATAAGTTAGATGTAGAAGAGCAGTTATCTGAAAATTCAGAAGTAGATGTAGAAAGAGATAGCAGTAGTATGCAAGGTCAATCACCTTTACACATGTTAGTGCAAGGAACAAAACAAAAAGATGCTATCCCTCAAACATCTAGCCAACAAATGCAAGAAAACTTATGACAACAAAATATTATGTGCATTCTAAAAGCAATAAATAACTTAAGTACAGAGCTGATAGTAGAGTTTAATAATAAGATAACTGAAACTAATAATAAGGTAACTGAAAGTAATGCAGACTTAAATAATAAGTTAACTGAAATGAGAGGAGAATTAAAAGAAACTATTACAAAACTAAGAAAAGAGTTAAAAGCAAATAGTACAGAGCTGAGAGTAGAGTTAAGTAATAAGATAACTGAAACTAATAATAAGTTAACTGAAACAAATACAGAGCTATCTAGTATTAAAATTGATCTAGCTAGACAAATAGAAAACTGTATGAAAGAATGCAAAGCTGAAAGCAAGAGGTTAGAAATAAAGCTAGAACAATCTTCCAAAGTAATTCAAAAAGACATAGATTTAAAAGTAAACAAAGGTTGTAAACAGCTAGAACAGAAATTGTCAAGTCATATTGACAAAAATGTAACTGAAATGGAGATAAAACTTGCTGATACTAAACAGGGTATTTGTTAGAAATTAGATAAACAAGGTGAAGAATTGAAAACAATGGTAGAAAATACAAATGCAGACCTTGTACAGGTAAAAATATATTTAACTAGGGAAATTAATAAAATGCATGAAATGGTAAAAACAAATGCAGATGCAGTAAAAGAAGTAAATACAGGGCAAGGACAAGTAGAGTCAATGACAGATGAAATCAAAGATAAAGTACAGGAAAGTAGTAAAGAAATTGATAAACTTAGAAATAGTTTTGAAAATTTAAGTACAAGTGTACCAAGGGTAAATGCAAGTGCAACTAGTTCTGTAAATGCTAACCAAATGCATGTAAATAATGCAAGTACAGAAAGAAGTGTATCACCATTGTTAACTAACAATACAAGAGACGTTACTGCTTTCTATAGCATCAGCCTCTCAAACACACAACAATAATATTGATGACACACATATGCACGTACCAAACCAGGTATCAAACTATTATTCTGTGGTTCATGAATTACCATTACCTAATTTTAATGCTTCCTCAAGTCCAGTACAATTTATAAATGATCGTATAGAGTATTTTAAATTGAAAAATGTGCCTGAAGCATTAAAAATGATCCTAGTTAGAAAATGCTTAGACAACAAAGCTTTAGAATGGTTACATATGGTAGCAGACAGTGAAATGAATTTTATTCATGAATAAATTTTGGAATACCACTGTGAAACATAAGATTAGGGCAAGCCTAAGCTACTCACAGTACAATAGGGATGATAACTTATCAATGACAGATTATCTTATTAAATATGCAGGATATGTCAAATATTTAACTCCAGCCATGCATGAGGAGGATTTCATTAGTTTAATTACTAGACACTACCCTCTACACATACAAAACTACATCTTAATTGCAAGACCCAAAACAATTTACGAGATGACAGAGCTTATATCATCATTAGAACAACAAGAAAGTAGTAATGGTAATGAAATGTGGAGTCCACACAGGCGAGACAGACAGATCAGGTGCAAAAGGCGTAATGATATGCCTTACAATACATACTATCACAATGTAAACATAAGAACTACTGAATTTCAGGGTTAGAACAGATTCAATTACAACACACAAATCAGAGATTCAAGAAAACAAGGGAGACAGGAACACATAAATTATGTGACAACGGAAAGAATGAATCAGCAGAATTCTACTTCACCCAAGGGTAATAATAGATTCCAACATAGAGGAAATATGCAAAACAGGGAAACTTCCATAACTATAACGAAACAAGCAACAATCATCCAGAAGAATATATATGTGGAGGACATAGTAATTTTAGAGGGAGAACAAGAGCTAGGGGGCGTGGCTCATACTCAAATATCGATAATGAAATAATTGTAACTGCAGTACAACATGGCAATCCTGTAAATACTGAGAATACTTACCAGGAAAACTAAGTTATGTATTGCCTGATGTAGATTCTGGTAATACAGTACCTTCTGCTCTTAGCGGCAAGAATAAAATATCTACACACTTTGATTGTTACCATCTACCGTCTAAGTACAAACACAGGGAATTGTGAAAACAAATACGATTCACCGTACATACAAACTATTATAGCAGGAAGGGAGGTAAATGTTGCAGTAGATTCAGGATCATCAAGCTCTATCTGCTCGAAGAAATTTTTTGAACAATTGTTAAATGAAGGGATACAACTCATGATAGCCCCAATAAGCAATGTAATATGTAGGGTAGCCATAGGTACAATGACCCAAAACATCAAATCACAAGCATTGATATCTATACAGATAGCAGATATTACGTTGGAGGTCATGTTTTTAATTGTTCCAAACTTGATATGTGAAGTTATAATTGGGTGTGATGTTTTAATAGAGTTCTCTGCGATAGTTGATTTTAAGAAGGACAGACTTATATTAAATAAAGAAGAAAAGAATATATATGTGCCTTTTATTAAAGATAAAGTATGGAAAGTACAAAGAATGGAAGAAGAAAACGCAGTATATGAAGAAGAGTGCTTCATACAAATAGTTAATGTCCAAGCAAGCAGGGAAAACAATAAAAGGTTACTGACCCTTAACTTCAAAGAACAGAACACTGATCTTACCAAGTGGAACCCTTATGCAAAGAAATCTATGGCAGAAGAAAATATTCTAGAGCAGGTAGAAGATAGTTATGCAACAGAGATAGAAGACAGGAAGATACATACAGACACACTGATGACAAATACAATACTGACAGACAATGAAAAGTTAATAATGGAAAAGGTATTAGAAGACAATAAACATGTTTTCAGTGAAATTCCAGGATGGTGTACATCATATATTCACACATTCACAGTAGAAAATGTACCAGCATTTCAAAGAAAATATAATAATCTACCAGTGAATCTAAGAAACGAAGCTAAAAAGTTAATAGCTAGTATGCTAGAAAATAACATCATTGAGCTTAGCAACTCACAATATATTAATAGTGTTTTTGGACAGTAAAGAAAGACAATAGTTTAAGAATCCCTATAGATGGAAGATATTTGAATAAATGCATGCTACCAGATCACTTTCAAAATGAACATATAGAACAAACAATTGCAAAGTTATCACATGGTAAATATATCTCTTCAATAGATCTTACAGCTTCATTTTGGCAAGTCGAGCTAGATTCTAAAGTACGTGATTACACAGCCTTTCAAGTTTTTGGATTACAATATGGGTATTGTGTAAATCCATATGAATTGAATAGTGCTAGTGGATTCCTGAGAGCAATACATAGTATCTTTGGTAACACAGTAAATGATTTCTTAATCAGATACACTGATGATTTTCTAATAATAAGTCAAACCTTTGAGGAACATTTAGAAAATGTAATTTATGTATTGAATACATTTCATGAACATAGCATGATAGTAAACATCAAAAAGTCAAAATTCTGTGTACCTGAAATCAAATTTTTGGGATATGTAATAAATGAAGTAGGTATTCGACCAGATGAAGAAAGCATAGAAGCCATATTAAGAATACCACCACCTAAGAATATTCGACAGCTACGACATTTATTTGGAATTTGGAATTATGAAAGTAAATTCTCACCAAGATATGCCATAGAAGTAGAACCTTTAAGACAACTTCTGAAGAAAACAAATAAATGGAAGTGGACAGCAGAGCTACAAGAATGTTTTGAAAATGTCCGAAAGCTGTTTGCAAATGCAATATTGTGATGCAGTAATTTGTATCACAAATTATTTAAATGTAAAGAGTGATTATAGTATGAATATGCATTTTTGTGTAACATTGATTTGAGATGTTTGTTGACTGTAATTATTGTTGAGAAGTAAGTTTATACGACCTTACTGAAACTGTCAATAATAGCATGCAATAATGCAGCGAGGGGGTGAGCTGTTTATCATTATTGGAAACGAGGAAGTTACGTAATGTTGGCGCGTTTTTCTGTAGAATTTGCTGGAACATTCTCCCTATGTATTCATAATTTTCATTGGATATAAAAATAGACGCTAATGTTGGCACGTTTTATTAGCCAATTGCAGCTCAGTTATAATCTTTAGGCATATCAGGGTGTATGAGTATAAAAAGAGTAGGTTAGAGGTAGACCCCGCCAGTTCATCGAAAATCTTTGTACACTACACGTCACCTTCAGTCCGTCAGTTCATCAAAATTCTTTGTACACTACACGTCGCATTCCCGCCAGTTCGTCGAAAATATTTTGTATGATACACGTCGCCTTCAGTCCAGCAGAAATATTAACCGTCGGCTATCGATTCACAAGTTACGCGTATAAGAGTTATGAAAAATCTCAAGTATGGTAAAGTTAATTATACAAAAGGTTGAAGTACATGGATTAAAAGTGATCAGTAAGAAGTTGTTATAACAGTTTCAGTTTGGCGAGTGTCAAGATCAATGTGTAAATGTGATAGTAAATGTGTTCGACAATAAAAGTGTAAAACAAATTCCTTCATCAGTGTTATCTTTGGATAAAAGATTCCTTTCCGTTTACACAACCTGTATAAAGAGAAGTGCTTGACCAAAAGATCATAGCTAGCCGGAGGACAATGAAACAAAATTAAATAAAATAAAAGTAGCATTCTTTCAAACAAAAACTAATACTGCCGCAAATTGCTAACACCAGATGGAGCTACAAACCTAACAAAGAATCACGTCACAAAATGGCTTCACCATGTTGAGTAAACACATACACAAATAACATTATAAATTTACCATCGCAAATTGGCTCCCAAACGTGGGGCTCAATAAATAAATAAATAATGTAACAAATAATCCCACCACAATTGTTGGAATGTCCAAGAGATGAGTTAGGTTATGAGTTGTACGTGGATGCATCTTGTCAGGGATATGCAGGAATACTAGGACAAAGAGAACATGACAACACATTTCATGTAATTAGTACTGCATCACGTGGCTTAACCAATATTGAAAGGAATGCATCAGTAACAATGTTAGAAATTGGAGCACTATATTTTTCACTACTGAAATTTAAGACACATATATTTCAAAAGAAAGTAAAAATATATACAGATCATATTAGCTTAACTTTCATTCAGAAATGTAAGTTATATAGTGGCCAGTTAGCTAGAATGATTCTCGCTATAATGGAATTTGATGTAGAAATTGTACATATTCCAGGCAAACAAAATACATTTAGTGATTTAATATCAAGAATCAATCACAACAAACAATTTCCTGAAAGTTGTTCAAGACAACAATATGAAATTAAGGTGCTTACAATAGACATTCCAACGAAAAAGGAATTGAAGAACCAATTCAAAAATATTAAAGAAGAGCAAGATAAAGATATTAAACTAGCAGGTTTAAAAGAAAAAGCTCCAAAGATAGAAGAGGCAAAGAACAGTACAATCGCTGTTAAAGATGGTGTATTATATAAGAAACACGGAAAGGAAATAAAGAGGTGGAAAACATATATTCCAACAAGCATGGAATTGGAAATAATAGAACAATTTCATTTAGGATTAATACATGCAGGTACAGAGAAGACAACCCTAACCATTTTGGAAAATTTATACATCTCTGAATTAGGACATAAAGTAAGAAAATATATATCATGTTGTGATCTTTGTCAGAAAGCAAAACAAATTAATGTTGCTTATGACTATACAACAAACTCAATACTTAGAGATAAACCAAGATGTTTATTAAGTTTGGATTTACATGGTCCAATGCCTGTAAGTACATTTGGGTACAAACTTTTATTTATATGCTATGACGTGTTTAGCAAATATGTTAGAATATATGCACTCAAGAATGCAACCAGCATAGCATGCTTAAATAAATTAATAAAATCATATTTCCCAGAGGAAGGAATAGTTGAGGCCATACTTTGTGTAATGCATCAATGTTTACCAGTTCTAAATTTATGAATGGAATTGAAGATTTAGGAGTCAAACAGAATTGTTTATCAAGATACAGACCAAATGTCAATCCAGTAGAAAGAGAAATAAAAGAAATTGCAAATTATCTACGTGTAGTGTGTCATAACAAGCAGAGCAGTTGGTACTCATACATAAGTATTATTCAAAATCTACTAAATCAATCTATAAATGCAGTTACAGGATTTAAACCAATTGAATTTCACCATAGAAAACTGTACAATACTTTGAGCCATAATATACCAAAAGTTATTGAAGACCAAGCAATTAAATTACCAGAAAAAGAAGAAATCTTCAAATTAGCATTTTCGAAAATACAAGCAAAAGCCCTCAAGAGAAAACAAAAACATGAACAAAGAAAAAGAAGAGTTTGGAAAATAAAGATAGGAGATCAAGTGTTAGTGAAGAACAAGAGATTATCAAATAAACTTCGTAAAGAATATTGGAGATTTTTTCTGAGCTACCATGGACCTTATGAAGTAATAAATATATTTGGAACAGATATATATGAACTTAGGAACAATAACACAAATAAAATAATTGGAAGATTCCACAAACAAATGTTAAAGCCATATAAAAGTAAACAATCTGAGGCACAATAAGAGAAAGAAAATAATGTATCTGGAACATAAAAGGGGAAAGCAATGTAATTTAAAACTGTAAAGTACTATTTAAAATAATAATTTTTCTAAATGTAGAGAATTGTCTATAACAAAGGAAAGTTTAAAGAAAAAAAGTAATAAAAATCCATTGTTAGTAAGAAAAACTGAATAGCAACTACATTTATATTGTAAGTTTGAAATTATAAGAAATATTAAAAATGTTTAGGAAACAAATTGTAAAGAAAGGGTAACAAGTGTAAATATGTCTAATGTTTTGTAAAATGTATAGCATATGAACTGCTTAATAGTGAATGTGATGGTGAATGAGCAAACTTCGCTCAGATCATTAATCTTACACCAGGTCATTAATCTTGGAAAGTGTCAAGCAAGTATATATGAAGTGTTCAACTATATACGAGTGTAGTTAAAAACCAGTGCTGAAGAAAAAGTGAGAAAGTGACAGTGAAAGATAGGAAGTGCAATAATAAAAGTTATGTTTCTATCTTTCAGGAGACTTTTAGAAAATATTTAAAAATTTTAAAAGAACAAAACAAAAAGAGTAAATTTTAAATATTTCTTAAAGGGGGCAATTTGAGGCAATATTTTAATACCTGAATAATTTCAATTGTATTTTATAATAAGTAAATTCAATAACAGCCCGCCTTGAAACAATATGTATGTAATAATTATTTGAATTGTAAGTAACAGTCATTGCAAATGCTTATTTTTATTGTAAACATATTTTAATAATGTTATGTGAATACATTACATACTCTAAGAATGCAAGAACTGTGAGAATAATAAGTTTTAAATTGCGAACAATGAGTAATAATGAGGTAATTATGGCAATAATGTGTTTAGAGTTTGAAATGTACTGGTCATGATTAGCGATGATGACGTAAATTCTGTGACAGTTTTAAATTAACCAATCAGAGACTTGCAATACCAAAGCTTATGGGTTTTGACCGTTGAGGTTACTCAGTTGCTGGTGAGACTTGATAGAGTACAGATGGGAAAATGTGTTCTCTACGGGTGATTAGTAAAAAAAGATATACGCGCTAAGTGAATGTATAAAAGTTTCTCACAGTTCTTTAAAAGTGTGGTGCTGTATAAATATGTGCAAAAATTTAAATAAAAGAAGTGAAATTTAAAAGTTTAATTCTGTGATGTCTACAATAATTGTCATACCGCACCCTACCTAAGATACATGACTCTAAAGTAAGACTGACGCAGCCGAGGCAAATTCAAACAGTAATATTACGTAAGCATCAACTTTAAACCAACGCCCAAAGCGTGTTACAAACTACATAAAGCAACTATTATTACATAAAACAATTTTTCTAGTTTACGTAAACATATATTACGTAACAACATACTACTTCAAGTTTGGCGTCCCAAGTGTGGAGCTAAATCAACTACTTCTAGTTTGCTCCCAATTGCGGGGCAGATAAAATATCTTACGTAAACAAAATACCTTCTCACTGTGAAACCTTGGTATCGAACTTTAGGATGGAATGCAATACTTACTCTGCCTACTAAGAACATGATAGAGAAAGTAAAAAGAAAACTGTTTAATAGATGAAACAGTGTTGGAAAGGATTACCTTTACACTTTCAAATGCAGAGTTCAACTGTTAAACAAAAGCAAGTCATGATAATACAGTTAACATCTGCTCAGAATTTGAGCACACAAATACTGAAATAATGCATCTGTGGCTTCATTATCTATTATAGAAAAATATTTCGTAGTTTTAATATCTGCAATCAGTTTTCAAAGTAAGGTGTGACACAAAATGGATAATAATTCCTTTTGTATGTCTTTAGAAATCCACTTATAGGTATTACGTTGCATTCAATTTTTGAGTTTGTAACTATCCTCATACCTAAGTTGTAGCAAACTTTTACAATAATTTCCATTTTCTGTGTGGCCACTGATTCAATTCTTTTTTTTAAATAAATATTTAACGCTCATTCCTAAATGCATATAGCACCACAGGCGGTGAACACTGATGATACATACACTGAAACAATAATTGGGAAGGAAACATTCCAGGCCTAAGTTTAGGTTACCTCCCGAAGTTTGCCAGTTATATGGACTCAGGAAAACCTGGAAGAAGAAAGCAGTTCTGATGGGATTTTAACCTCTGACCTCCCATTCACGATCCCATGCCTTAACAACCTCGGCTACCCATTTTGGTTTGGAGTTCCTTAATATGTTTTATCTGCCCTAGAAATGTGCAATAAGTCAGCATCCATGGCTTTGATATCAGTGAACTATTATACTACTAATCATTTTGGGATGGGGCCTTAATGAATCTTCAACACCCTTAGCTTTGCATTTGCAAAGTTCACCCACAATACACACTGAATACCCAATAAAGTTGTTCTTCTATCACCCTTGAATAGCGGTTATAGTTGTTATTATTTGTTGTTGTTGTTATTGTTATTTATAAGGTAACAAAAAGTTCTAAGGCTCTTAAAAAGGGACAACCAAATAAGTTATTTAAAAAAATTCTTATGTGATACGTTCACATGACTTTCCCTACCCTCTATCATTTATTAGTGAGTATACAAACTATTGTTACTAATATTATTTTTCTATCTACTACATTTTAATCCAAATAAATCTTTGCAAATACAGCATTATACACTTTGTTAAAGATAAAAAGGGAACAGCAAGTCAAATGTTTTAGAACTGTATGCTATATGTTGGCCGCAAAATTTCTTAGTGTTTCCATGCAATCACAAGAAACGCCTGAATGTTGACAGGACTTAATAAGAGAATGACCGAGTAATGAACAATTTAAACCATTAATAACGGATATGACAGAAATGGTTTATGTCACAAAAAAAGCTTATTTGAAATAAATTGTGTGTTACAGAGGTCTACATTTTTTGTGTAATATGTTTTCATTTATTACTTAACATCTACCAGTTATACAAGATAATACAAAATTCCATTCTACGCTTGAATTAACATAACATCTCAATTCTGACATTGCTCTCCTGCCATGAGCGTTTCAGCTACACCACGCGTAAAACATGCGGTGTTGTCGGCTCATCCATCCGGCAGTCGTGTCGAGTGGAAGAGGAGAGGAGAGCTAAACAAAGACAAAAGTTCTTCGTTGTGCCTAACGAAATGACGTAATGTTGAAATAATATACTACACTAAACATCTCTATATACTTCTAAGGATACAGTGTACAACACGCCTATCAACTATTGCATTGTGTTCATGTTCATTTTTGTGGTAAGAATAAACGCATATTAAATATTAATAGTTTTAATGCCTTTTCACCCTGTATTATTTTATTCTAGTGCTTTTCTTCCATTTTGTATCTTTTAAATTCCTTTGTGTGATGCTTTAAATGTCCGTACGTAATATTATATTACCTATAAAGTACAAAGCTTTAAAGATTTTTCCGCTCTCACTTTCATTATATTTCAAAAATTTCAAAATGCGCTACTTGACAAACGTTCTTAATACTATTGTGAAACTTTCAGATAGCAGATTATTCAAGTTAGTACCATATTTACTCTGAAGTTCTTATTTTTACTGTTATGTTTATTTTAATCCTCAATTAGATAAGACAAACTTTGCATTTAAAAGTGTGAAGTAATTGTGTTCTTTCATAATAACTATACATATAACGACGAATAGCATCTACTTGGAAGACAACTAGATCTGTAATAAGTTTTAACGATGTTGGGTTTTTCCTGGCATTTCTAATATTACTTTTGAAGATCCAGACTGCGATTTCTCAGCTTATTCCTATTTTTTTCTTGTTCTTTCCCTATATTGACAACAATCCATTTACTTATTTGAAGTGCAGCAGCTGTCCATCTATGACTTGGTTTACATCAACCATTCACCGGTTCACCGTTTTTTCTTTCCAGTTCGAAATACGCCCTTAAAGCACATACTATCTCACGAGCTTGGCCGCGAATTGCAGTACCTTGTCCAAGCTTAGAGTATTTTTTCTTTGGGGAACGAGTTCGTGGACCTCCCCTACGCTTTTGCCCGCGATCAGACATTGTCAATCACACAAAATTTCAGCACAGGTTATATATTTTAAAATATTATAATCACTATAATACTGGTCATTCGCTACACTACAGCTACACGTTTAGGACTTGAAAAATAACGTTAATATGCAATTGCACAGTTCACTGATTTAAAATAGTTGTATGCTTAAACTTTAAAATATCGCGCTACACTACAACGATATACAAATCACACAAGTATCTGATAAATCAAACAAAACAACGTTTGCCATGTGGCAGCACTTCCTCTGAGCTCTGGTGAGGGGTATGGAGGGGGCTTAAACGGCGAATGGCTACTTCAAGGTCAAACCTGGTTGTCATGACATTAGACCCACATACACGTGCGGAAAGCACGATGAGCTAGCTGTCAGAATTGAGAAGTTACGTTAATTCAAGTATAATAAAGACGACTTTACAAGCTATTTCCAAAAAATTCAAGATACACATTTTACTTGTCATGATATGGTATTTCAATCAAAATTCTTGGAACCATTTTTTAGAAAATCAAAATTTTTGAAAAATGTTCCATGTAAAGGATAGTTTGGGGTGGAGCATTTTCTTGTAAATCATTGTCTAACATCTTTGAAAGATACTGAACTTAAACCACGTTTGGCGTTTATCTGACTTTTTGTTTTTGAGTTATACTGTTCACAGATACACTCTGCAGCAGGGGATCTCTGGAGTGGCCTAACAGTCCATAAGCCCCTAAAGCTGGACCTTGAGCAGGTACAGGATGCATCAGCAAGTGACCAGCAGCAGGCCTGTCTCTGAATAACAAATAGGAGATCACAAACCAACTGCTATAAACAGCATGAAAATATTTATTAAACTACAAAAAATAGCAATAAGGTATCCCTAAGACAGCTAGCTGCACAGAAACATTTTCGCAACTTGAATATTTTACCTTACCGTGTCTGTATATGAAAGACTTACTGATTTACATCAAGGTGAATGTCTCTGATTGTGTTACTAATGGTGAAATACATTCTTATCATACCCGGAATAAGCACAAATTACACTTCTTACTCACAAAACCAACTATAATGATCTTAAGGTGTTTAACTATTTACCAGAGTACTTGAAAAATATAACCTCTGTACACAAATATAAGGCAGAACTGCATAGGTTTTTTGTTAAAAATCAATTTTACTCCCTAGATTAATATGTGGAATATTGCACAGGTAAAAGTTAAGCTTAATTGTGAACTTGTTTAGTTACACGATCCCTGGTTTTATTCTATCTGCGAGAAATACATTGGAGCAAGTGACTACCTGAAGACTACCTTCAAGATTGGCTTTGTATTAAAATTGTTAACATATTTACCCCATGTATTTTATTGTATCCGTACTTTGAGTAGGCCTATACTATTGTACAGTGGGCTTCAAATATTTTCCGATGGGCCAAGGGATGTAGAGGAAGAGGGGGAAGAAATTTCTTCTCGACTAGTCATGCCTGGCTATAGCCAGCGTGCCGGTATCATCTCAAAAGTCACATTTACTTCTGTGTATGCATTCAGCGACCTGACTCTAAGAAGAAAGAAGACAAAACCAAATACTTTTCTCTTTACTATAACAATTCAAGCGATATAAATTAACATATTCTTTGCATAATATGTTGTTTAAAAATCAAATATTGCACTCTTTATGCGGGTGCTACACAACTTTAAGATTCAGTAATTTTCTTGAGAAACAAGGTTCGCATAATGTATATCTTGTTTTTAACATTTGTTGCTAGTAATAAATAATAATATTAATAATAATAGTTTCATAATTATCACCAATAGAACATTCTATGCGTGCTCCGAGGGTATTTATTCCCTTGAATATAAGTTTGTTATGCTTTTTAATTGTCATAGATATCGATCACAATGTTTAGCGCTAAGTGTGTAGTTCCATACAGTTGGCACATTCAGTTCTGATAACATTCAAGTAATGTTTTAAAAATATGGCAGCAAAAGTAATATTAATGTCAAACTGTTGAAGCAGTTTGGAAACAATTAAGTATAACATTAAATTTTCTTCAAAATGAGATATATTTTGCGTTTGTTACTGAATAACAAATAAAGATTGTTTTATTTGAAACATAATTCCCCTTATATGCACACTCACAAGTGAAAAGAAGAAAAACTGTGCTAGTCGTATAGTGGGCATAGAGTAAAAACATCTATTTAGGTATTGTATGCAAAATGCTAATAGATACGAGGAAACAACCTTTAGCGCAAAATATGCAGTTTCTATATAGCTGTTTTATTCGTTTATGATAACATATAAGCTAAGTTTTCAAAATAGTGACCCGAAGTGTATGCAGATAGGTTGATGTGCTTTTGTTGTAATTGGTTCATTTGAAAGCACTCTATTCTGAAAACTAAATTGCTTTCAAGTTACAAATCTGAAGATCCCCCCCCCAAAAAAAAAGGCTTTGTATTGCGATTCACGTTCTGAATTCTTAAAATGCTTCTCTTGTCTAGAATGGAATGGAATGGAATGTGTAACGGAGGGGACTCCACCCCGATCCAGTGAATGAGGATATTGTGCTTGTGACCCTTGAGGATGCGCTCCCGGGAGGGAGGGACGAGGTGAGAGACACCGAGCGGCTGGAACCAGGAGTGACGGCACAGCAATGACAAAGTTCCTAAAATTTCCAGATTGAGATGCCCTGACAGTTGGGCAGGCAAACCGGGAACCCCACCCCAAACAGAGTGTCTAATGTCCCCCAAGAAGCAGTCCTTATACCCTGGCAACCAGCCAAAGACCGAGAGACGAATAAGAAGAGAATCCTTTTTCTGTGCCATGCCGCACCGGAATACCATCGCTGACATCCAACCCTGAAACAGACCTAACGGGGTTAAGGATGAATGAAATGAGGAACGGAACGATATTCGGGGCTGAGAGAAATCATATCAGCATTCGCCTGACGACCCGGAAAAACTCTCAAAAAAAGAACCGTGGGTCAGATTGGGTGATAGACGGGAAGCGAATTAGGGATCTCTCGAATGCGAGTCACATGCGTTACCGCAGCGCCACCTGGACGTAAACTGAAAGATCCATAGTTCAACTCTCGGCTATGATATTGAATTTTTCAATCTGACTCTATCTTTCCAACCTTGTCCTACACACGGCTTGAGCAAAAGAATCTTCTTGTTAATCGAGATGAAACTGCAATTACAAACTTCATTGTAAGTATAAGAAGAATGCAGTAGCTCAAACGATAGTCAGATTTTTATGTGGTGTCTTTGAAACTCCACGCTCTTTGCATTACCACGAGAATTATGATTAGGAAGAATTATATTTAAATATAGATTAAATTATTATTTTAAATTGAACAAACTAACATGTTGCATTCACATAACTTTCTCTTCTCACCATTCTACAAATTCTTTTTTCTAAATCTCATTTTTCTGTCTAATTCTTATAATCCAGATAAACTTGCAAATCACATTTAGCTCATCTGTGTGGTGTAGGGGTCTGCCTCACATTCAAGAGGTCCCGAGTTAGAATCTCGGTTAAACCTGGGTAAAGTTTTATCCAGAGTTTCCTCTTATCCTAAGATGAATGTTTGATTCTAATTTCTAGTGACCTCGGTCCATTTGGGCATCATTTTAACCATTTTGCTCATTCACCTTCCGTAATGGCCTACCCGGTTAAGGACATTAATTAATACCCAAAAGAAAAAGTTCACATTTACACGTTTCGTTGTAGTATATGTAGATAAAGTGATAGTCACATTTTCAAAAAGCATGTCACTACGTGATGCTTTGAAATTCCATGCTGTTTATATGACTGCGACAAAAACAAAATGAACAGCGACTTCTCAGTTACAAAAAATATTCAAACTAATAACAAAAAATATCTGGGAATTAGTTAATCTCATAAAATATATAACAAACCGCGTGCTTTAATGGGGTCTGCATTTCTTGTGTATCAAAACTTTGTCCAATTTTTTAGAGTTTACGAATTATACAAAAGTTATTCAGAATGAAGAAGGCTTTAGAGGCTCTTCTCAGTCAGTTCAAAGTATATATTTCGTTTGTCATGAAAATATTTTAAAGAGTGAGTATTTTAATCCAAATCATTAGAGCCATTTTTAAGAAAATACATTTCGAAAATCTTTCCATGTAAAAGCTTGTTCAGGATGTGGAAATTTTCTTGAAAATCCTTGTCACAATTTTGAAAGATGCTGAACTTAAATATCAAGTTTGGTAGTTAACTGACTTTTAGCTTTGGATTTATGTTGTTCACAGAGATGCAGCCATATGGAGGTTTTGCTCTAAAATATGTGTTGTATTTGCATGCTTTTCTCTACTCACTCTTCTTACGAAGCTTATTTTGCACCTATGTCATGTTAATAACCATAAATCTTCATCACTTATTTTCACAATTCGTTGTAGGTATAACCAGAACATATTAAGCTAAAGCAATAGCCAAATCCCTCAAAGCTGATCGCTATATGATAGCTTTGGATTGGTTGGCTATGAAGGGGACTCGGCACTGATCCACATAGTGGATATTGTGCCTATGCCCCCTTGCAGAATGAGGCGAGACAAGACACCAGGCGTCCGGAACCAGGAAAAACTGCACAGGAATGATAGGGTCCCTAAGTTTTCAAATAGAGACTCCCAGTCAGACGGACAAGCAGACCAGGGACTCCACCCAGCACAAAGGGTGTCCAACGCTCCTCAAGGAAGTTAGGACACTCCCGACAGGCAGCCAAAAGCTGAAGGACGGAGAAAGTCACAAAAAACATTCTTTTCCCCTGCCACTCAGCACCGAAACACCATCGCCGACACTTACAACCCTGAAACAGACCGATGAAAGATGAAGGGAAATTAGAATAGAGATGAAATGGAGGTCCAGAAATTCGGGGATGTGAGAATCCTTCCCAGCACTCACCTGGCGACCCGGGAAACCCCCCCCCCCCGAAAAAACCTATGGGTCAGGAAGTTTGGCCAGAGGAATCCAACCCACGATCTCCCGAATGTGAGCCACAGACGTGATAGCTTTGAAATTCTGTTCTCTTTGTATGAACACGAGAAAGAAGGAAGGAGGGAAGGAAAGGGAGGGAGGGAGGGAGGGAGGGAGGGAGGGAGGAACGAAAGGAAGGGAGGGAGGGAGGGAGGGAGGGAGGGAGGAAGGAAGGAAGGAGGAAGGAAGGAAGGAAGGGAGGAAGGAAGGAAGAAAAAGAAAAACAATAGCTATTTGCAGTTGAGGGAAGTATAAAGTATTTAAAAATTTAAACTAATAATAAAGAAACTTTCAGAATATGTAAAATATAAAAGTTATTTGACATAAAATAAATGTGTTATTTGATATAAATTTTGTGCTTTAACAAAATCTACATTTGTTGTGCGGTAAGATTTTGTCTCTCTCTCTCTTACGATTTACTAATTATCAAAAGTCAAGGACAATAAGGACTAATTTACAGACTATTCCTAGAAAATAAAAGATATACATTCTATTTATCATGAAAATAGCATAAACATATGCATTTTAATCAAAATCCTTAGTCATTTTTGAAAGAATAAAAAATTTCGGAAAATGTCCAATGTAAAGGGTAGTTTGGACTGGAGGATTTTCTTTAAAATCTCAGTGTCGCATTATTGGAAGAAGTTGAACTTAAACACCAAATGCATGCGCGCGCGCGCCCGCACGCACACACACACATGCACGCAACTTGGACCATTGTCTAAAAATAAATTCATTGGATTCAGGGGTCACAAACGTGATATCTGGTGAAATTACGGCATTGAATTTTCAGATGGAACACAATACTTTCTCTACTTACTGTAGCTACGTAGTAGAGAAAGTAAAAATACTTACTTTGGATTCAGGGGTTTCAAAACATGAATTCCGTTGAATCTCATTATTCAATTTTTGGGTGGAATGCAATACTTTCTCTACTTACTGTAGCCACGTAGTAGAGAAAGTAAAAATGCTTTGTTTGGATTCAGAGGGTCTCAAAAAGTGTATATCCGGTGAATCCCATTCAATTTTTGGGTGAAACACAATACTTGATCTACTTACTGTAACTACGTAGTAGAGAAAGTAAAAACGCTTTGTTTGGTTTCAGGGAGTCTGAAAACGAGTATTTCTGTTCCGAGTATTAATCCTGTTATAAAATTTTTGGTTGGAATACAATAATTCCTCTACTTACTGTAAGTGCATAGCAGGGAAAGTAAATTCAATGGGGCTCAAAACGTGTGTTTCCGGTGAATATTGTTATTGAATTTTTGGGTGGAATACAATACTTCCTCTGCTTACTGTAAGTGCATAGTAGGAAAAGTAAAAATGCTTTCTTTGGATTCAGTGGGTCTCAAAAAGTGTATTTATGGTGAATCTCGTTTTTTAATTTTTGGGTGGAATACAACACTTTCCCTACTATTATAGGTAAATAGTAGAGAGAGTAAAAATATGAGTTGTGGAATAGATAAGCGGCTGGGTGTCATTTCGGTATCTTGCATGCAACCAACCAGGGAAAAGTGTAACTTAGATTGTAACTTTAAATAATTTCTGGCCTAAATTGTTGTCACGATGCACGGAAAAATCAAACTTCATGACATTATGAAAATAAAGAACATATGTTAGTTGATAATGGGTAGAGAAAGCAGTAAATATATAAAAAACCAAACCATTTTGTTTTAACATTTGCTTGTTATACAATAATATGATATCTCTAATTCCTAAAAATTAGTTTCTATACTGCTTATGTTGCTGTGTTGTCGTTTTCTTTTCACAGTTATTACATTCCTACAGCCAAGTCTAAGGGAAATGTGTTGGAATGATATTTTGTTTAGCCTGTTACCTTTCTTAACCTTACTTGTAGAGCGGGTATGAGCTAAGATACCTGGAATAACCTCTCGATAAGCACCCCGGTGTTATGCAATCTGCAGCAATGGGGTGCATGGCACATGGGAAGATGTGTCACTAATGGAGCCTCTGAATACCTGATGAACCCCTCAGAATATAGTCTTACCTGTGTATGCGGCGCTCTCTCCGGCAGACCTGAGTTATCCCTAGCAAATCGTGGAACTATAGTAGATCCAAGTTCCATTAAACTGGAGGGCTCCTTATTAGGGAACCCCAAGAGTATTAATACCAAAGTTGAGGCGGCTGGACCCTCGAAAGAGAACCTTGCCACCGAGGCCACAGTAGAGGATAGAGGAATTGCTACTCCCGGAGATGTAGAGAAGTAGGCGCCATATCTAAAACCAGATGTCCTGTTTAGGGACAGCGAATTATCAGCGCGGAGGCTGGGGCCCCAGTAAGGAACCTTACCCTGCAAGCCATACATCCCAAAATAGGACCTGGGGATCTTAGAAGAACCAGACTCTATGGGAAAAGGATCAAGTGAGGCAGGGCAAGCCAAGATGATTTCGTTCATACAGGCTAACTTGCAACACAGTATTGCTGCCTCGTGAGTTCTGTCAAGTGATTAACGAGGTATGAAATAGATGTCACCATGATACAGGAACCCTGGCTTCAACAAGGCCATATCATGGGACTAAATTAAAAGGTTTTATTATCTTCAGCACTTCGTCTAAAGTAAAACCTAAAGCATGTGCCCTTACACGACTCAGTAATACATGGGCCCTGCCAGGATTTCTTACTAAAGACCTGGCAGAAGTCCTAATGAGGTATGAGGAGGGTGGAGAGCCACGTCAGGTGGTATGGCACCGAGGAGCCACCACCTCTTCAGGAGCTCAAACACCTTGTGATGTTTCTTAGAAGTAGAGGAATGAAACAGCTCCTACTATAAAGCAACGACAGGGCATAGCCATAGGATCTCACCACTAAAACTCGAATGATTCACATTAAAAATATTCATACCTTTTATTATTGGGTGGATACCCTATAACCCCAATTTTGTAAGTAAAACATTACAATTTCTCCCATGCTCACATACTGAATCAGAACTTTACATTTACATAATTTCATTACATTCTTCTTTATTGTAAATTACTCTTTTGTTAAAATTGACGAAGCCAATATTTCTGTACTGAAATCAAATGGTGAATAAATGCTATGATATGAATCCAATTTGGTAATTCTGTGCGACGGCTCTATTTACTATGGCGACCGGGTACAGAGCCTTATTGAAGTGCCAAAGTCAGAACTGTATATTCGTGGCATATCAGCCGCTACCAACGTAATATTTAACATTGCTAGGCATTAAACGAACATACGCACACACAATTATGTTGAAATTTCCATGATATTTTGAAATGTGCATTTTGAATAAGAGAAGAACCTGGATAACCAATGGATGTCACACGTAATGAAGACACGTACAAAATAACTAATGCGTGTTTTCTGTAAGGGGAAATAAAAAGTGAAATCTCCATAAACATGGGTATAACGCACATAAATATGTGCAGATTGTGTGCAAAAGCACAAAAATGAAAAGCAATGATGCCATAAAACAGAACATGTTAAAGCAAAGCATACCTAAACCACACAATAAATATGTATGAAATTTTGAGAAAGCCTGCAATATATGAAGTTTAGAATTGTCGATTTTTAAAATTCATTTTTACTTATTATTTTTCTCATTCATTATTCTACCACGTACCTAGTAAGTAGAGAAGGTATTGCATTCCACACAAAAAAATTTTACCAAGATTTCAGCAGAATTACATGTTTTGAGGTGCCTTAAATGAATGGAAAAATAACTTTTACTTATTCTACCATATACCTAGTAGGAAGAGGTGCTATTTCATTCCACAAAAAAAATCGGTACCGAGATTTCACCAAAAATGCATGTTTTGAGGCTCCTTGGATGAAAAGAAACAGAACTTTTACTTATTCTACCTTGCACCTAGTAGGCAGAGGAGGTACTTCATTCCACACAAAAAATTTGATACTGAGATTTAACCGAAAAAACATGTTTTGAGGCCCAAAGAATCCAAGAAGTGCATTTTCAGAAAGCAAAACTGACGAATACCTTCTCTCTACCTACAGGTACGAAGGTAGAAATGCTTTTAGGGTGCCTCAAAACATGCATTTCAGGTGAAATTGATATCAAATTTTTGCGTGGAATGTAATGCCTCCTCTACCTTTTTAGGTACGAGGTAGAATAAGTAAAAGTGTTTTTTTTTTTTATTTAGGGGTCCCAAAACATGTATTTGTGTGAAATGCAATACTTCTACCTAAGGTGCGGTAGAATAAGTAAATATTAATGGAAAAATAGAAAATTGTTGACTTTTCTTTCCAGAGTTTACGTATGCTTTGCTTTAAACGTTATATATCTTTGGCTTCATCTACGTGTTTTATTTTAGGGGTTATTGCATTTCATTTGTGTGTTTTTGCACACAATCCGTGCATATTTATGTGCGTTATACCCATGTTTATGCAGATTTCACTTTTTATTTCCCCTTACAGAAAACATGCATTTGTTACTTTACGCGTGTCTTAATTGCGTGTGACATCCATTGGTTATGCAGGTTTTCTCTTATTCAAAATGCACATTTCAAAATATCGTGGACATTTCAACATAAGTTGTGTTTCACGTTTGTTTAACGTCTAGCGATGTTAAATATTACGTTGGTAGCGACTGGCATGCCGCGAATATAGAGTTCTGATGTTGGCACTTCAACAAGGCTCTTCGCGCGGTCGCCATAGTAAATAGAGTCGTTGCACAGAATTACCTCCAATTTAAATATTTAAATACATATACTAATTTAAATCTAATAATAAGCAAAATATTAATACTGTATAAATACAAAAATGTGCATTGCACATTATAATTTAAAGATACAGTTAATAAGCTGGTCTTGTCAGTTTTTTTAAACTGTGTTAAAAGGACTGGCATTCTTGGTATTATTAATTTTTATTATTATTGTTAATTCTTACAGTTACTCACACTGATATTGCTGAGTTTACAGGTATCTTTCAACCTTGAGCTATTTATATTTTAAAGCTGTTGGTCAATGTTTTAGCAAAAAACTGTTGTCCTTGGTTTTTTCAGTGCTGCACTAATGACTGACATTTTAAGGTTATAAAACTGTCATAAACTTGCAAAAAGCTAGTTACCTCAGCGCTGTCTCTTCCTGCTTCCTGCTCAATGCGTCGCAATCGCTCTTCGTGCAACTGCTTCATTTCGTTCAATATATCCATCGTTCTGGTGCCCCCATGTAATGTGCTACTTTCAAAATCTTGAAAGCAAGGCACGCTTCTATTACCCTGAGATCTTTCATTTTCCAACCTAGCAAATGAAGCAGTGGTATGTCTTTCCGACATTTTGAAAATTCTTGGATCCAAGCTTATCACAGTTATAATTCCTAAGAAACCTATAAAACGTTTAAAATTGCCATATTTAAAACCTTGGCCATTTTTGTTGACATTCTTAGCGCTTACTTTCTGTTTTGGCTCTGGCCGACCTTGTTAAACATGTGGCCCCGCCTTCTTTCCAGCCTTCGTGGTGTAGAGTAGAACTTCAATCACATATAAATCCTGTGGGACCATAATAATATGTAGTACATATAAATTTTCTGTCTGATTGCACTTGTTTAACTTACGCTGATCACTTTTTACTTTCTCTACTACGTATAGTAAGTAGGGGAAGTATTGTATTCGACCCAAAATTTCGATACCGAGATTTCACCGGAAATACATGTTTTGAGACACCCTGAATCCAAAAAAAGCATTTTTGGAAACATGTCCGTGTGTGTGTCTGTGAACAACATAACTCAGAAACGAACAGCCGGAAAAACACCAAACTTGGTATTTGGGTTCAGTATCTTCCAAGGATGCGACACGAAGGTTTTCAAGAAAATCCCCCCACCCAGAGTACCCTTTACATGGAAGATTTTTCGAAAATTTTAATTTTCTCAAAAATAACTCTAACGATTTTGATTAAAATATCATATGTTTAAGATATTTTTATGACAAATAAAATGTATATCTTGAATTTCCTGGGAATGTCTCCAAAAGTATTCTTCATTGTGAACGACTTTTGCATAACTGGTAAACCATAAGAGATAGACAAAATTTTACTACACAAAAAATGTAGATCGCGTTAAAATACACAATTTATATCCTATACATTTTTTTTTTGAGTGAACCATTTTCGAGATATTACTTGTTATTCCCTTAAATTTTTCAATACTTATTTTCTCAAATGGGAATTCGTTATTCATTTTTACTTTCTCTACTACGTATAGTAAGTAGGGGAAGTATTGCATTCCACCCAAAAATTCGATACCGAGATTTCACCGGAAATACACGTTTTGAGACCTCCTGAATCCAAAAAAAGCATTTTTGGAAACATGTCCGTGTGTGTGTCTGTGTGTGTGTGTGTGTGTGTGTGTGTGTCTGTGTGTGTGTCTGTGTGTCTGTGAACAGCATAACTCAAAAACGAACAATCGGATAAGCACCAAACTTGGTATTTAGGTTCAGTATCTTCCAGAGATGCGACACGAAGGTTTTCAATAAAATCCCCCCACCCCAGACTACCCTTTACATGGAAGATTTTTCGAAAATTTTAATTTTCTCAAAAATGGCTCTAACGATTTTTATGAAAATATCATATGTTTAGGGTAATGTCATGACAAATAAAATGTATATCTCGAATTTTCTGGGAATGTCTCCAAAAGTATTCTTCATTGTGAACGACTTTTGCATAACTGGTAAACCATAAGAGATAGACAAAATTTTACTACACAAAAAATGTAGATCGCGTTAAAATACACAACTTATGTCATATACATTTCTTTTGTTGAGTGAACCGTTTTCGAGATATTGCTTGTTATTTCCTTAAATTTTCCAATACTTATACTTTTTCTCAAATTCGTTATTCATTTTTTATGTCCTGGACATGCAAAGAGAATGGAATGCGTCACATAGCAACCAGCGTTAAAATATTTGACTATCGCTTAAAAGCTACCATATTTTCCTTGCATCTACAAGAAAATTACCAATAAGATTGACATCTCGATATCTCGATTAACATGAAGCATATGGAGAATAGGCGTTTGTAAAATTAGGTTGTACAAGAGTAGAGAAAGTTATGTGAGTGTAACACATCAGATTTTTTACTTTCTCTACTACGTATAGTAAGTAGGGGAAGTATTGCATTCCATCCAAAAATTCGATACCGAGATTTCACCGGAAATACATGTTTTGAGAATCACTGAATCCAAAAAAAGCATTTTTGGAAACATGTCCGTGTGTGTGTCTGTCTGTGTGTCTGTGTGTCTGTCTGTCTGTGTGTCTGTGTGTCTGTGAACAGCATAACTCAAAAACGAACAGTCGGATAAACACCAAACTTGGTATTTAGGTTCAGTATCTTCCAGAGATGCGACACGAAGGTTTTCAAGAAAATCCCCCCACCCCAGTCTACCCTTTACATGGAACATTTTTCGAAAATTTTAATTTTCTCAAAAACGGCTCTAACGATTTTGATTAAAATATCATATGTTTAAGATATTGTCATGACAAATAAAATGTATATCTCGAATTTTCTGGGAATGTCTCCAAAAATATTCTTCATTGTGAACGACTTTTGCATAACTGGTAAACCATAAGAGATAGACAAAATTTTACTACACAAAGAATGTAGATCGCGTTAAAATACACAACTTATGTCATATACGTTTCTTTTGTTGAGTGAACCGTTTTCGAGATATTGCTTGTTATTTCCTTAAATTTTCCAATACTTATACTTTTTCTCAAATTCGTTATTCATTTTTTTTATGTCCTGAACATGCAAAGAGAATGGAATTCGCCACATAGCAACCAGCGTTAAAATATTTGACTATCGCTTAAAAGCTACCATATTCCCCTTGCATCTACAAGAAAATTACCAATAAGATTGACATCTCGATATCTCGATTAACATGAAGCATATGGAGAATAGGCGTTTGTAAAATTAGATTGTACAAGAGTAGAGAAAGTCATGTGAGTGTAACACATCAGATTTTTTGTCTTCGATATGCAAAGAATATTAATCTGTGGCAAAGCGAATGTTGCCGCACCTAGCAACCAGCTAATAAGAGATATGTGTGTGCTTAAAGGCTACTGTATTTGTATATTGCCCTTGTAAATATATATTCCTCTTACATCTACAAGAAAATTAGCAATAAGATAGAGTCTGCAAATGTTTATCTCGATTAACATGAAGCATATGGAGAATAACCGTTTGTATAAATAGTTTGTACAAGATTACAGAAAGTCATGTGAGTGTAACACATCAGATTTTTACTTTCTCTACTACGTATAGTAAGTAGGGGAAGTATAGTATTCCACACAAAATTTCGATACCGAGATTTCACCAGAAATACATGTTTTGAGACCCCCTGAATCCAAAAAAAAGCATTTTGGAAACATGTCTGTATATGTGTGTGTGTGTGTGTGTGTGTGTGTGTGTGTGTGTGTGTGTGTGTCTGTGAACAGCATAACTCGGAAACGAACAGTCGGATAAACACCAAACTTGGTATTTGCGTTCAGTATCTTCCAAGGATGCGACACGAAGGTTTTCAAGAAAATTCCCCCACCCCAGAGTACCCTTTACATGGAAAATTTTTCGAAAATTTTAATTTTCTCAAAAATGGCTCTAACGATTTTGATTAAAATATCATATGTTTAAGATATTTTTATGACAAATAAAATGTATATCTTGAATTTTCTGGGAATGTCTCCAGAAGTATTCTTCATTGTGAACGACTTTTGCATAACTGGTAAACCATAAGAGATAGACAAAATTTTACTGCACAAAAACTGTAGATCGCGTTAAAATACACAATTTATGTCATATACATTTTTTTTGTCGAGTGAACCATTTTAGAGATATTACTTGTTATTCCCTTAAATTTTTCAATACTTATTTTCTCAAATGGGAATTCGTTATTCATTTTTCCTTTCTCTACTACGTATAGTAAGTAGGGGAAGTATTGCATTCCACCCAAAAATTCGATACCGAGATTTCACCGGAAATATATGTCTTGAGACCCACTGAATCCAAAAAAAGCATTTTTGGAAACATTTCCGTGTGTGTGTGTGTGTGTGTGTGCGTGTGCGTGTGTGTGTGTGTGTCTGTGAACAGCATAACTCAAAAACGAACAGTCGGATAAACACCAAACTTGGTATTTAGGTTCAGTATCTTCCAGAGATGCGACACGAAGGTTTTCAAGAAAATCCCCCCCACTCCAGACTACCCTTTACATGGAAAATTTTTCGAAAATTTTAATTTTCTCAAAAATGGCTCTAACGATTTTGATGAAAATATCATATGTTTAAGAAAATGTCATGAGAAATGAAATGTATATCTCGAATTTTCTGGGAATGTCTCCAAAAGTATTCTTCATTGTGAACGACTTTTGCATAACTGGTAAACCATAAGAGATAGACAAAATTTTACTACACAAAAATGTAGATCGCGTTAAAATACACAACTTATGTCATATACATTTCTTTTGTTGAGTGAACCGTTTTCGAGATATTGCTTGTTATTTCCTTAAATTTTTCAATACTTATACTTTTTCTCAAATTCGTTATTCATTTTTTTATGTCCTGGACATGCAAAGAGATTGGAATGCGCCGCATAGCAACCAGCGTTAAAATATTCGACTATCGCTTAAAAGCTACCATATTCCCCTTGCATCTACAAGAAAATTACCAATAAGATTGACATCTCGATATCTCGATTAACATGAAGCATATGGAGAATAGGCGGTTGTAAAATTAGATTGTACAAGAGCAGAGAAAGTCATGTGAGTGTAACACATCAGATTTTTACTTTCTCTACTACGTATAGTAAGTAGGGGAAGTATAGTATTCCACACAAAATTTCGATACCGAGATTTCACCAGAAATACATGTTTTGAGACCCCCTGAATCCAAAAAAAAGCATTTTGGAAACATGTCTGTATGTGTGTGTGTGTGTGTGTGTGTGTGTGTGTGTGTGTGTGTGTGTGTGTGTCTGTGAACAGCATAACTCGGAAACGAACAGTCGGATAAACACCAAACTTGGTATTTGCGTTCAGTATCTTCCAAGGATGCGACACGAAGGTTTTCAAGAAAATTCCCCCACCCCAGAGTACCCTTTACATGGAAAATTTTTCGAAAATTTTAATTTTCTCAAAAATGGCTCTAACGATTTTGATTAAAATATCATATGTTTAAGATATTTTTATGACAAATAAAATGTATATCTTGAATTTTCTGGGAATGTCTCCAAAAGTATTCTTCATTGTGAACGACTTTTGCATAACTGGTAAACCATAAGAGATAGACAAAATTTTACTGCACAAAAACTGTAGATCGCGTTAAAATACACAATTTATGTCATATACATTTTTTTTGTCGAGTGAACCATTTTAGAGATATTACTTGTTATTCCCTTAAATTTTTCAATACTTATTTTCTCAAATGGGAATTCGTTATTCATTTTTACTTTCTCTACTACGTATAGTAAGTAGGGGAAGTATTGCATTCCACCCAAAAATTCGATACCGAGATTTCACCGGAAATATATGTTTTGAGACCCACTGAATCCAGAAAAAGCATTTTCGGAAACATGTCCGTGTGTGTGTGTGTGCGTGTGTGTGTGTGTCTGTGAACAGCATAACTCAAAAACGAACAGTCGGATAAACACCAAACTTGGTATTTAGGTTCAGTATCTTCCAGAGATGCGACACGAAGGATTTCAAGAAAATCCCCCCACTCCAGACTACCCTTTACATGGAAAATTTTTCGAAAATTTTAATTTTCTCAAAAATGGCTCTAACGATTTTGATGAAAATATCATATGTTTAAGAAAATGTCATGAGAAATGAAATGTATATCTCGAATTTTCTGGGAATGTCTCCAAAAGTATTCTTCATTGTGAACGACTTTTGCATAACTGGTAAACCATAAGAGATAGACAAAATTTTACTACACAAAAATGTAGATCGCGTTAAAATACACAACTTATGTCATATACATTTCTTTTGTTGAGTGAACCGTTTTCGAGATATTGCTTGTTATTTCCTTAAATTTTTCAATACTTATACTTTTTCTCAAATTCGTTATTCATTTTTACTTTCTCTACTACGTATAGTAAGTAGGGGAAGTATTGCATTCCACCCAAAAATTCGATACCGAGATTTCACCGGAAATACATGTTTTGAGACCTCCTGAATCCAAAAAAAGCATTTTTGGAAACATGTCCGTGTGTGTGTCTGTGTGTCTGTGTGTGTGTGTGTCTGTGTGTGTGTCTGTGTGTGTGTGTGTGTCTGTGAACAGCATAACTCAAAAACGAACAGTCGGATAAACACCAAACTTGGTATTTAGGTTCAGTATCTTCCAGAGATGCGACACGAAGGATTTCAAGAAAATCCCCCCACTCCAGACTACCCTTTACATGGAAAATTTTTCGAAAATTTTAATTTTCTCAAAAATGGCTCTAACGATTTTGATGAAAATATCATATGTTTAAGAAAATGTCATGAGAAATGAAATGTATATCTCGAATTTTCTGGGAATGTCTCCAAAAGTATTCTTCATTGTGAACGACTTTTGCATAACTGGTAAACCATAAGAGATAGACAAAATTTTACTACACAAAAATGTAGATCGCGTTAAAATACACAACTTATGTCATATACATTTCTTTTGTTGAGTGAACCGTTTTCGAGATATTGCATGTTATTTCCTTAAATTTTTCAATACTTATACTTTTTCTCAAATTCGTTATTCATTTTTACTTTCTCTACTACGTATAGTAAGTAGGGGAAGTATTGCATTCCACCCAAAAATTCGATACCGAGATTTCACCGGAAATACATGTTTTGAGACCTCCTGAATCCAAAAAAAGCATTTTTGGAAACATGTCCGTGTGTGTGTCTGTGTGTCTGTGTGTGTGTGTGTGTCTGTGTGTGTGTCTGTGTGTGTCTGTGTGTGTGTGAACAGCATAACTCAAAAACGAACAGTCGGATAAACACCAAACTTGATATTTAGGTTCAGTGTCTTCCAGAGATGCGACACGAAGGTTTTCAAGAAAATCCCCCCACCCCAGACTACCCTTTACATGGAACATTTTTCGAAAATTTTAATTTTCTCAAAAATGGCTCTAACGATTTTGATTAAAATATCATATGTTTAAGATAATGTCATGAGAAATGAAATGTATATCTCGAATTTTCTGGGAATGTCTCCAAAAGTATTCTTCATTGTGAACGACTTTTGCATAACTGGTAAACCATAAGAGATAGACAAAATTTTACTACACAAAAAATGTAGATCGCCTTAAAATACACAACTTATGTCATATACATTTCTTTTGTTGAGTGAACCGTTTTCGAGATATTGCTTGTTATTCCCTTAAATTTTCCAATACTTATACTTTTTCTCAAATTCGTTATTCATTTTTTTATGTCTTGGACTTGCAAAGAGAATGGAATGCGCCGCATAGCAACCAGCGTTAAAATATTTGACTATCGCTTAAAAGCTACCATATTCCCCTTTCATCTACATGAAAATTACCAATAAGATTGACATCTCGATATCTCGATTAACATGAAGCATATGGAGAATAGGCGTTTGTAAAAATAGATTGTACAAGAGTAGAGAAAGTCATGTGAGTGTAACACATCAGATTTTTTATGTCCTGGACATGCAAAGAGATTGGAATGCGCCGCATAGCAACCAGCGTTAAAATATTCGACTATCGCTTAAAAGCTACCATATTCCCCTTGCATCTACAAGAAAATTACCAATAAGATTGACATCTCGATATCTCGATTAACATGAAGCATATGGAGAATAGGCGTTTGTAAAATTAGATTGTACAAGAGCAGAGAAAGTCATGTGAGTGTAACACATCAGATTTTTACTTTCTCTACTACGTATAGCAAGTAGGAGAAGTATTGTATTCCACCCAAAAATTCGATACCGAGATTTCGCCGGAAATACATGTTTTGAGACCCCCTGAATCCAAAAAAAGCATTTTTGGAAACATGTCTGTGTGTGTCTGTGAACAGCATAACTCAGAAACGAACAGTCGGATAAACACCAAACTTGGTATTTAGGTTCAGTATCTTCCAAGGATGCGACACGAAGGTTTTCAAGAAAATCCCTCCACCCCAGAGTACCCTTTACATGGAACATTTTTCGAAAAGTGTAATTTTCTCAAAAATGGCTGACGATTTTGATTAAAATATCATATGTTTAAGATATTTTTATGACAAATAAAATGTATATCTTGAATTTTCTGGGAATGTCTCCAAAAGTATTCTTTATTGTGAAGGACTTTTGCATAACTGGTAAACCATAAGAGATAGACAAAATTTTACTACACAAAAACTGTAGATCGCGTTAAAATACACAATTTATGTCATATACATTTTTTTTTTGTTGAGTGAACCATTTTCGAGATATTACTTGTTATTCCCTTAAATTTTTCAATACTTATTTTCTCAAATGGGAATTCGTTATTCATTTTTTTTGTCTTGGATATCAAAGAGTATTAATCTGTGGGAAAGGGAATGGTGCTGCACCTAGCAACCAGCTATTAAGAGATATGTATGTGCTTAAAGGCTACTGTATTTCCAAATTGCCCTTGTAAATATACATTCCCCTTACATCTACAGAAAATTAGCAATAAGATAGACTCTGTAAATGTTTATCTCGATTAACATGAAGTAGATGGAGAATAAGCGTTTGTATAAATAGTTTGTACAAGAGTAGAGAAAGTCATATGAGTGTAACACATCGGATTTTTTTCTTTCCGTCTGTATTTAATGCCCAATTTCGGACCAAACGTATAAAAAAAATTGCCCAATTCAGTTCGGAGGAGAACTAGCTGATGTTTGGACATGTAATATGACTGGCTGATTTATTTCTCTGGATATCATAACTAGGTGCCATATTTAATTATTTCGTTTATATATTTTCTTATTCCAGTAGCTATGGTTGAGCTCCTAAATTAAAATTGAGTTTTATTTATGGACGCTCTTTAACTGCCGTGGTCCTTAGCGCCCCATTCTACCTATATTGGGGAGACCAGTAATTTTGCTCAGAGGCCTCTTTATCAGGCTTGAGGCTCTTTTACGTGCCGTAAATCTACGACAAGGGACCACGGCTTTACTTCCCTTCCGAAGGAAGCAATGCTAAGGATTTTTACGTCCGAAAAACATCCATCGCCCTCCGTAGGTTTTGAAGTCGCGACATTGGGAACTAGAGGTTAGCATGGTAACCACTATACTAGGGAGAACAACGCTAAGCTCCTATACAATCCATTCAAGTTATGCTTGGACTTCAAAATTGTTCAGTAACAACCCCATTAAATTAAACATTTTGCAACTACATTACACATCGATGCACAAGGACCGATGCATCATGAACGGAATCCGTTGAAGAGCAGATCTTGTTACCTCCTTTCACCCCTCCTCAAATCTACGTAAATTCCGCCTGCAATTCTGTAAACCCCACATCCCGCCTAAGCGTGATTAGGCCCTATTCAAAAGCAGGTACGCGACTAACACACCTTCGGATTGCTCTCAGTTTGCCAGAAAGTCATCGTCATATATTCTTATTGTGAATTTCTTTCAGTATAAGTATATTAATTAATTTAGTAAAATTAATCGTTTTTAACCTGATACTGCCCTTTGCAGGCTTAAATGGAAATGAATATGGGACCAGGAAGCCTTCATTTATCAACGAAATTTCAAATCAATCTAAATGAAAACACAAACACATGTACAACTACAGAGATTTTGGCCCTCTCTTTGTGCATATAGTGAGTAATTAGGGCAATTTAAGTAGGATGCATTCCATAAATATGCCAAAATGTTACTTAAGAACAACTTTAGGGTTCAGTCAATAAACCTGATAGAAACAAACTTGAGATATTTTATTTTATTCTTTCTCTAAGGCGAACAAATTTCTTTCCTCCGACTTTAATTAAACCTTTAATGTTGGTATTTTATCCCATTCTATAAAACCATGATATATTGCATTATTATGAGAGGAGTGGACACCGATCTTCCTGAAGAAGAAGTCCAACAAATGTCTAGAACAAATGCTGGATGTGAAAATGCGCATAAGGGCAACTGATGAATAAGGCAGTGCCAAATACAATCCCGCTAAATCAGTATTATTAACTTTTAGAGCCCAGGATACAAACTCAGAGAGTTTTTCTTTATGATTCTTCCTGTCCAGTAGCCGAATATACAAACAAATCTCTACAGTGCAAGAACTGTTTGGAATTCGGTCATCCAGAAAGTTTTGCAAGAATTAAAGAAAGTGGAGATAACTATACTATTTCTGAGTGTGAGGCATCCTTTATTAAATGTACTAATTGTGTATCTTCCCATAAAGTCAATGATAAAACTTGTAGAAAATATATAATAGAGCAAGAAGTTCTGAAAAATGTCGCAACTTAAAATATCCAGATCTGAAGCTATAAGCATGATCACTAAACAAGCTTCATATGCTGACTCTGCTTTACAGGAATAATAATAATAATAATAATAATAATAATAATAATAATAATAATAATAATAAACCAATCTCGATATTTTAAGTCCAGTAGCGTCTCAAAATTTGGAAGTTTTTCAGGCCAATAATGTGTCTCGAATTACACTATTAAATCTCAAATAAGAAAAACAAGACGGTTCACTCAAGAAATTAAAACAAAATCTGATTCCTCACGTCAAGTAACACGAAAATTGTCAGAAATAGTATTGGAACCTCCAACTTTTTAGTCTTTTCTATTGGCAGGTCACAGTCTTCAGCTTCTCCGTTAATTTCTTGCTGTAAACATCTGAAGCCTTTTGGAAACTAACGTAGAAACAGCTGCTTCTACTGCTGTTAATTTGGTTGATTTCAGTGAGAAGAATGCGGTTTTAAAGGAGATTGATTTGATCTTACAGAGTGATCCTGATAATATTAAGTTTGACTTATCGAAACTAAGGAAAGAAATATAATCCAAGTTTTGAAATCACAAGTATCTTTATGAAGCAGTCACTACCATGTCACATTGTTTCATACTCTAATGGAATACCAGAAGAATGAAAGTATGTAATTAATTGCCGTACTATGATTTGATTTTAATTGCAGAAACTTTGTTAAGAGACAACCCGATGTACTGTGTGATTCTCTCGCTAGAGGCCCCAAACTTTTGCAAATATGTTGGCCATTTGTGTGAGTCTTGTGATGAAACTTTGTGTACACATACCTTGAACAACGTAATGTAGTGCCACACCGCTCCAAATAGGCATGGTCTGTTCCACTGACCTTGGCTCTGCTTAGTCACACGAACCTCTCCACGCGCTATACTCCAGTGTTGGCTTGGAGGCAGCATCCACAATGTCGTACACAATTGCAGAACGCATGTTTCTCGTTCATAACTACTGGAAAACGGGTTCATTTAAATCATGTCAAAGGGTATTTCGGGCCGATTTTTGGACGCGACGTGTGCCCTCAAATTGATGTATTCAAAAATTGGTAACAAAGTTAGAGACAACTAGAACCTTGATCACACAGCATGCAGGCGGCCGGAAAATGAACGTGGATGTAATGGAAGAAGTAAAGGAGGGATTACTGGCGTTATCGTCAAAATCCTTGCGACGACTTTCCCAGGAAATGAATGTTCCACATTCTGCGTGCCAAAGAGCTGCTAAGAAAGCAAACCTCCACGCTTACCGTGTGACATGTGTTCAAGAATTGTAACCAACGGACCATGAAAAACGTGTGCAGTTCTGTGTATGGTTTCAAACCCTTATTAATCAGAATCCTGGGATTTCGGACTTCACTTGGTTCACGGATGAAGCGTGGTTTCATCTGAGTGGCTACATATCCTCTCAGAACACGCGTATATGGGCACAAACAAATCCTTGTGTCCTACATGCAGAGCCTCTACATGCACAGAAAATTGGAGTGTAGTACGCAGTGTCACGTAGGCGTATTATAAGCCCTATGTTTCATGATAATGCGGTAAACACTGAAGAATACATTAGAATATTCACTGACTTTGTCAATCAGTTAACAGATGCTGAATTAACTCACGGATATTTCCAACAAGATGGTGTAATAAGTCACATGTCATGTGCAAGCATGAGTGAAATTTAAAGCATTTTTGAAGATCAAATCATCTCAAAAACCCTTTGGCCACCAAGATCTCTTGACCTAACACCACAGCAACTTCTTTCTGTGGGATGTCTGAAGGGAAAGGTATACAGAAATAGACCACGTACAATTGCAAAGTTGAAAGATGCGATACATCAAGAGATTGAAGCCATTACCGAGGAGACTTTAATAAAAGTATTCCAGAATTTGGAGCGACATGTACAAACGTGTTTGGATGAGGGAGGGGATCATTTTCAGCATCGGATGTGACAGTGCATAGTTCAAGGTATGTGTACACAAATTTTCATCACAAATCTCACATAAATGGCCAACATATTGACAAATTATTGGGGCCTCCAGCGAGTGAATTACACTGTTTAATGTGATTCATTTACAGCTTCTTTTTGGAGGTGGTAGTATTTTGGTTGCAATAAGGAATGGCTTATATTTGACTCAATATAAAATTATTAACAGATTTGATTATTCGGTTCAAGTTATAAAATTTGCTATTAGTGATCTTCAGCTATTCTAAAAGTGACGAAGAACGTATGAGATCGTTCTATGCGGCATGTTTTAAAATTCCTAAAGAGAAGTACAAGGAATTAACTGGAAATACTGACCTGAATTGGGTTTGCGAGACGGAGAACCGCATGTCTCAATATAATCTGTAAATACCGCAATCGTCAATAGCGGAATTAACCTATAAAATAAATTCTACGATACAAGACTTAAGAAAGGAAGATGAAGGAAGTCAAGAAGACGGCATCTGTCATGAAGGAATGCTTTGAAGCGGTGAAACGTGAAATGAAAGAGCTCAACGACAAGATGGAACAAAATGTAAAATCTATAATATTAAGTTAGATGGTGTGGAAAATTACGTCGAGGAATTAAAGCAATATCAGAGTAGGAATAACTTATTAGTGTTATACTACAAAGCGAAAGAGAAGATGTCTTTGATAGTGCTTTACAATTCGGTAATGCCTTAGATGTTCACTTGACGTAGAAAGACATCGATGCAGCACATAAGCTTCCATCCATAAAATGCGAGGTAAATGCTAGACTAAGAAGTCCACCCATTCTCGTTCGCTTAACATGCCGTTGGAAGAAGCAGGAAATTGTCCTTACCACAATAAATAGAAGGCGAATATCCACTGAAGATATGGGATAATCTGGACCACCTCAACTAAGTTTCGTTAACGATCACCTGACTGCTCTCGACGAATCCTTAGGGAAAAGGACTAGGAATTTAAAGAGAGAAGGGACGATTGTAGGGGCGTGAACCAGGGATGGAAAAATGTTCATAAGAGAAAGATAATTTGGACCGTCAGTCAGGATCACGAGGAGAAATCACCCGAGGACTATGAAAATAAGATAACCACAGACAAATTATTTACAGTTCTAACAGAACAGAGTGAAGCAAACTCCGTGAAATTATTGTCAGATTGGTGAAGATTACAAATTACACCTGTTATATGTGACTGTGATAATCTTATAAGTAAGTTAAAATATGGCTTTATAGATGATTATCTCAAATTTATAAGATCTTGGCCTAAGTCAAAGAAGAAAATTGTGCCTGAACACTAGGATGATTGTCAAATTTGAGGCAGTATTTTAATGCCTAAATGATACTAATTGTATTTTTATTAATTAAATTCAATAACAGCCCACCTTGAAAAAATATGTATATAATTATTATTTATATTGTTTGTAAAGTCATTGTAATTACTTATTTTTATTGTAAATGTATTTATTAGTGATATGTAAATGTTTATATACTCTAATAGTGCAACAAATGTGCGATTAATATGCTTTAGGATGTTAATAATGAGATAATAATGCAATTTTGGTGACAATAATGTGCCTGGAGTTGTAAAAAAAATACTGGCTATAAAAAAATCGGTAATAACGTAATTTCGCTTACAGTTTGGAATTAGCCAATCAAAAGTAGAGAAAAGATTTTAGTTTGAATACTTAAATTAAATTGGACTAGAATTAGCCAATAAGAGACTGGCATTACCGACGCTAAAGGTTTTTACCGTTGAATCTAGTCAGTCGCGGGCAAGATGTAGTAAACAGCAGACATAAGAGTCGCGGGCATGAAGTTGTAGAGAGTAGACGTGAAAGTCGTGGGTAAAAATGTTGTAAAGTATAAATGATAAAATTTGTGTTCTCCGCCAAAAATGTATTAAGTGCTCACAGTTTTTCTTTTATAAAGTGTTGTGTTTATAAATGTGCAAGTACAAAAAAGTGAAATAAAAAGAAGTAAAAAATTAAAAAGTAAATTCTGTGGTGTCTTATAATTTGAGTCTTGTCACAACCCTACAAGAACTCGTGTTTCTATAGTGCGACTGAAAGCAGCCGAGGCAAATAACTTTAACAATATTACGTAAAAACAAGCATCATCTTCACTATAAAGTTTGGCGTCCTAAAAATCAAACAACATCAAAGTGTATCTTCATTACGTAACCTAAATAACTTCTTCGTAAGTGACGCACATACACGGGAATTCTCACATCTCATATCCAGCATTCAGCTAAATAACTTCTTCCATGTTGGCAACAAATACAACATCGCTAAATATATTTTCTTCAAATTAGATGATATTGAATTTCGTACGGCCAAATAACGAATGTAAATGTACTTGTAATAGCAGAAAACTAGCTCAAGGAAAATATAATTAATTGCTTCAGCGTGCCGTTTAGTGTAAAACATAGTTAATAAATTTCATAATGTTCTGTAGGTAAATTTAAAAATGTTCCAAAAGCATATGGTATAACTAGTTTAATCAACCATACGCCCGTGATTATCCTGGACAGTCCTGTTTATCTTTTTCCATGACTCTGTTCGGTTTAAAAATGTCCTGGGTTTTTAAATTCCAACAATGATTTCAGCTAATATGATTAAGAACCTAACTAATAATATAGTCCAAGGCGCTTCGTCATTTCTGGAATCCTTCATGATGAACAATAAGTTATTCAATTTCATCATCCTCCGTGGTGTGATGGCTATCCTACTAACCTCTAGTTCCCGGGGTCGCAGGTTCAAACACAGCGGAGGCGATGGACTTTTTTCGGGCGTATAAATCCATAGCAGGTTTCTTTCGGAAGCGAAGAAAAGCCGTTGGTCCCGTGTCGTGGATTTACGGCACGTAAAAGAAGCTCAGTCTGATAAAGAGGCCTCTGAGCAAAATTACGTCTTTCACGCTCAGTATAGAATGGGACGCTAAGGGCCACATCAGTTAAAGAGCGTCCATACATAAAACTCAATCTACTTCTTATTTTCATATTAGCAATAGAATAAATCACGTTAAGGTTCTATACAACAAATTACCACAATCTATAACACAAAAATTTTGTTTACAAAGATAAATTGGTGTGGAATCACTACTGCTGAGATACTGTTTTATAGTGTGACGCATATTTAGAGGCATTCGCATCATACTCATAGCACGTAATTAAACATTAGTACGTTACACATGCTCATTATTATGACACTATCAGTGTCGTAGCGTAAGGTTAGAATTTGAGACTGAGTCTGCCTAAATAAGTATATGTTTAAACATATAAATACAGACAACCTCAAACAAGTGATGAAAAACGTATCAATACAACCACCTTCACGCTGCTTACCCCAATGCCCCAAAAACCCTACTGCTACTTCCTGTCAGATTGTAGTGCTGTGTGTGCATATGTGTAGTTAGGCAGCTTCGAAATCTCATGATGCGGCAGCAAAGGCAAGTAGAGACTGGGATAGCTGAACGAGTGCAAGTCTCATCAAGAGTGGAGTTACATAGCCTTTCCCACCAAATTTCGCCACACGTTGTAGTAAGACATGCCTATATTTTGTTATGCATTAAGGGCACAAACGCATCAGCAGAGACTTAACACATTTAATGAGGTGTTTAGTCTCTGTGTACCTGTTCTCTCGAAGGTCCGGAAACAGGACATTAGGAGTTGGAGACAAGAGTAGGGCAAAGGGACACACCGCTCCGAAATGGCGAAGAGGAAATAACGCAGAGCCGCCGAGCCTGCTCGGCAGGAAACTCCTCATCTCCCCCGGCATCCGCCAAGGGGAACTCGACGCAGCCGCAGCAGCCCGGGCCATCCTACGTCTCGGCCGCCGCCAGCCACCGCAGAGCTAGCCTATGCCTCAAGGGGGTACAGCGCAGTAGCCAGTGGGGTCCCGATGGACCTTCGAGCCATGTTCCTCATCAGAGCAGTTCACCAGCAATGGCCTTCAGCAATGAGGACTACCAGGTTCATTGAAGCACAAGTACCCACGTCGCTCGTCAGGATGGAGCTTGCAGACCCTGGCGACAACGAAGCGGTGTTGAGGGCGGGCCTACCCTTGTTAGGGAGGTGCTTACGCATCGAGGTCAGCCGAGTAGAATGCCAGGTGTCTGTCGCTGGTGCTGAGCCTTCGGGCACAGCGCTGACTCTTGCTCCTCGCCGCCGAGGTGCCACTAGTACGACACCAACGCCGTCACCGCCGAGTGCACTGGGTACGACCTTCCTCACCGCCGTCGCTACTGTGCCACATGTATGATACAACTCACTTCACCGGCCAGGCCCAGTGTCCTCTATACCCGAAGAGCAGGACATCTCCGCAACAAACGCCGACGACTCATCATCCACCAGCAGCATCGAAGTCAGCATGATGGCAGCCCAAACTCAGTTGGCTCTATTGGACGGCGTTCAGGATCTCCATCCGGAGGTCCTGGACATTGATGCCCGCCTAGCTGCACTGGACGAATTCATCACCATCACCTCCGAGAAGCCCCAGGGTCTGCAGACCGCCATCACTGCAGCCTTCACCCAGTAACAGACTTCCGCCGCTGACCTGAAGTCCAAGCTGGATATCATCAGCAAACGCCTGCAGAACCTGGAGGAGAACTTCGAGAAAGATTCACCAACTCAACCACACATTCCACAACCAGCCTGACAGAAGTCACCACTAATCGTCCGCGACAAGCAGTAGCGCTTCCTTGCTCAATGTCGTGCCATGGTGTAAGAGAAGACGAAACGACGACGACATCCAGAGCCCGAATAAGTGCACTTTCAACCTTCCATTCCTACTATCTCCCCTGAACATCATTTCTATATCCACCTCCTAACCTCTAGGTTGCAGTCACGGCAATCTGTCATGGCTGTAGCCGAGGACCGCACGTTACGCGGCTCCCACCCATTGGCGGCAGCACAGAAACTCTCGTTCGAATACACGCGTGCTATGCGGGACCGTATTACCTTTCCCACGAATCTCTTACAAATTCTAAGTCCTAACCGGTGGAGGAGTTTTTAGTGGGTAGGGCCAAGCATGGCGAGTCCCACACTCACTGTCCCCACTGCCATCGGGACAGAAGTGCCTAACAGGATTTTCTCCTTCACTCGAAAAACAAATTGGGCAAGACAAGGTAACAAACATTTCATTCCTCAATTATTGATGAACCAGCATTCTGTGCGTGCAGTCGTGCAGTGCAGTACAGTGTTAATTTTACGTAAATCGATATATTGTTTTCATTCTGCGTGTTGTATTTATGGTTTTAGAAATATGGACAATTCTATCGATTTAGAGGATTACTTATCTCGACTCTATCTTATGAGAAAATGTACGAACTTAAATGCAAAAGACCAACTCCTAAGCTTTGCATTGTGTTCCAGGAAAAGAACCAAAAACGGATATTTCAAACACCCTTGGACAGTAAATTTAATTGGTTTACTGGCAGTTACGTTCATAACAAACTGTATTGCTTCGTATGTTTGCTTTTTGGCGGAAAAAACGAATGGGTATTATGCCAAAGCCCAGCTCCAAAACCATGTGATTAATTTTTAGATCCATCAGTAAAAAAACCAGTTCTAATTTGGGATGGGATACTTTTCAGTAGATTCGGGGAGTATCTTCGGAATGAGGAGATCACGAGTATTTCAAATGTATCAGTGTTCTATATCAAAGTAGTGTGAATGAAACATCCAATCTATATAAAGCTAAGGGTGGCGAGGAGTAGTTGTAATATTGTAAATGTTATATAGCGTGTACCAGAAGAATAGAGGTCTTTGTTTGCAGCCTGCCGTTACGGAGTGTGGAATACTTTTTAGGGAACTATACAGTCTGTCTTGACCGTTTTTCATTAGTTTGCCGATGAATTTGGATGCAAGAATTGTTTACCGGACAGATAATGGGATAAATCCAATTATAGTGGCTTGCGTCATTGAACTGCCAGATGTTCCCAAGATTAGTTCTCTTATTTTGTACACCGACGAGTTAAGTTTATTCATTGTAACTGGAAGAAACTTGTGTAATATAATGAAGCCGTATTCGTTAATCGCATAAACGATGTTATTAAAAAGAGCCAGCAAGGCTAAGATATGAGAACCTCAATCCCTTCAGTAAGAAATCTGAAGCTATTGAATCTGCTATCTAATTTAGTAATAATGTTTTCAAAATGGGGTCTCCAACAGAGCTAGTAATCAGAGTAATTTCCAAGAATTTTAAAGAAGATTGGGAGCAGGAAGCTTATTTCAAAAAGATAATCTTAAATGAGAAGATGGCTTTCCTTTTTACTTTCTCTACTACGTATAGTAAGTAGGGGAAGTATTGTATTCCATCCAAAAATTCGATACCGAGATTTCACCGGAAATATATGCTTTGAGACCCCTGAATCCAAATAAAAGCATTTTTGGAAACATGACCTTGTGTGTGTTTGCGTGTGTGTGTCTGTGAACAGCATAACTCAGAAACGAACATTCAGATAAACACCAAACTTGGTATTTAGGTTCAGTATCTTTCAGAGATGTGACACGAAGGTTTTCAAGAAACTCCCCCCACCTCAAATTGCCCTTTACATGGAACATTTTTCGAAATTTTTAATTTTCTCAAAAATGGCTCTAACGATTTTGATTAAAATATCATATGTTTAAGATATTTTCATGACAAATGAAATGTATATCTCGAATTTTCTGGGAATGTCTCCAAAAGTATTCTTCATTGTGAACGACTTTTGCATAACTGGTAAATCATAAGAGATGGACAAACTTTTACTGCACAAAAAATGTACATCGCGTATAAGTACACAATTTGTCATATACAGTTTTTTTTGTTGAGTGAACCATTTTCGAGATATTGCTTGTTATTCCCTTAAATGTTTCAATATTTAATTTTTTTCTCAAATGGGAATTCGTTATTCGTTTGTTTGTCTTGGATATGCAAAGAGTATTAATCTGTGGCAAAGAGAATGGTGCTGCACATAGCAACCAGCTATTAAGAGATATGTATATGCTTAAAGGCTACTGTATATCTATGTTGCCCTTGCAAATACAAAACAAGGTGAACGTAGTAGCGATAGTCAAATTTTTTTATACTGAGAAATAAACGAGCTGCTATGATTTTGTGAATCTTCTATCGGCTTTTGCATCAAAGGAATGCTGATTTGAACCAATTTCGTAAGATCGTTTCATTTTATTAATTCGTACCTTATTGTTCGTTATAGTAGCATTTTAAATGTTCCTATTTTAGTTTATATTTTTTGTTTCCACGGTTTAAGGGCTGTTTCATTTTATTCATTCATATATTATTTGTTATAGTACCATTTTCAGATGTTTCTGTTTTGGTTTCTGTTCTTTGTTTACTGGTTTACGTTTTAAGACTTTTCATAATGCCTAGTAAGAAACAACCAGTTTTAAGTTTAATGTTAAGAAGTTGTTTTCCGTGAAAGTAGCCAAAGTGACTGCTGGCACCTTGAGCCAAAATAACAACACATTTAGTGAGGTTAAAAACACACAGTGCACAAGCAACTCGGCGATGGCTTTATGTTTTTCAACTGTAATAAATATTGATGCTTGGAGTTCTGAAGTAATTGATAAAATTCTTCATTTAGGCAATTATTTGCACTTAAAATCAATTTCAAATTATGATGGTGTTATGCCATATCCGCCTTACTTGTGCGCTGATGAGGTTTGGCTGCAGGATATTGTAATTGATGATGTAAAAGTAATCTGCATTGCAGTGACAAATAATTTTGCATTACAAGGGATCATATCGGGGGTTTTAGGCAGTGTGTTAAAAACATTTCTCCAGTGCTACCACTACGGTGTGTTTACTACACAGTAAAATATATAGCTCTTATTTATTCATTCATTTTTGTCCTGGTAATGCAAAAAGAATGGAATACTTCACATATCAACCATCTTTAAAAATATTTGATTATCGCTTAAAGCCTACCAATTCCCCCTGCATCTACAAGAAAATTAGCAATAAGATTAACATCTCGATATCTCGATTAACACGAAGCATATTGAGAATAAGCGTTTGTAAAAATAGTTTGTACAAGAGTAGAGAAAGCCATGTGAGTGTAGCACATCAGATTTGTTTAATTATAATCCATTCAGATTTAGAAATGTTTATTTCTAAACCCAATTAAAGAAAGGTAGAATCAGGTGACTGAAAAGTTCAATACCATAGCCGGGATTTGAACCACGGATCTTCCAGGCTCCATCCGATTCCTTTAACCACTGAGCGACCATGGCAACATGCCGGCATCGCACTAAATTCTCAAGCTGATTCGCATTTTTTCCCGGTAAACCACAAGGAGATCTCAAATTGTATTGAGATGACATACCCGAATGGCGACTTAGAATGTTGATAGTTTGATCCACTATTAGGTTGGTAGCTCAGTGGTTAGAGCAACCGGACGGAGACCGAAAGATCCGTGGTTCAAGTCCCGATTATGGCATTGAATATTTCAGTCGCCTGATTCTACCCTTCCAACCCTGTCCAACATACGGCTTGTGTGGAAGAACAATTAATTCCGCCAATTAAAGAAAAAAACATTTTTTTTGCTACGTTACAGACCCATGGTTGTCTGTGATATTCAAACGTATTCAAATTACTCGTCTATAACATTGTTATTAGCCAGTTTTTATATCTTTGGTACATTCCGAATAAGATTTTTCAAATATTACTGCACTTCACTGCATTTGTGAAATGTCGACTAATGAAAAATCCGACAAAATTTTGAAAATAATTCTTACTCCTCCAAGATAATGCCCACGTAAGATGATTGTGTCGTAGATGATGCGTTCATATTATTAATAGTCAGAGATTAATATTTTAATAACTGAATGCAACAGCCGACTACATATTCTGTTATTATGCTACGCAGCGTAAAACGTGGAACTGTGCAGGGTTTAATCTAATAATTTTATCACGATTTTAAAGATAAGATTGAGATAGAACTCAACACTTATAAATTATGTTATCACGTATTAAATGTGGAAAGTGTGACAGCAAAACAGTATAATCCCTTAACAACTCAGAAAGTGGGGAAAAATTATTCTATATTCTTGTGTGAATAGTTATCAATATAATAATAAAAACCATTCCTTCTACTCACCTAAACGACATTCTTGTAAAGCACCTCAATCCTCTTGTCCGTTTTGGTAAAATATGTCTTATCACTCTCGTTTTTAAGTCAGGTGTTTTACTGGCGTGCCAAAGTAGTTCCTTCTTCACAGCTAGAGTTCCCAAGTTAGACAGTATCTGATCGGTCATGGAATTTCTTATATATATTTTTCTCGTTTCAAGGTACCTACTCACAGCACGTTCGTTCAAAACAGATGGCACAGAGATCGTCAGCATTAATTTAAGCAGTTTTTTTTGTTTCTGTATACACGTTCTAAAGTTCATGGTTAAGTATATAAGAGAACAATAGGTGGGGCGGAATGTATTTTTCAGGATCAGAATAAATATTTTTGATTTCGTTCTTAAGTTGATTTGCATAGAACAGTTTAGGACATAGATGGATTAATTGATTTAAATGATGTTGTGGTAACTGAGAATGGTAACTGCTAAATTTAGTTTCATCAAAAGATTTCACCAAAGCCAGCGCTCGAAATTATCGAAACGTATTTCCAGTTGAACCAGCACTGTATGAAGAATTCCGTCGGTAACTCTTCTTTGAACCTGGTTGACAATTATCGAACTGGAACACTAAGCACTATACCCGCGCCGTTGAATCTTTGCATTTGACAGTTCGTGTGGCTTCGCGTATTGTTGGCTATATTATGGTTGCGACGTTGCCAGAGGGTTAGTAAACAACAAAAGCTGATTGTTCTCCTTTCTATTGTGTTTAAGCCGCATACAAAGCGCGTACGTAAGTAGCGAACGTCAATACATAATACCTATTTCGTATTATTATTGTTAAATGAAAATAACCCTGCATAAACATTGCAACGTATGTAGAATAAATTACGCACTTTGGACAATATAAAAACTGAGTAATGTAAACGTGTCTGGTAAAAGAGGAAAAATGAAACAAATTATAAACTGCGAAAACAAAGTTATTTTCACTCACGCTGCATTCCAGATGGTTAAAGAATATTGTTCTCTTTCTCTTGGAGTTTCTCTCTCTTGTAAATAACAGTTCTCGTGATTATTCCAAGAGCCACTGCAGTTCGTTGTACGGCTTTATGAGCAGGAATAGGAGGGATGCCCTTTACCTCTACCTTTACATACTCCTTCTCCTATTCAAAACATTCCCAGTCCTTAACAGTTCCGATGTCTGACTATTAAGTAGCACACTTCCAAGCAAAGGATTTTCACTTGTTGAATCATTACTCGGTGATCGGCGTCGTTTCTGAGACATTGTCACACTTCAAATATTGTATAAATAATATATATATGCCTAAACGAACACCAACAATAACCACAAACATAAATAACAATGAGCAATATTAGCTTACAAAGAAAAACTCGACGCACGTGCTAGAGATTCACAAACTGAACCACATAGTTGGAACTAGCTACATCCGACAACAGAGTCACTTCCTGTTCTACTTCCGCTTTGTCATAGACCACCCGAAATGCTGTCTTTTGATTGGTTTAGGAAGTCTAACGGTTAAAGCTTTTCATCTTTTTTGCGGAGTGTACCAACTTAATCGCTAGCTGTCAAGTGCAACGTTTCAGCGGTGCAGGTATACACTCCTCTTCAATTTCTTTAACTAACTTGTCACTTCTTAGGGACCTGATATTCTCTGTTGCAACCCTCACCTCTTTATGCACAAGTTTACATCAGAAGTCGTTTTGGATTGTAGAATGTTAAACAAAAAATCAATATACGAGGTCTGCTCAAAAAAATTCAGGAACGTTTGTAATTTCGAGACAATGGAAGGAGCGAAATGCGGTTGCCATCCCTGTACACGCCTGTGTTACAAGCGCTTGCAGATAGCTCGCCCGAAGGTAAACGAACAGCACGCTTCCAGAGCGAATAACGCGACCTTTGCCATGCTGATTGCTGAGGCTTGAAACTATCTGTGCTTTAAACTAAGATGGAAGTCAGCTGATAAAACATCAATGCCGAAAATATAAAAATAAAGCTGAATTTTCGTATCACGAACCAATTGTGTAAATGTAGGAGTTTATAGTGATACCTTATTTAATACTGAGTACCAAATAACGCGCATTCGATGTTTAAAACTGGAACATGACCTGAAAATCTAGTAAGGTAGAAGACAGGTTATGAATCGAAAGTCACAACGTTAGTTGGTTTTAATGAAGAATTGAAATTTATAGCGAAAACAAGCTAACCTTAAATATAAACTATAATTAGTATGTTAAGGTGTTAAAATGTGTGTTTGTGCTATTTAGTGTTGAAATGTGTTCGAATTAGGGACTGTATTTCGAAAAGTTTGTTTTTGTGGATTGCACACTAATATCGTAAAACGAACACGAGAAGTCATGCTCAAAGGTTATATCTGGTACCTATTTCAATTTTGAATGTGATGTAATGATAATAGTTTGGGATCCATAGTTTGATTTTGGATGTGTATTAGTGTTGTGCTCAAACACTATTTCCTGTTGTTATACCAAATAAATAAATTAGAACATTTTCATTGCAAAATAAGTTAAAGCATTTCATAAACAGAAAATTCTCCATATCTACTGTGTACCTTTGGGAACTTTTTGTCAATCTGGGTAATTCGGTTAAGCGCTGACCTTGGAAACACAAATAGTTACATAAAACTTGTATATTACCACATTATTGCTGAATGATTTCTGCATATCGAAATGTCAGCTACCATATTTATGACAAAACACCCGACTTAAATTATATAAATGTATAATATGTATTGCATGGCAAAATATCTGCCTAAACAGTTATTCTTTTTTAAGTATCTTTTAATGCTTTATTTACATACACCTCATTTGTGAAGTCATAGTGGGAGCTGCCTTGTAAACCAACTTCTTGGTTTCATTACTTGATAGTAATGAGTAATACTATCTCTGCTTTAAATGTTGTGTCATATTCACACTTCTAATTGGACAGCACTATGGCCTCTCAAAAATAGCCTGGATTCAATCCTAGGGATCATAGGTGGGATTTTGTGGAAGATAAAATGGCACTTATAATGAGTGTTCTCTGGTTTTCTCCACCATAATTCCATCAATTGCACCATCTTCATCATTGTCATCCCCCCTCCCACCAGTCTCCAATCTCTGTAAACCTGTGAAGTTAAAAGGGACATTAAAATTAAGAATACTATGGAGGACAGAGAGCAATACTAATGAATGAGTGTCTCATCCAGCCACCGAAATTTATAAATCAGCATGTGGACCATTAATCTGCAGAAACAACAATATAACTATACTTAAGTCATAATGAGTAAAGGAGGTAAGTAGGTAATAATGAAATATTGCATTTTAAGCAAATTTAAATTTTGTAATTGCGTAAAAAACAATAGTATGAAAGTCATACAAAATGTTGTTACATTCTTTCTCCAGTCAACATATGAAAAAACAATTAATACTGGCACACTAAGCTACATGTTAAAGTGATTGACAATTATGAAGGGTGGGTGTGATATGGTTAAACACAAAGAGACATTGTTATTATTTAGAGACATTGCATTCACATTCATATTTAATAATACTGTATAATACATTTGTATGGTATTTTAAGGAACATGTGCCTACATTAGTATACATTTGAATTGCCTACCCAATTATAATGTCCATTAAATTTTAACCTCTTGAATGTCTGTTATTACAATCTATTGGAATGATCGTACAGGTAATTGTAATTGCACTTAGTCACTTATGCATACACAAAGCCAGTTCTAGTTAATAAAACTTAAAGTTATTGAATAGAAAATACACTTTGATTCCTTTTCCTGGGAAAGGTTCTATATATAACATTTGATATAACACAGTGGAGGTCCTACAGCACATGGGAATCTTAAATTTATTGACAGGTCATATGAAAAAAAAACAAATTGAGCCCATACAGTGATGTTTGTTTGTGTTTGTTCATTTGGCTCCACTGTGAGCAATGCTCAGGGAAATTGAACACATCATACAATTATGAAGTGTGCAGAGTAAGTAGGAATATACACAACGCCAAGAACAGCCTGTGGGGGGATGCTCCCCTCCCCCAATCATGCATTATCTAAGGGAGAAAAATGTGTAAACCATCACTATTTCAACAGTAAACTTCTCGACACGCATTACAGTAGGATATACGCATTACAGTAGGACAACAATAGCAAATAAGTGTTAATCACCATCACATGCAATCTGCCCTACATAAAGTAGTTACATGAGATTGATAATATTATGATGATTAATTCACTTTGAATAAGCTCGAAATTATAACTTTATATTTATGTTATGCTTAAATTTCAATTTCCCAAGTAATTTCTATTACCTAGAAGACATGTTTGAAAAAGACATCACTTGAAACGTGAAATTCTCATTATTACTGCATGGGTATTAATTGGGAGGGCAGTTTACAGGGTGGAAGGTACTGCTTGAACCGTACGTTAATTGTGGATTCTATATAATAAGTAGTGCAAATATGTCCAATACAATTTTTGTCATTAAACCTACAAAAATGAAACAGTGATGTTCCTTGTGCCTGTGTCTATTAGCCATTTTATTACAGTTCATCCTGTATAAGAAAAATTTTAGAAGATGGTGGAGTTTGCATATACATAAAACATTATAACATAAAACTGGGATGCAACAGATCCATCTATCCCAGTGACATTTTTTGTGTAGACCATTTTCCTCTGTTGCTTAAATTTACCAGTTAGACAAGATTATGCCTATTCCCAGAAAATTAAAAATAAACATTTTATTTTTCATGTAAATATCTTGAATACAATGGCATTTTAATTCAAAATCGTTTGATTCATTTTTCAGAGAAAAAAGTCGAGAATTCTTCCGTGTAAAGGGTTATTTTGGGTGGGGAATTTTCTTGAAAATCTTTGTGTCGCATCTTTGGAAGGTACTAAACTTAAACCGATTTGTACTATGTATGTAAAAATTCTTGCTTTGAAACGCATGGCTTTATGTATTCGCTTTCAATTGCCAGTCGAAATGCGCGCGCCAACGTTCCACGTTACGTGTTTGACCACTGCCAATGGGAACAAAATATGCCGGAATGGACTACCTTCCCCCTTGCACTAGAATGCTCCCTTAAGATCGTTCGCTTTCGTTCATTTTCGGCATTCGCTCGAACTTCGTCGGGCAACTTCGATGAGCTATCTCCAAGCGCTTGTGCCTGTGTTTAATGTGTAACTGTATTGAGTAGAACGTTGTGTCGCACATATAGCAAATTTCAAGATGGCTGAGTTAGAGGAGCAACCCGTATGCATTAAATTTTGCGTGGAACTCAAGAAAACCCTTACAGAGACATAAAATGATGCAGGAAGCCTACGGTGATGACTGCTTAAGCCATATTCGGTGTTACGAATGGTTCACGCGGTTTAAAAATGGCCTGATGGAAGTTAAAGATGGCCTTCGTTCAGGGCGCCCTTCGACGTCTACCGACGACGCTAATGTCAGGAACGCCAACGAAATTGTGCGTGCCAATAGAAGACTGACTGTCCGGGAGATTGCAAAGAATGTAACATTTCAGTTGAATCATGTCACGAAATCCTGACAGCATCTTGGAATGCATCATGTTTCCGCCAGGTTCGTCCCAAGGCTCATGAGTCAAAACCAGAAAGACCATCGCCTCGCAATCCGTGAAGAGATTTTGGATCTCACAAAGCAGAACGAAATGTTCCTTAAGAGAATCATAACTGGTGATGAGGCGTGGATCTATGTTATGATGTTAAGACCAAGGTTCAATCTTCACAAAGGATCGGAAAAGGTTCTCCAAGACCAAAACAAAAGCTCGTCAGCTGAGGTCAAATGTCAAAGTTAGTTTTCTTTGACTTTGAAGGATTCGTTCGTCATGAATTCGTGCCACAGGGACAAACCGTTAATCCATGGTACTATCGGAACGTGTTGCAATGCCTGCGAGAAAATGTGAGAAGGAAACGACCTGAAACGTGGTGAGACAATTCATCTCTAGCATCACGATAACGCGCCCGCACATTCATCCCTGTTTGTTCGTGACTATTGCACAAAAAACGACATCACTGTCCTGTCGCACCCTCCGTACTCTCTAGACTTGGTCCCTGCTGACGTTTTTTATTTCCAAAGTTGAAAACCCTGTTGATAGGACGAAGATTTGCAACGATAGACGAGATAAAAGAAATTAGCAGACGGCGCTTCGCGCGATCCAGAAAGAGATGTACCAAGGCTGCTTCCGGAAGTGGAACTGGCGTTGGGAGCGGTGTATCAATTATGGAGGAGAGTATTTCGAAAAAGACCATGCACAATAAGTAAAAGGTAAGCATATAAAAATGTTGTGCACAAAGTTTCGGAACATTTTGAACAGACCTCGTAAACAAAAATTCTATAAAACAAACAGAGAAAGAACAAAAATCTATCACTGCTCAATATATTATCTATTGCTATTTTTGCCTTAACTTATTTTTATCCCAATTGTCAGAATTAATGATAGGTTACACTGCGTTTTTAATTTAGAATGATACATTTTTACAGTCATAACAGCCCGAGAATAAAAATTTCATGGGGTAGGAGAAACGTGCGGAAGCTGAAAAAGTTGCTCTTTCAGCAATTCTATTCGACGAGAGGAACAAATGAAAGATGGTTAAATTACAGATAAACAATTTCACATATTTTATAGTTTTAGTAACATGAAGAAGAACAAGATTTAGTTGGTGGGCGTAGCAGTGTTCAAATGTTACAAGAGGATGAGACTGTCTTGAAATTATCCCTTATGACCTAACATAACTCTAGCTCCTTCATATGTTTGGTATATGTGTTTATTTTAACAAATGTTCCACCCTTAGCAGTCTCATCAGAAGTCACACCAAAAAAACCTAGGAACCTATCGTCCTCCGTGATGTAGGAATACCATGCTATCATCTAGTTCCCAAGGTCTCGGGTTAAAACCCGGCGGAGAGCGATGGATTTTTTTGGGGGGGGCGTAAAAGTCCTTATCATGGCTTCTTTTGGAAGGGAAGTAAAACTGGTGGTCCCATGTCGTAGATTTACAGCATGTAAAAGAACCTCAAGTCTGATAAATTTCCCGTCTTTCACGCCCAATATAGAACGGGACGCTAAGAACCATAGTAGTTACAGCGTCTGTGAATAAAAAAACTAAATATAAAGAGCTCTTCAGATTTTCTGTTGGTGCAGTACCTCACAATTGAGATTTTACTGAAACAGCTGTACTTTCATCAGTTTGCATTCACGCTCTTCCCCCAACGCCAAACATCAAGCAATAAAAACAGAGAAGTTTTTAACCATTCCCTTCTCCAGTTCCACTCAGCCACTGGTATATATCGTACCAGCTTTTTTGAAATTTGTGCACACATATTTTCTATCCTGCTGAGATAAAGTTGCGTCAGGCCGTTTCTGCAGGGTTTTTATCGCAATCTTTTGTTCTAGCGAAAGTGATGAAATGCTATTGTTAAGCAGGACGAACTGCATCGAAGTCAGGACTCTTAGGTCTAAATTCAGAAGCCATTGTCCTGGGAAGCACAACTGGATGACATACACAAACACACGTGCCAAGCACACCGCGCACTGATTAATATTCTCTCATACGAACTGAACACACTAAAGCACCAAAGCTTACCAGCACAGTAGACCACCTTCCTCTTAAGAAATAGCTGCCTTTGTGATCCTTCACCAATGTTGGCGTCTAAAACGGCATGTGCATAGAGCTTAAGTTACAGTTTGCTAATTACACATATATAAACTTATAGTGCTTGGTATTTACGCAGCGCCATATTATTTTGTATAAAATATGTTTTAAAATGTAGCCAGTCATTCAAAATAACTGCTAAAATGTGTTTTAGGGGTAGCCAATTACAGTGTCTCGCTCCATTAGGATTCAAGCACCACAGCCAATCGCACTAAAGGAAGACGAAAGCCAATCCGTCTACTGGGCGGGGAAATCTATCTATAGAAAAACATGGATTTACAGTTACCGCGGTCAGAGGACGTGTCTGTTTCCCTCATTCACAAATCCTGACAAAATACACAAGCGAACGTCTATCCCAGTAGGCCTCACATTTACGTTTGTACCAGAGACTTGCAAATTACCAGAGAGTGTCTAAGATTTGTTATGTGGGAAATAAAATGAAGCTGTATAATGTGAAAAGTAATTCTTGACATAATAGTGCAATGAAATTAATCAGATTTTAATTCACAAAATATTCTGGGTAGACGCTGTCTATCACGTCTCCGCTGATGCTTCACCCCTGATCTTGTCTTTTCAAAGTAATTTTGTTTATGGCAAACTTACTTGGTAGAACCAGATATCCCGGTTTGTGCCCAAAACGGCGGAGTCTTTATGCTCATTTTCTAATCTCACTTTTATTGTCTGTAAATCCCTAAGCATTGCTATTTACCATTACGATGATACTGTTGTTTCATTTACTATATATCCCGTAAAATGAATCGCGCCTGAGTCACCGATTGTTATTATTTTCTGCTACAATTGCATTTTTAATATATTATAAGAAATAAGTTTTCCATTTCAAATGAAAATAGAAAGTTCATTTACTTTCAAAATTAACAACTACTTCATAGCTGCGATCATCTCTCCAGAGAGAGAGAGAGACAGAGAGAGAGCGCGAGTGCGAGAGGGAGAGCGAGAGAATATATATCTCAAAGGAGAACATTTCTTTATATTGGCATATATGTAAACTTGAAGCCTTCTCTAGAATTTCAATGCTGGCACTGCTGCCACAAACTCTCTCTGAAAGGCGGTATAAGTTTCTTTAATTGAGTTTGGGAATAAACTTTACTAAATCTGAATGGATTATAATTAAAAAAATCTGATGTGTTACATTCACATAACTTTCTCTACACCATCAACATTTCAGTTAATTTCTATTATTTGTATTCTTAAGTTAATCAAGTTAGCTAATATCTGCATAGAAATGATTTCAGCTAAGTGGTTGTTGTGAAGAAAGACATAAATAAGTTGCACTGCAATCTGTAGAAGCAAGTTATGTATAATTCATTATCTTCACAGAAGTTTTATTTAACAGGTATTAAACTCTTAACAGAAGAAAAACACATAATATAAAATTGTAGAGTTATTCTTTTGAAATATTAATACATATATGACGATAAATTCCATCATAAAAGAACGATTATGGCTGCAGCTGTAACGTTGTTGGTTTCATCATACTGTTCGTATATCCTGGCCACGGACCACTTGTAGACACTTACCCCGGTATTAACCTTGCGAGACTGGGGGAAATCGTGGAAAACCTCAGTCAGGGTACTCGCTAGCTGTTTCAGTGCCCACTCACATATTGTAGGAATATCATCTTTAACAGTTATAAATATTTTCTGGAGCACGTCTTTATCAGGCAGTAATTGCTCTTTGCAAACCTAGTAGATGGACGTGTAGGCTCTATTCGGTATTACTGTCGTGAACTGGGAATTCAGGCGTATTTCGCTTCTTGAGCCTTCTCTTGTAACCATTCTGTGACAGCACCAAACCTGCCGAGCAAGGACGGATACTGCAGTCACCTTCACCTAAGGTTGGACCTCATAGCATTCTTAGACTCCGGCTTTTGGTGTCCCCCTCGGTAGCAATAATATGTAACAAAAATCATTATACCATCATTAAAAACTATTGCTAAATGTTTATGTGTTAACAAACTGACCAAATGTTATAAGGCGTTGCGCTTTCTACTTCAGTAGATTACGCTTTGTGCATAGAGTAGACAGGACTTTTTGAAAATCACTGACTTTCACTTCGTATTGTTTCATCCGGCAAAACTGCATATGTAGGTTTATGGTCAGAGAAAAGGGTTTCATACACACCAGCAGAAATGTCGATGTTGGAAAATATTATATCTATGTGGGTATTAAAATTTATTGTTGAAATGTTCTTATGCAATTTGCTTATTAAATTAAGTTTATTCAAATAGTTTGAAATATGTTTGTTCTTTTGCTCGTAAATGTCGAAATTAAAATCTCCCATTAGTAAGATTTTATTTTCTAAGTTGATGTTCTTTCAAACAATTGTATTTATACTATCTTCAAAGGTATTACCTTTTGCTACAGGAGACTTGTAACCGCAGACTACGTAGTGCTCGTTAATTTTAAATGAAATTAAATCAATATGACCTTCATTATCAGCTCTATTAACGTAATTTACATCCTGAATTTGAAACTCTTTTTTCACATATATGGATATTCCTTGTGAGTTTTTTGAAAATGTAATTCTTAACTTCTCATTGAAACCATCTAGACATAATTTATGTTGAAGTGAGGCTAATGTTTCACTAAATATTAATATGTCTCCATTACTATAACATTGATCTGACCTTATAAATCTATTTTCTTCGGCCGTGAATTCACGTTCTGATAGATGATTTTTATTCCTCCGCTCGCCCTTAAAGCGTTATAAGACAACTTTAGACGTCTTTCTTGTCTTAATCTATCCATTTCTGCTATTATAGGATCATTGCTTCTAGGAGCCTGAGGAGATCTAAATTTACCTATAAGGTATAACCCAGACAAAGTGGTCACTTTGCTCAAAGCAACATACAGCATTGATCTGCTTATTCTTTTGCATTTTGTCAAGCCAATGCATAGTTATTTATATGTTTGTCCTAGACTTTTATGGACAGTTAATGCTTCGGCACAGACAACTGGAAACTGTATTCGAATTATCTGTTGTTTCAGTTTGTTTGATATATTTAGTATTTGCCTTTTTAAATCTAATGGAGTTAAATTTTGGTTTATATATATATATATATATATATATATATATATATATATACATCGTACCATTCTTACTCTTCGACCCACATGTTCAACATCAAAGTCTAAGAATATTATATTAAGTTCGCTGGAATTGGGTTTCAAAGCAATTTCTTTGAGTATCCCGCAAGCTCCATTGACTAAACCAGCCTCTACATATATGTCTGGTTATCATGTATTTAATACCAATTTTTAACCTCAATTCATTAGGCAGTCCATTAACTTCCGTTAGCTTCTTGTTTTTAACTGCATTCAAAATGTCATTTTTAGCGCTCTCAGATATTTTTCCTATAATAAAGTCTCTTGCTACCAATATAAACTCTTCTGCATTATGGCTTGTTATTCTCTTTTCATTGTACTCCTGTAAATCTACATTCCTTGTAAATAATCTTTTCGGGCTCTCTGGTACTTCATTTGTTTCCACAGTTCTAGAATTTATTAAGGTAATATCGCTAGTGCTTGTTTTTCCAGTGGCTAAATTATTTAAGACTTTCACAAATTCTAATTCATCTCTTTGCATCATTATTTCCGTAAATTCATAGAATTCAAACTCATCCCATAGAGGATTTCTGTCAATTAAGAAAGAAAATTCATTTGAAGCAAATTCATAAATTGGAATCTCCATTACAGGTGGTAGCTGATGGAGGTCGCACACTGTTATTAGCGAAACACCTCCAAATGAAAGAACAATTCCCATTATCTGTCGCACCCTGTTATCGACTCTGCTGAACATTCCGCTTCCAACCATGGATATCTCGTCAGTAATCAGCAATTTCAGATTAAATAATTTCTCTCTAATATTATTGGCTAAGTCGCTGGATAGGGCGGGCATGTTGCCTGCAAACTGTGTCACAGGTAAAGCGAAAGCTGTGTGCAATGTGACTCCGTTAATCAGGAAGGCTGCCTTTCCTGAAGGGGCGCATAGCAGTACTACTATTTTGTCTTTATCGTCTCCTGATAAGCTGTCAACATAGTGCGTTATCACCTGATACACCGCATTTATCACCGTACCTTTTCCTACACCAGCGGAGCCGCTTAGAAACATCCTCATTGGCAGTCTGTTAGTTTTAAAACTGTTTAGTACATGCATTTCGAATTCTCTCTGCTTTCCGTTTAATTTGTTCAATAATTCAAACATTTTTTCTCGGGATACTCTGCTAGGAATTGTGAATCTGTTTATATCTTGTTTATCAGTACCTTCCAAGCCGCCTTGTTGAAAAATGTCCACTTTTTCTATCGGTTCTTCGTTCTGAAGTTCTTCATCGTAAGAACTATCACTTTCAAAAATATTATTCTGAACCGTCTGCAAGGCTTCTTCCAGTGCTTCATCTGTTTTAATAGAAAATTTCTTTCAATTTTTTTCGATTTCTTCCAAGCTAGCGCAATACAATTCGTAGAAATTCTTGCTCTCTATGTCAGGAATCTCATTTCTAAATGGCATCAATAATAGCACTTGCTCTCGATCATAATTGTCGGGATCTTGCGCCAGCTTCTATCTCCTGTATCTAATCACTGCAGGCTTTCCTCTTACTTTTATCGCAGTTTTAGCATTTTCATCATCGTTCATTTCATAAATTATTCTTTTGTAGGGTTTATAATAATAATTAGCCACGAATTCTGCTAAACACATATGCTCTAAATGTTTTGAACGTCGACAGTATTTCTGTAAAACATCTCGCATATAATCATCTTCGGAATCTGCCGGCAGTTGTTCCAAAGCTCTCTTGTTCTTCAGCATCACCACCCGTTCTTTGAAGGACTGGTATTTATGCAGATGACCTACCTGCTGCTCTTTGAAATAGGGAGAGAAAGTACACAATAAGCTGCTTCCTCTGACATTAAATTGCTGTTTAAAAACACGTTGGATATTTTGCGCAATTTTTCCTTTAAGCTCTGGTTCCCTGATTCTACATCTTTCGCTGTGTTTCTCAGAAGTTTCGACAATCCAGACTCTACCTTGATTATACACTTTATGATGTAAGTAGCCAGTCCGTACTCTTCCAGAACTAGTTGTATGTCCATGTTAGACTCGAACAAATGTAGCATATCTTTGCTGTAAGCATTAACACCAACTTCTAGGCTAGATCTTTTTAGGAACACATGTGTTTGCTTTAAAGATGATCTTATTGCATTCATGTACTGTATTTCAATAATGTTGAGTTTCTTTAAAATTTCTTCGAAAGAAATTGATTCTAGCTGTTTATAAAAGTAACACATCAAATTATTTATCTTTTTCAGGCTTTCCTTTATTTCGTTGTTGTTTTCAACTTCTGATAATGAAGTCAAAATAGTGGTCCTAGGCATCATAGGTAAAGGAAAATGAAACCTACATGAAATTTTGTTTTTCCTGCCTTTGCAGCAAGTGTGTGTGTGTTTGTGCTTCTGAAGAGCAATGTAAGGGTCATGTTCATTGTACTCGTACGTGATATACTTATCAATAAAATGTATCACTTCTTTGATTGATTCTTGATTTGATGGATTATAACACGGAGAATCTTTCAACCAGAAAAACATGTGTTCATGGGGGAGCCTCTCATTTGAAATTCCACCCTCTGATAATAATCCTCAACAACACGCTGATCAAATATACTGTCCTCTGCAGTAAGATGTTTTAAGAAAAATGAAATCTTATAATAGAAATATCGAGCACACGTAACAGGGCCATTTGTAACCAACAACGTCTTTTCACTCTTGCTCATTTCAAGTGCTTCTTTTGGAGTTAACTTCTTATTGTGTTGCGTATAGTATAACGATGTAAGCAGTTCGGGCCATCAGCTTTCTGCTGCAGACAGAGTAACAAACCAGGTATCTTTTCCTAACTGATTGATCATTGTCATTAAATCCTTCTTCTTTCTCCCAGAATGCTGGACTGAATCGGATCTTTTTGGTGAACTGGTAGCCGCTGTCAACTTCAATTTAATTATTGATTTAGTAAATTCCCTGCATTAATGCTAGTCGAGGGTCTTTTAGTTTTCCACAAGCACATATTCATATTGGCTATGCATTGTCTTTCTATCTTCTGTTTGGCCATGAACAATAGTCTGCTTGGTGTGGAGGATCTGCGATCAACTCGTCTACATTCAGATTTAGCCCGATTCAGATTTGTTTTCTTTTAATCAGATTCGTGTTTAGTTTAGTAATGGAGTGCTCAAAACAGACCTTCACAACAATAGCAAACATACTCTGGTACATCTTACTGCCTCGGATAAAATTCAATTTTAATCTTGACGAATTTTTATCTGTTTGTATTAATTTGTTATGGATGTGCTGTCTTGAACAGAGAATCTCGTTACTTCTTTGCGATAGTTTTAATGATTTATTCTTCATTTTTTCGGTTTCTGTGTAGTTTTCATTTGTTCTAATATGCTTGATATGCTCTTTATTTTTCTCTCTTTCCATTTCCTTGTAATTTTTGTCTTTTCTAATTTTCTGCATATGCTCTTTGTCTTTCAGATTCTCTGTATGCTTCGTCTTCTCTGGCTTGCTGCTTATACTCTGTGTTCTTCTTCCTTTCAGATTCCTTGTATTCTTCATCTTCTCTGGCTTGTTGCATATAGTCTTTATTTCTCTTCCTTTCAGATTCCTTTGTATTGTTCATCTTCTCTGGCTTGCTCCATATACTCTTTATTTCTCTTCCTTTCAGATACTTTGTATTCTTCACCCTCTCTCACTTTCTGTTTATATTCTTTATTTCTCTTCTTTTCAGATTCTTTGTATTCTCCATCTTCTCTGGTTTGCTCCATATACTCTTTATTTCTCTTCCTTTCAGATTCTTTGTATTTTTCATCTTCTCTGGCTTCCTCCATATACTCTTTATTTGTGTTCCTTTCAGATTCTCTGTAATGTTCATTTTTCCTAGCTTGTCGCTTATCCGCTTTATTTCTTTCACGTTTCAATTCATTATATTCATCTTCACGCAACATTTTCATGCTATCTTTTCTCTTTTTCGTGCGCTGTGAATAGGAATGATGCAACTTACTCTTATTAACATTTTGATCAGTTAATTCCTCGCTCACTGTTCTACGTTCTGAACGACCATTCGGTCTCGGAACCATTAAACATAAAAGGAACTAATGTGAATGGATCATTAGAATCATTAGCTACGGGAAATTTTTTTATCATTAAATTTAGTAACTCATTTACGTTCCCCAAAGCAAATGCGATAGCTACACCATCTGCATCGTACAAACCTTTTGCTTTACAGCTGTGTGGGTCAAACAACCGGTACATGGTCTTATTCTTAATAAGAGCTATAGATTTTAACTGTGCAGTAAACACACCGTAGTGATAGCACTGGAAAAATGCTTTTAACACACTGCCTAAATCCCTCGATATGATCCCTTGTAATGCAAAATTATTTGTCACTGCATTTCAAATTACTTTTACATCATGAATTACAATATCCTGTAGCCAAACCTCATCACCGCACAAGTAAGGCGGATATGGCATAACACCATCATAGTTTGAAATTGATTTTAAGTGCAAATCATTGCCTAAATGAAGAATTTTATCAATTACTTCAGAACTCCAAGCATCAATGTTTATTACAGTTGAAAAACATAACGCAATCACCAAATGTGTGGTTGTTTTGGTTCAAGGTGCGAGTAATCACTTTGGCTGCTTTCACGGAAAACAACTTCTTAACATTAAAATTAAAACTGGTTGTTTCCTACTAGACATTATGAAAACTCTTAAAACGTAAACCAGTAAACAAAGAACAGAAACCAAAACAGAAACACCTGAATATTGTACTATAACAAATAATATATGAATGAATAAAATGAAACAGCCTTTAAACCGTGGAAACAACAAATATAAACTAAAATAGGAACATTTAAAATCCTACTTAACGAACAATAAGATATGAACTAATAAAATGAAACGATCTTACGAAATTCGTTCAAATCAGCATTTCTTTGAAGCAAAAGCCGCTAGAAGATTCACAAAATCATAGTGGTTCGTTTATTTCTCAGTATAAACAAGAAGTAGCATAGATAAGTTATAATAAATAGATGGTTAACTCAATCTTAAAACATTGGTATCTCTGCATTCAAATATTTCATGCCTTGAATAGATAACTAACAACAAATAGATAGTTAACTCAATATTAAAGCACTGATCTCGCATAACACTTCGGGCGATTATTTTCATACGGTAGGTGTAGAAACTTACGCCGACTTCGGTGGCTCGATTGCACATATAGCGTGATATCGTATCCCCATTTCTGCTTTTGGTCTACTATATGAAATTGGTCAACTGTTCTCATGTTTACAACTAAATCAAAATAATACCATTTGTCCTGAGGTTTTCTGTTTTTTTTCTTTCCACTACAAATCTCTAAACCAAACCAAGTTTGTGATCTGACTGTGAGGCAGTATTTTAATACTTCAATAGTTTCAATTGAATTATATGATATGTAAATTCAATAACAGCCCCCCTTGAAACAATATGTATGTAATGATTTACAAAAATGTATGTAACAGTCATTGCATATGCTTATATTATTGTAAACATTTTGATAATGTTATGTGAATACATTATGTAATTTAATAATGCAAGAGCTGTGAGAATAATAAGTTTAAAGTTGCTAACAATGAGGTAACAATGAGTTAACCTTGAGGCAATAATAAGTTTGAGAGTTTGAATACCACTAGTCATGTTTAGGGCAGCAATAACGTAAATCTTGTGACAGTTTTTAAAACAGCCAATCAACAGCCAGAGAAAGCTTTAATTAAATGCAGGTATTCTAGCCAATCTTGAAATACAGAAGCTTACGAGTTTGGACGATTGAAATATGTTCAGTTGCTGGCAGACCTTGGTAGTGACCGGATAGAAGATGTGTTCTCTAAAGAAATATTACGTATTCGTGTGTAACAAAAATTAAGTATACGTGATAACAAAATGCAAGTTTTAAATTAAAGAATCTCACAGCTCTTAATATCAATGTAGTGCTATTTAATTTGTGCCAAGGATTAATAAAACGAAGTGAATTAAACTTAAAATCTGTGTAAGCCAACATTCTTGTCGCGCCATGCCCTGATTAAGAGAAACATGTCTTTAAAGTAAGACTGGCGCAGCCGAGGCAAACATAAACATAAATACTATCTATAGAAGCAGTTTAACAACAAAGTTAATAAATATTTTAAAACTTGGAGCGTAACAACAAAAATACATCTTCAAAAATCGGCTTCTCATACGTAGCAGCATATTACGTAACAAACAATCTTCTTCAAATTAACGCCCAAAGCGTGGTGCAAACTCCTACGTAAACAACAATCTACTACTTCAAATTGCTTCCCAAGCGTGTGGCTAACAGTAAACTTCAACAGCAATAAACTCCAAAGGCTGAAGAACATAACTTCAAGTTGGCTTCCATACGTGGGGCAGTTAAACGTAAAGCAACCTACTTCTTCAAATGTAGACCCGAAAACAACTTAAACTGAGTGTTTTCAAAAGATCTACATTTTAGGTGTAGTACATTTTCGTCTATCATTTAACGCTTACCAATTATACAAGATTATATAGAATTCCTTCCGAATGAAAAGGATTTTACAGGCTATTGCCAGAAAATTCAAGATATACATTTTATTAGTCATAGAAATTTCTTTAATATATGCTATTTTAATAAAATCGTTAGAGGCATTTTTAGAAAATCAAAAGTCTTTAAAAATGTTCCGTGTAAAGAGCAGCTTAGGGTGAGGGGATTTTGTGAAAACATACAACACCGGAAATGTATGTTTTGAGGTGTCCTGAATCCAAATAAAGCATTTTTGGAAACATGTCCGTGTGTATGTCTTGTGTGTGTCTGTCTGTGAACAGCATAACTCAAAAACGAAAAGTCGGATAATCACCAAACTTGGTATTTAGATTCAATATGTTCCAGGGATGCAACATGGAATATTTCAAGAAAACCCCCCACCCTATACCATCCTTACATGGAACTATTTTCGAAACTTTTTATTTTATCAAAAACGACTCTAACGATTTTGATTAAAGTATCATATGTTTAAGACATATTTAGGGCAAATAGAATGTATATCTTGAATTTTTTGGGAATGTCCCCAAACGTCCTCCTCATTCTGAACGACTTTTGCATAACTGGTAAACCGCAAGAGATAGACAAAAGTTTACTACATAAAAATGTAGATCTCGTTAAAACACACATATGTCATAAACATTGTTTTTGTAAATTGAACCATTTTCGAGATATTGTGACGTATGTAAGCATTGTTGCTATGTGACCTGGCTGCCCGGATCGGATATTGCGTAAGAGATTGGTGGGGATAAACGAGTATTAGTTAGCGTCATCACGCTGAGTTAGCGTCAGTCAGTCAGTCAGTCAGTCAGTAGACACAGTCGTGGCTGGTTACTGGAAGAGGAAGGTTGTGTTATGCACGCGCTACCCATGCGTTCAAGCATGGCGTCCTCACCGACGGACATGGGAACAAGGAGGTACTGTATCCCCTTTTATTAATAAACCCCCTTGCCATCCACTTATATTCTGTTTAATTTATCATAGTAGATAGATCCCTTCTCTCATCTGCGCCATGTAGTAATCCTTTTACTAGGTATTTCCTAATATTTTTCACTTTTCTCTTACCCGGCGCCTCCACCAAAATGTCGTGACCTCTAAACACACTAGCTCAATGGGGGGGGGTAGAGCTACTCGCAACTGAGGGTACCGAAGAATCTGAAAGTTAACAATTTATATTATGCGAGGTCACGACGAGGGACGCAGCCAAGAGAAAATTTATCGCAAAAGTGCTGGCTCTACTGGCCCTCTCCACCTGCTGGTTATTCCAGAGGTACTGAAACATGAAATTCTATCTTCGTGTCATGATGATCCTCTTTCAGGTCATTTAGGCTTTTCTAAAACATTTGCCAAAATTCACTCCAGATACTATTGGATTGGAATGAAAAAAGATATTGAACATTTTGTGCGTACCTGTCACAGTTGTAAAACAAAAAAAGGACCTAAGAATCAAAAGCCAGCAGGTTTATTATAACCAATTCCTGTTACTTCTGTAGGAGAGCGGTGGGGTATTGATTTGCTTGGGCCTCTCCCACGCTCTAATTCTGGACACAAGTACGTCGTCGTTGCGACCGAGTATGCTTCTCGCTGGGTCGAGTCTGCGTCGCTTCCTTCAGCAACAATTCCCCAAGTTGCTAAGTTTATTTTGCATAACATCATCTGTAGGCATGGAGCCCCTGCTGCCTTGTCTGATCATGGCTCAGTTTTCCTCAGTGAAGTGACACAAGAATTGTTGAGATCTCTATCAGTGTCTTCTGATTTTACTAGTGCTTACCATCCTGCTTGTAATGGACTAACTGAAAGATTCAATCAAACCCTCTTGAATATGCTTAGCCATTTTGTTGACACTAATCAAAAGAACTGGGACTCAATTTTGCCCTATGTGATTTTTTCTTAAAAATCAGGTGTTCAGGAGTCTACTAAATTCTCACCCTTTTTCTTGATATATGGTCGAGAGCCTTCTTTAACTAATCAGGTTCAGCTGCAAGCTACTTCTAATGACCTTTTTGTGAAACAAACTTTACAAGAGATTCAGAAGGCACGTGAGGTTGCTGTTGCTAATATTACAAAGCAACAAGTGAAACAAAAAGAAGCATTTGATGCCAAACATAGAGATGTGGTTTACAATGCAGGTCAAATAGACAAAGGTTTTACTCCTATAAGAAAGAAAGGTAAATGTACAAAGTTGTTACATAGATATTTTGGTCCTTTTGAAATTATCCGACAGATCACTCCTGTTACCTACCTTGTTGGTCGACCTCATGCTCCTCGTACCAAACATCAGAGTGTTCATGTGTCACGCCTTCACCCCTACTATGATCCTGTGGGTCCTTATAGACTGTAAATTTTGAGTTTTGTGATGCTATTTTTATTGTTTGCCTTAATGTTGGCATGAAGTATATATTATTACATGAAACTGGAAAGTTGCACCTTTTGTGGTGAAAAGCATAAGAAAAACAACCTGTAAGTGTGTACTGTGTGCTTAATTAAGCTTTGATTTTCAGGAATGTTATGTGACAGTATTGTTTTGGTAATGATGTGCTTTCTGTTGCATTCGTTTGATTTGGGTGATTTTGGGTTTCATTATGATGCTGTAATCTTTTCTTTGCAGAAAATTGTTGCATGAATAGTGTGTGTATATGTTTGTGAGGTTATGTGGGAGATGAGTTAATATTTGCCTCGGTGGAAGTGCCAAAGAGTAACCCCGACGGTGGTAGTGTGAGAAATGAAATGAGTTGATGTCAGCTTCGGTGGAAGTGCCAGAGTAACCCCGATGGTTGAAGTGTAAATGTTTGTTTTTTCAGTAGGGCTATATGTACCTGGAAATTCGATTTGATGTGATGATTTGAGAGATTTTGCTTATTGGTGTTGCTGAAATGTGCCCAGTATAGCGTGTGTGATGTATTCACACGAGAGAGTAAATATAATGAAGTAAATGCAATGAGAATAATTTTTTTGTGTTTATGCAACAAGTTTAGTACCATCTTATATAGCGAGTTTTAATACCATCTATTTTCCAGCTTAATTTTGATTCGGAGGATGTGGATGCAACAGTATAATGCTATGTTATTTGTGTCATTCCTGAAATGTTAATGTGCTTTCTTTGGTTTATGCCCATGTTAGGTATTTTTGACTTTGCAGCATGTTGAATGAGACACGTCAGTGAAGATGTTTTATTTTCTCAGCAATTACTGTGTACGTGAAATTTGAAAGTTAAGATGATGATGATGAGTGAAATAATGATGATAATAATGATCATAATGAGATAGTAATGCAGAGGAGAATTTATATTTGACAGTAAAGCATAAGTATTGTAGTTAAAAGAATGTAATGAGGTGTAGTTTGACGTATGTACTGTGGATTTATTTTTGAAGTCTGTAGCAATACACATTGTAGTTTTGGGTAGTTATTTAAGTGAGTGTTGTGTATAATTTGGGCCATGGTCAGTATGAATGATTTCATTTCATTGTCAGGTATGAATGTATTATAAGTGCACTTATTTCTTTTCTGTATTAGTAGTACCAGCTGGTTAAAAATAATATTGGGATCCCAAATAAGTTTCTATATTTGTGTTGTGTTATTGTATGTAAACAATCAATGTAAGTGATATAATGTTTATGTATTCTGGCCCTTTTATGTCTCTGTATTTGGATTCTAAAGCAGTTTGTGTTAAAGTTTGGATGGTAACCCCTTGTAAAATTCAGCTTTTATGTCAATGTGTAGTCATATTTTTTTCTCTTTGCCCCATACTAAAAGAATTGATTGATTGTAAACTTTTTGGAATTTTCAAATCTTATTACTGTAAATGACATACTACTTGTTTTTTTATGTGTGATGATCTGCTGGAGCACAATTTCTATCCTTCTGTGATTTATGTTATAGTGATTTTGCTGTTTCCGGAGCTCGGGTGTCCTGAGGAGTATCCCTGCTAGATAGACACGCCAGAGGTTCCAGAGACACCACAGGAGAGCTGTCGTTCATCCACTACACTGCAGTGGCATACGGAGCCACTATTCTGGGGGGCAGTCAAAGCTAGCGATTGCTCCCCCCACATCTTCAGCGACTTGCAGCATCAGAAAACTCTGCAGCTGAAAATTCGTCGTTGTGGGTGATGCGGAAATCCCACCCACAAACAGTTACGTCGGAACAACCAGGTGCAGTGTAGTGTGCATGTAACAGTGGCAGTACGGTGTAGTGTGCGTGTGCGGGGTACTCATACTTGGGCAATCTGTCAAACTAAATCGTCGGTGGCACTCGAGACTCCAAAATGTTTCAATCAGCCAACATATGTTTTAGTAAACCTTTAACTTCTTCTCTGAGAGACATTTATACTCCATATTACCCAGATATTGTTTGGTGTAGTCCAATTGTTTAAACTATTCATTGTAAAGTATGTCATATATTTTTCTCTTCTTTCTTGTAATTCTTTGTCCACAAAAAATCCTCCTTGTGTCGACGAGGACGTCGATCTGGGTGGCCAGGGGGAGATGTGACGTATGTAAGCATTGTTACGTATGTGACCTGGCTGCCCGGATCGGGTATTGCGTAAGAGAGTGGTGGGGATAAACGAGTTTTTAGATAGCGTCCCACGCCGAGTTAGCGTGAATTGAGTCAGTCAGTCAGTCAGTAGAGTCGTGGCTAGTTACTGGAAGAGGCAGGTTGTGTGTGTGCCGCGCTACCCATACAAACATGTATGGCGTCCTCACCGACGGACATGGGAACAAGGAGGTACTGTATCCCCTTTTATTAATAAACCCCCTTGCCATCCACTTCTATTGTTTAATTTATCATAGTATATAGATCCCTCATCTCATCTGCACCATGTAGTAATCGTTTTACTAGGTATTTCCTAATATTTTTTCACTTTTCTCTTAGTTGCGTCCCTCATCGTGACCTTGCGTAATTATAAATTGTTAACTTTCAGATTTTTCGGTACCCTCAGTTGCGAGTAGCTCTACCCCTCATTGTGGCCAGTGTGTTTAGAGGTCACGACATTTAATCAGCCAAAATATGTTTTAGTAAACCTTTAATTTCTTTAAGAGATACTTATGCTCCATATTACCCAGATATTGTTTGCTGTAGTCCAATTGTCTAAACTATTCATTGTAAAGTATGTCATATTTTTTCTCTTCTTTCTTGTAATTCTTTATCCACAAAAAAATCCTCATTGTGTCGACGAGGACGTCGGTCTGGGTGCCCAGGGGGAGATGTGACGTATGTAAGCATTGTTACGTATGTGACCTGGCTGCTCAGATCGGGTATTGCGTAAGAGAGTGGTGGGGATAAACGAGTTTTAGTTAGCGTCATCACGCTGAGTTAGCGTCAGTCAGTCAGTCAGTCAGTAGACACAGTCGTGGCTAGTTACTGGAAGAGGAAGGTTGTGTTGTGCACGCGCTACCCATGCGTTCAAGCATGGCGTCCTCTCCGACGGACATGGGAACAAGGAGGTACTGTATCCCCTTTTATTAATAAACCCCTTTGCCATCCACTTCTATTCTGTTTAATTTATCTAGTAGATAGATCCCTCCTCTCATCTGCACCATGTAGTAATCGTTTTACTAGGTATTTCCTAATATTTTTTCACTTTTCTCTTAGCTGCGTCCCTCATCGTGACCTCGCATAAATATAAATTGTTAACTTTCAGATTTTTCGGTACCCTCAGTTGCGAGTAGCTCTACCCCGCATTGTGGCCAGTGTGTTTAGAGGTCACGACATTTAATCAGCCAAAATATGTTTTAGTAAACCTTTAATTTCTTTAAGAGATACTTATGCTCCATATTACCCAGATATTGTTTGCTGTAGTCCAATTGTCTAAACTATTCATTGTAAAGTATGTCATATTTTTTCTCTTCTTTCTTGTAATTCTTTGTCCACAAAAAATCCTCATTGTGTCGACGAGGACGTCGGTCTGGGTGCCCAGGGGGAGATGTGACGTATGTAAGCATTGTTACGTATGTGACCTGGCTGATCAGATCGGGTATTGCGTAAGAGAGTGGTGGGGATAAACGAGTTTTAGTTAGCGTCATCACGCTGAGTTAGCGTCAGTCAGTCAGTCAGTCAGTAGACACAGTCGTGGCTAGTTACTGGAAGAGGAAGGTTGTGTTGTGCACGCGCTACCCATGCGTTCAAGCATGGCGTCCTCACCGACGGACATGGGAACAAGGAGGGACTGTATCCCCTTTTATTAATAAACCCCTTTGCCATCCACTTCTATTCTGTTTAATTCATCATAGTAGATTGATGCGGTATGCTTGGTTACGTAATATTATTGTTTACGTAAATTATTTGAACTTGGAGATCTTATATTGTGTTTACTTCATGTGAGTGGAAGCCATCTTATGACGTCATTCATTTGTTTGGTTTGTAGCTCCATCTGGCGTTAGCAATTTGCGTTCCCTAGTATCAGTTTTTGAAATAATTCATTTTAAATGTCCTCCGGCTAGCTATTATCCTGTTGGCTTGGGTCGAACATGTGTCTCAATACAGGTTGTGAAACGGAAAGGAATCTTTTATCCAAAAATTACACTGATGAAGAAATTTGTTTTATAATTTTTATTGTCAAACACGTTCACTATCACTTTTACATATTGATCTAGATACTCGCCAAACTGAAACTGTTATAATAACTTATTACTGATCACTTTTAATTCACGTACTTCAACTTTGTGTATAATTAACTTTATAATACTTTAGATTTTCGTAACTTGTGAATCTATAGCCGACGTATCTCATACAAATATTTTGACGAACTGACGAACTTAAGGCGACGTGTATTGCACAAAGAATTTTGATGAACTGCCTGAAGACGACGTGTAGTGTACACAGATTTTTGATGAAATGCACGCAAGCTACCTCGAACCTACCCTATTTATACGCCTTCATCAAGATACGCCTAAAGATTATAACTGAACTACTATTGGCTAATAAAACGCGCCAACATTAGCGTCTATTTTAATATCCAATGAAAACCACGAATACATATTGCTTTAGGGAAACACATTCCAGAAGGTTCTCAACGGAAAAAACGCGCGAACATTACGTAACTTCCTTGTTCCCAATAATGATAAACAGCTCACCCCCTCGCTGCATTATTGCGCTATTATTGACAGTTTCAGTAAAGCCTTATAAATTTACTTTCCAACAATATTTACAATCAATAAACATCTGAAATCAATGTCACATAAAAATGCATATTCATATTACAATCATTATTTACATTTAAGTAATTTGTGATACAAATTACCGCATCAAGATAGATCCCTCCTCTCATCTGCACCATGTAGTAATCGTTTTACTAGGTATTTCTTAATATTTTTTCACTTTTCTCTTAGCTGCGTCCCTCATCGTGACCTCGCATAAATATAAATTGTTAACTTTCAGATTTTTCGGTACCCTCAGTTGCGAGTAGCTCATTGTGGCCAGTGTGTTTAGAGGTCACGACAATATTCCTTGTTATTTCTTTGAATTTTCCAATACCTACACTTTCGTTGTTCTTTTTTTATGTCCTTGACATTCAAACAGAATTACATTTTACCCATAGCGATCAGTTCTAAAAATATTTGACTATCGCTTAAAGCGTACTATGTTCCCTTTATTTTGTATTTGCAAGGGCAATATAGAAATACAGTAGCCTTTAAGAATTGATATATGTCTTAATAGCTGGTTACTATGTGGAGCACCATTCTCTTTGCCACAGATTAATACTCTTTGCATATCCAAGACCAAAAAAAATGAATAACGAATTCCCATTTGAGAAAAAGTATATTGGAATATTTAAGAGAATAACAAGCAATATCTCGAAAATGGTTCACTCAGCAAAAAAAATGTATATGACATAAATTGTGTATTTTAACGCGATCTACATTTTTGTGTAGTAAACTTTTGTCTATCTCTTATGGTTTACCAGTTATGCAAAAGTCGTTCACATTGAAGAGTACTTTTGGAGACATTCCCAGAAAATTCAAGATATACATTTTATTTTTCATAAAACTATCTTAAATATATGATATTTTAATTCAAAATCGTTATAGCCATTTTTGAGAAAATTAAAATTTTCGAAAAATGTTCCATGTAAAGTGTATTCCGGTGTGGGGGATTTTCTTGAAAAACCTTCGTGTCGCATCTCTGGAAGATACTGAACCTAAATACCGAGTTTGGTGTTTATCCGACTGTTCGTTTCTGAGTTATGCTGTTCACAGACACACACACGGACCTGTTTCAAAAATGCTTTTTTTATTCAGGGGGTATCAAAACATGTATTTCCGTTGAAATCTCGGTATCGAATTTTGGGGTGGAATGCAATACTTCCCCTACTTACTATACGTAGTAAAGAAAGTAAAAAGAAACCTTCTCCTCATTTAAGATTATCTTTCGGAAGCAAACTTCTAGTTCCCAATCTTCTATAAAATTCTTGGACATTACTCTGGATTACTAGTTCTCTTGGAAACCCCATTTTGAAAACATTGTTGCTAAATTAAATAGCACTTTCAATAACTCCAAATTTCTTACTGGAAGGGATCGAGGGTCTCATCTCTTAGCCTTGCTGGCTCTTTTTAATAACATCGTTTATGCGTTTAACGACTAGACTACATTATATATCACAAATTACTTGTAGTTGCAATGAATAAACTAACTCGTCGGTGTACAAAATAAGAAAACTAATCTTGGGAATATCTGGTAATTCAATGACGCAAGTCACTGAAATTGGTTTTATCCCAATATCTGTTTGGTAAACAATTCTTGCATCGAAATTCATCGACAGACCAATTGTAAACGCTCAAGACAGACTGTATAGCTCCCTAAAAAGTATTCGATAATCCGTAACGGCAGGCTGCAAAAATATACCTTGTATTATAAACCTCTATTCTTCTGGTACACGCTCAATAACATCTACAATATTACAACTACTCATCACCCCAAGTTTTATATAGATTGGATTTTTCATTCCCATTACTTCGATGCACAACATTGATACACTTGAAATATCTCGTGATCTCATTCCGAAGATATTCTCCGAATATACTGAAAAGTACCTCATCCAAAATTGGAACTGGTTTTTACTCATGGATCTACAAACAAATCACATGGTGTTGGAGCTGCGTTTTGGCATAACAAACTTATAGTAATGCAGTTAAATCACCGTTGGTAGATTTATTCTGCCGAAACTGTTGCTATCAAAGCTCCTAGTTTGAGGTCAGAAAGAATCTGAATCTCTTAGAAATCGAAATAAAATTTATTTACATAGCATATGCTGAAGGTATTTCTATAAAGCTTGATTGGATCCCTAGCAACTCAAACATTCCAGGAAATGACTGAGTGGACACATTAGCAAATGCTGCAAGAGATTCAGAAATTATTTACCTCAGTTACTTATTAACGACAGTCTTAAGCTTATAAGGATTATATTTTTCTTGACTGGAAAGCTACGCCCATGAATCCAATAGTTAATCACAGCAAAAATATTATTTAATGGAGTAATAAATCAAGAGTAATGGATAGAGATTCAGCTGTGTTTTAAAAAAATTAGGTTGGAAATTGCACATACAGCCGTTTTTCTACATAAAGTTTCTAAAACAGAACTCTCCACTCTGTTTTTGTGGCAACTATGGTAACTTCGACCATTATCTCTTTGAATGTGTCAATCACAATACTCAAAATCTTAAGGTATTACAGCCACTGTACAAAACAGGTCTTACTGGTCCTATCAAAATTAATAATGTCACAAAATATGATCCAGCCGAAGTCTTCAAAATTTTATTACAGAATGTTAAAAATCTAAAATGAAAATATCAGGTTGCTTATTCGTTTCTGACTACCTACTTATTTAAGTATTTCCTTAAAGTAAACATCAGACGCTAATGGAAAGTTTTGATTCAGGACGAGTTTAAACAAACTATAATGCCCGAATCACAAAGCAAAGATAATAAATTGTCCATGTCACAATGGAGCGACACTGGTGACATGACAGGAGCGAAACGTAACACGATATTGCTTCTCAAAATCTAATGACCAAATATGCGTCCCTGTATTGCTATAGCTATAGCAGATATCCCAGAGATCATCTCAGAAGGCGTCACTCTATATGTATGTAGATTATATGGTGATAGCCTCAAACTTTCAAGAAGAACTTCAGAAAGGCTTTCCCCTGTTGATGAAATGGACACAAGAAAAATAATTAACCTAAACGAGGAAAAGATTGTAGCTACGTCATTTTGGAAGAGAATAAAGCCAACAATTTTACACAGAAAAAATCCTTGAAAAGTATTCCTGATTTCAATTATCTAGGTATCCAGTTGCAGACCACTGGAAATGTATTCACTCATCGCATCAATGGCCGAATTATCGCTGTGGTTAGAGCCATAAATGACATAAAATAATTGAATAGATCACACCTTTGCGACGTATGGACTAGAAATTATCTAGCTACACCTAAAACTGAAACATCCAGAGATGCTGGAAAACCTAAAAGCGAACTTTAAAGAAAATGGTCTGTCTGAAGGTATATATTCCCCCCTCAAGACAGGTGTATTAACTGTCTGGGGAATTGTTTTTCGCGGAAGAGCTTTATATCAGGTTTTTTTTATGTATTGTCTATCTGTCTCTGTCTCTCTGTGTGTGGGGTTTTCCTCAATTGTTTAGACGCTGGCCTTCTGATCCAAAAGTCGCCGATCTCAGACCGATGGTTTTTAAGTGGGTTTAAATGCGAAAGTTCCATATTGCTTTTAAGCCCATATGTTGTGAGAATATTAAAGAACTCCTGCGGGACGAAATTTCGGCACGCCGAAGGCGCTGATATAATCCTAGTAATTGACAGCGTCTTCAATAAACAAATAAAAAATAAAACCCTGGATATGAGCTACTCGTGGAGAAGCTAACAATGAAGAAAATAGAAATATGAAGCGATTTCTACAGTACTAATGCTATGACTTATGATCGATCAGTGGCCGTTGCTGTGTAAGAGCACGTGAACATCTTAATTTTGACACCTTCCGGATTTATTGGTTATTTTTTCTTTAAATTCTATTACACGTAACATAGTTGTGGTAATTTAAAATATACGGCGTTTAAATCTACCGCGCTATTCCTCTCAACTCGATGACGGCAACAGTCACGAGCATAATTTCATTTGTGCACGTTTCTAGCATTTTTTGCACATGCGCAACTGGTAGAACGTAATTACCCTATGGGTAAAATACACACACTCGTGCACACCCGAACACGCGCACAGGACCCTCTAGAAGGTCCTGCCTCTTAGCAACTAGTTTATGTCAATGCCACTAGGTGGTATCACAGTACTGCAGAAGTTTCATGCATCCGAGAGCACCCCCATTTGCTTTTCAGTTTGGCATTAACCCCGCTAAATGGTAGCCATGGTAGCACACTGAACAGTTATACCAATTCACTCACTGTACAGCGAAATTTAGATCTGACGAATAGAAAATATAATTTTCTGTATATTATTATGGATTTCTGGGCGAGTTATGCTATATTAGTTCATGGAAACAAAGACCTCAATCATAGAATGATGAAGACATTTGCGGGATTGAAAAACAGACCCAGGATTTTCTTTATAAATAATATCAGCCATGCCTTATAGTTTTCCCTATTTAACTACAGTACACTTTAACGTTTATCTATATTACCTTTGTGTAGACTACGTGAAGGTGCAGGGCATTTTATAACAAGAAATTAAGGTTTTTCCTGCTTCAGGGAATGAGACTTGGTGTTAGTAATATTAATACTCGGCTGACGAAATAACGCAAATGGAGAGTAGCGAAAACCGTATTGCGACGGTACCGCGAAAGTTTACACATTACTTCTTGTTGCTGTAAAGTCATTTACTTATGTCCAAAACAACTCCTCTTCTGTCAAAGTTATGCATTATTGTTATTATTATTATTATTATTATTATTATTCATCTGCTGCAGTTGTATCAGGATGTTCGTAATCATAACCATTAAGCAGTAGATGCCATATATTTTCAGGGCTGTGCGAATCTAACATTTTGTGAACCATCAAAATATATACTCACGAGCCGTCATTACTGGTGATAACTGGAAACGTAGGGACTATGACTTCAGTTATATCGTTACCTCTTTATTGTACGTGGCTTCCAACACAAGATATGCAAAGTTAAAAGGTTCCATCAGCGAGATGCAAAATGCATCTGTGAACGCTGTGAAAAACATTGTGAGCGATACCATGCCATGCAATGTGTACTCGGAAACAGATCTCTGACATCCTTTTGTAGGGTAGGTAATACACTTTTATATCATGCACATTGGGTAAAACGTTTTTAACTGCTATGGTCCTTAGCGTCCCATTCTATATTGGGCGTGAAAGACCGGTAATTTTGCTCAGAGGCCTCTCTATCAATGTGGCTAGATAACTAAGGTGAGCCACTCCGGGGTGGGAGCTGCCATTGGCTGCCCGCCTGTGACGTAAGTGAGAGTGAAGACGAGCGCGCGGAATACATACACAGCGCAGTGAACACACTAAATTCCTCCCGATTAACTCCCAATTGTTTATTATTAGCACGTTCTTCCAGTTTTTTTAAAAGGTATACTATTTCAGAGCTTTCTACAAACATTGTGGGCTAACCATAAAGCAAAACGAATGGAAACTTCATTACAATAGTAATATATTTACGTATAAACAAAACTACTGGAACACATCCAGTACTTCAACGTAAACTGTAGTCGCTACAAGAGATTCAAACATACATTACTTTAGTACTAAAGGAAAATTTACAACTACTCTAAAGGTATCGCTAAATGGATATGCTGGTGTATTTTTTTACCGTAAGAAATGAAAACAATAATTCCAGAATACATTATTCTGTTACAGGATGTAAAAATGAAAAAGACATACCTGCAACATTCCACTTGTACTTGTACCTTCACTAAGTGCATATCCATGCCAATTGGGAATGAACTGCTACGGAACTGCATCTGGGAGCAGAATTTTCTTAACCGGCAAAACTAAAAGTTCACTCTTCAAATCCCGTTTATAGTCACTAGGAAGAAAGTGCACTGAAAATACATGTGAATTATCAGCGTTAAATTTGTCAGTACGCTTACAGCGAGACACCCACACGCGTTTTAATTGCTCATTTTTTTGGGAAATGGGTAATAATTCACACCAACCGTTTTAAAACCGTAATTACGGTATTGTGCTACAGCATAATACATTCTACTCTTAACGTTCTCACTCATTGCACACAGACTTAAACACTTCACCAAAGCAGAGAAAACTGAATCTATATTCAAGATTCTAGTTTAAATATGTGTGTGCAACTTATTTGTTGAAGTGGGGGGGTATATGACTGAGTGATAAGGAACAATGCACTTTCGTACATTTGTTGTTAAGTTGTGAAGTTTCCGCCAACATAGCGAGGTAAAGTAGGATAATTTTCCAAAACAGATAAAAATATATACTTTAAAAATAAAGCCAGAAGCATATATTCCCTTCCGATATATGAGTACATCTTGATTTATTGCACTTGTACGAGAATTTTAAAGCGAAGAGAAGCTCAGATTAATATCTGTTGCCTTTTAGCAATAGAGCGGCATAATTATTCAAAGGAAATGCTGTTTGCTCTTACAGCCAAAGTTTAACAACCTTTTTCCGTCCACTGTGGTTCTGTAAAGGATTATATACCTGGAAAAGCTTGCCATTTTCAGGTAAGAATACCCTTGGCCCGCATTACATTTATTTTCATGTGCAGACTTATGAGTCGGCCTACCTGCCAAAAAGGAAGTTATTTATATTCTTCAGGAATGCGTATTAAACAGTAATTATTGTGAGCAGAAGCTATTTGAAGACCAAGTATCATATAAGCATGATCCGGATTCTGATGGCATACCATCTTTTAATTCTTGCAATAAAGGTATAGCTTAAGTGTACATAAATCCTTATCATGGCTCCCATATTAAGAAAACATATATTAGGTCATTTTGGTAGTTTCAAGTTTTCTATTTTGGATAATATTTTTTTCGATATTACATCATTAATTTGTAATTTCTTTGTCCTTTGCCTCTTTATTTGGTAATTTCATTGCATAAGTATAGAGTATATAAAGATTATTGTTTGGTCTGGAAAGAGTTGCTTGTAGGTGGAGAGATAGTTATTGTCAGGGAAACAGGTATAATTACTGTTATGAATTCATGTCCAAAATTAGGGATGAGAAGGTCAGTTTTCCCTTTTTTGCTTAATAAGTGCGTATATTGCTCTTATTTATGTATGACATGGACTGTGAAATCCTCTTCATTCGCAATAAACATTGCATATTCTGAGTTCTCAAAAGAGTTAATGCTACCTGTTTAAAAACACAGTAAGTTAGAAAATTAATTGAAAATATATTTGTTCTATGTTCTTGTTTGGAGAATCTGAAAAGCAAAGAAAATAATTTTCTTACTCGTTTGAAGAATCTGAAAAGGAAAGTAAGAAAATTTTCTTTTCAGATGCTTTGAACAAGAACATTTTCACTGCTCTTTTACTCATTTTTTCTTCTTGTATAGGAGTTATATCAATATATAAATTAATTTATAACTTTCTGTACACTAATTTTAGTAAATCAAATAAATCTCATTTTAGATAATTTTTTGTAATTACAAAGTCATTTTAAAACAAATGTAGTCATTTTAAAAAAAATTAGTCATCAAAATCCGCGCCCTGCTTATAAAACAGCGCTCTGACCTTATTTCCTCTCATGTATTTACGTTCATCTGCCCTGTATTTGCTCACATAATATTGATTTGTTTCGTAAAGCCTCTCCTGCCAGTTTGGTGTGAAATATGTCCATGTTTTATACAAAATAACGAAAACTAAGATACGAGTAAGTTATTGCACTTTCCTTGCATAAATACTAAATAATATAGGCACCTAATTACAATTGGCAAGTTCCTTAGATCTACCTAGATCAGTGTAATATGTTTCAATGATCGCCAGTGCAATACACTAATACACCTCCTTTTAACAACACCCACTTTCCCGTGGGTGAAAGCATTGCATTTGTGTGCTTTTAAGGGTATTGGTTGCGAGCGTATACTAAAGTATACAGGAAAGGTTGTTCGAAAATGAATATCTCCAAAATATTAAGACTAGACGCATCCTTGTTCTTACTCTTTCAAGTAGGGAGGATCAAATGGGAACTATATACAATTAATTATTCATTAGTTAAAAAATTAAAAAAACTTTATACTAGAAATAATTAAGAAACTAGGTTTATATAAGCACATTCTCAGCCTAAATAATGAAGCCAAAATATCCAAATTCTGAACACATCATTCGAATGTGCACTACTCCGTAAATTCGGTTTATTTGAAAATTGGAGGATATTTGCAAGACTTGCTGTGCAGATAACTGTTTTTCAGCATGTGGGCACAGTTTCATATGCATAAGTCGATTATTCATGTTTTTACCTAGACGCGAAAAAAAAAGTCTCGGAAAAAATGCACACATCAAGTTTTCAGCTATCATGACGTTTAAAACTGCTATGTTTAAATCATATTACATAATAGCGTGATCAACATACGGTTTCTCTCATGAAGCTGTGTTTTTCACAATCCATAAACAAACAATACAATTTAATATCGAATCAAAGTTTAAGGCCCGATAGCGTATAACTTATTTTATTTTCGTTGATAAAATTGGCCGAATAATGTGTTATTGGTTTTCTTTAACATAATATAACTAGAGTCAAGCAATAGCATAAACTAAGAAAATGGTTTTAAAGCTTGCAACTTAGAGCTTCTGAAGAACTTTCATATAACAAATATCTGCTTTATATCTACATATCTCTCTTTCTTTGAATAACATATATGCTGTAAGTCATCCCTCAAGACCAAATTTCATATATCGACAGCTTTTTAGTGAATATTTCAAGGAGAAATGAAATTGGCGCCAGTTGGGTATTTAGCTGTAAAAAAGACAGGTTTGTGTTTATTATTTCCAAGACTAAGTCTACTTATAGATGCGATTTTGTTTCAAGTAGTATAGGGTCGAAACAAATCATATAACGAGAATATTATCCGAACTTTCATGCCGAAAAGTACAGTGCAGAATACTGGCTAGCTAAAACTTCACTCTCGATGACGTCATGCAGCAGGCGGACCGAAAGCAGTACAAGCGAAAACGGTGTGGGAAGAGATCCCCCTGCCTCTCTATCAGGTTTGAGGTTCTTTTACGTGCCGTAAATCTACGTCACGCGACCAGCGGCTTTACTTCGTTCCGAAGGAAGCCATTCTAAGGATTTTACGCCCGAAAACATCCACCGCCCTCCGCCGGGTTCAAACCCGCGACCTCGAGAACTAGAGGCTAGTATGGGAACCACTACACCACGGCGGACGACATGCACATTGGGTGCTATTCATCTTCCTTCATATACGTCGAGCATCTAAAGGATTCAATAAGCATAATGAAAAAGTTCTGATGTGATACATTCACATGACTTTCTCTACCATCTATCTTTCATTAGTGAGTATAAAACTATTCTTATTAAAGCTTATTTTTATATCTACTACGTTTCTATCAAAATGTTTGCAGAAATGGCTACATTATACATTTCGTTATAGATACAAAGAGAACAGCGTTAGTCAAGTGTTTAACAACTGGTCGCTATATGCTGGCCTTAAAATTCCAGTTTCCATGCAGTCGCAAGAAACAACTGAATGCTGAAAGCACTTAATGACCCTGAAATGAAGAATTCGAAACATTAAAAACACATCAAATAAATTTTGTATTTTAAAGAGACCTACAGTTTTTGTGTCGTACGTTTTCGCCTATCGCTTAGCGTTTACCAGTTGTACAAGGTTATTAAAAATTCCTTCCGAATGAAGAGGACTTCATAGGCTATCCCCAGAAAATTCCAGATATACATTTTGTATTGTCAATATCTTTCATTCGTTATTTTAATCAAAATCGTTAGTCATTTTTTTAGAAAATCAATATTTTCGAAAAATATTCCATGTAGAGTAGTTGGAGTGAGGGGATATTCTTTAAAATCTTCGTGTCACATCCTTGGAACATACTGAACTTAAATATCAAGTTTGGTACTTATCCAAGTCTTCGTTTTTGAGTTACGCTGTTCACTCACTCTCACAAATCTGATACATTCACATGACTTGCCCTCTTTATTTATTAGTGAATACACAAACTATTCTTTATAAAGCTTATTCTTCTATCTACTACATGTAATCCAAATAAACCTTTGCAAAACTAGCTACATTATACATTTCGTTATAAATACAGCGATAGTCAAAATGTTTAAGAACTGGACGCTATGTGCTGGCCTTAAAATTCCATACTGTTTCCATGCAATCGAGAGAAACAACTGAAAATTTATGGGACTTCAAAACAATGACAAGTATTGAACAATTCGAACCTTTAATAAGGAATATCTCAGAAACGGCTTATGCCACAAAAAACTTATTTCAAGTAAATCGTGTTATTTAAAAAGGTATAATTTTGTTTGGTGGTACGTTTTAGTCTATCGCTTAACGTTTACAAGTTGTACAATATTATACAAAATTCCTTCCGATTGAAAATCTTCGTACCGCATCCTTGGAAGATGGCGCATACCAAGTTTGGTATTTATCCGACTTTTCGTTTTTGAGTTATGCTGTTCTCAGACCCCACACGGGATGTTTCTAAAAGTGCTTTATTTGGATTCAGGGCGCCTCAAAATATGTATTTCCGGTGAAATCTCGGTATAGAATTTTTGGGTGGAATGTAATACTTCCCTTACTATACGTAGTAGAGAATGTAATTTTTTTTAATATATGATCGGATGCTTGGAGATGGGAGCTATACCAGAAAGATGAAGGAGCGCCTCCTTAAGAATCATATATAAGGCAAAGGACACTTTAGAAATGCAGATTCGTACAGAGGTATAGTACTTGAAAACGCAATGTTTAAAGTAATTACGAAGTTCATGAACGAAAAGCTGGCACAGTTGAAGACTACATACGAGATTTTCAGTTCGAGGAGCACACTTGCAGTGGTATAATGCCTGCTACAAAGAATAGAATAGGCACTATGGCAGCAAAAAGAAAAATTCTACACAGTACGTAAAGACTAACGCAAGTCGTTTGACTTAGTAGATAGAAAGGCACTCACAAAAAACAAAACAAAAACTCAAAAGCATTATAGGACGAGCCCCCACAATCACGAAAGCTGTAGAACAAATACTTCAATACAGGTATATACAGAGATAAACAATATAGCCATATCCGGAAAAAACAAAGGGCAATCCAAACATACTGACAGCTGACATTGCCATAGCCATCCGAGACCCAGAAACCATAAGAATGTACCCGATGACATGGTACTGCAAACGGCAGTAAGTGAACTAAAGAAATGGGCAGAAACCAATCAGCTGGCAATAAACTATGACAAAATAGCGCAAATGACCTTCCGGAAATGTGGAAAATTAGAATCAGAAGAAACAATAGAGCTAGACGGAAAACCATTAGAGGTTGTAAGAAAATACAAATATTTAGGAATTACACTGTAAACAATAACGACTTCCTTTGGGCCCATATCCAGAAAAAAATCAGTAATAGCAGCAGCAATCAAGGCTATATATATCATATGATCTGACACACAACACGCTCCAGCCTAGAACCAATAGCCACATACGGAATAAACGTCATATGAGAGAAACTCACTGTTACGGATCTCAAAAGGATTGAAAAAGTCGAGGCAAGTTTCTTGAAGAGAACAATGGGAATAGGGTAATGGGTCTCCTCAAGGCTAACCAATGTCTAATGAAGCAATCTCTTCTATGAGATTACTAGAAGCCATGGTCGCTAGGAGACAGCATCGTTAAACTTTCTGTACTGAATAGAAGCATTAACAAAACTGCAATTTAGCGACCATGTCAGAAAAAGCATCTCCTGCTATCCACCGGCTATTATTCAACACGAAGTAAGAGACAGAAAATACAACCCGACTTCTATGGAGTCAGCGAACATGACTGAAAGCGAATGGACAAGACCAAAGAACAGTGAAACCAGTGATGTATGGTTTCCACTATTCCATACTGTTTCCATTCAATCGCAAGAAACAACTGAATGGTGACAGGACTTCAAGAGAATGACCAACTAATGAACAATTCGAACTATTAATATCTCAGAAATGGCTTATGCCACAAAAAGGTTACTTGAAATAAACTGTGTGCTTTAGAGATCATTTCCCCCCCGCCTGTAGTTCGCTTTCGTCTATCACTTAACGTTTACCAGTTATACAGGATACAAAATTCCTTTGAATGACTTCACAGACTATTCCCAAAAAGTTCAAGATATACATTTCATTTGTGATGTAAATTTCTATAGTATATGGTATTTTAATAAAAATCGGAGCATTTTTTGGGGGGGAAAATCAAAATTTTCGAAAAATTTTCCATGTAAAGGGTAGTTGGAGTGGGGGATTTTCTTGAAAATCATGTCGCATCATCGGAAGATACTGTACTTAAATACCAGGTTCGGTATACTTATCCGACTTTTCTGTTTTTAATTCTGTTCACAGACACACGGACCTTTTTCTAAAAAGGCTTTTCTTTTATTCAGAGGGCCTCAGAACATGTATTTCCAGTGAGATCACGGTCGAGTTTTTTGGGTGGAATGCAATACCTTCTCTACCTAGTATGTACCTACTTTGTAGAGAAAAATTCTTTTTGGGGAGGGGGGATTCGGGTGCCTCAAAATATGCATTTCCGGTGAAATCTCGGTATCGAAATTTTTGATAAAATGCAATACCTTCTATATGATGGAGGAAGTGAGGATTGAGAAAAACCAAACTGAATTTAACGATTGGTTAGTATGCAATATCGAACTAAACACAAAGCATTTTGTAAATATTGCGGCGTTTTTCAGTTGCACATTCGGAAACGAAATCCGCATATATCCCTTATTTCGACTTCAGATATCTGGCAACTCTGCCATATACGAGGGTGGATTCATAAGTCCATGACTTTGACGAGATAGCGTTCTAATCACAGGTTTCTTGTTTGCACCCGTCTTACATATATTCTGGGTATAATCGCAGAAATTCATTTGTGTTTTAGAACATTGTTGAGAGCGTCTAAAATAAGCAGATGTGCGTTGCTTAGTAGAAAATGGAGAAAAGTGAATTTCGTGTTCTGATAAAGCACTACTTTTTGCGTGGTAAGACGTGAAGGAAACGGAAGAAAAGCTCAACAAGTATTATGGGGACTCTGGTCCATCACATTGTGGTTCACAGAATTTCGATGTGGCCGTTCGAACACAAGAGATGCCGTGCGTACTGGACGGCGGTTGAGGTCACAACAGAAATGGTGAACAAAGTTCATGATATTGTGTTGGAAGACCCGAGTGAAAATACGCGAGATAGCCAAGGCCGTAAACATCTCGACTGAACGGGCGTATAACATTCTGCACGAATTTTTGGGTATAAGAAAGCTGTCAGCAAGATGGGTGCCGCGACTGCTTACAGTTGAGAACAAGCTGAATCATGTGACCATTTCACGGGGAGGTTTGAACATGTTCCAGCGCAACCCAAATGAGTTTTTGGCGGCGTTATATCACGGTTGATGAAACTTGGATCCATTACTATCAACCTGAAACCAAACAACAATCAAAGCAGTGAATTTCCTTCGGCGAACCTACTCCAAAGAAAGCGAAAAACATTCCGTTGGCAGCCGTCTTTTGACATTCACAAGGGGTGATAGACATCCACTACCTGGAAAAGGGTAAAACGATCACAGGTTCATATTATGCCGCAATGCTGGATCAGTTTCACAAGGAATTGTTAAAGAAACGATCCCATTTGGTGAATAAAAAGGTTCTCTTTCACCAGGATAATGCACCCGCAAACAAGTCAGCCATTGCCATCGCAAAATTTGTGGAATTGGGCTACGAACTGCTACCTCACCCACCATATTCTCCAGATTTGGCTCCAAGCGACTTCTTTCTCTTCGCAAAATTGAAAAATTGGCTTGCTGGGAAGAAATTCATGTCTAGTGAACACATCATGGCAGAAACCACCTCATATTTTGCAGACCTTGAAAAATATTTTTGGAAGGGTTAAAACATTGAAAAAATGTTGGACGTGTATTGAATTGAAAGGAGACATGTTGAGAAATAAATTGATTTTTTGGAAAAAATCGAGATTTTCTTTATAGTCACTGACTTAACAATCCTCCCTCATACTCCCACACCAACTTTTCCATCCACTTTAGAGCCATCTGTGTACCAGATGAGTAACACTTTCTAAATTGGGTCCTCCTTCGTTCCACTGATAATTACTTTAAAGGAACAACGAAAGTTGGGTCTTGATGACTTGAGTCCCACATCATATACCTAATAGAATATCCTCTTTAAACCCATTGAGAATTTTCATGTAATCAGATCACTAAATTTCTTTGCCAGCTGAGAGCACTAGATAAGACTACTTTCCTCACTATAATACAGAGAGGTGTTAAACCTATTAAAGCCTCCTTGGCTGCTGTAGGGCAAGTGCTTTTCACGCCAGTTATGCCAAGGCAGGCTTGTGTTCTGTTTTAGGCCACCACACTAACAGAACCATAGCTGACCATCAGTGTTACAATGGCAATACACAAACAGATCATACTTGTTTAAAAACCTATATTCTGCCAAATAGGGTGCAGAAATCCTACTTACTGCTAGAACTTTTTCGGAAACTCTTTTTAACTGAGGATACTAAGTTAGTGCACTATTAAGTATTAACACAGGTACTTATCTTGGTCCTTCCATTGAAGAACAGTTCCATCAAGGATTGGAGCTGTAAGATACAGTAGCTTCTTTCTTCTCATGAAGGGTACGACTGTTTTGTTTGGGTTGATGCTAAGTCCCTCCCTCTTACATCAGTCATTTGCTAAGTTAAGAGCACTTTGTGCTAGTTCTATGAGAATAGATTCATTCCTACCCCTTATATTACAAGGTCATCATAACCTTGTACTTCAAAGCAAACAGCATTCAATTTCTCAAGAAGGCAACCCCTATTGGCCCTTATGGTGTCCTCCTTGCTTCTGTGGTTGGCTGAAATCTGCAGCTTTGTAGCAGAGCTTTAATTCCATTTTGTGATGGTAGGTTTAATGTCCTATACCCAACCTTTTCAATGCATTTGACTACATTTTAATCCAAATAATCCGTTGCAGAAATAGCTACATTATATACTTTGTTATACAGACAAATGGAATAGCATGTTTAAGAACTGGACGCTATACACTGGCTTTAAACTTCCATTGTTTCCATGCAATCACAGGAAACAAATGCAAGTTGACAGCACTTGAAAAGAATGGCTAAGTATTGAACAATTTGAACCATTAACAACAGATATCTGAAATGGCTTATGGCTCCCCCCCCCCCCAAAAATAAGTATTTGAAATAGTTTTAAAGAGATCTAAATTTTTTGTGTAGTACATTTTCGTCTATCACTTAACGTTTACCATTTATATGATATATCTTTAATACATGGTATTTTAATAAAAATCATTAAGCATTGTTTATAGAAAATAAACAATTTTGAAAAATGTTCCATGCAAAGGGAAGATTGGGGTGATAGGATTTTAAGTATTGCACCTAAATACCAAGTTTGGTATTTATTAAACTTTTTTTTGAATTATGCTGTTTTCACACGCACGCATGTGCGTACATTTTCTAAAAATGCTGGTTTTGGATTTAGGGGCCTCAAAACATGTATTTTTGGTGAAATCCAATTAGAAAATTTTTGGGTGGAATGCATTACCTTCTCTACCTACTAGATATATGGCAAAAAGTTTTGTATTCAGATAATTGTGGAAATTTAATATATGGCTTGATGACTTGTGTGAACAATTTGCAAAACGTTGGCAAATATCTAAACATACCATTCACCTGTGCTTAAACACTGCACTCGTCTGGCTGACACAACACATAACTGCATATACAGCTTTCTTATTTACTTACTTTTTTTTCTAAACTATAAATTAATTTAATTAGCAGACTGTAAAATCTCCATATATACATGAGAAAAAAAACTCTTACATTCACAGGACTTTCTCCACCTACTCTTCTTACAAAGGCATATTCTTCTCTCTCCTTTATTTGGTTGTAGGTATAAAAGGGATACGTTTGTGTATATGATAGAGATCTTTTAAATGCAGGTCGTTATATGATGGCTTTGAAATTCTGTTCTTTGCATGAACACAAATAGCAACTTAGCAGTTGAAGAAAAAGTATCAAGTATTTGACAATTCAAACCAATAGTAAAGAATATATAACAAATGGTTAATGCCACGAAAAGATTTATTTGACAATTGTATGTTTTAACGAGATCTACATTTTTTGTGTACCTAGTTAGCCTTTTCTATTCTTTTACGGTTTACAAGTTATACAAAATTCATTCAGAATGTAGTATACTACACAGAAAATTTTGTCTTTTAAATATCTTAAATGTATTGTATTTTAATCTGAATCATTACAGCTATTTCTGAAAAAAACAAAAGTAGAGAAATTTATTTAGGGTAGTTTGCCATGGAGGGAATGTGTCTCACATCACAGAGCCTCAAAATTTGTTTTATGTGGAGTGCACTACTTACTACAGATAAGTAGGAGAAAGTAAAAAGAAACTAAGTCATTAATTAAATCACATTTGATACAAATATATCATGTCTTCAGATTTATTCGGCCTTTACTATCAGAGAGTTTAAATTAATGTCATTAGTTCAGCAAGCCCCTTGTCTCAAAGGGGAGGTGCAGAATTGAACCTCAGACTGCATGCGTTTTCCAACTTTGTAAACCGGTTGATGTACTGCGGCGGTACACAACTGTGTTTCACTAGAGCATTTTCTTTGTGTGTTTTGTTAATTTATTCTGTGTAGGGCAGTTTTCATTTACTGCTGTAAACAGTATGAACAAGCTGTTTTTGTAATGCTAAAGTTATACCATTAAAGCCCAGACACACTATGCTACAAAAACCATTCAATTGAGTTACCCATCAACATGCATGTTGAGATTGTGAGTTTATGAGGCGCAAGCGAAAGAAGTTCCAAATGTAAATAATGGAAAGGAAGTCCCATTTCACTAAGGTGACCTCAAAATTGACATCCTCTACCAAAGGCACTGGTGATAAACTTGACGTCATGTGTAAGACAACCAACTGGCAGTAACAGCCAAATAAATCTAAAGACCCCGTATTTATATTATGAACATCCTTAGTACTGGGGACTGCTGTGACATGTAGAGTTAAGGTCCATGGTGAGTGTGCTGCATCCTTAGTGTAAAAGAGCTTCAATGCCATCAAAGTCGTTAGTGAATTCTTACTTTGTTCTTTTCCAGCAGATATAGGGTCTTTCCTATCTTTGAACTTAAATAAAACATGTTCTATAAATGATAGAGGTTTATTTCTTTTTTTTATTTTGGATATTTTGGAACATAATTAAGGTCATTACGCGTGGAAGAGAACATCCATTAAGCGACTGCCGTGACTTCGTTGGGCTGCACATATACGGTTGACCCAATTTTCAATGACAGAAGAACGCAAATTAGGTCCAACTTCACGAATAACACGCATGATGTTATTCATAAGATCATTTAATGTTTCTGGCTTGTTGACAAACTCGAGATTTAACATAACCCCACAAGAAGTAATCCAACAGCGTTAAATCACATGACCTGGAGGGCCAGCTAACATCACCACCACCACGGGAAATCATGAAAGCTCTGAACTTCTGCTTCAAAAGATCCATTGTTTCGAGAGCAGCATGACACGTGGCACCATCTTGCTAGAACCAGATGTATCCGAGATCCATACCATCCAAATGAGGCCAAAAATAGTCCCTTATAAGAGCCCGGTATCTTTCTCCATTGACAGTTAAAGCTTCTCCATCTTCATCTTGGAAAAAATATGGACCAATGATTCCACCATACAAAATCTACACCACACTGTAACCTTTTGGGGATGAAGTGGTCATTCTTGAATCTGCATTGGATTGTGATTGCTCCAAAATCAGCAATTTTGTTTGTTAACACAACCATCCATCCAAAAGTGGGCTTCGTCGCTGAAGATGAGTTTTCGACAAAAGTCCGGGTCAGCTTCCAATTGCTCCATAACCCAGTCAGCGAATACACAGCGCAACCTATGGTCATTGGGCTTTAGTTCTTGAGTTAACACCATTTTGTAAGCGTGAAACTTCAAGTCCAGATGCAGAATTTGCCAAGTTGTGGGCGGCAAAAGCCCCAATTCTTGCACTCGACAAGCAATTGATTTGTTTCCGTTCTCGCGTATGCTCTCACGAACTGCGCCTATGTTTTCGTTGGAGCGCTTACGTCAACTACGTACAGGTGTTCTTTGATTGCTGACAGAACCACTACTTTAAAATTTATCGATCAAACATCAAATCGTTCTCTCGCAGGGATGATTATGCACACTATAAGCTTCACGCAATTCACGGAAGGTATGGTGAACAGATGATCCATTTTGATGATAAATTTTCACAATTTCTACGCGTTGCTGAATGCTGTAATGTGCCATGGCTATTTGCCAATAACAACTGTAACCGCATGAAAAAAATGACTGCTGTAACTCAATAACAACGGCAGCAATCACATGTTAAAGATAGGACACTTGTTGAAAGACCCTTTATTTATTGCCACAGACTTTCTAATCAAAACGAATTACATTACATGTGAATAATTTATATGCTGTATATATATATTTTCAAACTGAGTGCCATTCAGACACCACATATCCCTACACAAACGCACAGCCAAGAAGGCAACTAACCGAGAATGGAATCTGGGTCCTCTAGCAGTGCAATCCAAGTATAAAGTCTCAATGAATCTATGTGTATTTTACATTTTGCAAGCATATCTATCTGTGTGGAGGTTTAATGGCTGCATTGTGTGATAGGATGTTTTGTAAGTCTACGAGATTCCACAGCACTGCGTTAATTCTAGAAGATGCCTAAAGGTGGTGTCTAGGCACTGCTGAAGTACTTGGGTGCACGTCATGGCAATACATGAAGAGAAAGTGTAATAATTATGGCATTCTATAAAATTGCAAATGAACGAGATACAATTAACCATTCAGGGGTTAATGAGGGGAGAAAAAACTCACTACTGGGGTATAGTGGCAAACACAGGTCATTAAAGTGACAGACGCTAAGCATAACCACTACAGTACAGATATTAAGAGTGGTACAATAACAAACCTTATGGTGGATAGCGCAGTAGCTCTCCTGTCGCATGAAATTTATTTTTATTTTGTTTTATTTCTTACATGGACTCATAAAACATTGGTCTCAAATAGTTCTAGTGAACAGTCATTTACTTCCCTTAATATGTGTTTGTTCCAAACGGTCTGCAATCCCTAGAAAACAAATTGAGTTTTAGTATTGGACATACTAACTGGTATGAATCTTAGCATTCCATTCTACATTGGGTGTGAAAGACCGGAAATTCTGCTCAGAGCCTCTTTATCAGGCTCCAGGTTCTTTTACGTAGTCATAAATGTATGACACAGCACCACTGACTTTACTTCCCTTCCTAAGGAAGCCATGCTAAGGATTTTTATGCCCCCAAAAAAAATCCATCACCCTCTGCCGGGTTTGAGCCCACCACCTCAGGAACCGGAGGCTAGCATGTTAATCCCTAGATCACAGGGATGACTGCAATCCTTAGAGAAATAATATAACTGGTAAATAAACTGGTGTTTAGAAACTTAAAAATGTTATATGTTTCCATCCACACCCTTCCCCCCATGAAAAACTTTAATGTTACAAAAAGTAAGGTTTGATGGCAAGTAATGACATTCAAGAAATAATATGCAAAAATGTAAAAGTTAAAACTTTCCAAATTTTCATCACATGGGACATTTTACAGACTGAATTTTGATGTTTTGAAAATTATTTACTTGGAAAGTTAGGTACACACAAAAAATTAAAATTAAGATTCAATAATTATGTTGAATAAATTGATTAAACACATTCCACTAAATTAGCAATTTCAGTACCATTAACTCACCTAGAAGGAAAGTAAGTAAATCTGTTTAAGTGGATGAATACGGAAGGCTGTTTCCGATCTCTGGAAATGAATTTCCAAATGTGCAGTGGTACTACTGTTTGCCAACCAAAGTCAATGCTGTGTGCATAAAACATATCATTCTTAGTCTTGCCTACCTTTTTAATACGTGTATATTTATTTCCATAATGCTAAACAAAATTCTTACAATTTTTCATACATTACTTTAAGTTGCTATTTTTTCTTTCTTTAGTCCATTATGCATTTTAATACCGTGGTTATTTATGCATGCTGGGTCATAACAAATTCATATTGCTTTATTTTTCTAAGCCATTTTTCTCTTACTCTCCCCATATATTCTCCTATTCTTTTTATATCCCTCTCCTTTTGTATTTTCATTATCCTAACTTTTAATACTTCTTTGTTATCATTCTCACATTCTTTAGGTAAAAACTGATCTTTCCACAACTTAGTTTCTTCACATTCAATTATATAATGCAAATCATCATCTGCCTCTCCACAAAGAGGACACCTATCCAAATTCGCTCCCTTCCTATCTCCCCTTAGACTATGTGCACTTAATCTAGATCAGGCCCACCCTTCTCTCACTAACCTATTACCTACATCCACATACTTCTCCCTTCCCCAGTCCACCTTTAATTGTCTAATAGTTCCAAACTTTTCTTTCCTTCCAGACTTTGAAATAATACTGGTTTCTCTGTATCTTCCACTCTGTTCCTCACTTCTTTCCAGAAACCTTTAACTAACCCCTCTCCTCCCATAAGTTACCAATTCCTATTTCCTGTAAAATTCTCCTTATTCCTTGAGCCCAGTTCATCCCATCACTGGATTTTTCTTGTACTATTAAACATTGCCTCAAGATATTATGCTCGTCCAATGATTTCAATCTATGCCAATATTTAAGTATCCTTTCTACTATCATGCCCTTGCTACCTACTCTTCCCAACTCCAACATTGCTGCTCCATTTGGTGATGAAATGGATAAACCTAACATACATTTACAGAACGATCTATGTACTTTATTAATCATCTCCCATCCTTTGTCACTTTCCCAAATCTCTGATCCATAGACCATTTTTGCTTCATCTACAGCTTTGTAAACCCTTTCCAACCATAGAGTTAGCAAGTGCCAGCTGTAATAATACCAAAACAAATCGAACCATTTTGGGAAGGCTACATTGTCATCCTTTTTTTATGAAAACTACAGCTATTCCACTATTGAGATGTGCAAAAAGCGAAATTTCATTGTTTCCAAGAAAGGGATAAGTTCTGTGCTCAATAAAAAGGGAAAAGGTCATATGAGGTTAATTCTCAAAGGAAAAAAACAGACAAACCCGCAACCTGCAACTACTGTCCATTCCAAACCAGAATGCCTTTCATTGAAAACAAACTCTTCGTATTATCCGCGCGAAAGTAGTTCGCAATCCCTGCCCATAATGGCTGCTTGTTCCCCTCCCACATGCTTGTTGAACACTATTTAATCTATAAAAATGCGCCCTGCGTGAGAATCATAGTTCAAAATGCAACCTGAGGTAACAATCGATTTTTATAAGTCTGCGGAAATGAACATTTTACTTACGTTAATCACAATCCTCAGGCAAAAGTGCAACACCCAAATCCAAATCCTCCGAAAATGACTCAGCTGCCGTATCAGAATCAGAACTACTCTGCAAAATAATGACAAGCTTATCCACAGCAATGTCGCACTTAAAACAAGTTCCCACATTTTATCCTCTTCTATGTTGTATTATGTCTGTTTATATTCCCTGCTCGCTTTCATTACACTTCTCACTGTAAAATCCGATATTAGTTTCGTAATATGCAATAATGCAAGTGTCGGGTATTTTTGTAATAGTGAGTTGAATATATGAAGTATTGTTTGTTTTTAGCCACTTTTTAACTGTTTCCCTCTTCTGTGTTTGAACAGTTTATTCACACTACATGCACCTTCCTCTGCCATGTGAGCTCAAATACCAACTGAGGTACTCAGATAGCACCTCTGGAAATTCATTGCTGCATTTCTTGTATATGTAAGAGAGTGGCAGTCATGCATTACGGTTGGTATTAACAAGTAAGATGCTCTCGGCGTTATCACAATAACGGACGAAAATAATATTTTGTAATCTCTTAACAGCTAGTATAGATCCATTACCTTTAACAATGAGTTCTTATGATAACCGCAATAAAATGTGCAGTTCTATACCTTTTCTGCTCTAATATTTCATAATACAATACATGTATTAATGAACTATTTACGTTGGCGTAAGAGAGTATTCTTGGGTTCGTGACAAGCCGAAGCACGTGCTTCTGTTTACATCAGAGGGAACTCTGGTTTGGAATGGACAGTAGCTGTACTCCAGTCATGGTGAAGAAAGTCAAAATACTTGTCTCAGGCAGTAACCCAGCCACATGAGCCGTTGCATGCAAGTTAGGAACATCATTAAAAACTGTTAACACCATAATCAACAGAGCAGAGTTCACATATTGTTGCCTCGTCACATTTGGGAGTGTTGCACAAACAGCAGGAAACTGTGTGACACACCTGGCAGGAGAAATTTGGAAGTTTGTTGTGGCAATGGATGGGCATATGTATAAGTGACTGCAACAAACCCTGTGTAATTTACTACCAGCCAAAGGCAAAGAAAAATGTTAAAAAAGGGTACTCTGAATGTAAGGAAACTTATGATTGTCGCCGGATACTGTTACAATGGCAAATTGACAATTCACCAAATTGCTATGCAGGTCAAAATCAACTCTCAGTACTATCAGCAGAAAGTTCTGACCCAAATTTACCATAATGATATCCCAGCTCTGTATGGGACAGACACAAATAAGGTTTGGGTGCATCAGGATAAAGCTTCTGGTCACACATCAGCTTCAAGCCTCATTTTCAAGAGACAATGGAGCAAGAGAAAGGAATACATGCTAATTCTTTCAGCAACATTCCAGTGAAGTCGTTTGATGCATCACCTATGAAAACAGCTTTGGAAAACAGGCTTCCACATTCCGTAAGTGGCTTATGGAAAACTTGTAAAGTGGAGTGGGAAAAGATGGACATTGTGCTCTGTAAAAGTCTTCTGCAATGGAAATTAAGGTGAAGAGCTATAGCTATAATGAAGGGACATCCAATTGAGCATGATAAGTGCTGGAGACATGGAAGTTCAATTCCAGAGATAGGAAACAACCTCTGTATTATAAGAGCATAGAGAACTGATTTGTGTAAATAAACATAAAAAGCATTAAACCTGTAACCACATGTACAAGTGATCACGACCAGACACCGTGTCTTCATACGTTCTTACACTGTAAGGCATTGTATGTATCAGTTTGCAGTAGGCCTGAAATAAGCCAAAAGCTTTTTACTGATATTACACCCAGTTTGTACCAGCTTTACTCTGCATGTAAACACAGCGCAAAGCTCCTCCAGGCTAAAAGGAAGCACTGAATGATCCTACAGCTGTTTCAACACTACTGTCATTGTAGTTTTTTACTTTCTCTACTACGTATAGTAAGTAGGGGAAGTATTGCATTCCACCCAAAAATTCGATACCGAGATTTCACCGGAAATACATGTTTTGAGACCTCCTGAATCCAAAAAAAGCATTTTTGGAAACATGTCCGTGTGTGTGTGTCTGTGTGTGTGTGTGTGTGTGTGTGTGTGTGTGTGAACAGCATAACTCAAAAAACTAACAGTTGGATAAACACCAAACTTGGTATTTACGTTCAGTATCTTCCAGGGATGCGACACGAAGATTTTCAAGAAAATACCCCCACCCCAGACTACCCTTTACATGGAACATTTTTCGAAAATTTTAATTTTCTCAAAAATGGCTCTAACGATTTTGATGAAAATATCATATGTTTAAGATAATGTCATGAGAAATGAAATGTATATCTCGAAATTTCTGGGAATGTCTCCAAAAGTATTCTTCATTATGAATGACTTTTGCATAACTGGTAAACCATAAGAGATAGACAAAATTTTACTACACAAAAAATGTAGATCGCGTTAAAATACACAACTTATATCATATACATTTTTTTTGTTGAGTGAACCGTTTTCGAGATATTGCTTGTTATTTCCTTAAATTTTCCAATACTTATACTTTTTCTCAAATGCATTATTCATTTTTTTATGTCCTGGACATGCAAAGAGAATGGAATGCGCCACATAGCAACCAGCGATAAAATATTTGACTATCGCTTAAAAGCTACCATATTTCCCTTGCATCTACAAGAAAATTACCAATAAGATTGACATCTCGATATCTCGATTAACATGAAGCATATGGAGAATAGGCGTTTGTAAAATTAGATTGTACAAGAGTAGAGAAAGTCATGTGAGTGTAACACATCAGATTTTGTTTAAATGTATTATATGCTGTTTTTCAATGTTAAAATATATTTTTCTGTTGTCTTTATGTAATGCCATTGTTGTTTAAAAAACTGTCAAGATTTTAACATTATATAGTAAAACCTGTATTAAGCAACCACCAATGGTTCAAATAAAATTTGCTCTTTTAGAGGGGTGGTTGCTTAACAGGGATGAAGATTTTTACTTTCTCTACTACATATAGTAAGTAGGGGAAGTATTGCATTCCACCCAAAAATTCGATACCGAGATTTCAACAGAAATACATGTTTTGAGACCTCCTGAATCCCAAAAAAAAAAGTATTTTTGGAAACATGTCTGTGTGTGTGTGTGTGTGTGTGTGTGTGTGTGCGTGTGTGTGTGTGTGTTTGTGTCTGTCTGTGAACAGCATAACTCGGAAACGAAGTCAGATAAACACCAAACTTGGTATATACGTTCAGTATCTTCCAGAGATGTGACACGAAGGTTTTCAAGAAAATCCCCCCAACCCAGATTACCCTTTACATGGAACATTTTTCGAAAATTTTTATTTTCTCAAAAATGGCTCTAACCATTTTGATTAAAATATCATATTTAAGATACTTTCATGACAAATAAAATGTATGTCTTAAATTTTCTGGGAATGCCTCCAAAAGTGTTCATTGTGAATGACATTTGCATAACTGGTAAACTGTAAGAGATAGACAATATTTTACTACACAAAAAATGTAGATCACGTTAAAATACACAATTTATGTCATATACTTTTTTTTTGTTGAGTGAACCATTTTCGAGATATTGCTTGTTATTCTCTTAAATTTTCCAATACTTATACTTTTTCTCAAGTGGGAATTCGTTAGTCATTTTTTTTTTTGTCCTGGTAATGCAAAGAGAATGGAATACTCCACATAGCAACCAGCTCTTAAAATATTTGACTATCGCTTAAAACCTTCAATTCCCCTTGCATCTACAAGAAAATTAGCAATAAGATTAACATCTTGATATCTCAATTAACATGAAGCATATGGAGAATAAGCCTTTGTAAAAATAATTTGTACAAGAGTAGAGAAAGTCATGCGAGTGTAACACATCAGATTATTATTATTATTATTATTATTATTATTTTTTTTTTACACATGTATTATATTAAACTAATTAGGCACGTAACAAAGGACCTGAAATGTACATCAAATGTTTGAGGAACTTCGAACCCTTGGTATGGAATGCAAGTTGTCAGATCCCTTAAAACAAAAGCATTCTTCCTCCTCACATTTCCTCAAGGATTACCCATGTTTCAATAAGTTAGCAACATTGACAGACATTGAGAAGTATGGTTTTAGGAAAAGAATGCTTTTGATTCTTAGAAAAATACATTCACAGAGAGAGAGAGAGTGAGAGAGGAAGGCAAATACAAAGATTCGCCTTTTTTCTCACACACAAGACCTTTCTTTTAACATAAGTCAACCCCTACCGCAGGAAACCCATGTTTAGCTATGTATGCGACAGATTCATACCAGGTACACGTCCCAACTTAATTCTGATGGACATGGGAGAGAAAACGACCACTTCACCTTTGTTTGGTAAAGAGAGATGAGTCACATGGTCAAACTATGCATCTGCTCAGGTGACAATAGATTCTAAGGTAATTTGTAGAAGTGGAAACAGTGAGAGAAAGAAAAGGGTCCTGTACATCCACGTGTATTTGGGATAGGCATGCTGAAGATCTGTATTATTGCCTTCAAAAACCACTTTAAAAATCCTGAAATTTTGAATTAAATAAAATGGTGGTCTTTGAAAAGGGGTGCAAAGAAAAATTAGCTTACCAAGGCTGGTCGCTGGTTGGCGAGACAGATAGTTCTAAATAGAGGCAAAAAATACATTTATTGTAAGCAGTTTTATTGGTTCCTATAAAACTTGGTCTTTAAGGAGAGGCGATCTCTTAATAGGAGTGGTCGTTAAGAGAGTTTTCACTGTGCTTAACTTTCATTATATGCTGTCTTCAATTGCTTTTCTATTTTAAAGCACTGTTGTAATGCTAATGCAATGTAATATCAATACATATTTTACATGGTTGCTCATGAACTACCTGTTTATGCAACCTAAAATGAATAAAAGAGCATGTGCATCTAGTCTTCTCTTACAGTTGCTGGACACACAACCACTTATATTGCAACAGAAATTAGTATATTGTCACGTCCAGTTTTTCAACTGTCACTGTTTTAATCTAGTTCAACTTCACTGGAACTTCACTTAGTTCACACTGTCACTTCACTGATCTGAACTAGTTCAATTTCCCTGTCACTTCACCTTCTTCATGATGTAGCCTCTTCTTCCAGGTTCACCCACCGAGGAGTTGAACAAAACACTTCTACAATCTCTCGCTCGCTCCACATCTGCACTTGATGCTGCAGCAGAAACGCACTCACCAACTCACCCACTAGCAATCAAAGGGGAGGAAACTTCCAGAAAATTCTGGTTATCTGCCGATAGCCTTCTGGTGTTTACACCTTTCGGGAATGCAACTTATCTTTGTTTACCTCTAACTGCCTGGCACTGACCTCCTGATGACCTTGGACCAAAGCCACTGCGTCACAATATTAACAACACAGTATTGTGAAACGTGTTCTTGCAAACCACAAGGCTTGTGGAGGTTGTTTATTGATTGGTGCTTAACTGCAGATTAACATCTCAACTGCAGTGCATTAACATTGACTGTTATTCACGACTAAAAAGTGTTTATCATGTAAATTTTGCATAACGACAGAATCTACAGGTACCTTAGGGCTCAAACATCATTAGAGTAAACTCTTCCTTATGCAATAGCGAGGAAAAACAATTGTGTTACATGTTTTTAATTTTCTTTTGGAAAGAAATTCAATTCTACCAACAAACAAATTGAGAAAATTCTATCTAAGTTTACAAGTTTAAGTGTCAGAGTGAAGGGAAAAGGAAATTAAAACAACTGGAAAGCTCTTCAGATAGTGAACCTGACATCACAAAATCAGACTCTGACAGGAAAGGAATTGCACCACTAGTGAGCACTCCATAATTCTAAGTTAAACACTATTTAATAATACTTTAAATTGCATGCTTTCAACACTTCATTTATATGAGTGCATGTTACAATTCAAACACAGCTATGTCATCTGTTTGTCCCATGTTCTCTGTGCGGTAGGAAATGTGCACTTTTTGGCACGAACATTATTAACCAATCAGGGTAAAGTACACAGAGTAACACCCTGGTATGTTTACATGTGGAGTAAGCTTTGAAGCAACAGGGTTTAAATCTTCCAACTTCAGGTGCTGACTTAGGATATGATCCACTTAATGTAAACTGGAGTGTGTTTTTCTAACTTTTTCTATTCCAGTCAACAAATTATCAGACTTTAGATTACTTTGAAAAACCTAAATGATGTGCTGATACTTCAAATTTTCTCTATGAGGATATTACTTTTAAAAATAATACATTACAAACAATTTTTATTTCACCTTTTAATTATAATCTCTCTTTGGATACGCCAAACAATCTTTGGTAACACCTTAAAACATAGCATACAGATTTCATATTTTGTTAATGATTTCTTATCAATGCCACATCTGATTTCAAGGATTTTCTCTGTGTATTAAATTTCACAGTTCTCTATTGCAATGCTGCTTTATGTCGATGTGCTATAGCTGTGTTTTTCTAAAACTTGTGACATATAGGAAGACCTCTTATCTAAGATTAGTTTTCTTCTTGCCTAGGACATGACACGCTGCTTAAGATTTCATTCACCATCAGTTTTAAGAGATTATTTTAAGCTGAAGAAAGAAATAAAGAAAATTAAATGAAACTGAGAAAGAAACCTGTTACTCCCCAAATAGAGGTCTTCACACATTCAGAAGCAAAGAGACTATTCAAATGCATTCAGCATACAGATTTTGACAGTTGAAGGTGTTAGGGAACAGACATTTACTGTCACTGGAAGGATGTGTATGGGAATGAGTGTTACACAACAATGCCTGCCTGCACCACTTCTTGTCCTGCGAGTACTATGCCTTCAGACAAAAGCCACAGGATGTACACCATCTGGCACATCTTTACTTCTGAATGTGAAGTGTGAGCCATGAAGAAATCACTCTGCTTCATTTAAGCAACCCAAGACTTTTGTTGCAGAACCATTAAATGAGATTATGATAAATATCATTGTGAACTTAACATTAAATAATCTTCTATATACAGTTTTGATGAAGACCGATTCAGCAGTCTTTAGCCTCAAAAAATAAATTATAAAGCAAAATTGTTGTAATTAGCCCTAACGTGATAACATGATTGAGATAAGCAGAACCGATAACTGTTAACAATAAGTACTACACAGTATCCTATTAACTTTATTTATGATTCATCCTGTACAATAAGAGTGGTTCTGTGCTTACAGAAAGATTAAGCAGGTAATTATAATACAGTGCTTCACTTGATAGGATCATTTTGTTCAACACCCATGCATGATATTTCTAATTCTTTATATATCAACTTGCCAGAGCCATTCACTCAATTCAAGGGGGGAGGGGGTCAATAACTTTAATAAAAATGTACAGCCACCAGAGCAATATGCTATTTGTACATCTAACGAAAAACTGAATATGATTGAAAATTTCACTATAATGTATATAATGTCTTAATAAACTCATATTTCTTATAATACACAAGCTAATAGATTGGACCATGAGCATATTTTTTTAAAAACAATTCTTTTTATACCAATTTTAATGGCAGAAATATGTTCCAAATAAGCCCTGATTTAACAGCATGCTAACTATTTAAGCCAGGTGTACTTGAACAATAAAGCTGCACTAGGTTCAATGGTAAGACGCTACATCCAAACTTAAACTTGCCTACAGTTTTGTTCTTTGTGTTTTCTACTTTTGTTATTTTGGAACATATTTCTGAACAGAAAAATATGCAACTTACCACCCAAGAGGAAATTTGATGGAGTCATGTGAAAATACCAATCCCCACGAGAAGATGCTACCATTAGTCTTATGGAGCTAGTATCGCAGCACTTTTAACACCTTGGTATGTTTCCAGGACTCCCAGGCAGACATACGTACAGCGTATTATCATTATCATTATTATTATATTAATATTATTACACTTACTTCACCTATAAACAATTGCCACCGATATAATGTATTGAGTTATTATGCACGGCAATCGATAGAAGGTTACAGTGGAAATGTGTCCATTTTTTCACAGTGGAGGTGTTAAATTTGTTCCGACCGCCAGGAATGTTTCCAGCCAACAAAAATGCCGAAGAACCGGCCTGGTCTGCCAAAGCCAGCCGGAACCTTCCCCTCCTAGCTAAGAATGGAACAAACCTGCAACAAAATAATCTACTTTAAATTCATACAAAAACAAATTACATTCTTATATTATCCAAGATTATAAATGCTATAACTTTGTAAATACAAATTACATTTTACAAATATAAAATGCAAATTGAAATAAATAATCTTGTAAATTTAATCATTAGCAAGTTTGCACTGAGTGTCTGATAGTGTGCACCTCCAAATGTTCAAGATTTGAAGTGAGCTCAAGCGGAAATCTCACAATGAAGAAAGTGTAGATACATCAGACAGAAAAACAATCTTAAGTCTCAATTTGAAACAGAAAACATGCAAACTATAAACCTAACTCAACCACATGCTGGTAAAAAAAATAAACTTTAAACTTTGAGAGAAAATAATGTGGTCAACACAAAGCAGTAATGAAAATAAGTGATAAGTCTTTGTGGCCTTGGAAAAGCAGGTTACAACTGTCTTAGACAAATTCAATCGAGAAGCGGAAAAAGCTAAACTGAATGAAATAAAAAAGTTATACATGGGGGGGGGGGACAAACAACAGAAGAGCAAGAAATTATTAGCAACATTATGGACTTTGTGGATCACCTCAACAAAAGCTGTCATTAGTAGGATACTCCGTTAAGAACAAAGAGAATAAATGAAGCCCTTGAATGCCATGTTTAACCCGACTGGTATTCCCTTTTAGAATACACACACACATTAGTTCTTATGTTTCATGTACCTCAAAAGGTGGGCGAGAACCAGATTATTTGAAGCCCACAGAGAGGTAAATATCTTAGCACAGGGTACACCACAGGCAGCATAGTTATCATAAGTTGACAGCAAACCCCATCTTCTCCATTATTTTTTGTTTCCAAAGCAGTTACACCATACTCAACACATTTTATGTTAATGGTGAAAATAAATAACATTAAACACTCATATTGCTCCATTTGCCTAACTGTTCGCAGCACATGTTTTGTATCTGGAGTACAGTAAGTGCTTGTCGCATTGTACATCATGCTACAGAGGCTGTAAATGAGGTTATGTTTCTGCAAATGGCCTGAAGATATTTATGATGTGAAAAAATATTATAATTTGGCAAGGATGCCAAACGTCATAGGTTGTGTCAGTGACACTGATATACACTGATGCCATTAATAAGCATAAAGCGGCTTTTGTGGTTTGTCACAGCAACCACCCCAAGAACTGCATGGTTTTATGTGGAGCTGATCTAAAATCTCTTCATCCATGTCTTCTTGTTAACATTTTTTAACAAATGCAGCTAAATTACAAATACCAACATTTTCTTTATGAAATAGAAATTTGTGCAACTTGTGAACTCACATCTTGTGATTTGTAACTCTTAAGCTTTATGAAATTGGTCCCAGGTAGGATTTTACTACGTGTGACATAAAGAAGCAGTACTACCAGGTCTTAGGATTCTTAAGAAATGGAATTCCTATTTATTTTACAAGAAATTTTTGTACACTTACATCACTGAACATTTTACACACTTTCAATTTCATGTCATTATAAAATTATAATGCTTTGCTGGACAACAATATGTGTTTCAATTTTCGGAAGTTGGCAAATATGCTTATTTCATATTATGCTCTTGGAAAACGTTATTGAAATTATTGTAAATGTGTGCATGGAATATGAATTTACTATAGTTCGCTGTCAGCTGCTACATTATTGTGTGTTGCAATATCCTTTGTCATTTACTTATTTTATTTTCTAAATAACTTGTAAACTAAGTGATGCAATGGGAGTATTTGCTGTGAAATACGGCATGCTGGTTATGGTTTCACGTAATACTCTATTTTAGAACCATCAAAGTTTCGCTCTGTACAATTCTTCCACTGGTGTTTGAAGGACTATTTTCAGCTGCTGGTTGACTAAACGAGGATTCCCCAATCTGCTTCTTCCTGGGTAACTGTTGCATCATCTGGTGTGGGATTGATGAATTTAGAGATTAAACTTTCGTCTGCTGGTATTTCATGATGTTCAAAACCTTTGATATATGTTCTTTCCTTAAGTCCAGTTCTAAGTGGCTATGTACAGATTTTAGCAGCTTCACTTTTTGTGGTATATTGTGATTTTCTTCTCAGAATTGATTGGCTACACATCACTTTGTATCTGATATTTCTGAAATCCTATATTTGTTTCTCTTCGTTTTTCCAATATATGTTTTGTTGCAATGTAAACAGTCTATTTTATAGCTTTGAAATTCCAGCAAACAATAGTTTAATTTGTAAATTCACCAACCCTACACCAGATGACGCTATATTTACACAGGGAGAAAGAAGACCAGGGAATCAACAGTTACTTGACCAGCAATAGGTCCTTAAAACATGTCCTGTCAATAATTTGGTAAGTGGAGCAATACGAGTGTTTAACATAGATTTATTTTCCATCATTAATTATTTACTTCCCTGTGTGAAAGTTACAATGATTTTAATTCACATCTAGTCTTAGGACTGCTGTAGCTTTATCCGAGTTTCTGTGGAATTGAATGACTTTCTATGGAAGAACTTGACACCTAGAACATGACTTTTATCCACCTTTGGTTTGCTAGGCCTCTTCATTTTAGGATTTTCTTTGAAGCCCTTATGTCTGGTAATTAATGTTTACCATATTTAAATTCTTCAATAAACGTTCCTCCATTGTGTACACGTTAATCACATTCAGTTATATCAACTGCAGAAAATATGAACTGGACGATAATATGTACAAGCTGTCATTCTGAAGAACGTCTTGTTAGCAAAGTGATAATTTAGAAGCAGCTGCAGCACACACACACACATTCATTGGTCTCTTTAAACGAATCCTAGATGTTTAAATTGCCAAAGAAAAAAAGAAACAAACAAACAAAAGAATGTATACAGGGGAAAAAAAACAAGATTCACAGATTTAGAAAAAAAAAACTTTCATTTTTTGTAGTTGCAGAATGGATTTTACTCGAGATGCATCACTGCATGGCTTATTTTATTTAAGTTATACCAAAGTGAAAAATATTACACTTTCAAATGAAATTGCCATTGGTGCTAAATTATGACATAATTTGTTTCTTATTAACATGAGCTGCATATTAAGAAAGTCAAAAGTAACCTGCAAGAAATTTGTGTTGGTAAGCTTGAAAATACTTCTGAAATAAATGAACCCGGAAATGGAATGGAAATTACGTCAACAGTAATTTTGTGTAGAATTTAATACTGCTGTACAAAACCTCCCACAGCTTATTTTATTTTGTACAGGAATTAGAGAAAACAAAACATGCTGTTAAATGAGTTAAATATTTAGATGTATTGCATATGTATTGTTGTGAACAAGTAAAGATAAGGATATGGTAGGAGGGGCGCACACTGCTATATGGCAGTGGTAAAATATTGACACGACAACCTAAAGCACAGTGATGGAGTGGCACCCTGAACCTATTGATAGAATTAATAAGGAATCATGTGCCTCTGAGTATATGAGTCATTCCATGTCAAGTCGCACAAATTTTCACAAAATCTGACCATTATGTCTCTGATTCACTTCAAATTTTGCCCATGGATTACAAAAACAAAGTGAATTATGTTTTAAATTATTATTTTTGTTTTAAAATCACAATATTTTAAAACATATTGTGCAATCAAACTTGTGAAAAGCAGCACACCTCACCACCTTTAAATTAGAATATAATGCAGGCAATACGTGATAAAATTATGTTATAAGTGCAATGCAAAGCTAAATATTTAATCTTTTATTTAATATTTATTATAATTGATATAATGAACTATTTACATAAATATTTAAAACCCTAACACTTAAAAACTATATATCCCTATTAACCCACAAGTTTAAATTTCTATAAAAATTATAAATAAACTCCTTGTTTTTTGTATGTATTTACATAAAACAAAGATGGGATCTTGTATAGTTAATTTTAAATAAAATAACTTAGAAAGCGGTATGTAGAGGGATTGCAGCATGACATGGCTGGAGAGTAGCAGCAGCAGCAGTCTGTCATTGGATGTCTTGTCAACTGTTCACAGCACTTTAGTTGCACTAATTTGTTCACATGTAGCTTCAACTTGGCATTCAGTTGAGAAGCTTCTAGCTTTCTATCTCATCTTATGGGAGAAAACTTAACCACAATTTAAACATGCACTTTTTCTCCTTCAGGCTCAAGTGAATACCATTTGGTTATTATTCATTATTGCACCATAGAGCTAAATGAATTTAGCTATAAGGTACCAGGAATCCCTTTTGCATTGTTGTATCTTGACTTAAAATGGTCACTATGTCCCAAACCACTTCTGGATTATCACTGTTATCAGTGGGTGGTACTTCAGTTTTAATTTTTTTGACATGCAACACACAGTTTTAGGTCTGATGACAAAATTAAGTTCTCCATTTTTAATTATGTAAGCATATTGCAGCTAACTAAGCTTAATGAAATCTCCTTTGCATTATGTTTGGAAACATTAAATGGACTGAAGCAATAGTAACAGCTACATTTCTTCAGCTCGCTGATTATGCACTTTCAGAAATTGCAGAGCTAAGAATGAACTTCTAATGTAAAAAGCTGAACACAAAGAACTTTTAAAATGAAACAGCGGAGAGAGGCTTTATAGAATATCAGATTCCAGTTGCTAAGTTACACGAAACACCAGAAGTGATAGCTTATCAAGTTCGTACTCCATGACGCATCGGCCAACCGGTGTGCTGCTGCAGTGTAAAGATCTCAGTCAGCAGTCTCTATTCTAAATCCCTACACATTGACACAAACTGTTTAAATGTGTACTTATAAGGAAGATCCCATGTTACAAAATATATCACAGATTCCTCCTGTATTTTTTAAAGATTTTAATATTAGGGGGTTACATATGGTATTGCGGTTTAAAATATTCATACTTAAAAAATGACTATCTATTCCAAAAAAATAGTGTTTTATATAAGGAAAACCATAATGTTTTTATCTACAAAACGACATATTGTTCTTATCCCTGACCATTCTGTATTCCAAGAATAAATTACTTTTATGTAATGTTGTGAATATAAGAAAAACGTTTAGTACACCGTAAAATAATTTGATTTTCGGAAAAATATAAAATACGTGTCAATTTATTTTATGTGAGAACACGTAAACTAAAGTTCAGAGAAATTTGTGTATTGTATGTGTTCGGTTTGATGTAGAATGACTCATATGCACAAATAAGTGAACAACTTGGTGAAAGTTCAGCAGCACCCTTCCACTTGCAATATTTGAACACACACACAGATGCATGCATCGAGGTCCAACATAGCATGTGAGATACTGTCACTCTTACACATTAAACATATTCCAGCACTGTTACAACTTTCATTTTTTACAATAAAAATGAAGACTTCTCTGTCAGCTCAGCCTGGCTTCAATCAGTCACCTAGAATCATCTCCTGGTAGTACTGCACAACCACTCAGCAATCCTAATCCTTCTCCCACACCAAGGATACAACAGCCTTTATAGAGGGAACACACATCTTCAATCCTAATCCTTCTCCCACACCAAGGATACAACCATCTTTATAGAGGGAACACACATCCTCAATCCTAATCCTTCTCCCACAGCAAGGATACAACCATCTTTATAGAGGGAACACACATCCTCAATCCTAATCCCTCTCCCACACCAAGGGAACAACAGCCTTTATAGAGGGAACACACATCCTAAATCCTAATCCTTCTTCCACACCAAGGATACAACCACCTTTATAGAGGGAACACATATCCTCAATCCTAATCCTCCCACACCAAGGATACAACAGCCTTTATAGAAGGAACACACATCATTCCTAATCCTCCCACACCAAGGATACATGCACCTTTATAGAAGGAACACACATCCTCAATCCTAATCCTTCTCCCACACCAAGGACACAACCCCCTTTATAGAGGGAACACACATGCTCAATCCTAATCCTTCTCCCACACCAAGGATACAACCACCTTTATAGAGGGAACACACATCCTCAATCCTCATCCTTCTCCCACACCAAGGATACAACCACCTTTATAGAGGGAACACACATCCTCAATCCTAATCCTTCTCCCACACCAAGGATACAACCACCTTTATAGGGGGAACACACATCCTCAATCCTCATCCTTCTCCCACACCAAGGATACAACCACCTTTATAGAGGGAACACATCCTCAATCCTAATCCTCCTCCCACACCAAGGATACAACCACCTTTATAGAGGGAATACACATCCTCAATCCTAATCCTCCTCCCACACCAAGGATACAACCACCTTTATAGGGGGAATACACATCCTCAATCCTAATCCTTCTCCCACACCAAGGATACAACCACCTTTATAGAGGGAATACACATCCTCAATCCTAATCCTCCTCCCACACCAAGGATACAACCACCTTTATAGGGGGAATACACATCCTCAATCCTAATCCTTCTCCCACACCAAGGACACAACCACCTTTATAGAGGGAACACATCCTCAATCCTAATCCTTCTCCCACACCAAGGATACAACCACCTTTATAGAGGGAACACATTCTCAATCCTAATCCTTCTCCTACACCAAGGATACAACCACCTTTATAGAGGGAACACATCCTCAATCCTAATCCTTCTCCCACACCAAGGATACAATAGCCTCTATATAGGGAACACACATCCTCAATCCTAATCCTTCTCCCACACCAAGGATACAACCACCTTTATAGAGGGAACACACATGCTCAATCCTAATCCTTCTCCCACACCAAGGACACAACCACCTTTATAGAGGGAATACACATCCTCAATCCTAATCCTCCTCCCACACCAAGGATACAACCACCTTTATAGAAGGAAAACACATCCTCAATCTTCATCCTTCTCCCATACCAAGGATACAACCACCTTTATAGAGGGAACACACAACCTCAATCCTAATCATCCCATACCAAGGATACAACCACCTTTATAGAGGGAACACACATCCTCAATCCTCATCTTTCTCCCACACCAAGGATACAACCACCTTTATAGAGGGAACACATATCCTCAATCCTAATCCTCCCACACCAAGGATACAACAGCCTTTATAGAGGGAACATACATCCTCAGTCCTAATCCTTCTCCCACACCAAGGTTACAACCACCATTATAGAGGGAACACATATCCTCAATCCTAATCCTTCTCCCACACCAAGGATACAACCACCTTTATAGAGGGAACACACATCCTCAATCCTCATCCTTCTCCCACACCAAGGATACAACCACCTTTATAGAGGGAACACACATCCTCAATCCTAATCCTCCCACACCAAGGATATATATTTTCTGCAGACTTTGAGAAGGCTTTTGATACTATAAACAGAGGCTTTGGTATATAAATTGAGGAACAAAGGAGTCAGCACTGCATTCATCGAGGGGATACAAAAATTGTATGAAGGAATTAAATTTTGTGTAAAATGTGGAAAATATAGTACTACTAATCATATACAGCAAAATTTAGGTCTGAGGCAAGGTTGTAAACTCAGTCCAATATTATTTAACTTATTTATAGATGATATTTTAGATAGAATAATGAAAAGTAATAACACTGTCCAGTTATAGGGAAAAAGGAAATACCAGGGTTATTATTTGCAGATGATCTAGTAGCCGGGGCAGTAACAGTAATAGGGTTGCAACATGCTATCAATGAAATTGCAAAATTTTGTATGGAATGGGGGCTAAAGGTGAATACAAAAAAGTCCAAGATAATAGTGTTCAAGAAAGTATCAAAATTAAAAAGAGAGGAAAGATGGTATATAAATGGAGTGCAAATAGAGGTAAAAGAATTTGATTACTTGGGGATTAGATTCTCAAGCAACGGGAAATGGGAAGCACAATCTAAATATGCACAACTGAAAGGAAAGCTAGCCATGAAAGCTGTTAGAGTTTGCTTGTGCAAAACACCCACGCTAACAATGAACTGTTTGGAAAGGCTATATGAAGCTGTAGTGGAATAAAAAATGTTATATGGAATAGAAATATGGGGGGTGGCAAAGGGATGGATTAAGATTGATATAATCCATAGAATGTTTTGTAGAGAAGTTCTGGGTTTACCCAAGAGTTCACCACAGGGCGTGGCACTGGCAGAGCTAGGAAGGGTAGGGAGAAAAGGTATAATAGTGTAAAGAATTTTGAAGTATTGGTATAGATGTTTAAATTTAGAAGATAGTAATATATTAAAAGAATGTATACAGTTTCAAAAAGCTGTCTTAGGAGAAGAGTGTTGGTTAGGGGAGATGGGAAATGTCCTAAAAGAAATTGGCATGAGGAATATTTTTCTATTAGATAAATATAACAGTGGGTTTTGGAAAGAAGTGAGATTGAGGGTGGAAGATATCGAGAAACAAGAGATATGGGCTAGTTTTGAGGATAAAAGATCATTGATCTTGTATAAATCAGTTAAAAGAAATTGGGAAAGTATGTAGATATATGCAATCAATTTGGTAGAACAGGTCTTGCGTGGATGCGCACAGGAGTAATATTTTTAAAAAGGAATGGATATAATTGTTCAGGGAGATGTATGTGTGATGAATCGGGTAGTACTTTTCATTGGCTAATAGAATGTGATAAGGTTAAAAGGTGGAGAGAGGTGATATGGAATAAAAAATGGGACAAACTACACAAAGAAGCAGTAGCATTAAGAATGTTGGGAAGCACAAAAGTAGAAATAATTAAAATGATGGGGACATTTTTAGGCAACACAAGGGATAAGTGGATAAGGAGCTTAAGAAAGGTACAGCAGAACGGGCATAGTTTGGAAAGTGGAGAGATGGTATAGTAGTTTTATCCCATATATACAGCCTAGGGGCTATATATAGGGGAGCTAGAAAACTGGTGCACTAGACATAAGTTTCAGATGTAAGCTTTATTTGTATTATTGTAATAATGATGAAATAAATATTACATTACACCAAGGATACAACAGCCTTTATAGAGGGAACACACATCCTCAATCCTAATCCTTCTCACACCCCAAGGATACAACCACCTTTATAGGGGGAACACACAACCTCAATCCTAAGCCTTCTCCCACACCAGGGGTGCAACCACCTTTATAGAGGGAACACACATCCTCAGTCATATTTAAATTGTAATCATTAATAAGAAAAGGCACAAAGGAGAGATATACTTATGACAGAATTCCTCAGTTAATAAGGATTATTAATATGAGAAAAAGTGGGAAAGGGAGAAAAGGAGAGAGGAATGGGAGCATGGAGAAAAGAGTGAAAGGAAGTGGTAGAGGTACAGAAAGGGGGGAGGTAGTTGGAATGGGAGCAAATAATAGGGGAAACAGTAAGAGGGAGACAGGGAGAAAAGGAGAGAGGAATGGGAGCGTGGAGAAAAAAGTGAGAGGAAGTGGTAGAGGTAGAGAAAGAGGGGAGGGAGTTGGAATGGGAGCAAGTAAGAGAGGAAACAGTAAGAGGGAGACAGAGTGCGGGGAATGAGAGAAGTAGCAAGTAGTGGGGAATGTGAAAGAGGGAGTAAGGAGGAGAGGGAGAGCCGGAGAGAGTGGGAAGTGGGAGGGAGAGAGGGAAGGAGGAGAGGCAAATGGGAGACAGTGAGAGGGAAAGAGGCAGTGGAGAAAGGGAAATGGGAGGGCAAGAGAGAGGAAATTGGGGAATGGAAGAGGGAGGGAATGCAGTGGGAGAGAAAGATAGGTAGGAAAGACTTGGGTGTTTTGGTAGAAGTTGCAGGCCACATGGAATATGTTAAAGGCTGGTTCACAATAACCAAGTAACCAGAATGAGAATGACAAAGTTAAAATACATGTATTATGCAAGTGTTTACAATTAAAGGGAGCTTTATTAGTCGCCGGAACAGGAAAGAATACTTGGTCAAGTTTTGACTTTCAGATTCTCGTTTCTGGGCATGGCATATTAGATCCATATTGTGCATATTATACTCTTCACTGTAGAAATAATTCAAGGTGGCCATGCTAGAGCTCTCTGTAGTTGCAAACTGGGAAAATGAAACTAAAGAAATTCTAACAATTGTGGTCCAGATTTTTTCAGATTTATTGAGCATTGCTTCTTCTAACGATAACTACAAGTATGTTTATATGAACTGGTTATTCTCTAAAAACAATAGCAAAAAGTGGTAGAAATTAACAATAACAACAAATAACTTCAATGTGAAATATCAATAAAGGAATGATGCTTGGTATGACTGGAGGAATATCTTCATTTAAAGAATGTTTATCAAATTTCCACATTGGCTAACCTGCATTAGAAGCACTGATCAGTCACAAACAAATGACATCCCAATGCACAAAATCTACTACTCTCTTTGCTATTGATATCCATTCCCATTCTTGTTCCCACAGTATTGTCAACCAAAATGTTGCATGCTATTTTCTTTCCTGTTCTCAGGTAATAAACAAGTGGTAAAGGTGGAGGAGCCAATGAAAACATGGACAAGTGTAACTTGGGTTGTGTTTGTGTGGGAATGAGATGCAGCATGTTACTTTATAAAACTCAATCCAATGAATGTTTTTACAAGCATATTTATATCAAGTGCAGTGTTTACTTCCTTCAAAGGGATTACAACTCTGTTTTAAGAAAGGCAGAATATTTGTTCCCCAATCAGGTAATCTAAAGCTTAAGAGCAAGTGTGAGTAGCACAAACTACATTTTAGTTAAGAGCAGCAAGGCATCGGCTAAGGGTATAATGGGAATTTCTTTAACTGAAGATAAAGAATAGACAATATTCATTATAAACTTAAATCTGGGAATTAAACATTTTTATATCACACAACACACAGAACTGAAGAGGAATGTGAACAGCAAATGGTACTTCGCTTATTACACTGTATTTTTATCAAAATATGCACACTGTAAATTAATTTTCTCTCTTCTCAAATGTTTGGACCAGGTTGTACATTATAGCCTAATGCACACAGCAATTCAGATTTTCAGAAAGTATTTTGCTACTTTGCTTGCTGTTTCATTAGCTTTGTTCCAACAACAGTAAAGATGTCAGACTGATCGAGCATTCCAGAGATCGCCAGAACCAATACACAGAAAATATAATCTAATATTTCTCACCGGTGATCAATGCCAAACCAGCATCTGCACATTAGGATCATGAACCATCAAATTTTTATGTTGGAAGGAACCTAGTAGACTTGTCATAACATACAGTTTGTCCATCATTATAAAAAGTATTTAGCTTTTGACTTGTCCAAAGTGTTTGGCTAACAAGTTTACATCACGGTAGCTGTTAAATATGGGAACTACAAATACACATACTCCGACATGATGGTCATGTCTCTTGTATGGTATGTCATTCTTACTATATTAATTTTCAAATATTTTTAATGTATTAAAGCCCAGAAACATTTAGCTTTACATGCCTTTAGGCCCCACAACTTGTTGATATGGTACTGCTATGATTCTGAGACGGATTGGGTCAGAACAATGCAAACACTGAGTTCTTAAATCTGCATGTTCAGAAAAGCAGATGACCACTGAATATATTAGCATTGCTGTGGTTACCAACTGTAACCATTCACGTGTCTATTTGAAACTCTGACAAAGTACAATACATGATTCTTTCAAACTAAAACGAATACAAATTCACATTGTTTGTGTAAAAACCACATAAACTTGTGCAAAAAAAAAAAAAAAAAAAAAAAAAAAAAAAAAATCCCTAGTTATGACCTACTTTTATCAAATTGCTCTGTTCAGATATGTTTAAAAGGCTCAATAAACTGAACTTAAATCTCTTTTTTGACTTTGCCATCTGGATGTGGGCAAGTATTGGCATTTCAGTGAACTAGTACAATAACTCTGAATTGTACACATTTAGGTTCATGTTAATTAACTTTGCAATTAAAAAGTAATGGAATATTAAAATTATTCTTATACTAAAAAATTTTTAAACAGTAAATATGCATTGACAGTACAAAGGAATCAATTTGAATTGGGAAATTAACATAAGAAAAGCCACTGCATTTTCAGAAGTCTGAATGAAAGTTAAGCACCACAGAAATAGTTCTGCCCAAATGATGTAGTAAATGTCAAATATTACTGTTGTGTGGTACACAACACTTGCAAGGCTTCTGTTATGCAACACAAGACAGGTTTCAACTGTGCTCATGGCAAAGAATCACCTTCAAATGCCCAGAGCTCAATAACTGAAAAACATGTTTGGGTACATTTAAGCTAGACTGTTAGGAACTTTGGCCCTGCATTTTAGCTATTTAATTTTCCTAATGACCACCAAAATGAAAAATGAAGAAAACTCAAATTGGTAAGAGAAACTCTGATAAATTTTCAAAAAGCTGTAAAACATATAAATTTACAAATGAAGTAAAAATCTGAACATAATTTTGCATAATTTTTACAACTGGTAAATGTTAAACGATAGACAAAAACTTGCTAGTAAAAAAATATTTATTTCAAATAACTATTGTGATATTAGTCATTTCCGACATATTCTTTATTAATGGTTCCATTTGCTCAATACTCAGCCATTCTTATAAAGTTCTGTTAATTAAAAAGGCTGTTACTCATTAGAAAATTTTTAGAAGGCGTTTTACATTTTACAGCTCTATATTTTTTATTTTCTGATCAATGGCTCAAACATTTTGATTGAAGTATGTAATGATTAAAATATTTACATGGCAAATAAAAGTTATATTTTGAATTTCCTGCAAATAACCTATGAAGTCATCATTCGGAAAAATATTTTTAAGAGAGAGAATTGAAATGCTCTTTAACTGCTGTGGTCCTTAGCGTCCCATTCTATATTTGTGTGAAAGACGTAATTTTGCTCAGAGGCCTCTTTATCAGGCTTGAGGTTCTTTTACGTGCTGTAACTCTATGACACAGGACCACCGGCTTTACTTCCCTTCCAAAGGAAGTCATGCTAATGATATTTATGCCTGAAAAAAATCAATTGTTCTTTGCCAGGTTTGAACCCGCAACCTTAGGAACTAGAGGCTAGCATGGTAACCACTACACCATGAAGGAAAACATAAGAGATAGACAAAAGCATACTAAGGTCTCCTCAAAACATGCAATTTATTTCAAATAACTTTTATGTGGCATCAGCCATTTCCAAGCTATACATTTCTTTGGTTTGTATTTATCAATACTTTGTTAGTGCAGCTATGAAATTAACCTGTAGGTTAACATAACACCTGAAGATACTGACAAGGCTGATCACAGAAGAGCAGTTTGGTTTTACAAAGGGGAGAAACAATCCAAGCCATCAGAAACCTTTTAGATGACACAAGTCACCCCTCTACAGCGCCATGTGGTATTGACAGACTGAAAAGGAGCATCACCTCCTCAAAACTTGAGTGTTATAGCTGTGATAAATAAAGATCTCGTGTGTCTTGTTCACAATACCTTGAGAAGTAACAGCATACAAATTTCAGACAACATAACCAACGTTACGCAGATAAACGGAGTACTAGAGAGAGACTCTCTCAGCCCTCTTACCACCACTACCACTTACAACGCTGTACAATCAACAAGAGAAGAATCACAAGAGGTCAGATTTTATACCTATGCTGACGACATGGTACTGGGATCTAATGACACAAGAGTGCTCCAAAAGGCAATCTTCACGCTCACAAAAACGAGGGGAAAACAGAGCACATATTTACATAAAGGGAAAGACACCCCAGCAAGAGCCTCTAAAAACCATAAACCATGTTAAAGATCTTGGCTTGACCGTACAGACCACCAAAAGCTCATTCAGGATATACATTAAACAGAGCAACAGCAGCTACAAAAACCACACATGATATCCCTCAAAACTGTGACGACTATCTTCAATACCAAAATAGTCCCCAGATACTTACATATAGACTAGACCTAACCTGGAATAAAATCTGCACCTCTAGAGAATGTCAAGGCCCGCTTCTTGAAAGCTACACTCTCTTTCTACTGGTGTATATCAGAGTGTCAGCAACACAACCTATGGCGTTTGGCATCCTTGCCAAATTGTAAAATTTTGTCACATCATAAATATCTTCAGTCCACTTGTGGAAACAACCTCATTTACAGTCTCTGTAGCATGATGTACAATGCGACAAGCACTTGCTGTACAGTACTGTACTCCAGACACAAACCAATAAAAGACAACACACAACTGATGCTTGGGAATATTCTGCCGAGTTGGATTTTGCAGAAACTGTGCAATGTCATGCAGAAGGACTTGCATTTTTCTACACTCATTCTTAATCTTTGATTCTCAAAGTGTACCAAAGTCCACGTTTATATGCTCTTTGAGGTTTCTTCGTCTTCTCTAATTAATTGCTTCACCTGATGAATCATGTATAATTACAGCAATCAATTGTAAGACAATGTTATCACACAAGAGAGTTTTATGTTTTATAATCTAACCTTCTTTAAGTCAGGGTATATTTGTAACAATTATACAATACTAATAAGTATGCTTGTGAAACTTTATCCTTTTATAAGCACTTGCGCTTATGGAGTAAGCTTTATGAAATGAAACTGCAAATTCCTTTGTAGAAAGCACTTCTGATTTGTAAAAATTTGCTTGTGATTTGTTACTTGTGATTCATCGACTATGAAATACAAAATCAAAAGAAATTTACAAGCTTGTAATTTTTAGCATGTGATTTGTAACTTGTAAGTTTATGAAATAGGCCTCTGGTGGCACAATTAGCAAGTATTAAAGCAAACATCACCACTTCCTAGGCTATATAGATTTCTAGTTCATATTTTATGCTTTATTACATCAATTATAGAACAAAACTGCCACAAAAATGGGAGACTTATATCCCACCATCATAAAACGAGAGTAAGACAAAAAATTTACATGAAGGAGTTGACTTTACAATTCATTTATTTAAAGGTGAGTCAGAATTGTTACACTAACATCACTTAAGTTTACAATTCATGTTGTCCATTTCTGAATGTTTACACCCATTTACTAATGGTTACAGACGTCACTAGTGGTGCTAGGCATGTGTTGCAGCCCAGTGAAGGGGGACCATGATCATGATCAAGGATATACACACAGATAAGCTCTGGTCTACCATAACACTATACACCATTCAGTTTGTAATCTTAAGTTGCAACAAAATGCAATAAAATTTAATGCTTTTTCATGTCTGTGGTGAAAATCTCTTAACACTTTGAATCTGCACACAAAGCTGTAAAAATGCCTCCTTTGCCATTAAGTCGTAAAAAGGCCTCTGCTCCCATACTATAAAAGTTAGCATGTATGTTAGCATTTTGCTCAATCATCTAAGACTCCATGTCGACTACAAAGATTGCCCACAGATAAACATACATTGGAAAAACCGAAAAGGAACCTTAAAACTCAAACTGAAAGAACTCCTAGGAAGACAAATCTACAGTAGTCATAATTATTGGTCGACAAGCACAATATATAACAGAAATAAAGTATGCCTTCCTCTCTCAGCATTGGTGGATATATTGCTGATGAGGACAAACGTCCTTGAAACATGTCCAAGGTTTAAATCTAAGTTGGACTTAAGGTCTAAATTCAACTCTGTAACACACTACTTTAGTATTGTTAAGTGAACATAACTGAAGGGTTGCAGCTGCTATGTTGCTGTTTCACTTTACTTCCTTCATAAAGAAAAACTTTTTGCACCATACTGCACTAATAACAACCAATGCAATAGAAATACTGAATAGATACTGTCACTTATGTGACAATTTCTTTAACTCATATCAGACGGCAGTTCACATTCTTCCTTTAGTTAACATATTGCAGAATTAACTCACTGATGCCTTACTTATACCTCTAATTGCCTAAGTTGGGTTTTAACAGAAGTGCTGCAGTTGGAAAAACAAATGAGCACAGTACGCCTGTTGCTATAGTAGCAGGTGCTTTGTAGCCAAAGTTATTGATGTCACAATACCATGTGGTCACTCATTGCTTGTATTCACTCTGCGTTATGTTCTTGGCATCAGCTTGCAGTTACTGTCTCTTGTTTTTGTAATTATTTTTTATCTGCATTATTTGTTACTTGTTATTAGTAAATTGTTATTATATAGTCTCTTGCTCTTCGTATTACCTGTGCGGCTGTGAAAATGATTTCCCGATGAGGTCTACTGAGGCCACATCCTACACATTAATCTCACTGACTGATTCAAGCCATCTGCTTTGATTGGCAAGTTGAGGATATTTCTTAATTATGCATGTTAAAAGTTCATTGCACAGCTCTGTCTTGTAATGGTAATTGCACTCTTCATGGATACATCATTCAACCCCGCATGTGCATAATTGCACAACTATTGTGAGACCATGCGCCATTTTCTGCTATGAGATATGGTGACAACATTCTATGAAACACAAAGTGTCGGGGATTAAAAAACTGATTTATGTATTTTTACTTACTAGTCAGTAAAAAGTGTTGTCAATAGATTGATTCCTTTATCAGAGCTGCAAGTAATATGCTTGCTGGATTCAAACTGTTTTACAGTCAGTGAATAACGCCTAGCTCTCCATTTCCATAAACACATGAAGTAGTATGATGGCATGTAGCAGAAGTGTACTTCCAAATGATTATTTTCTGTATATTTCTCTTATCTATTAATTTGTTTACCTTATTATTTAATTTGTGGTTAAAATGAAAAATTAAAGCTGAAGCATAATTGATTAAAACTTAATCATATGTGCTGTCTGTGTGGGATGTTTCATAATTATCACATCCTGATGCATGCACATGTCAGGTGAACTTGGCAATGTAGCGCTGTAGTTCCGTGCTTGGCTGCTAACCTGTAGGTCCAACTTAAGAAAATAGAGGTATAGGTACTCTCATGACTACCTCGGAAATCCCTGTACAGCCGCACAAGCACGTTTAAAGTTGAAAATGCATATAAAATCAATATCATTTCCCTAATTTGTAAGAATGACATTAGAAGCATAGACTCGCTAATTTTGATGGCCTAATATAATTGTTTGGCATGGTGGATTTCAAAACAGTTCTCCAAATAAAGGACAGCAACACTTTTTGCATTGTCAAGCACTTCTGCCTCTTTTCCCCCTAATTTAGCATAATACACAACCTTTTATTATATATTTTTCCTGCCTGTGGGCAGAATGTGCAAGTTTTAGCTGCAGTCATATGACTCGGATGGGTTAAGACCATGAATTGGCATCAAAATCTATATTAGATTCCATTAATCAAGCGTTAAGTATTCTGCCAAGGTATCTCTGTAAGTTGATGTTGGTGGCAAAGTTCTTTTAATTCTTCTCAGCAACTACTCAACAGCAGACACTTTGATAACAAAAAATGAAAAGGGGAAAAGAAATACCAGAAAATATTATATAGAAAATTTAAGTCGGAATTAAAACACTAAATCTAACCCAACAAAAAACCAAAATGATTTTCAAGAAGTTCACTTTCCACCTAAAGACTCACTACAAATTCCACATCATCTTCAAAAAACACAACATTTGCCTAGCTCCACAAAACAGATTAAGTATACAGAAATTATTCTGCAACAAATCAAAGGACCAAATCCCTCTGAACAAAAAAGCAGGAATCTATCAAATTAATTGCCCAGAATGTGACAAATATACATAGGTAAAACAAAAAGAAATTTAGAGACCAGATTAAAAGAACATATGAGACACATCAAATACAAACAAATGGACAAATCTGCAGATGCACATCACTTTTGGACAACAAATCACATCACACCAAATATAACACTCTTAAAACCAACAAAACACACAGCAGAGTTGGATACTTGGGAAAAGTTATTAATCACAAAACACAAACACCATGTGATGAACTTTGAATTGCCGGCACCGAACCCATTATGGAGTTTCATCATTACACCAGATTCCACCACAGAGATGTATACAGGACAACACCACGAGGAACCAGTCGGCCATTTCGATGATGGGAGCAATTAGCTCCTGAAACTGGTCAAGTTGTAAAACACATAAGTGATGTTAAGTGTTTCAATTCCAACTCAAATTTTCTATATAATTTCAAATTCACATCACTTATCCATATTTTATACTAACCAAAAAATATGTTGCACAAAAAATGAATGTCTTAGATTTGGAAGTTGACTGCAGCATTAAAACTGCAACTGATTTTTGGGTTTTAGTTCTACCTGCATAAAAAATCTTTAAAAAAGTTTGAAAGTGCAATTAAAACACAAAGTATGATTAAAATAATGTTTATATGAATAAATACCACATCAATTATCCTAAGCCAAGCATAAAAGCATATAACTTTTTAGAAAAATATTTTAGTGAGATCTCAACAAAATGTTACATTGATAACATATTCCTGGTAATATAACAAACAGACAGGGTGCAGCAAATTTAGATAAACAAAATTTCAGGATGAAAAGTATTTTTAAGAATAGGAACTAGAGATCGCAGTAGCTTATTACATTAACTTGAAAGTAACATTTTGTTTGTGAAACTACAAGACATTATATGTGTGTACAGATTAATGCACACCAAACAAATGTTCAAACAGCACCGTTCACAATGTTACAAGTAACAACTACTTCTGCTCTTTAGAAGATCCTAACATTAGTTTGAACAATTTTTGCTGCAGTCACTATGCATTGTATTATAAAACAGCTGCTTTTAGTTGGCAGAGAGAGAGAGAGAGAGAGAGAGAGAGAGTGTGTGTGTGTGTGTGTGTGTGTGTGTGTGTGTGTGTGTGTGAGAGAGAGAGAGAGAGAGAGAAATCAATGAACTGAGCCATCTCCCTTTCACTACAATGCGGGGGGGGGGGGACTTGTATAGGGATGTTTTTTGGTTCAAAACCTTTCCTTGTTGTCAGTTCTCTTCCACAGTGACACCTCTCATTCAGTATAAGCTAGTTATTAGTAGTGGCATGTTGATGGTGGGCTAGTGTATTTCTTGCAAGTGCACAAATAAATGTCTCTGTTGCTGTAACTTTCAAATTAAACATATTAGGATTGAGATGAGAAAATTGGTTTTTAAAATGTTGTGGTATGTTTTTATTTGCGCTCCATCTGCATTCTCGCTGGTGCTGGTAAACAAGGCATACCTCTGCAGTCAGACATTAGGGAAATTGTTTGCAATGCACACAAATTTTTTGCCGAAGAATTGGAAGCTTTAAAATGTGGAGATTCTACAATACCTGTCGGTGATACAGAGAACTGCTGCAGCAACTGGTGTGTCTACTCACACAATTCATAGTCATAAACAAGAAGAAGTGTGAAGTAGGTGGAAGAATACTGTAAACTCCTGAAAAGAAGCAACCTGACAAAATGGCCAAGAAAACAGTTGTGGATACACTTACTGTATAGTAGAAAGGATACTTAAATATTGGCATAGATTGAAATCAATGGACAAGCATAATATGTATATTGAGGCAATGTTTAATAATCCAAGAAAAATTCAGTGCTGGGATGAACTGGGCTCAAGGAATAAGGAGAATCCCACAGGAAATAGGAATGGGTAACTTAGAGAGAGGGGTTAGTTGAAGGTTTCTGGAAAGAAGTGAGGAACAGAGTGGATGACACAGAGAAACAATAATTATTTCAAAATCTGGAAGGGAAGAAAAGTTTGGAACTATATAGACAATTAAAGATGGACTGGGGAAGGGAGAAGTACGTGAATATAGGCAATAGGTTAGCAAGAGAAGGGTGGGCCTGGTCTAGATTAAGTGCACATAGGCTAAGGGGAGATAGGAAGGGAGTGAATTTGGATAGGTGTACTTATTGTGGAGATGCAGATAATGATTTGCATTATATAATTGAATGTGAAGAAACTAAGTTGTGGAGAGATCAGTTATTACCTAAAGAATGTGAGAATGTTAACAAAGAAGTATTAAAAGTTAGGATAATTAAAATACAGCAGAAGGGGGATATAAAAAGGATAGGAGAATATATGGGGAGAGTAAGAGAAAAATGGCTTAGAAAAATAAAGCAATATGAATTTGTTATGACCCATAAATAACCACAGTGTTAAAATGCATGATGGACTAAAAAAGGAAAAAATCTGATGTGTTACACTCACATGACTTTCTCTACTCTTGTACAAACTATTTTTACAAACGTTTATTCTCCATATGCTTCATGTTAATCGAGATGTCAATCTTATTGCTAATTTTCTTGTAGATGCAAGGGGAACATGGTAGGTTATAAGCGATAGTCAAATCTTTTAAGCGCTGGTTGCTATGTGGCGCATTCTATTCTGTTTGCATATCCAGGACATAAAAAATTGAATAACGAATTCGAGAAAAAGTATAAGTATTGGAAAATTTAAGGAAATAACAAGCAATATCTCGAAAATGGTTCACTCAACTAAAAAAATGTATATGACATAAATTGTGTATTTTAACGCGATCTACATTTTTTGTGTAGTAAAATTTTGTCTATCTCTTATGGTTTACCAGTTATGCAAAAGTCGTTCACAATAAAGAATACTTTTGGAGACATTCCCAGGAAATTCAAGATATGCATTTTATTTGTCGTAAAAATATCTTAAACATATGATATTTTAATCAAAATCGTTAGAGCCATTTTTGAGAAAATTAAAATGTTCGAAAAATCTTCCATGTAAAGGGTACTCTGGGGTGGGGGGATTTTCTTGAAAACCTTCGTGTCGCATCCTTGGAAGATACTGAACCTAAATACCAAGTTTGGTGTTTATCCGACTGTTCGTTTCTGAGTTATGATGTTCACAGACACACACACAGACACACACACGGACATGTTTCCAAAAATGCTTTTTTTGGATTCAGGGGGTCTCAAAACATGTATTTCCGGTGAAATATCAGTATCGAAATTTTGGGTGGAATACAATACTTCCCCTACTTACTATACGTAGTAGAGAAAGTAAAAATAGCAACTCAAAGTAATGTATGAAAAATTGTAAGATTTTTGTATAGCATTATGGAAAATAAATACTTACTATTTTAAGGAGATATTTGTTACAATACTGTGTGCAAGCAAGAAGGTGAGTACTGCTCTCTCTTTCTAAAGCTGTCTGCCAAATAAAATCAAATGCACTCTAACATTGGTCCATTTTCAACTGGTGAGTGAAACAGCTTCCCCAGGATACCCCAGAGGAAAAAAATCATGTGTTACATTCCTATTCATTTCTCTATCCACTCTTATAAAACCTTTTTAAGACAGCTAGATCTAAAAGTAGAACTTCTAACACAGTTCACATGAGCTAAAAGCTTTAGATTATTGCACTACTGCGATATTCTGCATTGTGACCAACTTTGGTTTCAAGTCCAAACACTTGGCAATTACCTTGTATTTGCACATGTTTAATAACTCCACTAGTTTGATTAGGTTTTACTTTTCATTATATCGTTTCACACAATTAATTTTCACATGGCCTAGATTATCTTTTCACGACACAAATCGTCATACTTCAATTTGTTCCACTCGAAAATAAATAAATAAATAAATAATAAAAAAAAAAAGAGTTAACCTATACGTTATACTGGCAGCTTTCTTTGATCTAAAGCATTACTCTTATCTAGCCTCATAAAGATTAAATGGTGGAAATTATGAATTCAGAAGAAACTGAAATGGAAGTGAAATTACAGAAACAGCAGAAAAAATAGCACTAGAAGTACTTGCCCAAAAAGTTCAGAAAGCAATATGATATAGCATTTAATCGCTTCATTGCTTCATGTAAGGCAAAACACGGTGAAAATAATTTCACTGAAAGTGACAGCTAGCAAATCAACAATTTTTAGTCATTTCTCCTGTTTCAAGAACACGTTGTAAATGTGATATCTGTTAGTTTCAGGAATCAATATAATGTTACTGATATTTTACAAATTTGAGCTGTCTAAAAAATAGTATATGTCACACGTGTTAAAAGTGGTTTTATGTTGCTCATAGGATTCCTACTCACAAACAAAATAAAACCCTACTTTTACCCCTTGTATCATAATCTATTATTTTTTTTTCAATCTACTTCTTGACTAATTTTGAAGATTTAGAAGCTAGTAACAGTGATGTGTCATAATTTAAAATAAAGAGAGTTGAGGGTTGTTACACTACATCACTAAAATATTTTAGTGATGTAGTGTAACAACCCTCAACTCTCTTTATTTTAAATCTACTTCTTGTTAAATGAGGTAAACATTTACACATTTTTTTTTACTATACATTTTGTTGTAGGATACAGGAGGTTTATGCAATAATCAAATCTTAAAATACTGGGTTGCATGACCATGAGAGAGAGAGAGAGAGAGAGAGAGAGAGAGAGAGAGAGGGGGGGGGGTACTGACGTAGCACTTGAAAGCCTAATACAGTAAAACCTGCATACAACGGATCCCTTGTTAAACGGAAATATTTCATAGTCCCATGAATTTTGGGGCGATAAACATGCTAAATTCCCTTTATTAAATGGAAACTGTCTTACATGGACAACGGAAATCAAAGTACGCTTTTTAACAGAAACTTTCCATTTCCGGAATGCAGAGTTTAGAAAAATTTTCAGGCACCGTGTGAAAGTGTGTGTTATCTGCCCTAAGTATGTGATGTTTAACTTGAAAATGACCATTTTGCTGCTACCTGACCAGTCTAGGAGGGGGTACGCTAATGACAGTCCAAATATTGAGAAACCTGTCACATTCATTCTTCACTGCCTAGTTAAGCTAACCTTAAGCACGGCTGATTGTCTTTTATTGTTGTCTCTTCCCTTTCCATTTCCTGCTCTAATAACTTGTTAGCATAGAATACAGCTCTTAACAGTACACCTCTAAACTTACATAGGTGATGATTTAGTTCAGCAGTAGTCACCATGGTTTCGATAACAGAGTTGTGCTAGGTCTTAACAAGAGAGTGAAAGTGATTTATTCTAGTGAACGTGACAAATTGAGTGTAAAGTAGATCATGAAGGTGTTCAACATAGGCAAAACTCAAGTTTACGAGATTCTAAAGAAGAAAACAGAAATTCTGAAGCGGTGGAAAAATTGTGCTAATGCAAAAATAAAGAGGGAACTTAAGAAAACTGAAAACCAGGACATTAATGAAATAGTGTGGGAGTGGTTCGTTTGTGTTAGGGGGAAAAAAAATCACCGCATATCGTGGCCTATGTTACAGGAATTAGCTGAAAAACTGGATAAGACTGAATTCAAAACATCTAATGGATGGCTGGAGAGTCTCCACAAAAGACATCAGATAGTTTTTAACGAATGACATTAATATTGAAACCGTAAGGTACGTACATTTTTTTTTATCTCAGTCTGTCCATTTATGTATGTTTATGATTTAATTTTGTTAATAGCCTAGGCCTACCTTCGTTAAACAGAAACCTATCTTTAACGGAAATGTCCAAGAGCCCAGTTCAATTCCGCTGAAGACAGGTTTTACTGTATTTGAAAATTCAAATATCACCTCAGAAATGGTGTTAAAAAACAAATGGATTCCATATAATTTGTACATTAACATATTTTGCTTGGTAAGTTTTTATCTATCACTCACGGTTTACAAATCATACAAAATTTGTTCCAGACTTCACATGTTATTTGCTGAAAATTAATTCATTCATTACTTTTAATTGCCATGCAAATATATTACAAAATGCTATTTTAATCAAAATCAATTGAGCAAATTGAGAAAATAACAAAAAAGTTTCCATGAAAACAGTAATCTGGGCCAGAGGTATGATGTTAATAGTCAGGCATCCAAACCACCATATATGCAACTTTTTCTAAAAATTCATCTTTGGATTAAGGTGCCTCAAAACAAGTATTTCTGGTGAAATCTCGATAAATTTTTGGATGGAGAATACAACACTTCTAAGCAAACAGAAGACAAAGTGTCAAGTTAGACTAACACAGAGGCCATGAGCCCAATCCACCAAATGTTTTTTGTAAATCTTACCATGGAGCAGTTGTGATAAAACAGGGTATGCTGTCAATACATTTTTGTTCTACTCGACTATCTACATCAAATTTCACACGTATTGCCGTTGCTAACCTTAGAACACTTCATTTTAAACATACTTTTCATCTTTAAATTTTGCATACATAATTCTTTTGCAACTGGTGTATTCTCTGAACTTTAATAATGGTAGAAAGAAAGTAGCAGCAGCAACAAGTTTAACAGTGAAATTATAAAATCGCTTTTCTAACCATGTTTTAGGTCCTGGTTTAGTTTCTCAGCTCAACAAAGTAACCACTTCAACCTCTCTCATCTCACTTGGCTTCCTCAGCTGGCAGAAGTTTATAGCTTAAAAAACAAGTAATCTGCATCCAACATATGCGAGCCCACTCAAACTGATATAATACAATCTGCTTAAATTAACAACATGAAAGTGTCTTCAACATGACATGACACTGCTGGAATGATAGCAGAACATTCATATGGGGATTAGTGAATACAGGATGTGGATGATATTGTCGTTATTTCCTGGCAGTCTATTGCCTGAAGGTCTCCCAATTTGACACCAGCACAGGTCTGTTTGGTAAAACACACTAATAACATTATTAGACCAATGGAAAGTAATTATTAGTTAACGAAGTTCTGTTTCATAAATATTCTTAGCAACTAATAAAAGAACCTCACTAATATTATTAGCTGTCAAATGACTGTTTTGTTTTAGCTTTTCTCTTTTCATTGCATATTGGACATCATGGTTATGGCTTTTATTGACAAACGTTTACGTTTTGAATAAAAATGGAGTGATAATGTACCTCCATAAAATAAAAATCTGTTTAACAGTAATTTAATATTTGAAAACTCTAAGCATGCATATAGTGCAAGAAACCATAAAAGCTTAAAAAAAAAAAAAAAAAACTGAAATTACTTGTACTTATGCCCTAAACAGCTCAACTTCACATGCCATTAAGTTATACAATGGTTTACCTAGAGATTTAAAAACATATGAAAGGTTTTAAAAGAAAAATCACTGAAATCTTTAAGAAGATAGCTGACAAATTGACATTTACAGCACACGCTGTATGGAAAGTTTTGTCAGTCCAAAATTTGCTTTTACTATAATATTATTAAATTCCGATTTGAAATTGTTGCATGGTGTTCTGTATTCTCATTCTTAGTGCTACCATACTGTATAAGAATTGGTTGTTGATCTCCTCATCCTGTTTTATGTGATAGTGTTTATATGATATTACAGCATTGCCCACTATCACTTAATTTGTACCGTTCCCAGTTTATGAGCCCAGGGAACCTTATAAAAATAAAAACAAAATAATAAATAAAGTAGTTTGAAAAAGCAATCTTTTCTGTAGAAGGTGCTCAAATTAATAATTGAACTCTTATAGATTATTCTTGGTCTTAACATTTACCTTGTGTTCATCACTATTTGAGGACTCAGAATTACACATTACATTTTGTGAACTCAAGCAGCTTTCAATAATAAAATTATTATTTGTGAGAGCTTTCTCATGAAATTGAGCCAATTTTATGAAATGGCGTACTGATATTATTAGGCAATGCACTGATAACTAATATTGTTAACTATAAATTTATGAAACAGAATGGTAATATTGCCTTTTTAGTAATTATGCAAGTGTGAAAACTTTATGAAGCAGGCCCCAGAGGTCATCTCAAAGTACATGAAATACATCTTTGTCAACAGTGCAAGGTTCAGGTAGTGTCTCCTCAGGAGGTCATTCTCAGATATGACGACATACCAGCATTTTGTTTAATATATTCTTATTTTTTTACTTTCTCTAATACCTACCTATAAAAAGTTTAAGTATGTCTGTCTGTGAACAACCTTATCTTTTTACTTTCTCTAATATCTACCTATAAAAGGTTTAAGTATGTCTGTCTGTGAACAACCTTTAAATGGAACAATTTTTGTTATTTTTTATTTTCTCAAAAATGGCTATTAACAATTTTTATTAAAATACCATACATTTTAGGTATTTACATGGCAAATAAAATGTATATCTTGAACTTTCTGGAAATAGCCTATGAAGTTCCTTCATTCTGAATGATTTTTGTACAACTAGTAAACCGTAAGAGATACACAAAAAATGTAGATCTCATTAAAGCACACAATTTATGTCAAACATTTCTGTGGTGTTAATCATTTCTGAGATATTCTTTATTATTGCTTTGAGTTTTCAAATACTTATACTTTTTCAAGTAGCAAGTCATTATTCATATTTTCTCGTGGTTATGCAAAGGGCATATAATTTCAAAGCCATCACATAGCAATGAATTTGTTCTTGTGTTTTTAACCTGTTCCTGCTTTCTGGTACTCCAAGAGTAACTATTTCATGTAAACTCCAATCTTTCAAAAGTTGCTCTAACTGGTCAACACAAAACACAGTGTTTCCTGGAAATTGGAAATTGCCTTCCAACCAACAACTGTTTCTTGAACCACTTTTCCTTACATGAAAGGAAATCAATTTTAGTACTCAAAAGCATCTTTGTCAACTTTCTGCTCTAATCTGTAAACTAGTCTTTCTTTAAACTTTGCACTCAATTGAACCTCCTGGATATGAAAAAACCCTCAAAGCACTAAATACTTTACTACGGTGTATAAAGTACAGCTCGTGTAAAACATAGTGACACTCTATATCACAAGAGAGATGAAATGAGAAGTGGTGAGAGTAGTGGGGAGCAAGGGTCCTGAAGTATATCAGAACTCGGAGGCAGTCGCTGACCCCAAACTCTCTTATTAAGCAAGTGGGCTGGTCAGTGCTATTGCACATCTATGCTTCAAGAGTCATGACATTTTACACTAGCTGTAGCAAAGAAACTTCAATATATGCATGCAACAAACAACACTCAAGAAGAAGTTATACTCTATCCCAGACAAGAACCATCCTTTTGTAAACAAGGCAAGCGGACTCAACCCATCACATGTGTGCAGGTAAGTTTTGCAACACTAGCAGTAGCCGTGCTAACTTCTTGACAGTAAATTGAGTAAGACATTGCCAGTAACTTATTAAATCTGTGTTTTACAGAATTACTATTATTGTGTAGTAGCACAAAGTTATGCTACAGGGTTTCATTCTTATATATCGTGAAACAATGTGTGATCATTTGGCTCTTGCATATTCAAACCCAGAGGAGGGCGATGGATTTTTTTCCTTTGGAAGGGAAGTAAAGCGGTTGGTCCTGTGTCGTAGATTTAAGGCACGTAGAAGAGCCTCAAGCGTGATAAAAAGGGCTCTGAGCAAAATAATTTCCAATCTTTCACACCCAATATAGAATGGGATGCTAAGAACCATAGCACTTACAGAGTGCCCATACATAAAGCTTAATTTAATTTGCCTCTTGCCACTTCTTAAGGTTTGCTTCAGCTGTGTTTTATTTTGGCAGATTGACAGGCCTGCTCCATAATAAGCTGACTGCTTTTAAATTGCACACAAGTGCTCTGGGTTTGTTAAGTATGCGAGAGATGTAGGATGTAGTCTACTTATTTATCAGAAGTGACTCTGCATGATAAACAATAACATCTGAATCAGCATCCATCGCCAGACCCACCTTGTTCCGAGGGGGCTGTATGGTATAGAAATAAAAGTGTTTCATTACTAATACAATTTTAGGTTGCATATTATTTAACAATAATAAGTTAATGGTGTACAACTGCGCCTGTCTTCAGTTTAATCTATATCTCTATGTTTATGTATGTCTGTTGAAAGCACTGCCCATGAACTTCCCTCTGCCAATCAGTGGATTAAGAGTGTCTCTTTGTTCCCTTCCATACGTTTTACAACAAGACCATTGTTGCACGAGACACATTACAGTCAGTCTTGGCCTTCAGTACTCTTAACTTTTGGACAATAAAACCTATTACTTATGAAATGCTCCCAAGTTTTTGTTTTCATGTGTGCTTCATATCAAATGTAACTGAACGACATCCTGTGTGAAACAATTAGTCTATATTATTATAAAGAGACAAAATGCATTTCTATGATGATTTCAAAAATCACCCAACCGATTTGGATAATTCTTTCATCACTGAAAAGCGTTATCCTTCCAGATAGTCACAGCCTAAATGTTTCCAAAAATTTGAAAACTGGCGAGTTAGGAATATTCATGTATACGGGTGATTCCATGTCAAATCAACACAAGCCACAACCTGGCTTCTTTCAGTTTTTACGAAACTTTGCAGAATTGAAGGTAGTATAAAAATAATTAAATATATAAAATATTGAATCCCTGTGTATAGAGGTTTTTTTTTGTAATAACTACAAATTTTGAAAAAAGAAAACAAAATGACAATTTTAGTAAAACAACTTACTCTGCAAATTGAAATAATTTGTGGTGTGTTGAAGGTGGAGTGTGAGTTTGGTCTCATTGGAAAGCTCAGGAATGGCACTTTATTTTTAAATATATTAAAAACATTGTGACCATTGTTATATTTATTCTTCAATTTATCAAAAAAGAACAAGTTTAAAATGTTGCAAAAATTGCATGTTAATTGTACATATGTACTTTCTCATTATGTAGTGAAAATTTCAGGTTGGAACTCTCGACTTCTGAATGATTTTGTTAATGTCTTTTTATATATTAATTACGCAATGTTAGGTTAGTTTATACAAAGGTTGGCTATCCTTTTACCCCAAACACTCTAATTTTCTATCCACAGATAGCAGTGGTAGCAGTGTAAGTCTCAGATTGTTAAGGTGCTGGAGTAGAGATTGTCTTCATTATCTGCATTTTGTGCATGTGAAGTCAGTAAGAAGGCACAGTTTATACGACATCTAGTATGAGAGCACTACAAATTGTATGAATTCTAACCACTCCTAACCTAAAGCCTGGCAGATGACATTGTGAAACTTATGCAAACTTTTTTTCAAAATGATAAATTAAGTAGAGGTATGCCAGGAAAAAAGACTATTTCTGTAAAAGAAGATGGAAGAAATGTGCAAAAGCAAAAACGGCTGCTTTTATGTAACTTGAATGAAGCCTACATTTTGTTTAAAGAATGCTATCCTAGCGTGGAAATTGCAATTTCTAAATTCTGTGATTTAAGATCAAAATGCATTGTCACTTTGTCGTCATCTGGAGCTCACTGTGTGTGCGTGCACGCGCAACAGGAATCAGAATCAAAGGGTTTGGAATGTGAGGTACATTCTTATGAACACAATCCTTCACTGCCAGAGTGTCATTTAGGAACCTGTTGCAAGTGCCCTGGTGAAGATAATTGAAGACATTTAGTAACAGATATATTTAAATCAAATGCAGTGGAAGAAATCACGTACATAACAACTAACAGGTCAACATGAAAACAATTACTCATTTCTGGATATTCTGTTTGGAAAATTAAAGCTCTTATTGTGCCATTCTTTCATAGCAACACAAGAAATAAATTTCCAAAATGAACTGAAGTTAGTGATTAATACAAATGAATGTCTCGTTATGTGCGATTTTGCCGAGAATTATTCTTTCATTCTTCAAGATGAAGTCCAGTCTTTTCACTGGAATAATTCTCAGGTGACAATACTATTTTTCTGATTCATTTTAAAAATGCTGACACATTAAATCACATGTTATGTCATCATTTCAGAATGTTTATCTCATGACACTATAGTTGAGCATCTTTATCAGAAACATTTAATGCAATATATGAAGAGCAAATTCCAAATCAAACCAGATCACATTATCCCTCTATTGGCCCTGCAGCTCAATTTAAAAACAGAATCAATTTCATTAATCTTTGCTTTCATGAAGCAGATATTTTGGTGTCTGCCTGAATGGCATTTTTATGCTACTCGCACAGAAAAGGCCCATGTGATGCTGTAGGTGGAACAGTGAAACGGTAAACAGCACAAGTTTACAAAGCCATACACTGATCAGATAATGTCTCATGAGCTTTATAATTGGTGTGTAGGCAATATTAAAACAATATTAAATGTGACTTTGAATACGTAACTGTATCTCATCAAGCAATATCTTATAGAATGATTAAAAGATGCTGGCACAATTTCTGGCACACAAAAATTACATGCTTTCATTCCAATAAACACCCAACAATTGGTAACAAAGGTGTAATCAAATTATGTAATGTATCAAAAAGAAAACATTATGTTAAATACACTACACCAATATTACATGGTTTATTGCTTGTAATGATGATAAATGGTGGTTTGGATATGTGTTATGTATAGAAGAAACAGATGAAGTGAAGATTATCCTTCTGCATCCCGGTGGACCTTCTCCATCATATGCTTATCCTACCAACCAGATAGAAGAATAGTATCTACGAAATCAATTTTGATGGTGTCACTTGATCTGCAAACTTCAACAGGAGGAACTTGCACTCTTCCACATGAGGAGAGCATCAGAATCAACATGTAAATAGTCTTTGCAGGTACACTGAGATTAAAAGCGAGTACAATTAGAACAAAAATTACTCCTGATGAACATAAAAAATACAGGTAGACCTGTGTATGTGAGAACGTTTTAGAAGTTTCTGTAGATCCAAAATAAAACTTAAGACATTTAAAGTTTATAGACCAACCAGATAGGTTTTTTTCCCTGCCAAACATTTAAAATTTTTCAAGGTTGAATATCACATGCTATGACCTTGAACAGTATTAAAGGTCACAGCATGAATGGTGTTATATAAAATCTAAGGTCCTTTCTTAAGCTTTAAGGTATCAAGTTCATTTCTTTAACTTAAGCTGTTGAATAGCTAATAGCTATAAGTTTCTTATACCTTGCATGCCAAATTTTACTGTTTTTTCACATTTTTAATAACTGATAACTCCAAGATATTTACATTATACTTTTGATATTTTGCATTTTTATTTCCCTTTCCATGCCCAACACCTCACAAAAATGTCGTTAAAATCTGAGAGGATCAGGTTGAAAACTATGCAAAAGTGTATTGATTTGACATGGAATGACTCCTTCATATTATCAAATTTCAATCCTGTTTTGCTGAATATGCATATCAGAGGCTACTTTTGGGGCTTTATTGCAAATCTGGCAGATTTTTAATACTTCGAGCCCAATAGGATAAATTGGGAGGGTTAAAATATTTTTAAAAGCAGAGTTGTTTTAGCGGAGTTGTATATTGTTTGTATCACATTTCCTTCATACCTTATGAAGTAATATTTTCTGTATGACTTTGAGGAAACCAGCTAATTTGGATTCTAGAAACTGAAGCTGCCTTACAACTCTAAAAGAATTACCACTGCCATATTTTCAACCCCTTGTTGGCAAACATCATAGGTTATGTCACAATTTGCAAAAAGCAACTAATTCTTATTTTGAAATATAAGGTGGGCGAGGTGAGGCTAGGCAAGTAAGTCAGTTGATCGATCGAGTTAAGCAGCTTTGATCTTGGTCCGTTCTCCACCTCTGGCATGAGTTATGTGGGGAATAACTAAACCTACTGTAGTTTGGATTACACGTTAACCTATAAGTCCTAAATGTCCATTAGGATGCATTCCTTACTTAGAAATTTTTAAAAGCTACCCTTACTCATATTTTTCAACCCCTTATGTACAAATTATCACTATTTGACTAACCTGGACACTTATACTTTAGGTAAATGTACAACTTACAGACTTCCTACCTCTATGCTTATTTTCAACCCTGTACTTATAGAATGCAACACCAGTAAGACAGCTAGTTGAATATGAATCTAAAACTAACAAGCAGCACTGCAATGCATACATGAGTTTTGAAGAGGATCCAAAATGGCATAGAGACGGATCACTTGCAGCAGTTTCCTGGCGCCTTTTGCTGACCTTCAGACTCTACCAATCGCCTTTCCTGACCACTGGTACCAGCACCAGCTACTTGTTCATTCTTCGGTAGTTTCTTTGCTGTAAAAATAAAAGAATACATACTGAGTGTATGTTATTAATTTAGATTGTAATTGCATCACCTTTGTCTTTTGTTTCTTTAAGGGCAAAGCTCACTTTACAAACAGGGTGAGGACTGAGTTAGATGCATACAAACTAGCCAGATGACAGTATTTTATGAAGGCACAGGTGAAGCACTTGCAGTTATTCAATCTGGTAAACAATTTACTTTAGGCCCTCTGTCACCTGCTTTACATATTTAGATAGGCATTGGCTACACTGAAAAAGTAGTTAACCCTAGAGAGGTAGCGCGGGGTATTTTCTGACCCCAGTCAGTTTTTTTGCAAGTTATATATAATGATTTCAGATACCTGAACCCTGTCTTTCCCTTACCTTTCACTGCATTCCTTGGCTTTTGTTAGAGGTCTTTAGCATTAGAATACAGACCATACATTCCTAGAATATAGGCTATTTGTGTTCTTCGGCTGAAAGGAGGGTAGGAAATACCCCATGCCACCTCTCCCGTTGCCTGTTATGTGTTTTGTCTGCATATGTTTCTGTAGATACAGTGTGTTTTCAGCTGAACCTTCGAAAAGTTGTGGTTATAATATATACATATCTTTTAGTCTTTAACGTAATGCTGTTTTTATATCTCAATATGAGTTACGAGGAACATCAGGCAAGGTCATTAGCCCTAATAAGGGAAGTGGAAGAAGCAGCATTAGGTAGTGAAAGCAGCGAAACCGAAGATGAACTTGAAATGCCGAGTTCAAATAGTGATAGTGAGCAAAGTGCAGAAGAGGAAGAACATATGAGTGATGACATTCCACTAACACAAATAATATGCAATATTTATGGAAAGGATCGAGTTACGGCATGGAAAATGGTTCAGCCTCCTCAAAATTCATGTACTCGCTCCCACAACATAGTGACTCACTTACCACGTGTAAAACCTGCAGCTAAAAATGCAAAATATCCTTTAGAGGCCTGGAATATGTTTTTTACTGACGATATGCTCCAAAGTATCGTCACATTCACCAATTCGGAAATTCAGAGGATAAAGGAAAACTACAGCAGAGAGAGGAATGCAAATTCTACAAACATAGTGGAAATGAAAGCTTTGTTTGGCTTACTCTTCCTTGCTGGAATTCTAAAGTCATCCCACCTGAACACAGAAGATCTATGGGCTACAGATGGAAGTGGAGTTGAATTATTTCCTTGTGTTATGTCGCAACAAAGATTCAAGTTCCTGCTTAGTTGTCTCAGATTCGATGACAAACGTGATAGGGAAGAGAGGAAAAAACTTGGACAAATTGACACCAATTAGAGAATTGTTTGAAACGTTTGTGTGCAACTGTATGAGTAATTATTCAATTGGTGAATACTGCACAATCGATGAAAGTTTGGTAGGATTCCGAGGGTTCTTTTCACCAGTTTATGCGTAATAAACCTGTAAAATATGGCATTCAAGTATTTTGTTTGGTTGATGCCTGCATGTATTATAGACTAAAGATGGAAATATATGCCGGAAAGCAACCAGAGGGTCCGTACCATGTCAGCAATTCTTCTGGTGATGTTGTCAAAAGACTGATTGAACCCATTACCAAGACTGGGCGTAACATCACAATGGACAATTGGTTTACTAGCATCCCATTGGCTGAAGAGTTGCTGAGAGCTCACAGACTTACAGTTGTTGGTACACTGAAGAAGAATAAGAAAGAAATTCCACCAGAATTCCTTAGTACAAAAAATAAGGAAGAGTGTACAAGCGCATTTGCTTTCAGAGAAGGAATGTTGGTGTCGTATATTCCCAAAAAAAGGTAAAGTAGTTCTTGCTTTGTCAACAATGCATCACAACAATGCAATTGACAACAATTCTGGCGAGGCAAAGAAACCTGAAGTCATTACATTTTATAATAAAACCAAAGGAGTAGATACGGTGGATCAGATGTGTGGTTCATATTCTGCATCTAGGAAAAGCAATCGCTGGCCTCTAACGATACTTTACTTCATGCTGAACATCAGCAGAATAAATTCCCAAATTGTTGCTCAGGCTAATACCGGACTGTGTGAAACGAGACGGCAGTATTTGAGACAACTTGCACTCAGCCTGGTGCATGAACATATGCAGCATTGGGCAAACATCACAACAATGCCAAAATTATTGCTTGAGAAAATACGGCATTTTATAAATGCAGCACACCCAGAAAATCAAGAACAGGAATTGCCAATGAAGAAAAGAATGAGGTGTAATGTGTGTCCGAGACTGCAGACAGAAAGACAAAACTTGCGTGTGTAAAATGCAAGCAGCAAGTGTGCAAAGACCATAGTGTAGTCGTGTGTAGAAGCTGTGTGTGAATTATAATATGAGTATCAACATATGTTCTTACTGTTGAGATGAAAAAAAAAAAACAAAAAACATTCACTGTGATACACTATGATAATGAGTGAAGTGAACATTTAAATATTTTATTTTCTTTGCTGCGCATCAGTGTTGCTGGGATTTAACAAGGTAACTGTCAAATCAAAGTTTGTTTTATTTTTTAAAGTAGATTTCTACAACCAACAGTTATTTTAATACATCATGTATTACTCAGTATATGTAAGCAATAATTAGACAAAAGTATTAATTCGGCCCATTTACAACAATCATTTTATTCCTGGGGTCGTGAATGACCCCATGCCACCACTAATGTAAGACATACATGCACCACCTGTCTAGGGTTAAGGGACGCAGGTTACTCCAGGATGAGGTCCCAGCCAATTTTATAAACTTTTAGTATACAAATTATTTTAATAACCATCTGCAAAACCTCATGATGAGCAAAAACTCTGCATCATGGATTCAATGTTGGAATCAGTTGAATATGAAATTGTGGATCTATAAACTGAACATGCAATATGGTGAAATCAATTAAAAGCATGCCCCCATATAAAACAATGTGTGCTTTAGTACCATATTGGAACAGAAGATATTAATGTAATACTTGAATTCTGGCATGATATAGCAGAAAAAAGTAACTAAAGCCATTTGATTAAAAAAAAAAATAAAGTTTAATACAAGCTTAAATTTATGCTAAAGGGCAATAATGCAGCCAAGTCTTGAAGTGGCATAAAGCTAGATTAAGCTTACAAACACCACCTGGTAGGGATGTGACAGTTATTTTCAGGCAACGGTTATAACTGTTGCAGTTACAGCGCATCTTGGTTACGAGAAACAATGAAAAATAAACTATGACATTGACATGATAATTTACATAAACCACATAAAATGCGTGAAAGTATTAAACCTTTCAAGTTTGGTATTAAAACATGTATCAGCATCTCTCTGATAATTTAGAGGATTATACCCCTGCTGTAGAAATGGTGGCATATAGCCTCTTGGAAATGCATAAAGTCATAGTCAAAGATAAGTACCTTGAAGTAATTAAGTCAATTGACACTAAAAAACACAATTACAATAGCGAGATTAAAAATCTTGATGTTAAACAAGTCATTTATCCCAAAGCAGACAAGAAAACACTTCGATCATTATGGAAAATGAACACTATATAAACAGAGTTAACCAACTGTTATCGAGGAATGATATTAGCTGCATTAAGTCAGTCAATGAAGTTCTCAAAGCAAGTACTATAACATCTAAAGAAGAATTAAAGCTGTTGATATCTCACAATTCTACCCTAACCAGAAGTATTAAATAAATAAACAAGACAATAGTATGAGACCAATCAATCAGATTAACTTGCCCACTTATACAGCCAGATGGCTCATGAAGAAATTTAGCTCAGTCATGAAATATGAAAGACTATGAATCAAAAATATCCCAAACATAGTGCAAAGCATTAAACATTTTTAAATGCAAAAAAGTGATACCATGGTGACCTTTGATGTTAAAGCACTACTCATTAGTATGCTGACTCTGTAAAAGAAGTGGCTAAAATCAATTGATATGAATACCACAGAAATAGAACAAATTACACAGTTGACAATGCTATGCATACCTCAGAACTTCTCCACATTTTACAATTCACACTTCATTTATTGCAACCAATAGACTATTTACATAGTTTCTGGCATTGTCATTTAACATTAAAAATTAAAATTAATAATTACTTATAAATATTCATCTATGTCATAAAATGCACAATTTATGAGGTAATTCTTTAAGTCTTTAATGAATTTGGAACCTGTTATTTGTATAATCGAGGAAGGTAATTTATTGTATAATACTTTACCAATCACAAGGATTTTTTTTAAAAAAAAATCTTACTTTTCCCTTCCCTATACATGTTATTTTTTGTTCTTGTGTCATATGTATGTACATTGCTATTAATCTTTATATCTGACTTTTGTCTGACTAAAAGAATAACTCTAAAAATATATAATGATACCACAGTTAATATTCTTTCTTTTTTAAATACCTCCCTACAACAAACCCTGGATTTTAATGAGCATACAATTCTTAGACACATCTTCTGTAGTACTAATAAGCGCTTTCGATTATCTTTATGCATTGTGCCCCATAATTCAATACCATAGTTCAAATTAAGTATGGATAATTCCATAATAAATCAGTTTTAAATTTGGTTTTTCCAAATAATGAGCCCTATAGTTCAACAAATAGACACCCTTGCTAATTTTATTAGATATATAATTTACATGCCTTGTCCACGATAAAGTTTTGTCTATATGTAGCCCTAGAAATGAGTGGTCATCAGAGCTGTCAATTTCTTCATTTCCAATTTTAATTTTCATATTCCTATATAGAAATTTATTAATTTTAAAATATATTACACTTGACTTATCTAGATTATTAATTTATTATTAGCAAGAAATTTAAGTATTATATCTGTACCTAAATGTATATTAGTAATTAAATTACCGAGTGTCTTTCCGCAGCAAATAATTGATGTGTCATCAACTTATGACACTGTTTTAACATTATTAATAACAGGCAAGTCATTAGTATACAATGTAAATAATAAAGGCCCAAGCACAGACCCTTGTGGGACCCCATAGTTTACCACCGCTAATGAGTTTCATATTTTGTCTCTACTTTATTTGTTTTACATACTATTTCTTGTACTTTGAACCCGTCCTTGCAAATGTTTTGATTAATTGACCTGCAATCCTCCTTATACCATAATTCCCCAATTTTTTAATTAATATTTGATGATCAACACTATCAAACGCCTTAAATAAATCCCAAAAAATTCCCATAACTTGATTATCACTTTCCATTTTGCTAATTAATTCATCTATAAATTCTACTACAGCAGTAATAGTAGAGTAGGCCTTTCTAAAACCATGTTGAGATTTAGACATGATTTTGTTTTTGTCCAAAAAACTTATAATCCTTTTTAATATAATTTTTTCAACAAGTTTAGCAAACGTTGACATCAATGTTATTGGCCAATAATTGCTCACGTTGGTAGCATCACCCTTTTTATACAGTGGTTTTATAACCCCTTTTTTTAAGCAGTCTGGAAAAATACCTTTAGATATGCTGGCATTTATTAAATGTGCCAGGACATCAACTAATTCATCCTTGCCTTGTTTAATGGTTTTAGATGAAACTTCATCCTACTCACTTGAGTTTTTAGGTTTTAATTGTGTAATGATGGAAATCAGTTCTGACTTAGTAACAGGTTCCTTAAACATTGTGTTACCAACATATTTTATTTCGCCAGTTATATCCATCTTATCTTTACTTTTATCCTTAGGCACAGCAACATTTAAAAAATATTCATTAAATATATTACTAATACTAACGGGATTATCTATCATTTTACTCTCATGTTTAAGCACTATATTCTGTTGTTTTTACATTTTTCTTTATTTGCATTTATAACATCCCATATAGCCTTACTTGTATATTTTGCATTAACTGCTATATATTGTATACTTTCTGACCTCAATAATTTTAATTCGGCTTCATACATTTTCTTGTACTCGATACCTATCATAATATACCTTATTACCATACTGCTTATAAAATATATACATATCCTTAATAGATTCCCTTAATTTAATTACCTGAATGGAAGGATTACTTTGTTGCACCTTGTTTTGCACCTATTTACTGTCCGTTTTGGACATGCAGTATCGAAATATTGATTAAATATACCATAAAATAGTTCCCATTTTTCATTTACACAATCTGCATGATACATCTTTTCCCATGGTTCCTTTTGAAGCAACTTTTTCAGTACAGTTATGTTATACAAATTAATTTTGCTTACTATTACCTTTACATTCTCATCTCTTTTAACATCACACTTCATAATTTTCACAATTTGTGCCCTATGATCAGAGATATAACTTAAGAACATATACTTGTACTCTTTCACTGTCAATATTAGTAGCTACAGGCACAAGTTTGGTTATGGGTAACTCATGTCATCTAAAGCCATTCTTCATGTGTTTGAATTATGGTTTAGGCATGTGAATAATTTTTTTACCTTAGCTCCGCACAAATAAAATGTCGACCCTTTAGAATTGCTCAATTTACAACATAAGCATATTAAATGTATGACAAACAGAAAACAGTTCAGAGACCATGAAAAATTTAAATTTATATAAAACTTACACATGTAGACAATTATCAACTTCTCTTTCCTTTCCAAAATGTTTCATTTTCCTAACTCTTTCTGTGTTTAAGCATGTTTGGCAGTATAGAAGCAGCTTCCAAAATACAAAAAGACAAACCTGTTTCACTTGCACTTATGTGGTGTATGAGAGAGTGCTTGTCTGTTGATAAAAGGACCGAGGAAAAGGTAAGAAAAGGCCGCTCTCGCCAACAAACCAAATACTTCCTACACAAATGTACCATACACTATTGTTTTGCTACGCAATACCCACATTTTATGATTGTTATCAAATTGATTACTGCAAGTAGTTCTACATGTCATCAATTTTAGACAAAATATTATATTGCTCTCTTGATAATTGTTCTTTCACTATGCCATGTGTATGCTAAGTTGGCAAGGTATAATCAGGCTAAAAAATTCAATGACATAGCTGGGGCTTGAACCACGGATCTTGGCTTACTGTGCAGTTGCTCTAACCAACTGAGCTACCATGGCAACATGCCAGTTAACTATGAAGCCTAGGACTTAACATACTAACAATATTGTAAATTGCCATTGGTGTGTGTCATCTCAAAATGACTTGTGTTTACCCGGGAAAAAAATGCGAGTCACTTGGGGAACTTAATGTTGCACCAGCATATTTCCATGGTAGCTCAGTTAATTACAGCGGCGGCACGGAAAACTGAAGATCTGTGGTTCTAATCCTAGCTATAGCATTTAATTTTTTAGTCCGATTCTACCTTTATATAGTTTCTCTTATTTAACTCCAACCCAGCTAATTACAGGGGGATAAGTTCACTTTCTATTCTAGGGAAGGTCTTTACAGGCATTCTAGCTAGTAGGTTACAAAACTGGGTAGAGATGAAGTTGTCAATGTTCCAAGCAGGTAGAGAACATCTGGTAATATATTCATAATCAAGACTATTGTTGACAAATGTTTGAGCAACAAAAGTGGAATATGACATTTATTGAACCTGAGATGACCTTTGATACCATAAACAGAGAGGCATTATAGATAAAATTAAAAAGGAGTAAATCTTACATTTATACAAATACTACGCAAGATATATCAGGAGAATGAGTTTTGAATAAAACTACCAGACAATAAAGTAACTGAATGTGTTCAGAGTAAGGTAGGGATGTAAACTTAGTTCAGTGCTATTCAACCTTCACACCGATGACATCCTAGAGCTGATCTCGAGATGCAAGATCCACTCGCCAGTTATTAACAATAAAGAAATCCCAGAGCTATTTTTGCAGATGACTTAGTAGTTGGGTTCATGTCTTGCAAGGGGGCTGAGGAAGGCAACCAAGGCAATAGGAATTTTTGTAGAAAATGGGTACTGAAAGTAATTGAAAAGAAAATGAAGATCATGTTTTTTTAAAAAGGTTATCAGCTACATAAAGATGAGAAATGGCAGATAAAAGGAAGAGAAATAGAAGTGATAAGGAGATTTGATTAACTGGGGGTAAAGACTAAGTTTGAACGAAAGTTGGAGCAAACAAAAAAAGATGTCTAGAGCAAAAGGTATAATGGTCACGAGTGTTGTACGATCATGTTTGAAAAAATTGCCAGACAAATTCAAATGGCTTGAAAGAATATACACTGCTACAGTAGAAAGTAAGATGTTGCATGCGGCAGAGTATGGAGAGTAGATGATGCTTGGAGAGAGGTTGACAAAGTCAATAGAATTTTCTGCAAATATGTTTTAGGTCTACCGATAGCATCACCAAATGCGGCAGCACAGCTATAACTCGGTAGGTACTCCACCAAGATTGACATTTTCACAAGAGCTATGAAATATTTGCATAGTATTTCCAATCTGGAAGATGGCAATATTGTCAAAGAATGTTTTTATATACAAAAGAAAAGTGGAAAGGCTCATGGTTATTAAAAATTCAGGAAGGTATGGAACAGGCATATACAGGAGATGCATGGACAAAAGCAGAATATCACATTAGAGGCTTTGGGAAAGAAGTAGAATCAAGGCTATAAGACATTTTTGGCAGTAAAAGAGAGAAAAGCTCCTTGAGGATGTTCAGGGAAATAAAAGCAGTATGGGAGAGAGATAATGTAATTAACTAGGACGAGAAGGATCTGCATGGGCAAGAACAGCAGTTAGAAACTTGAAAGGCATAAGGCATGACATTCAAATGTCCAAAGTGTGAAGTGAACGTGGATTTCCACTGTATAACAACATTGTAATCAAACAAAAACATGGAGAGAACAAGTTTGGCAACAGAAATGGAAAAACTTGGATGGGAAAGTATTAACAAGGAAGATTCTGACTGTAAAAGGGGATGACAATATAAAAGTTATGGGTAACTATTTGGGTAAGGTCAAAGAGAAATGGTAAGAATGACTACAAAGAAGATGGAACTAAAGATAGACGAAATAGACGAATAGTGCAAGCAAATAGACAATGGATCATCAATACACGGAAAACCAGGAAGTTGTGTGTATTGAGGCTGTAGATTAGCATAGGCAGGCAAGCAAGCAAGCAGTGAATTTATAGCGTAAATAGCCTAATATATTTAAGATATAATCTAAAATGAATGTTTTAATTATGTAATTGAGAGTAGTGAGAAATAAATATTAATTCATTCATATTTAACTCAATAGAAGAACCCGCTCACTTTGTTGTGTTAACTATGAATATTCATCTCACCCCTGTATATCCCTTTCTCTAACTTTTGGGTTTGTTAATAAAAATTAAAATATAAATCAATATTTAATACAACATAAAACTTGGACCAGTAACTTACGCTTGATATGCAATCAGAACTTTGCTGCTTTTTGTAGTAACTGATTTATATATGTGAATAACAATAACCAAATATTGGTATAACTTCTTAAACATTCAGTCTATCAAAATGTTATCAATAAAAAACTTTTGGACATGCTGTACTTATATAAACCTTATTTTAAGACTCAATAAGAGCGACATTTCTATTTTTTTTTTATTCTGTTCACTTTGGAGAAAGTAATTAAGATGGATCATATGAATCTTATACCAAGTGTTCTAACAATTGGATTGGCTATTCCTGAGCGAAAAGATGTAATTTTGCCTTTGGGATAACCCTTATACAGATTAACATGAGATATCTACAACTAGTTCATTGTATTCACAGTTTACTTGAACTGTCCCTAATAAAGCATCCAGCTTAATATTATATTGGAATTAATTGTTCTTCTACACAAGCCGTGTGTTGGACAGGGTTGGAAAGGTAGAATCAGATGACTGAAAAATTCAATGCCATAGCCGGCATTTGAACCACAAATCTCACAGTCTCTGTCCGGTTGCTCTAACCACTGAACTACCATGGCAAACATGCCGGCACGCCATTAAATTCTCCAACTGATTCGCATTTTTCCCGATAAACCACAAGGAGATCTCAAATTGTATTGAGATGTCATAAAGTACTTACAAAATTGTAAGTCGCCATTGGGGTATGTCATCTCAATACAATTTGAGATCTCCTTGTGGTTTACTGGGAATAATGCAAATCAGCTGGAGAATTTAGTGTCCTGCCGGCATGTTGCCATGGTAGCTCAGTGATTAGAGCAACCAGATGGAGACCGGGATATCTGTGATTCAAATCCAATCTATGGCATTGAATTTTTCAGTCATTTGATTCTACCTTTCCAATATTATATTATTTAATAATGCATAAAGCTAAAATCTTCAACGAATTATTTGATAAAGCAACAGCAGCTTGGAAACAATGCTCAAACTATAATTTCAGCCATAGTTTACTACTACTTGCTCTAAATTAGAGAGAGAGAGAGAGAGAGAGAGAGAGAGAGAGAGGTGTTGAAAATTCTTTTGGAATAAGTCAGTTCTAAAATATAGGCATAAGTCAACCATATGGCTGACAAAGGGGAGAGAGAGAAAGCACATTTGCATCTTCATTTACAACATATTTAAACTGCAATAAACACACAAATTGGTATGATCATGTGACAAGTATTGCCATGCATGTTATATAATAAGCTTACAAAACCAGGAAACAGCGCAGTTATCATAAGGCTTCCTAATCAATACATGCAACAGGAAGTTTCCACAATGTTATTTAACATATCTGTCTACCAGATAATGCTAAGCACAACCCAAGCAAGCTTATAAGAGGGTTGCAATGAATAGCAGAAAAGAAGAACCAAGCATAAAATAAAGGGAAAACATCTTAAGCGTTGCATTCACATGACTATCTCTGCTCACTCTTCTACAAAAGCTTATTACTCTATCTCTTCTTGTTAACTGAGATAAAATTTACATATACATATTTTGTTGTACGATACAGCAGATAAAGTGGAGCATGTGACTATGTGATGACTTTGAAATTCCATTATCTTTCATGGCCAGAAGGAAAGTATTTGAAAATTCAAGCCAATAACACAGAATATATATATAATAAGGAAAAAGAAAGAAAAAAGAGGGCTAACACTGCAAAAAGATTTGACAAGTTGTGCACTTTAATGAGATCTACATTTTTCCTTTAGTAAGATTTTGAGTATCTCTTACAGCTTATAAATACGTCATTCAAGATGAAGAGGACCTCCCAGAAAATTCAACACATACATTTTGTTTGTTGTAGAAGTGCCTTAAACATGTGGTATTTTAATCAACGTAGTCATTTTTGAGAAAATAAAAAATAACATTTTTTCCATGTAAAGGGTAGTTTGGGGTGGGGTGGGATTCTTGAAAATCTTTGTGTTGCATCCTTGGTAAACAGTGAACATAAATACCAAGTTTGGTATTTTTCCAACTTTTCAACTTTAAGTTAAACTATTCACACACACATACATATGTTTTTCTAAAAATACCTTTTTAGATTCAGGGAGTCTCAAAAGCTATTTCTGGTGAAATCTCAGTATTTAATTTTTGGATGGAATGCACTAGAACTTCTACTTACCGTAGGTAAGCAGTCAGAAAGTAATAAGCCTTTACAAGAATAGTGCAGAGAGAAAGCCATGTGAATGTAATGGATCGGAATGTTTAAAGTCAACTCCAGCTTCACATTGGAACTGCCATCATTACAGAATTTGAGTTTCTTTTACATTTTTATGCTTTAGCGGCCTCCTAGTTCTTTAAATCTGTTGACACAAACTGAAAGTGCACACAAGTTTGACTTATGTTTTATTACTACACAAGAGCTTCATTTATCCAGAATAGGTGGGACCAGTGGTAATCCAGATTAAAGAAAATCCAGAAACAAACTATTTAAGAACACACACTTAATGTATACAAACGTTTCTTTTGGCACCAATAAGAATGTATTATATATCTGACGTGCTACATTCACATCACTATCACTTATTAAAGGGTACACAAATTATTCTTAATGAAGTTTATTTTCCTATCTGCTTCATTTTAATTAAGATAAACCTTTCCAGAAACAGCTACATTACACATTTTGTTGCACATACACAGAGAACAGCGAATAGACAAAATGTTTAAGAACTTGACGCTATATGCTGGCTTTAAAGCATGAGAGCATGCGTGTGCGCACACATACGCTTTTTTCTAAAAGTGCTCTTTTTGGATTTAGGGGTCCATGCATTTCCAGTGAAGTTCCGATATCAAATTTTTGGGTGGAATGCAATACCTTCTCTACCGACTATGTATATGGTAGAAAAAGTAAAAAGCCACTTTTTGGCACTTCAAATCAACACTGTACACACCTTTATTTTCTAAAATAGCATGCAAGTTTCTTTTGTTTCAAATTTGTGCTATTTTATTGAGGCAAAAAGGAAGGTAATCAAAAGTTCTTGCATATTTTATATGTGTGTTCCTTCCAAAAAAAGAGAAATCTTTTTTCAGATACTCTCATATTAGCTTCAGTCATTTTCTCTAGATCGTTAGCTGGAATTGCTAAACATTACGTCTTTGGTGAATGGTAGGAGTTGTCCAGTTAAAACAAAACACACTGCAATGCTAAACAGTTTCAAATTCAGTATCTTAAACAGCAACTCCTGCTGCATATGCTCAATATGTGCCCTAGACTTAAATCTCTGAATATATTTTCATTTTAAATTTGTAAAACTAGTGGAATTTTCATTATGAGCTTGGCCTCGTGTACACATATCCCACTTAGCCACAACTTAAATTACTGTCACTGCTTAATGGCCGCAGTATATAAGGCTTTCATTTTAAAACCTCTCCTTCTAAACAAACCAATAAACATTTTAAATTTAATTTAAACAAAAAAATGCAAAACTCAACATATCAAGATATTGAAGGGGAAGTTTAAAAACAGACTTGATTGCAAATTAGGTTTCAACCCTTACCATTACTTTAAAATTTCAAATGACACCCCAATGCTTTTACTTTCTCTACTACGTATGGTAAGTAGGGGAAGTATTGCATTCCACCCAAAAATTTGATACCGAGATTTCACTGGAAATACATGTTTTGAGGTGCACTGAATGCATATAAAGCATTTTTGGAAACATGTCCGTCTGTGTGTGTCTGTGAACAGCATAACTCAGAAACGAACAGTCGGATAAACACCAAACTTGGTATTTAGGTTCAGTATCTTCCAGAGATGCGACACGAAGGTTTTCAAGAACCCCCCCCCACCCCAGATTACCCTTTACATGGAACATTTTTCGAAAATTTTAATTTTCTCAAAAATGGCTAACGATTTTATATAAAATACCATATGTTTAAGACATGTTTATGGCAAATGAATTTTATATCTCGAATTTTCTGGGAATGTCTCCAAAGGTGTTCTTCATTGTGAACGACTTTTGCATAACTGGTAAACCATAAGAGAAGACAATTTTACTACACAAAAAATGTAGATCGTGTTAAAATACACAATTTATGTCATACACTTTTTTTCTGAGTGAACCATTTTCGAGATATTGCTTGCTATTCCTTTAAATTTTCCAATACTTATACTTTTTCTCAAATGGGAATTCGTTATTCATTTTTACTTTCTCTACTACGTATAGTAAGTAGGGGAAGTATTGCATTCCACCCAAAAATTCGATACCGAGATTTCACCGGAAATACATGTTTTGAGACCTCCTGAATCCAAAAAAAGCATTTTTGGAAACATGTCCGTGTGTGTGTCTGTGTGTGTGTGTGTGTGTGTGTGTGTGTGTGTGTGTGTCTGTGTGTGTGTGTCTGTGAACAGCATAACTCAAAAACGAACAGTCGGAGACGCACCAAACTTGGTATTTAGGTTCAGTATCTTCCAGAGATGCGACACGAAGGTTTTCAAGAAAATCCCCCCACCCCAGACTACCCTTTACATGGAAGATTTTTCGAAAATTTTAATTTTCTCAAAAATGGCTCTAACGATTTTGATGAAAATATCATATGTTTAAGATAATGTCATGAGAAATGAAATGTATATCTCCAATTTTCTGGGAATGTCTCCAAAAGTATTCTTCATTGTGAACGACTTTTGCATAACTGGTAAACCATAAGAGATAGACAAAATTTTACTACACAAAAAATGTAGATCGCGTTAAAATACACAACTTATGTCATATACATTTCTTTTGTTGAGTGAACCGTTTTCGAGATATTGCTTGTTATTTCCTTAAATTTTCCAATACTTATACTTTTTCTCAAATTCGTTATTCATTTTTTTTATGTCCTGGACATGCAAAGAGAATGGAATGCGCCACATAGCAACCAGCGTTAAAATATTTGACTATCGCTTAAAAGCTACCATATTCCCCTTGCATCTACAAGAAAATTAGCAATAAGTTTGACATCTCGATATCTCGTTTAACATGAAGCATATGGAGAATAGGCGTTTGTAAAATTAGATTGTACAAGAGTAGAGAAAGTCATGTGAGTGTAACACATCAGATTTTTTTATGTCCTGGACATGCAAAGAGAATGGAATGCGCCCATAGCAACCAGCGTTAAAATATTTGACTATCGCTTAAAAGCTACCATATTTCCCTTGCATCTACAAGAAAATTACCAATAAGATTGACATCTCGATAAACATGAAGCATATGGAGAATAGGCGTTTGTAAAATTAGATTGTACAAGAGTAGAGAAAGTCATGCGAGTGTAACACATCAGATTTTTTTTTTTGGTCCTGGTAATACAAAGATAATGGAATACTCCACATAGCAACCAGCTCTTAAAATATTTGACTATCGCTTAAAGCCTACCAATTCCCCTTGCATCTACAAGAAAATTAGCAATAAGATTAACATCTCGATATCTCGATTAACATGAAGCATATGGAGAATAAGTGTTTGTAAAAATAGTTTGTACAAGAGTAGAGAAAGTCATGTGTGTGCAACACATCAGATTTTTTTTGAAAGAGTATTCAACTGTTTCCTTGATGAGCAGCTTAACAAACACTGCCTTTATGGAAGGCTGGTTCACAATTGTCCAAGAATGGAAATTACAACTGAAGAAGGAAGCAGAATAGCAGGCAACATTTTAATTTACAATGCACTGGAGACAACGGGAATGCATATCAATATATGTACATTGGGACATCACTTGTTTCTGACCGACTGATAATATTTTTGACCAGCTTCCAATTCAGGCAACATAATGCAGGTTAGCCAATGCCAAAATTCATACACTTAAACTCTTCTGAATGCAGCCATTACTATATCCCCACTATTTAAGGAAAAGGGGATTTGAATTGTCCCGGGAACCATAGAGGAATCAGTTCATCTATTTCAGGCAAAATTTATACTGGCATATTGGCCATTAGATATGGCTAGAACTAGAAGGAAGCTGAGTGAACACCAGAGAAGGGCCCTTCATAATATGATAATTCAAACTATAGTAAGCAAGTATTTGAGGAACAAAATTGGTAGAGTGTACGTGTTTTTTGTTGATTTTGAAAATGCATTTGATACAACTAGAAGAGATGTACTGTGGAACAAGTGAAGCATTTGTTTCAGAGTCTAAAAGCTGTATGAAGGAGCTGTGTGCAGGAAACGGGATGCTGGATCAGAAGAGACAAACTTGCAAATTGAGTCCAGTTTTGTTTAATTTATTTATTGATGAAAGATTCACACTGACCAATTGTAAGAAAGAAAGAAAGAAGTCACTTACCAATGATTCAACGGTAGGTTCTGCTACAGTAATTGGACCGTGGTGAGCAATAAATGTAATAGTTAGATTTTGTGCACAATGTGGTTTAAGAGTAAATGTTAGGAAGTCACAAACAGTAGTGTTTAAAAAAGGGGATAAATTAAAAAGAGACAAGAGGTTATCAAGTAGTGGAAACAATATGTAGCCATAATCTGTTTCAATGAGATTCCAAATATGTCGGTAAAGTGGTTAGAGAAACTGTATGAAGCGGTAGTGGAATCAACAATGTAAGGGATGGTTCAAAATAGGCTTAATTCACAGAATGCTCTGTAGCGATACTGGGATTGTCTATGGCTTGGTGAGGGAGGCAATTTTCAAATTAGGGGATCACAATGTTTTATGACATTCCAAAGGAAGTAATGAGAAGTAACAGCTGGATGGGGGAGCTGTGGAAATTTGAGGATCAAAGTAAAGTAGGGTTTTGGAAGGAAGACTAGTTTTAGAGATAAGAGTCCTTTAAGATTAAATAGAGAAATTAAAAAGGATTGGGGGAGGGAGAAATATGTGGACTGTTTAGATAAATATGGGAGGGAAGAATTGCATAGATGCGATCAGGAGCACTATTTTTAAAGGGTTTGAGACAAGATAATGGGGAAATTAAATTGAGTTTTATTCATGGGCGCTCTCTAACTGCTGTGGTTCTTAGCATAACATTCTATATTGGGCGTGAAAGACCGCCAATTTTGCTCAGGGGCCTCTTTATCAGGTTTGAAGTTCTTTTACGTGCCGTAAATCTATGACAAGGGACCACCGGCTTTACTTCCCTTCCGAAGGAAGCCATAACAAGGATTTTTACGCCCGAAAAAATCCATCACCCTCCGCCAGGTTTGAACCCGTAACCTTGGGAACTAGAGGCTAGCACGGTACCACTAGTCCATGGAGGACGACATATAATGGGGAAGGGGAACTAAAAGGAATACTTCCTTCTTTATTACAATGTGATGGGAGGGTATGTGGGAAATAAAATAGGACAAATTACAGAAAGAAATTATAGCTCTTAAAATGTTAACTGTTATAGGAAAAAAACAGGAATGAAATGTGGGAGAATGTTTGGGAAAAGTAAGACAACTGAAATAGAGCAGTTAAAGGAGAGAACTGAGAAATAAATTAATAAAATATTTAAATAGTTGGTGGGGGGGAGGCCTCATTGTACAGATAGCCATGAGGTTGTGTGCAAGGAGTCTCGTATAGATGGATGTTAGGTTCATTAGATTGTAAATTTAGGCACTTTAGTTGTAATTATAAAAAGTTTGTGTTTGTATATTTATGAAATTGTATTAAGGGTGAGAATAAATATACTCTATACTACATCTGATTTCTATAGTGAAAATGTTGCACCTAGCAAGCATACATTAAATGCTGTCTCTATTAGTTTTTGCTTCTCTATTAAGCAATGGCAAGTTTTCAGCTGCATATAAACAAACTGCAAGTGAATTTTCATTATAAGAGCCAATAATGGAGTCAGGAGGCACATATGCCAGGATTTCTTTCAGTTACATTTTTTCCAGCTAGCAACTAGAGAGAGGTCTAGCAGCTCTTTCATGTCACAGCCACCTTAAGTAAAAGAAGAGTCTAATGCACACAATTCGCCAAGTGTTCTTTCCTGTTCCCAGGGCCTGGGAAAACTTCATGTTAATTGTGAATGCTCACATTCCACTTTATTGTTCTCGTCTTGGTTTCTACTCCCCATTATAGTGAACCAGCCTTTAAATCAAATGTCAGAATGACCTCCCATGTTGGATAGTCAATAACACAGTATGCCTCACAGGCTTTCTGGAAGTTTTTTTTCCTCATTTGGCTACATTTTCTAATTTTATGTTTTTCAGTTCTTATAAATGTTGGAGAAGTATAAACTTTCAAATGACCCCATAGGAAGAAGTCGAGAAACAGGAAGTGTGACCATTCCTGAGCACCTCCCCAACCAATCCATAGTTTCAGGAAGTCTACCTACCCATTGTTGCGCAGCTACTGCATTATGAAGTTGAAAATGCAAATTTTGTGCATCCAATCCTTTCCTTATTCACTTTGTTTTCTACAGACAGTGTGAATGGTTGCATTAAATCTTCTAACATATCCAGATACAACTTTTCAATAAATATCAGAAACTGAAGTTTTAGATTCTTATTGTTCCAACACCTAATTTTGTCTGGTGACATACCCATTCAATAAATAAATACATTCATCACTGAAACAAATGTCATTTTCAATTCTGACGCATTTGCTCACAAAATTCTAGCCTGTTAAAATCATCTTTGCTGAGCTGCACATAGTGTCAGTTTCTTCAAATTTACAAGATCTATCATACTGGTGACTAGCGTTTTTCTCAGGATGTCTCTTGTTAAACGCACCAGGAGAGTTATGAGCTTGATAATTCTGAACATAAAAAATTATTTCTATTTAAGTGCCAATAATATAGGGAAAACCACAGAGAAGTAATATAATTATTTCAATGTGGCACACACACCACTAACAACTTTACCTCTGGATACAAAAGAACAAGGACCATGTTTTGAATTTTACTATTCCAACAGACAAGGATTTCATCATTGATTTTTTTGAAGATTTAGAAGCTAGTAACAGTGATGCGTCAAAAAAAAAATTTCATCACTAAATACATCAAGCCACAAGCGACACTTACAGGGAAACCAGAAAAATTCATCAGTCTTTCTTAGTAGAGACATCTCCAAAATGCAATTATTTCTATTCTTTCTTAAGAGTATGCTCCATTTAAAAACAAGTTAACATGCAAACACAATATCCTAATGGTTTTGTGGCTCTAAAAATAAACATAATGGTCTAGAGGTCATTTGAAAGTGGGGTGATGGAGTTGAAACCTAGATTGCAACTGACCCTGGTTACTGAAAGCAACCAGAGATTATGTGCTATCTCAAGCCAATGGCTGAGATATTTGACACAGTAAATGGATTATGTTGAATGGTAAGATATGTCCAAATCCTAAATGTACTTTAACACAAAGACAGATAGTCATGTAACAGGATTATGTGTGTTAAAGTAATGTATTTCAGTTTTCATAAATGCTTTTTAATTTATATTACTGTTACTACTTTAAATTGTTTTTGTATGTTGGCATCCTAATTATAATTCTGGTTTAAATTACCTTTAACCTAAGATTGAATACATTTATCAGCTCTCATGTACATAAATAAGCTATCAAAAACAGTTTTATATTCATGCAGAATAAACAATTTGTTGATTCAATTACTTTGAGTCATGATAAAGAAACTAAGATAACATTTTCTATACACTTAAGATGTTAAATGCTAACACAACTCATTCTTACATGACAACATAAAACCAATACACAAGTTTGTATTTATCAATATTTGTTCTACAAGTACTGACTTATATTCAATAAGCAATATTAATACAAGTGATGTTTAAATTTACTTAAATTATTTTGTTCTCCCCATAATAGTTACACTGGACCAGTAATAATGAACTATGTCAAATGGCTTCTTATTTCTACTTCAACCAAATCAATAACACTAGTCTGCATTTTCAAAGTAATGTTTTGACAATTTTACTAATGAGCGTAGAAAACTATTCAAATACCATTTCAAACACGGTAAGTTTTTATTCAAGAAACATTTTAAGAATACTCTCAAGAACTCCCCTAATTTATTTCATGACTGGACTACATTTTAACAAAACAAGAAGCCAAAGTGTTTCATTTAATTTTTTTCAAACTTTCTCTTCTTTGACTTCCTTGCAGATCCTTGAAGATGACTCTCCTCAACATCCAACAGTAGTCGGCCATCATAGTTTCATTCCATCTTCCCTGGTACCTCCTCTCCATTTCCTTAATATCATGATGAAAACATTCACCCTGTTCTTCACTTTAATGTCCCAGATTTTCTGGAAAGTTGTCAATATGTGAATGCAGAAAATGCACCCTTTACACTCATGTTACAACCCATCTTCTTGAAATTTTCCATTATTTCGACAATGGCCTTGTAATTAGGATCTTTGTTATTGCCTAAGAAGTTTTCAGTAACTTATCAGAAAGCGGTCCATGCTTCTATTTCTGTCTCATTCATTGTCTTCTCAAAATCTTCATCCTTCATCAAATTCTTTATTTGAGGACCAACAAAAATTTCAGCCTTTAATTTGCCTTGTGTAATGAAGGGAAATTTCTTGGAAAGGTACTTGAAACAGGGTCCATCTTGTGGTAGAGCCCTTACAAATTGCTTCATCAAGCCCAATTTTGTGTGTAGTGGCGGAAGCAATATCTTTTGTCTCTTTACAAGAGAATCGTGCAGGATGTTTTTAGTTCCAGGCAACAAGTTTCTCCGCTGTGGCCATACTTTCACACTCCAATGTCTATGCTTTGCCCGACTGTCCCATTTGCACAGAAAACAAGGCATTTTTGTGAACTCAGCTTGTTGTCCTAATAGTATTCCAATAACTTTGAAATCACCGCAGATTTGCGATTTGTGTTCCTCGTCTTGGATACTTGTTAAAAGTATCTTCATGTTTTCAACTGTCTTTCATTTGAACTGAATGTGCGACAGGAATGGTCCCATACACATTCCCATTATGCAGCAACATGCCTTTCAGGCTCCTCTTTGATGAAATCTATATATTTGGTGATTGCATGAGGTTCGCTTTCAACAGCATCTACTTCCCAGTTCTCTAAAACAGCTGGAGAAAGAGGAGCAGGCAGATTTTCTCCGTATGGAACTGGCCTGATGGCTGAAAGAATACTTGGATACGTGATGCGTTTCTTATTTTTTGAATTGCACCCCTGAACATTAACTAAACAGAAATAACAGTCTTTAAGGTGGTCTTTAGGCTCCCTTCACACCATGGCATGCATGATTTCTTTCCTTTTATCCACAATCTTAACCTCTCAACACAATAGCAGCAAACTGTCTTTGGAGCCCAGGCCTTGTCTTGGTCACCAAGTTTCATTTTAAAATAAGCATGGTACACTTTTTTCACAAAGTCTGTTATATCAGTTTTCTACTGAAGCACTGTATAATTTCCACAAATGTAGCAGAAAACATTTGGCTTGTTCACACACTGCGTGTAAACATAATGTATTTATAACTTCAATCACGATATAGCACTGGTAATGCAAGCCACTGATATTAACAACAATGCCTAAATTACAAATAGCAACCAGCATCTACAGGTGCAACAACCTAAAGACTTACAAGTCTGTATTGAGAAATTTCCCTCCAAGAAGTGAGAAGTTTCCCTTCAACAATACTCATCATCTACTGGCTCAACTCTGTATTTTTGAAGTGAAACTGTGAAAAAACTATACGTGATAGAAAAAAAACTAAAAGCAGTTCTGAAATCAGCATAAAAAAGTGAGTCAGAATCACTTATTAGTTTCCAGTCATCCGATATAATGCAGACTAGTGTAACTGATGACCTACCCTTGCTGAACTCATTGCAATGAGTGGCCAGGACTTGCATCATCTGTCTTCAGCTAGTAAACAAACCATATTTTCCACTACCAACTATGGATAATGTATGGAATATGAGTAGGAGCACATTAACTATACACACATCTATAGGATTACTTTCATAACATTATTAAACATATGGAACACTGCTGGACGTTGTGGTTATAATCCGTACGAAATGAGAAGGAATCTGAAGCAAGCCAATGGAGCGCTGCATTGGCAGATGGTTTGTGAGGGTCCAGAGAGACGAGACACACAGTGTGAAGCAAGATACGGCCAATGTAGTATACACATTAAACCTGATCACTTGGCGTGGAGTCCAGCAGGCATACTTTCATCACGCTACTTTCAAACTAAGACAATAATATCAATAACAACAATTATGCAAACATGGCAGTGAATGCATTCTATATAATTTCAGTTTAGGTGCATAACATATAGTGAAGTAGTTAAATTAAAAATTTCTGTATGTAGAAATGATAAAGGATTATCAATGGCCTGGCATACTGCTGGTGGTGATGTACAATGGTCAATGTCTTTCAGCAACCCTCATAAATATCTGCTTTGACACATAACTAAAGAACCAAACATCGTAGAGACATGGTTTTTGGACAGTCTGATTCAAAATGTTTAGCCCTGCTCAGATATAATACTGTAAATGATGAGTATTTAGCAATTGGCACTTGAACTAGGCAACCTCGCTCCAGTGCTATTGGCTGAGTGAGGTTCTCTTTTGACATGCAAAGAGAATTACATTTTACACACAGCGACCAGTGTTATCTAGCTCTGCCTCAGATTCCTTCTTGTTTTGTGCAGATTATAGCATATTTCATTATATCTTGTCACTTTTGTTCCATATTAACATGTTACACAACTCCCATCACATGCATCCCACCAAAGGCATTATGGGAGCATTGTATTGTCCTGCAGCCAACATTGAGGCCACAAAGCACAGCCAAAGGATATTTTTTTAAAATTAGGGGAGTGCAGCAAACTGCAGAGCATCGACAAGGTGTAGCCATAGGATCTGCACGACTAAACTCGAATGACCCATGTCAACGCTTATTTGTATCTTGGTGATAATAATTTAGCCACGTTTTATTAGGTTGGAAATGCTCAGCACAAAATTAGGGGAGTGCAGCAAACTTCAGAGCATCGACAAGGTGTAGCCATAGGATCTGCACGACTAAACTCGAATGACCCATGTCAACGCTTATTTGTATCTTGGTGATAATAATTTAGCCACTTTTTATTAGGTTGGAAATGCTCAGCACAAAATGCCACCATTTTCACCATATAAGGACGAGCTCTAAAAAGGGCAGGTTGGTCCAATGACTAGCAACAACCCTTCCCACTCCAAAGTTATTAGAAAAACCTTTATTTCATAAGCATTTTTACTTGCATTCTGCTCCTACTCACACTGTACTACTACTCTACTCTTATTATACACAAACTAGTACACTACACACTGAGACTATTCTGTTCAACTAATGTTGTGAGTGAGCCAATAAAGAGCACTTAACAAAACTGAGATCTATGAAGCAATAAAATAATGCACTTACCTATTGCCAAAAAAATGTCGTTTACGTTCATGGCTGTCTTTGCAGAAGTTTCCATAAAGAGAAGGCCATTTTCTTCAGCATAACTCTGAGCCTCCTCATTCTCTACAACTCTCTTATTTGCCAAATCTGCCTTATTACCCGCAAGTGCAATAACAATGTTTGGCGATGCTTGTCTCTGTAGTTCTTTCACCCACGTTTTGGCTCTTCCAAATGTGTCCTGCAATGTTTACATAACTTCTAGAAACCATTATTGAAATTATTTTTGCCTCTAAAGCTTCACACACAGAACCAATCACCATATAGCAATTTACATTGTATTTCACTAACATACCAAAACTGTAGCTTAATAAAGCAAATGTCTGCAGACATCACAAATGTTTTTTCTTTTCTTTTCTTTTTTTTCTTTTTTATTTGCGAACAATTCTTTCTTTTGTTGCATCAGCCAACTGAACCACTATACTATCATGTGTTTCTTTTGCACTATAGATTAATTTTCCCATTCTCTCAAAAAGGTAGAAGTAAAATGATCTACACCTTTATCAAAACCTGATGAAAGTGCAAAGTAGTATAGCAGAGAGAATAATGGAGTAATCTTCTTTTACAGCAATGTCATAACAGGAGGGGAGTTAATGCTGTCTTATATTCCTATTTTGTTCTTTGGGTTGCCTATCATCCAAAGGGTTCATGCATGATTTTCAAGACATCCACAAGATACAGTGGAGGAAAATGACACTGTCCACTACAATGCAAATTTCTGCAACCACTTCACAATTACAATGCCTCAAGGATACTTAATGCTCGAATGAACTAAGGGTTCACAAAGCTGAATGTTTATGTCACTCTAATACATTAGGAGGCGGAGACTATTCTATACCATTAAAAACTTTCAAATTTAAAAATATTTATACCTATCTTCTGAACATACTATTATTCCCTTAATTTTCTTTCTTAAAAATTATTTTAAATGAGTGTGTCCAACGAGAATCATGCCCTTCTCTGCCTGTTGCAGGATTAAAATCTGAGAAAGTTATGCCTAATTTGCCATCAAAAAGAGCACATCCAATTTTTAAAATGTATTACATAATGCAAGCGAAAGACATTGGTAAGATTTAGAACTTTAGAAATTGTTAATTACAGTAACCTTGTTTTACTTTATGAATTCAATATCAAGTCAAAATCTGAACCAACTACCTTTAGCTTTTATGAAGATAGCTCTTCCACTGAGTAGATATACACTAAATCTCTTATCTAGTTCTGTCTTAGTATCATAATCCTAGTGCTATTGTAAATACTTCTAAAGAGAGAGATGCTTATTGCTCTATCTGAAAATGATGCCATTTACCTGATTTGTTATATCATATACAACAATGGCTGCCTGAGCTCCTCTGTAATACATTGGAGCAAGACTGTGATACCTTTCTTGACCAGCTGTGTCCCATATCTCAAACTTCACCGTTGTATCATCCAGACACAGTGTCTGTGTAAGAAATGCAGCTACAAAAATAAAAATTGTTTATTAGAATGCATTGTGTAATTTACTGAAAATAGTAAACTACTACTATTCTCTTCACATAAAGCTTCTGCAGTATTGCTACCAAGCCGCCAGTCATTTCCATTCTACACTCATTCAAAATTCACCAAGAGGAAGTTGAAGTTGGACCTGGCAAAAAATTATTAAATTTGAGATATCCATTTGTACTTTCTCTGCCACATTGCATCCCAACAAAAGATTCTATATGAGATTTCAACAGAAATAAATGTTTTGAGGCCCCTTGAATCCAGAGAGGGGGTGGAAGCATTTTTAGAAAAAGGTCCATGTGTGTGTCCATGAGCATAACTCAAAAATGAAATGTCAGATAAATACCTAAACTTGATATGCAAGTTCAGTATCCTCCAAAGATGTGATGCAAAGATTTTCAAGAAAATCCTCAAACTAACCTTTACATGGCAGATTTTTCAAAAGTTTGAGTTTCTGAAAAATGGCTCCAGTGGTTTTAATTAAAATACCATACATTAAAAGATATTTACATGATAAAATGTATATATTGAATGCTCTGGGAAGCCTGTGAAGTCTTCATTCAGAAGAAATTTTATACAATCTTGTATAACCGATAAACAAAGTAATAGACTAAAACATACTACACAAAAATGTAGATCTCTTTAAAAGACACAATTTATTTCACATACTTTTATTGTGGCATCAAACATTTTCAAGATCTGTTATTAATGGTTTGATTGTTCAATGCTTTTGTTATTCTTTTAAAATCCTATTGACTTTTAGTTGTTTCTCATGATTGCATAGAAAGAATATGAATTTTAAGGCCAACATATAGCGTCTAGTTCTTAAACATTTGACTATCACTATTCTCTTTGTATCTATAACAAAATGTGTAATGTAGCTAGTTCTGCAAAGGTATATCTTGATTAAAATGAAGTAGATAGAAAAATAAATTTTCATAAAACTAATTTGTATACAGATAAGATAAGATGCTTTATTGTCAAAATATGCTTACAATATGATGAGTAAGAACTCTGTAAACAGGTGACTTGTCAGAATTACATGCAACTGGTATAATAGCAATAGTACTAACCTAGGAACAATGTTTACTGATTTAATACAACATACATATAGTTTACAAAATGACCAAACATTATCAAAATTCTATTTCTAACTCGTCATTCATATACTCTACGTTGAGTAGTAGGCTTTTTATTGCTTTGCTGAAACTTTTCAAGTTTTTGATTTCTCCAATTTTAATAGGCAGTTTGTTATAGGCTTTATTCTGCCTTACAATGGACTTTTCCTGTATAATGCTAATCTGTGCATGGATAGTTACAGGTTACTTTTAGTACTTTTTCCATGACTGTTGTGTTTCCAGGTTATAGAATGCTGTCATCCCTACCGAGGTTATTGGTAGTCTCCCTTTCGGGATGACGCACGTAAGTGGCATATCCACTTCCATCTCGTCCTGGTAGACCTTCGCTCAGCATTGTTTCCAGATTATACAGAAGTTCAAAATTTGTATGTATGCATTTATTTCATATAGGAATTGGAATGGTAAAGTAAGTATTTTTAAGTTTTTGAACAGATTTCTGCATGATTCTTTTGACCGCATTTGTATCATTATTCATTCATTCATTATCTGTTTACCCTCCTCTTATGTAGGACTTACACCCCCCAGGACTTACAAGCGGGTGCCTAGGGTCAGAGGCCCGTCGAGGAGCAGACACTCATGGATCAGATAGAGCATCCAGGATGGGTGATCAGCCCGATGCCTGGTATGGGACGAAGGAAGTAGATGAAACGAAATGTTGGTGAAATGGATGAAAGGAAAGGTCATGATGGAGCAGTTGGTAATGAATGGCGGGGGAAACCGGAGAACCCGGAGAAAACCCGCCCAGACGCCGCTTCGTCCACCACAAATCCCACATGCAGGTCCCTGGGATTGAACCCGGGCCGCCTCGGTGGGAGGCAAGCGGTCTAACCACTCGGCCACGGCGCCGCCGTTTGTATCATTATTCCGATTATTATCCCCTCCCCACTTTTAAAGATTGTTTCCCACCCAGTGAGTGGGAAAATGATCAAGGGTAGAGAAAGTCATGTGAATGTAACACTTTTTTAAAGCTTTCTATAGCAACATCTTATAGCATGCAGAGAAATATTGTAATCCCCAAAAATGTTATATCAAGGTTGGGCTGGGGGTACAAGTTTGAAAAAAGGGACATTTTTGGTAAAATGTCCATGTCTGCCTGTGAACACCACCATTCAAAAACAATAAGTTGGATGAATACCAAACTTTGTATGCAAGTTCGGCATCTTACAAGGATGCAACAAACATTTTCAAGAAGATTCTCCCATCCTGAAATACTCTTTTACATGGAAATATTTTTGTTATTTTTTATGTTCTCAAAATGGCCCTTAGTGACTGATTAAAACACTGTATTTTAAAAATATTTACATGAACTAATAAAATGTAAACCTTGAATTTTCTGTGAATTCCTCTCCATTCGGAATTTTGTATAACTGCTAAAACATAGCAAAACATTCAAAAACTTACAACACTGAAAATGTGCATCTAAATGCTCAGGGTTTACAAAGCCATTCCCTAGTCAGTTGTTCTTCCTTATTGTACAACAGACAATTTGGAGAGAGTCATGTCCAGCCTGAACATGGCGATGCCGATTTATGGTTCAGATATTAGTAGTCACAGGATTTTTATGAATGTTTCTCCTTTGGAGTTTAATATATTTGCAAAGTTATAATCTTAGCGATTTTCTTCTTAATTGTATGTTTAACTGATTCCAATGGCACCTTAGGTTGTGCTTTATTTTGAATTTTGGTTTCCTTGCTAAGATGTTTGCGGAAGTGCTAGAGGAAGGTTGTATTTATGAGGAGCTCAGGAATGTGAAGGAAGAAGGGGTTAAGTGACAATGGCTGTGGATGTTGCAGTATACAGAATGAGAATTGGAAAGTACATGAGAATGAAATTTCCAGAGTAAAAGAAAATAATTTTGGAAAGGAAATGACTGATATATTGATCATTGGGAGTGTACTAACAATATTGTTTGGAGATTGGAGGAGTATCGGGGACCCAAGGATATTCAAACATTGTTGCGGAATCTCAATGAGAAAATGGTTAAAGTGGAAGGTATGGAAAAACGACTGTGTGACAAATTGGCTTTGATGGCTAAGGAAATCAAAGAGGTTATTATAGGTGAAGTGCAAGAAACTAAACAGGAAGTAAAGGTAATGAAGGAAAAAATGGAGGAAAGGGAGAGAAGATTTAATTTGGTCTTTGTAGGAGTAAAAGAGAGAAGAGGGATATGGCCTGTTGAAGAAGTAGCACAAATAATGAAGGAGAAACAAATTGGAGATATATCTTTGGGAAATTGTTGAGGCCTTTAGAGTTGGGAGACAATTGTGAAAGAGGGCAATAGTGGTCAAGCTAGCAACAATCCAGCTAGTATATGAAGTACTTAGAAGAGCCAAAAAACAAAAAGGAATGTATATCTTTATCAATAAAGACCTATCACCTAGCAAGAGATTATTACAACGAAATCTTATCCAAAAAATGAAGAAAAAAAACAAGAAATCTGGGGAAAATGGCATACGTTAGAAATTTTCAGAGGATACGAAAGAGTTTTGGATACGGACAAGATGGATCCAAGTGTAAGTCAACTGTGATGAATACGGCAAAAGAAGTATATAAAGGTGGAAGAAGTCCAAAGGGAACAGCCAGCATAGATGAGAGAACCGATGAGCGTACGATGACATCAAGTAAAATGAGGGAACAATCAGCTGAACCAGCCAAATTACGTATGACAACAGTGATGGAAGGCAGAGCCAGGTGTAGCAGTGGAGGGATGTCACCTAGGAAAATTGTGTCACCAAGAAGGGGAGAGGCAGAAGCAGCAAGTGGATTGGTGGAGGGGAGAAGAAAGACATGTTATCAGGGGAGTGAGGAGAATATGAAAGAGGGGGAAGAAGTCAGTATCGTCTCATCAGAACATGAGAGTATTCTTGTGCTACACAGAAATAAACTGGCAATGACGTAAGAGGGCATTAAATTAAGGAGTAAGAAAATATTAGACAGATTTAGAAGCAGATCAGGCTCACAATAGGATAAAGAACAAATAAGGAGATTGGGCTTCTGGAATTGCGAGGGCCTTAAAAATATATTATATGCAGGAAATTTGAAGCAGCTGCTGAATAAGTTGGATAACTTAGCAGTTTTAGAAACATGGCTGAAAGAAAAACAGATAAGTAAAGGATTTTAAATATATACGAAGAAAAGGGAGAGATAATAGAAAAGAAGGGGAGGGTTTCTGGAGAGTTAGGTTTCTTTGTAAGGAGCATTTAAAGAAAGCAATACAAGAAATACAGTTCAAAAGAAAAGAAATATTATGGGTTATAGTGGAGGCTAAGTATATAGATGAAAATGCAGTTTGTATAGGAATTATATATAACCCACCGGCCTCCTCACGGTTCCATAACCCGCATCTCCTTAATCAGGTGGTAAAAGATATAGATAGCTTAAAGGAGAAGTATGCAATCTTAGAGGTAATAGAAATGGGAGACCTTAATATTAGGATTGGGGAAAGTGATGTGAATGATTGAAGTGAATAGATAAGTGATGAAATGGTGTTAAAAATAGAGAAGTTCAGGCAGAGTAAAGATAAGTTTGTTGACAAAGGATGTGAAAAGTTTATAGATCTCTGTGAATTGAATGCCTTAGAAATTTTGAATGGAACATATGGTGATGGTGAAAGTGATTGCTTGAGTGGTGAATAGTGTCGAAAAATGAGAAGTTTAGTTATAAGTAAACCCAGTAATACAATACTTAAGTGCAAAGGAACAGAAATTTGGAGAAAAGAGCATATCAGAAAGTAAGGGTATAAGAAATGGTTAAGTAAAGTTAAAAATGAATGGGTTTGGACAGTGAATAGAGATAAAGTAAGAAATTAAGAATTAAAGGAAGTTAACTAAGGAAAATATTGCAATTTAGAAATATGACCGGTAAAGAGCCAGGGCTGAATGCTGGTCTTATTTTCTTTTATGTTTTGTATTGGATTAGTACAAAAATTAAATTAAATTAAAAATTAAATATGGTTAGCACTAAAAAGAACTGAAACTAGTGAGGAGAGAAGAAGAAAATTGATACATATGTAATAGTTTAATATATTTTGTATGCAAAGTGGGTGTCTACTGAATTAGAGTAGCCAGGGCCAAATTTTCAGTAGGCAACCCAAAATTTTGCAATTTCTTAGCACTAAATAAATTCATTCATTCAAGATGCTTGCTTTTTCATTGTTACCCAATCCATAATCTGCAGGAATCCATTGGAAGACTGTTCTGCTTTAAATGTTGTATCTGTTTAACCAAACAGTGAATTTCCCTTATTTTTTTCAATTTTTAGATTCTGAATTAATGCTACTGCTTGGATTGCAGCTCTAGAATCTGATAATATTTTTGGGTTTTTGTAGTCAAATACAACACTATTGCAACAAAACACAAAAAGTGTAGATCTTTTTAAAACACACAATTCATTTTAAATAATTCCGTAGTGGCATCACCCATTTCCAAGATATTCAATGTCGACTACTTTTGAAGATTTAGAAGCTGGTAACAGTGATGTGTCATAATTTAAAATAGAGAGTTGAGGGTTGTTACACTACATCACTATGATATTCTTACTTGAACGCATTTCGGGAGACGGCTTGTCCCCGAAACGCGTTCAAGTAAGAATATCATAGTGATGTAGTGTAACAACCCTCAACTCTCTATTTTATTCAATGTCATCTTTTGAAACTCTGTCACCATTTACCTGTGTTTCGTGATGTTATGGAATGAGCAACACAGATTTACACATTTGACTCTCCCTTTGTACCAACAACACAATGTGTATTGAAATTAATTGTGCAAACATTTATCTTGATAATATGAAGTAGATAAAAAAAATCTGATGTATTACACTCACATGACTTTCTCTACTCTTGTACAAACTATTTTTACAAACACTTATTCTCCACCTACTTCATGTTAATCAAGATAAACATTTACAGAAACTATCTTATTACTAATTTTCTTGTAGGTGCAAGGGGAATATGGTAGGCTTTAAGCGATAGTCAAATGTTTTAAGAGCTGGTTGCTATGTGGAGCATTTCATTCTCTTTGCATGTTTAGGACATGAAACGAATAATGAATTCCTTTTTGAGAAAAAGTATAAGTATTGGAAAATTCAGACAAATAATCTCGGAAATGGTTCACTCCATAACAAAATGTATATGATAAATTGTGTTTTAACGAGAACTACATTTTTTGTGTAGTAAACTTTTGTCTTTCTCTTACAGTTTACCAGTTATGCAAAATTCATTCAGAATGAAGAAGACTTTGGGGACATTCCCAGAAAATTCAAGATATATATTTCATTTCCAAAGAACGTATCTTAAACATATATTTTAATCAACATCATTAGCCATTTTTGAGACTCATAATTTTCAAAAAATTTTGGATGTAAAGGGTAGTCTGGGTTGGGGGGGATTTTCTTTAAAATCTTTGTGTCGCATCTTTGAAAGATACTGAACCTAAATACCAAGCTTGTATTTATCCGACTTTTTGTTTTTGAGTTCTGCTGTTCAGACGCACATGCACCTTTTTCTAAAAATGCTTCTTTTGGATTCAGGGGGCCTCAAAATATAAATTTCTGGTGAAATTTCAATATCGAATTTTTGGGTGGAATGACATACTTCCTTACTTACAATGAGTAGTAGAGAAAGTAGAAATTAAGATTCTATAACAATAGCTTGTAGAAGCTACAAAAAAATGGACAGAAAGTCATATGAATGTAACAAATTGGAGTTTAAGCATTATATGTTACATAATGGGCTTAGATTGGAACTTTTTTCCATTTTTACTTCCTCCATTGGTTACTTGCTAGAGAAAGCTTTATATTCCACCCCAAAAAAACTATTCAAAATTTCACAAAAAACACACATTTTGGAGTACACTAAGAAAAAATTAAAAATGTGCACAAACCAAAATTGAAAAACAAAAAGTTGAATGCCAAAGTTCATACGGATCAAGCATGATGCAAGCTGGTAGACAAAAGCTGTAGTTTTTAAGCAATTTCCACAAGTACATTAACGAACTGATCTGTGAAGGGTGTAAATACAATGTACTGTGAATAACATGGAGTAAATTAGCATTGGCATATACTCTCACTGCAGCTAATTGTGGACGTAAAGATGCATGGTGGCAAGCTGACAGTGCTCATTATGACATGGCCAATAGCAGACTATGAAACATGTATTCTAGCATGACAATAGTGAGTGCAGTTTCTGTCTGGCACTGTACCTAGGACAAGTCCTGAAAGGTGGCAAGCTGACAATGTTCATTGTAACATGGCCAATAGAAGACTATGAAACAACATTCTGACATGACAATAGTGAGCGCAGTTTCTGTCCTGCACTGCAACTAGGACAAATCCTGAAAGGTGGCAAGCTGACATTAGTGCTCATTGTGACATGGCCAACAGAAGACTATGAAACAACATTCTGACATGACAATAGTGAGTGCAGTTTCTGTCCTGCACTGCAACTAGGACAAATCCTGAAAGGTGGCAAGCTGACATTAGTGCTCATTGTGACATGGCCAACAGAAGACTATGAAACAACATTCTGACATGACAATAGTGAGTGCAGTTTCTGTCCTGCACTGCAACTAGGACAAATCCTGAAAGGTGGCAAGCTGACATTAGTGCTCATTGTGACATGGCCAACAGAAGACTATGAAACAACATTCTGGCGTGACAATAGCGAGTGCAATTTCTGTCCTGCGCTGCACCTAGGACAAGTCCTGAAAGGTGGCAAGCTGACATTAGTGCTCATTGTGACATGGCCAACAGAAGACTATGAAACAACATTCTGGCATGACAACAGTGAGTGCAGTTTCTACCCTGCACTGTACCTAGGACAAGTTCTGAAATATGGCATGACAGTGTACATCATGGCTAAGAAGCATCTATTCTGGCATGACAATAGTGAGTGGATTTTCTGTCCTGTACTGTACCTAGGACAAGTCCTATGACAGACTTATTACTTTATCCAGATCTTTTAAACTTTCAGGTTACTGATATCCCAAAAACGAAATAATGCTGCCAAGTCAAATGTTATATTTCACAAAATTTATTTTACCACAGAGCACACAAAACTCCAACATATTCTTTTGTATTTTTATACCAAGCGAAAATACATACAAAAAAAAACCTGCTGTCATTCATTCACATGACTTTCTTTACCCTCTATTGTTTATTAGTGGGTATACAAAATAGTCTTGCTAAACGTTAGTTTTATATCAACTTCATTTTAATCCAAATAAATGTTTGGGAACTGGATACTACAGAGTGAGCCAAAAGACTCTGAATCGCCTGCGCGGTGTTTTTCCTGTCCGCTCATTGCCGTCTGCTGCTATCACAGAAAGACACGGATGAAACCATACAACATTTTTAAAACTACTTTTAAAGGCTTTACTTACCAACTTTATGAAAGGAAATGCTGAAACTGGCCACCGTCATTGTCCATAAATTTTTGGCACCTCTTTAGGAAATTATCCATCATGGAATTTTGGGGGGGGGGGGGGGGGGGAATTTTCCAAACGATGACCAATGTCGTCTAATGTTTCTTCGGTAAGAACCGAACGCTGTCTTTTAGATTTCTTAGCCTGAACACTTCCTGTGGCTTGAAATTTACTGTAAAGTTCATGGATTGTTGAACAGCTTGGAACTTTTACACCTGGAATCTTTCTGCAAATCGTGCTTTCACTTGGCGAGCTTACCAAGTTAACATATACGAATTAAAAATAAATACACGTGGTGCAGTAGAAAATATATGCTGAGCCATAATATACAAAGATATTATGGACAAAATAATAAATAACTCGTAATAACTGAACTACATCACATCACATTCAATTCAATACTGCATTTCACGCTGCAAAGCAAGTCACAGCGTGACTTTGTTTATAGCAGCAGTACGTTATGTTTTTATCATATTTCCACACGCCCAGTGGAAAAACACCGTGCAGCCAGCAATATTGTTCATAAAATACCCCTCCGGGATAACATAAAACAAAGTGTACAAAACAAACCCACACACCCTGGAAGAATTAAAACAAAATATCCGCCAGGAAATTTCTCAACATGAACTATGGCGAGTGATGGATAGTCTGCTAAAGAGGTGGTAAAAATGTATGGACGACGACGGTGGCCAGTTTCAGTGTCTCCTTTCGTAATGTTGAAAAGTAAAGCCTTTAAAAGTAGTTTTAAAAATGTTGTATGGTTTCACGCGCGCTTTTCTATGATAGCGGCAGACGGCAACAAGCGCCAAGAACGCGGACAGGAAAAACACTGTGCAGGCAGTTCGGAGTCTTTTGACTCATTCTGTATATGTTGGCCTTAAAATTCCATACTGTTTCAATGGAAGCACGAGAAACAACTGAATATTGACAGGGCTTTCTACACTTCTTGTATAGTATGTTTTCACACAATGCTCAACGTTTACCGGTTATACAAGATTCTACAAAATTCCTTCCAAAAGAAGAGGACTTCAAAGACTATTCCCAAACAATTCAAGACATAAATTTTATTTGTCATGTAAATATCTTTAATTTTCACAGCTATTGCAGCTGATTTCATACATCCCCGGGTTTTTGTTGGCCAGAATTGTCTTATTTGTTCCTAAAAGATTTCTGATGAATTTATTTGCTTGAGCCAGTGTGATATTGATTTCCTTGCTGTCCATGGATGTGATACTCTTTCCTTCAGCATTTTGAAAGTGTAGATTTTCTTGTAAACTTTTAAGAAACAATTTGTTTCTGCTACACTGGTGACTATTCAACATTCAGCTTATTCCTTCTATGGAATTTAATGTGGCATGTTTCTCTGGTAGTACACTGCAACTTGTTCTTCACACGGTTGTCTATATGTGTACCTTCTCTGTGAATTCCAAAACCAATCAGCTTTTGTTATGGAGAGCTACTTTCACTGTAGGAAAAGGAGAAGTGTTCTATTCAAAAGTTTGATAAGAAAAACATGCTTTGAGGTCCTGTGTTGCATATTTTGGTTATTTCCTGCCCCTAAGCTCACATCAAAATGCTGCCCCCCTCACATTTAATGTGTACATAACCTATAAATTTTGTAAATAGATAAGCCTTCAAAATCACAGGCACCGTTGGGACAACAGCTGTTAGGTCCATATTCCATTAGTTGAATATGCCCCCTGCATAGAAACTTATGACATACTTTGGTACAAACAATGGTGATGCCCCAATTACAATTATTGCTATTCTCTCCTCACAGATTTAAGATCCGATCTGTCATGTAAATTGCAGCTGACTCTTATTATGTGCATATGCTTAATTTTCTTCTTTTTCTTTTAGCTAGTATTTAATGTCCATTCTTACTGCATATGGCACCATAGGGAAGTGGATACTGATGATGCAGGAAATGTTCCACGCATAAGTTTAGGGTACTTCACCATATGAGGACTAAGGAAAACGTAGGCTACATCTATGATGTACATTGTTAACATCACATCTTTCTACGAGTTGTGATTCTGTCTAAAGAACTGTAGAAACATTCAGTGTATTTTACTTATTTGTTGTCATCGCATGCTTGGAAAACCATCACACATTATCTTTCTGCTAGGCTCTGCAATGTCAGGAGCTATCAGTCGTCATTAAACATGATTGTTAACTTGGGAGGTAATATTCTTATTTTCATTGTATAGATAGTTGTAATACTGCTATTAACTTAGCTTCCACATATCTTCAACTAACATAAGATTATTATTATTATTATTATTATTATTCTAATATATGTGTTATTTCTGTTTTGTGTTTTATATGTATTATTGTATTCAAAATGTTTATGTGGCTGAACGGAAGAGAAGGCTAAATCTGCTACATGAATAAACAAATATGTCCTAGGAAGTCTTGCTTCATTTTCAGCAAAGGTATTTATCTCATCTTGTAATAAAACTTTTAATTTGAGAACTTCAAGTTGCTAAGCCTTTCTCAATATTATTGTTCAATGGAGCAGTTTTTTGCCATCTTGCACAGAAGAATCTTAATGGCGGTGTCCAGGTTAGGATATATACAATGTAAAGCTTGCTGGTGAATCTTCTTGAAAGTTTTTCAACTCCTTTATGATGCCTTTTCGCATGTCACATTGTGAGAAACTGGAAGTTCTTCCTATGATTCATTTCGAATGAGGGTACAAAACTATCCTAAATACCAATCTTGAGTTCACTGAAAGTATGTATTGGTCTTCAATTTCGCTTTCTCCTGTACTGCCATAAAAAATTCTGATGCATTTCTTTTTCCTTTTCTCGTTCTCATATACATCAACCCAACTACAATTCTTACCTTGTTCTTCACAGGGAACACACAAGTCTATATCAACGTTCACACTGTTCTTGTAAACAATATCTCCAACAGACAGGTCGCAGAAACCCACTTGCTTCACATCACATTTTCTTCTGGGAGATACCATTTTCAGTGGACATTTTCTCTTTCCATCCTAACAAGTTTTAAGTTTTGCAGACATGATTTTATTGCAAAACAGCAATCTATATTTTTTCTAAAAAAAAACAAACAAACAAAAAAAAAAAAAAAAAACCAAATGATTGGTTGTAACAGCAAAGAACTTTTGAAACAATTATCCTTTTGTTGTGCAGTATAAACCCCAATCTTTTAATGGAACAAATCATTGGCAACACTACATCCATTTGTTGTTATAAGGGAAATGATTTGTTTTCATTTCAGAGTGCTTGAAACATGATATTGTATTGGTGCATGCTTTTCAGGGTCATTCTTTGTTTCCTCAAAAAAGACAAGATGCCTCACCAAGTCTTAGACTGAAGTGCAGCTCAATACAACTGTGTAAGCATGTCATGGATTTTCACAAAGTGGAGCTGAGTGTCATTTTTATGTCATGTTCGTGAAGTTGATGGCACAGTGAAGAGACTGGCTGTCAAAGCCAGCCTCCAGAACCCAGTCAAAGAATTCACCTTGGAAACAAAAAAATGGATGGCTACCTTTTCTATGTTTCAAATTATGAGACACAATAATAGAATTAAATTTGGGATATACAGAAAACCAACACATGTGGACAAGTACATAAAAAACAAAATCACACCAACATGCAATCTACAAATCCACTCACAATTTCAATACATTTCACCATCTCAGAATAACTTCCGTGATTCTTAAGGACCACCGTCTAATTTGTGAAAATCCATTAACTGTGACATTTGCAGGTTGCACCATTAGCTGGGTCACTGCTCACTATCACATATAAATTGTTCGGGTTTCCTATCAAGTAGATTGAATTGCTGTTGCAGACCACTGCTATTCTTCCAAACCACAATTATCACTGTCATTAGCAGTTAGTAATGAGAAAAACCCCATGCAGCTTTCTTGTCTTCGGACATCATTTTGCTAACTTTCACTTCCTTTCCCTTTCTTCTTAAAATCACTGCCACATTTTTTGTTTTGTAAATTCAAAGTGTACATTTTGTCACGTAAATCTTTAATATCTGTATTTTAATCAAAATTGTTAGAGCTACTTTGAAAATCATGAAACTTGGAAAATCTTCCATATAAAGGGTAGTGTAGGTTGGAGGGATTTTCTTGAAAATTTCTCATCTTTGGAAGATACAATACATAAATACAGAGTTTGGCGTTTATCTGACTTTTCATTTTTAGGTTATGTTGTTCACACACACATGCACCTTTTTTCTAAAATTGCTTTTTCTTTATTCAGGGGCCTCAAAACATGTATTTTTGATGAAATTTGGGTATAAAATTTTTTAATGGAATGCCATATCTTCTCTACCTACTAGGTACAAGGAGGGAAATAAAAATGCAGAGCTCTTTAAAATATGTAACTTATGTTGATATTGTAATGAAAAGAAGCTAGAAACAGTGATGTGTATTGAATTTATTTAAAGGTGAGTCGGAATTATTACACTAACATCACTTAAGTTTACTCACTTAACATGTTTCGCGAAACAGTTGTTCCCATCCTCAGAAGGTTAATTCGACTGGCCCGTGTTGATGGTGTTTCCGTTTTTTGGACTGGATCCAGTGGTGGCATCTTGTGGTGGAGAAATGTACTTCCAGAGAGGATTTGATGGCGGCAAATCAAAATTCATTAGATGTGTGTTGTGTTTTAGAATGGTGATCTTCTCCCATGCATCTAATTCGGCTGCAAATTTGGCTGGTTTGACTAATGTAATATTGGGTTTGATGTTGTGATTAGTGATCCAAAAATGGTGTGAAACTGCAGATTTGTCCATTTGTTTGTATTTAATACATCTCATGTGCTCCTTTAGCCTAGTTTCTAGGTTTCGTTTTGTCTTACCTATGTATACTTTATTGCAATCTGAACAATTGATTTTATAGATTCCAGCTTTTTTGTCTTGTGGAATGGGGTCTTTTAACTTGTTACAAAGTAATTTCTCTATGTTAAATTTGTTCTGTGGAGCTAGGCTGATGTTATGTTTCATGAAAATCTTCTTAAATTTGTGAAATGTTCCTGGGTGGTATGTGAATTTCTTGAACTTTAGCTCTTTATCTTGCTGGCTGAGATTTGTTGTGTTTCTGATGTGCATCTGTCGTTTGAATTTTGCAATTTTTTTGTCAATAGTTGTTTTGTTGTACCCATTATGTATTGCTGTGTCTACTATATGCTGGTATTCTAACTGGTATTCTTTTTTATTTAAGGGGGTATATACCAGTCTATGTGTTAGGCTGTTTAGTACTGCATGTTTGTGTGTGGTTGGATTGAAACTCTTATTTTTTATGTAATTAGTAGAGTGTGTTGGCTTCCTGTATATACCAAAGGTTAGGTTCTTTTGTTCTCTGATGATTTTTAGGTCTAAAAATGGTAGCATGCCTTCTTTTTCTATTTCTATGGTGAATTTTATTGATTGGTTCTGTAGGTTTAGTAAGGCTAAGGAGTCTTTTATGAACCTGTTAGGGACAACAGCGAAGATGTCGTCAACATATCTGTGCCAAACTTTAAACATGTATGGAAAGGAAGTTGTTATGTGTGTTTCTAAGTAGTTCATAAATAAATCTGCCAAGAAGGGTGAAAGTGGGTTGCCCATGGTTAGACCAGTTGGTTGTTGATAGAACTTCTTATTGAAACTAAAACAATTTTGTGCAATGCATAAATTGGTAAGTTGTATGAGGTCTTCTATTTCTTCTTCAAGTAGGTTAGTCTGCTGTAGCCATTTCTTTAATTGACGCAGGAGTTGATCTGTAGGGACACTTGGAAATAGTGCAGTGACATCAAAGGAAACTAATCTGTCTTCTGGTTCGAGTTCCAGGGATTTTATCTTCTGTATTAAATCTTCTGAATTCATTATGTTTTTGCTATTGAATTTTGGTAGTGAAGAGAATCTCTGTACTAACCATTTTGCCAGTTTGTAGGTAGGAGAATCAATATTGCTGACGATTGGTCTCATCTTATTACCCGGCTTGTGTATTTTAGGTAGAGCATACATTCTTGGTAAAGTGGGATGGTCTGGTTTTAATCTAGATTTATCAGTGTCTGTTATAGTTTTGCTTTCCTGGATGGTTTGATTGAAGGCTTTTAAATGTAATTTTAATGGGTCTTCTTGAATTTGTATGTAATTTTCTTGTTGCAGCATATTTTCTACTCTGGCAATATAATCATCTTTTTGCAGTACAACTACTTTATTTCCCTTGTCAGCTTTTGTGTATACTACTGGTTTTGATTTTAATGTTTTGATCACATGTTTGGTTGGGAAATTGTTATGTTTATCTGCTTGTATTTCTTGGAGAACCATTTCACATTCTTTTTTATAGTGGTTTTACTATTTTCATTTAGGTTGTAAGTAGCAATCTCAATGTCTGCGACTATTTCATCGGTTGTTTTTGTGTAGCCAACACATGTTTTTAGGCCAAGGTTTAATACCGATAATTCTGCTTTGGTGAAAGTTACATTTGAAAGATTAATTACGTCTGGGTATGACGTCGTTTTTTCATTTTTTAGGTTAGGTTTATATGAATGTTGCTTCCGGCGTAGTATGTCTAGTTTTTTCTTTAATTTCAGCGTTTTTGTTTTCATCCTGTAGCTAAGAATAGTGAGGAATTTTGATTGCATGTTTTGCCAAAGTGGGTAGCCGAGTGTGTCCGTTAATTTAAGGTGAAGAGCATATAATTCCAGTTCCAATTTTTGTAATTTTGCGTAGTGGTTGTTTCTCTCAATTATTACTTTTTTATCGGCTGATGTTTGGTGTTTGCTGTTTTTGTCATATTTTACAATTCTCCTTACAAACTTTGGTGTGACTTTGCTTTGTATGCATAGGTTTAAAAAACGGATGTCCGCAAATGTGTTTTTTCTCTTTTCTTCAATTTTTTGGTATCTTTTGAGGTCACTTTTTATTCCACTGAAATCTGTATTGAAATTTAGGGTTTCTAATCTTACCTTGTTTTCTGCCATGACTTGTATCTTTTCCACGTGGTGGCCAATTATAACTTTTGCTTCTTGTGACTTGTTGGTCTTAAATTACGTTGATATTGTAATGAAAAGAAGCTAGAAACAGTGATGTGTATTGAATTTATTTAAAGGTGAGTCGGAATTGTTACACTAACATCGCTTAAGTTTACTCACTTAACATGTTTCGGGAAACGGTTGTTCCCATCCTCAGAAGGTTAATTCGACTGGCCCGTGTTGTTGGTGTTTCCGTTTTTTGGACTGGATCCAGTGGTGGCATCTTGTGGTGGAGAAATGTACTTCCAGAGAGGATTTGGTGGCGGCAAATCAAAATTCATTAGATGTGTGTTGTGTTTTAGAATGGTGATCTTCTCCCATGCATCTAATTCGGCTGCAAATTTGGCTGGTTTGACTAATGTAATATTGGGTTTGATGTTGTGATTAGTGATCCAAAAATGGTGTGAAACTGCAGATTTGTCCATTTGTTTGTATTTAATACATCTCATGTGCTCCTTTAGCCTAGTTTCTAGGTTTCTTTTTGTCTTACCTATGTATACTTTATTGCAATCTGAACACGGGCCAGTCGAATTAACCTTCTGAGGATGGGAACAACCGTTTCCCGAAACATGTTAAGTGAGTAAACTTAAGTGATGTTAGTGTAACAATTCCGACTCACCTTTAAATAAATATGTAACTTATGTTAAATTTTGTTGCAGCATTTGCCATCTTTATATATTCCATATTGCATGTGTCTCATGCTTTAAAGTTTTATATTCCTTTTCTTTCAGTCACATGAGTTTATAATTATTTGAATGCTGGTTCCACATATAGCACATTTAGCTAAGCACCAAAACTCTATCATGAATATAGCATGGATGTAGTACAAGCAGAGAAGGTCATGTGTGTTATTTCTACATCACTGATATCTAATATTCATAACTGCCAATGTGTAAACAATTCTAGCATTACATGATGTAGAAATAAGCCATTACTGCACCACCTAAAACTGGATTCATTCAATTTAAATGTAATTAGGTAATTGAGTTTTACTTATCAATGGTCTTTAACTGCTGCTATGGTTCTTAGCGTTCTATTTCTATTCTAAAATAAGTGTGAAAATTGTGCTCAGAGGCCTCTTTATCAGGCTTGAGATTCCTTTACATGCCATAAATCTACAACACAGGACCTCCAGCTTTACTTCCCTACCAAAGAAAACCATGCTAATGATTTTTTCACCCGAAAAAAATTCATTACCTCTACAAGGTTTGAACCCATAACCTTGGGAATTTGAATGTTGTTCTTGCTGCCAAAGAAACAGATTGCAAACCTAATTTAAACTAATCATTTCCAAGCAATAAAGCTCTTTGGAAGAATTACTTCAAACCAATAACCAGAAATATCTCTGGAATACTTAATGCCACCAAAAAATTTGACAAATGTGTTTTAACAAGACATACAGGTTTTGATTGCAAGCTTTTGTCTATCACTTATAGTTTATCAGCTATACAAATAATTTGTATTAATTATTATGCAAATTTTATTCAAAATGAAGAGGGCTTCACAAGCTATTCATACAAAATTCAAAATATATATTTTATTTGTCATGCAGATATCTTAAATATACAGCATTTTAATCAAAATCGGACACATTTTTGAGAAAATGAAAGAATTATGAAAAGTTTTGTCCATGTAAGGGGTAGTTAAGGGCGAGGAAATTCTCTTGAAAAACACAGAAAACATAAGAAGACATGAACTTAAATACCAACTTTTGTACCCGACTTCTCGTTTTCGACTTCAAAGAAATACCTACACACAAACTTTTTTTTATAAAAATGGTCTTTGTTTTGGATTCAAGGAGCCTTAAAATATGCATTTCTGGTGAAATCTTGGTATCAAATTTTTTGTTGGAATGTTCCATTACTTGAGAAAGTAAACTCCTTTTCATATAAATTTGCTGTTTTAAACTATTTCATTTGTAGATTAATATATATACTCCTTAATAAAGATGAATTTTATATACAATATAAACATAAAATAAAAAAATGCTTCAGTTAATAAGGAAAAGCATACACTGTGCAAATTAGTAATGTTCAGTTATTACTATAAAACTCTGATAAAGGCTCCACATGGTTTTTGCATTTGAGTACATGTGTTTTCCACATAAGGAGCACATGCAGCATGCGTTCAGCATATGAAAACCCTTGGTGTAGCATATCTTGAAATGGAATTCGTGAATTACCATCCAGATTACCATATAAGTGCCTCAGTTCGTAGTCCACTCCCTTCCAATCATCTCTGGTGGTATATAAGTCCACTCTTCTTCCTCCAGTGTTTGGTAACAGTGGCTTCATACACAGGTGTGGATGGCAGTATTAATTACAGACGCATGTCTTCCATACTCAACTCATATACGAGGCAGGACAATCAATACTCGATACATAATACATATTTCAGGAATGTTTTTACCTTCTCCAGATCTTTATTTTGAAGAAGTTTCATTGCTGCTTGCAGAGATATTGACATATATTTGACATAGTTCATTGCTCTTATTGATGCAGTCACTATGTTTTCTATGTGAGCTTTGTAGAGTGCTCCTTGGGGTTGCAGCATATCTTTAGGAAACTTCCCACTTTCGCCTGTGGTTTGCCTTCCAAATAGATGGTGTCTGCTCTTGCTTGTTTGCCTCCTCTCCTAAAGGTCATTTGTAAAATCTTTGTTCCGTTCAGGGAGAGCTCACTACTCTGAGCTCATGTGATTAGTCTATTGAACGCTGCTTGCAGCGAGTCGATTGATGTTGATGCTAGCACCATATCATGTGTAAATGCACACGTTTACTACTTCTGTTTGTATTTCTTGCATTAAATCACATGTTGCTATGTTGAACAGGAGTGGGCTTGGAGATGCGCTTGTGTTGTGTGATCTATTGGTTCTTACAGAGTAACAGTGTCAAATACGTCCCTTATTAATTGTGCCATGGATTTTCCCTTCTTATTGTGTTTTCTTAGGAGCTTCATTCTGTTAATGGTGTTGTAGTCAACAAATACTGTGTGGAGTTATCCTTTCAGTTGTTGAGCAGTTTCTTCTGAAGCCAAATCATTCTTCTGGGATGTGTCTATTTTTCATTGTAGCTCTTACTTGACCAGATTGCACTGTCCACAGCTGTCTTGATATTATTGTGAGCATTGTAAGCAGTTCGTGCAGTTGTATCTATGAATATGGAAGAAAGTGTGGTTGTAGGTGAGCATTCTGCAGGTTCCAGAAAGAGGCAAAAGGGTATGACAAAAAGAAAATGAGAACGAGAAGAAAGTAAATACTATTTAAACTTTAAAAACAGAACAATTATTGGCATTATTTTAAAGAAAACGCGGGAACTTGAATGTATTCAGAGCTACTTTGCAAATTACTATAGTTCTTACATCATTCATTGGTGTGTTTCAGGTATTCTGATCAAGATCCTTGCATGCTGTAGAGTTGAGTCTCCATGTACGCACACAGAGGACAGATTTAAATGCTGCACTATTCCTGCCTTTGTTAAAACAAGAAATTTACTGTATAACTACAGAACAAAACACAACAAGATAGGCTTCTGGCATCAATGATGGCTGTATCATCTCCCAAAAGGCGCAGACCAAGAAAATCAGATAGGATTTACTCAGTGGATATTAAATATCAAGTTAGAGTAAACAACTGAGGCAGTATTTTTAACACTTGAATAATTTCAATTAAATTATATAATATGTAAATTCAATAACCCGCCTTGAAGCAATATGTATGTAATAATTTTTAAAAATGTATGTAACAGTCATTGCAAATGCTTATATTATTGTAAACATATTTAATAATGTTATGTGAATGCATTATGTAATTTAATAATGTAAGAGCTGTAAGAATAATAAGTTTAAAGTTGCTAACAATGAGGTAACCTTGAGGCAATGAGTTTGAATGCTACTAGTCATGATTAGAGCAACAATAATGTAAATTTTGTGACAGTTTAAAAATAGCCAATCAACAGCCAGAAAAAGCTTTAATTAAATGCAGGTATTCTATTGGACTAGGATTAGCCAATCAGAGACTTGAAATACAAAAAGTTAAAAGTTTATACGGTTGAAATATGTTCAGTTGCTGGCAGACCTTGATAGTGACCAGATGGAAGATGTGTTCTCTAAAGAAATATTACGTATTCGTGTGAATCGTAAAATATGAATACGCGTTAACAAAGTGCAAGTATTAAATAAAAGAATCTCACAGCTCTTGATATCAGCGTAGTGCTATTTAATTTGTGTCAAGGATTAATAAAAAGAAGTGAATTTAAACTTAAAATCTGCGAAAGCCTACATTCTTGTCGCACCATGCCTTGATTAAGAGAAACGTGTCTCTAAAGTAATACTGACGCAGCCAAGGCAAAACAAATATAAAATAATATCTATACAAGCAGTTTAATAACAAAGTTAACATTTTTTTTAAAACTTGGAGCGTAACAACAAAAACACATCTTCAAATCAGCTTCTCATACATAACAGCATATTACATAATAAACAATCTACTTCAAATTAACACCCAAAGCGTGGTGCAAAACTCAAACAACAAACTCCTAAAGACAATACATCTTCAAGTTGGCGCCCAACGTGGGGCAGTTAAACTAAAGACAATATCATCTTCAAATTGGCTTCCCAAGTGTGCCGGCAAATAAATAAACACCAAGATCAATATCTTCTTCAAATTGGCACCCAACTGCGTGGAGCAAGAATAGACAAGATTTTGCGACGACATCTGAAAAGAAGAGATCAACGAACAACGTAGAACTACCAGAATCGACGAAACTACAAGAATTCATCTCAGGACTTCAAAATAAACAACAGCATCCAAGGACAGCAACAATTCTTACAGGAGTTAAGGGCACACAGTTGACAATTCAACAATAATCTACATGGGAACACTGAGTATAAAGGTTTAATAACAGCCAGAATAAAAGGTCAGGAAATTCCATTATACATTATAATAATTGTCAAGTTTATAAAATACATTGTTATTAGGAAAATTTCATGTTGTTAAGAAATGGAAAATTAAAATTAAGCAATTTAAAAACAAATATACAAAATAAAATGGAAACAGAAAACAATGAAATTATGGAAGTAGGAGAGGATAGGTCAGTCATTACAGAGTACAATGTAAATTTAGAATCACAGCTAGAGGAAACAACAGGTTAGATGTAGAAGAACAGTTATCTGTAAATTTGCAGGTAGGCATAGAAAGAGATAGCAACAGTATGCAAGGTCAATCACCTTTAAATATGTTAGTGCAGGGAACAACAAAAGAAAGAATCCCTCGCACATCTAGCCAACAAGAGCAGGAACACTCCTCACAACTAAATTTTATGTGCATTTTAAAAGCATTAACAGAAATGAGAGTAGAGTTAAGTAATAAGTTAACTGAACAAAATAATATGATAGATGAAATGATAACTGAAATCAGAGGAGAGAGAAAAGAATTTAATAATTAAATGAAACTAATACAGAAATGAAAGTAGGGTTAAGTAATATGTTAACTGAAACCAGTAAAGAGTTGAATAGTAAGCTGAATGAAACTAGCTAAGAGATAAATAAAGTACAAGAAACTAGTCAGGAAACTGAAGAAATAGAAAACACAAATGCAGACATTGTGCAAATACAAATAGATGTAACACTACCAAGGGTAAATGCAAATGTAACTAGATCTGTAAATGATAATCAAATGCATGACAAGAATGCAAGTACAGAAAGAAGTGTATCACCTTTTGTCCTGGGGTACAGGATCAGATTTTTTGCTTTAATGAGATTCTTGATGCTAAATTTGTTGTAAGGTACCAGGTGATGTGATTTTGAATATTTTCTGAAATTTGTGAAAGAGACCTGGGTGGTATGCGAATTTCCTGAAGTTGATCTTTTCTGCTGCATTAGTGTGTGGTGACCTGCTTTATGCATTTTTGTCTTCTGAATTTACGTATTTTCCTATCCAACATTTCCTGGCTGAACTCATTCTCTACTGCAGATTTGACAATGAGCTGATGTTCTTTGTAGTATTCCATTCTGTTGAGGGGGATGTTGATTAATCTACGAGTCATGTTGTTGAATGCTGCTTCTTTGTGTGCTTTGGGGTTGTAGCTATGTGCTTTGATGTAATTATCTGCGTGCATGGATTTTCTATGTATTCCGAATTCTATCCTGTCTGGAGTCTTTCTCCAGAGCTGACAGATTTTCCTCCAGATCTTTCTCCAGAGTTGGGTTAACAAAACATTGGAACATGTCCAAAAAAAAATTCAGTATTGGGCCAAAAATGGGATTTACAAAACACTGGTAAGATGTCCGCTGTTCTCTTGTTCAACACATAGCATTCTGTCTGCGATGCCAGCCAATGCACAGCATTCTGCAGATGTCTTGGAATATTGGCAATTTCTTGCAAGGTGACATCTTTTAGTTGCAGTGGGGTTGTTCTTTAAGGTAACCCCACAACCAAAATTTGGCCGGATTGAGATCTGGAGATTACGGAGGCCACATTGTTGAGAAGTGTACTGATGACACGGTCACCAAACATCTGCATAATTAATTATTTTGCAGGGGCATAGATTAGAGTGGAGTGCCATTTTGCATGAAGATTATATTTTCCATATCGTGATTCCTCCGTCTAGGGATGATGTAGTTCTGTAACAAGCTATATTAGCACTGCCTGTTTACTGTAACAGTATCTTATTCCATTATTGTCTTCTTCGAAGAAATGTGGACCAATGATGAATTGTAAAGTGAAGCCACACCATACAGTAACTGTTAAATCATTAAGACCTTGTTGAATTAAAGCCTGAGGGTCATTTTCTGACCGAAGTCTGCAATTACATGTTAACTCTGTTAAGAAAAGTGTGTGCTTCGTCTGTCTAGAAAACATTGTCCAACCATCATTAGATATTAATTTCAATCTTTGCCAGTACAAGTAAAACAAATTCATGTTTTCTGTTTGTCACTTTCTTTGAGTGCAAATGTTGCTTTTAGTTTATATAGATACAGACAAACATGTTTTCTTAGAATTCTCCAAACTGAGCTATATGGTGATTGAAATATAAACGGTAATTTTTTTATACGTTTATTGATTAAACATATATGCAAATGAGACCTTTTCTATTTGTCTACATAACTTCCTTCATGCTCTACACACTTTTACCAACAACTTGGAAGCTTTAATATTCCTTGTTCAAAAACAGTTGAGGGATGTGTCATCAACCATTTGCACACATGCTCCTCAACGTCTTCATTGGTTTCGAATTGTTGCCCTCCAAGCGATTTCTTCATGGATGCAAACAAAAAATAGTCCAGGGGGAACAAGTCTGGACTATAGGGAGGGTGTTCAAGGATTTCCCAGTGCAAGTCCCCCAATGTATCTCTTGTCAAATTCGCAGTGTGAGGCTTAGCATTGTCTTGAAGAATGACACCTCTGATGGGCATACGACATCTTTTGCTCTGGTAGGCAGCTTTTACTGACTCTCCCAATGCTGACACCCACTTCTGAAGCAATTTCTTCAACAGTGAGCGGTGATCACCTTCAATAAGCTCTCAAACGGCAAAGATGTGGGGAGACCTGACCTTGGACGTCGAGCATGCCCTTCGTTCTCTACAGTTTCACAACCACCCCTAAATTCTCTGGCCCAAGTAAACACTCGATTCTGGGACAGTGTAGTGTCCCCAAATTGTGCCTTCAAATGAGTGAAAATCTCTGAGGGTTTGACCCCTTCATTAGTTAAGAACTTTATAATAATGTGTTGCGCAATTGACGAAGGAACCCCTTGTTCACTCATGGCTGTACTGACACCAAAACTTAGTGAAGCAGCTAACCAAGCTGGTTCCCTCCCTAACACACCAACCTTCAACCCCCCAACTCCACCATCCCACTCGGAACTGCCTGTGCTGTACTCTTGCTCAATTACCATTTATATTTGAATCACCCTCTTAGTACTCATCTGAAGTTGGCTGAGCAATACTTCTAATTCCATAATAACTATTTCTACTTATTTCATTATCTGCATGAAGCACCTCAGCAACAGTGACCTTTTGTCTTCCAGATTTCTTCTTATCAGCAACAGAACCAGTTTCTTCAAACTTCCTGATTAAATTACCATAATTACGAATGGAACATGGGCCTACTTTTAAATTGTTAAAGAAATCTAAATTTTCTCAGACCTTTAGTAAACATTTAGCAATAGAGCCATGATTTGAATCTTGTAAATTCCTTTAGCAGTAGGTAAAATCACTAATGTTAAAATAAACATAAGGATAGCAACTGCGAAATGCAAAAAGAAACAAATGAAGATCAAACTGCATTGTTTGTCCAATGCTGTGATATGTGTGTGTTTTTTTTCCCTTCCTATCACAAATATAATATTTGTAGTGGTTTAATGTTTGACCTTACTTTTGAAAGACCCCATACATGTCCATATGGCAATTGTGTAGTATGTGCACATTCTGGCATGGCGAGTCCTCTAGTCTCAGGTTCTTGGTTTTGTTTATTACCTTCAGCTCCTTCAATAGGCCTACTTTCTGCCACTGTTAACAGTTAATGGCAACAAATTCATAATTCCATGTCATATCTTGTCAGATTCCAATCAAAACATGTCCTGTATTTTAAATAACAAAGTCAGTTTCTATTTCATGGTATTCATCTGTCTCTGGTCAAGACTTGGAGACTACTGCAACAACCCTCTCCCCCTCGCTTGCTAAGGAAACAAAGGTCCATGCAGATATGACAACTTGACTCAAGTGTCCCATTTCACAAACACATTTTATACAGCACAGGAATACAAATAGAGCAAGTCCAATAATAAACTGCAAAACAAATAGAAGGCACATAAAATATGCAGTACCTGAAAAAGAATTAGGGATATGGTAAAGCCAAGCACACATGGAAAAAACACACACAAATGGAATTATGTGACAATTTGAATATAACTGAAAGCAAATCCAAACAAATTACAAATAACCATGCAAATACTTAAGGTAGACATGTTCACAATTGTTAATTATAATTATTTATCCAAAGCATGAATTCATATGACATGCTCAGAATTGCTTTTTATAATTGAGCATTCACAAGAAAACAGGACTGTCAGTCAGTCAATCCACATTGTTGGATACTATTAATTCTAAATTCAATTAAACAAGCAGTTAATCGCTACTTTGTGTGCCCAAAAAGGAAATCTGAACACATTCAAAAGCATCATGGATCATGGTCAGAGCCAAAATGTCAAAACCGAAATTCATCAGACTATACCACAAGGAATAGCGGGAAGACTTGCACAAGTACATGAAGCATTGGCCAATCATCCAGACACCCCCTGCCCAGAAGCAGTAGCAACCACACATCACTTCCCAAGAGCTGCCAGAAACAGCACAAGAAAGAAATCAATACTGCAGGCAAGGAGAAAGTAAGTCAAAATGGAAATTAAACATATTGTGCAGAAATAATAATCTGATGTATTACAGTCATATTACTTTCTCTATCCACTAGTTTATTTTTACATTCCTTCTACAAACTATTCTTACAAAAGCTTATTTTTCTATCAACTTCACGTTAACCAAGATAAACATTTGCAGAAATACTTTTGTTACACATTTTGTCATATGAAGGGGATAGAGGAAATGCCTTGAAAACAGTTGATGCCACAAAAAAGGTTATTGAAATTAAAATGGGTCTATTCCTAGAAAAATTCAAGATATTTTATTTATAATGTAAATTTATTAAATAAATGCTATTTTAATCAAAGTGGTTAAAGGCATTTTGGAGAGATAAAAAAATTTCGAAATATTTTCCACGTAAAGGGTAGTTTGAGGTGGGGGAGGATTTTCTTGAAAATATTTGTATCACTTCTTTGGAAGAACTAAAATGCCAAGTTTGATATCCAACTTTTCGTTTTTGAGTTATGCTGTTCACAGACATACACCTCTTTTCTAAAACTAAAGTTTTTAAAGTTCAGAGGGCCTTAAAACATGTATTTCTGATGAAATTTCCATATTGAATTTTTGGATGGAATACAATACTTTCTCTCTATACTAAGTACATTGTAGAGAAAGTAAAAATGGCAGAAGGTCTATTTGTATAAAATTTTTTGTAGCAATTCTCACGTTTCCACAGTATGTAGGTATACACAAATTAAATATTTGCTCACTTTGGTGACTCGCCCTGTAATTTTCAATATAAAATAAAAATACATTGTATAAGTGAGGTTTGTTTTATGAATTGCTCCATTTTCCTTTGTAAATGCAGGTTAAGCACACCAATGTTCAAATGGTTTCCCATTGCATTCTATGATCCTTTCCCTTATATAAATGTAAAATCAATATAAATACAAATCAGATAGAAGATTTATCAAAATAGAATAAATAAGAAGTAACATATGATATAAATAAAGGTTATATGTTAAAGAACCATTAATTCGAATATATAATCATTTCATGCCATATGCTAAGTTCCCTAACAATTCGATGGGTCATTCTAGAATGGAAAGTGTTGCATGTATGCGCATTCAAATTTTAAAACTGTTATTTATTACTTCTGGATAGTCTATTATACACACACATACAGCACCTATTTATCCAAAATCAAGGAATGAAAAGTTTTGGTAGCAGTTTTACTATGTTTAAATTAATCATTTAAGGTAGATATACCTATTATCATCTTATATGATGAAAGTGAAACAAAAATTAAAATACAAGCTAAATTCAGTTGTATGCATAAGCATAAAAGCTTCATGATAAAGTAAATACATGACCTAATAATCTACTAACAGATACAAATGACCACAATTGTGCTAGGAGAAATTCTTGAGTCAAACCTAGAAACATTCGGTTTATAAGTGGGCAGAAGCCATTGTAATCAATTTAATAATAATTTCAATTAGCTTTGCAACCATTGATATTGCACCAGGTCAGATATACTATTTGCTGGAAGACTTCTATATACAGTTTCAAGAGCAGTGAAGCTTCAGATAGCTTGAATACTTAGGAAAGTTAAAACAAAAAACAAAAAAAATGTAAGCATGCGGCACGATATTTAAATAAAATTTAATGCAATTACTGAGGTTTTATTAATAATGGCAAACTGTGTTCTAACATCTGACTTATTCAATGACCTTCTCAGGTATAAAACACTGCTTATCTTTGTACTCCCTCTCTTAAAGAGGGTTAATGTGAGAAAAGCAAGGTCTATTCTGATGAATCAAGGCCATTTTTTCAAGTGCAGTATAATAAAAGCTACTGCCTTATTGCGACATTCTCCACTTAGTGTATCCTCCACAGCGATGAAAATGTGTTATATGTCCAACAGATGTCGCTCTATGTCATATGCTTGCTTTAACATAATGCTGACAACATATGAATAACTAATGTCACCAAAGCTGGTAAGATACTCAGCCTCAAGGTGTAGCCGAGAGATTGAGGACCCTCAGCCTCAAAGCGTAGCAGAGGGATGTTTTTTAGAAGGAGAGGAGTGTAGCAAGTTGCGGCTGATAGGCTGCAGCTGCAAAGCGACGATAGGGCGTAGCCGAGGGATCTGCGCGTCTAAAACTCAAATGATTCACATTCGCAGAAACAACAGCACATCGCATATTTAGCAGATTTCACTTTTTATTTAGGTTGGCAGTTCCCACTTTGCATGTGATTTAGCAAAAAAATGGCTACATTTGTTGTGTTCATAACGCGATTTGCCTATAAAAGTAAAACATCTAAAAGGGGCAGGCAGGTGGGCACCAGATATTGAAGAGATCACATCCACTTCTAAGCTCACCCCTAAGATAATTTATTCACTTTACTTTTGCTTTTGGAAGCATTTTCAATGGGGATACACTAAGAGGAGATTTGCACTGTATTGTTCTGAGCCTGCATTTCATCTCCGACGTTTGAGAAATTTCTTTAAAACCTTTTTATTTTCTCCATTTTAGAAACTTTTACCAAAATGAAACCAACCATATATCCTTTACTGTATAATAAATTACAATGTGCAGTTGTCTATTTTTTCTGAAAGACTATTTTTTAACTCACAAATTTTCCTCTCTTTCCTCCACATAACATATTCATAAAGAGGAAGAGGGGTAAAATGTAATTATTTTGGAAACAATTTTGTGCTATATTAAGGAAATTGTTGTAGCAAATATGAAGAGCACCTAAATCAACAAATTTTGTGGTGCTGGATTTTGCAATGGCAAAATAATTTTATACTCAGAACCACTGCATGGTATATTTACTATTACCTTGAATTTCAAGTTGTTTTAATAATTCAGGAAATAGTAGGCATTACATTATTCGCTATTCTATTAATAAAAGCCACTCATGTCATGTTTTAATGTTCAAATACATATTTCATGCCAGCAACATTAGGTGTATCAATTAACTAGAAAACAAAGATGAAGAGACATGAACTCAAGGACACCAGTTACCTAATCAGGCTTCAAAACCGTTAATATTCACATTTCCATACACACAATAAATAGGAACCTGCATCTACATAGTTACATAAGGATAGTATCTTACCTCCTATGGTACTTTCTTGATATTCGTGAAATTGTCCTTTGACAAACCTTAACACTAAACTTGACTTGCCAACAGCAGACTCTCCAAGCAAAACGAGCTTAAATTGGAATATTTTTCCTTGCGTTCCATTTGGCCGTTGGGCTCCACTGCGATTTGCCATAGTAGAACCCTGAAACCACACGATAATCGAGATTTAAGAACTTTCCAACTGTTGCCAATAAGTACTTGTTTAATCAATTCACTATAAATGATGTTTGAAGCATTTTCGTCGTGTGTTTCAATAACCACTGAAAGAACAAAAGATAGTGTTGAATAAGTACAAATCGCATTAAAACATCACACGAAACATTGATATTCACAGCTATATTGAATTTAAAGATTACTACAATTTTATGAAAGGTACGAACTCGCAATTAGTAAAATAAACTGCAAACAGTGTTTGCCATATCGTGTATACAATCAGCTGACTTCAACGAGGTTGCCATAATCTCAATCAACTACTGTTCTGACAGTTGTGATCTATCACAAATAATTATACCCAATTCATACACATTAGTAAAAAGTATTGGTAAAAGTAGGTCCGCTTTATGCCTTTGAATAAAATCCACTGAAAACTGTATCTATAAATGCCCTATTTACTTCGCATTTCTCGAAAATTAATGCTTCGGCTCAAGTGACTTGAAGGTTTAGGACTAACCTGGCTTTACTTAGGATGGTTGAACAGCGCTTTATAAAGCGTTAGCAACGCACTGCAAACTGGCTTATTTTACCTCGAAGAAGTAAAGGAATATTTACATTAATTGAGAGCTTTTGCAATCGCTATTTACCTATTAAATTTTCCACAGCAAAGTTGAAAATTACACTACTTCCTATGTCGTATTCCTACAGAACTTCACGCGCAGCAGCGCTCCCACCCCTACAGAAGCCACATCACAACCTAACAGCACAAACATAATATGAGGCTAAAAAAAAAGATCCTATCAATTTTATTAAAGAAAATATATGGAAAAAATATTTTAAAGACCTTTTAGTGTATATTTGTGCATATTCACATTCAAGTATAATATAATCTGCAAATTTCCCCTGCACTACTTTTTCAAGTGACTAACCGGAAATTCACTCGGCCCTCTGGCTACCTTGATTTCATTTAGGACACCCCGTATCCTACGTCATAGTAATAATCATTCAGCGCCAACTATGATTGCTCTTATAAAAATATATTGTGACTGTATTTTATTATCCTGGTTTAAAATGTTGCATTAACATGACAGTACCTTATAAAACCCTTTTTTCTAACAAATATGTTGATTTATAACCTCTAACCTAAGCATGGATATAAACTTATGAAATTAAAAGTCAACAGTTCCAGCTAACTTCACTGAAATGTCAAAATAGTAGGTATAATTTATTGTATATGATAAAAGTTTTTCTTTTAAACAATAGCATATAAAACAAACTACATATATTTTGTGTAATATAGTTTTTTTTTCCTCCATCCAAATTTCAATAAGAAAAACTAGTGCATTCACATTACTTTTTCCATCCTTTTTCTATTGCATGCTAAAAGCTTGTTCTGCCTTGGTCTTGCTATCTTTTCTTGGAGTGCTCCATATCTTGACACCCAATTGGCTTATGATTTAGAGGCTGTATTGCTGGTATAGACGAATCCTCCCTTGCAGGTTTGTTTGTTTGTTTGTTCATTTGGCCCCACTGTAAGCAACGTTCAGGGACATTGAACACATCATAGAATTATAAAATATACAGCATAACTAATAAACATACCCAACACCAAGAACTTTTTTTTTAACTCATAACATACCCAACACCAAGAACTTTTTTTAAAACTAATAACATCTCCAACACCAAGAACATTTCTCCCTCTCTCTCTCTCTCCCTCCCAACATCACGCATTATTTAAGAGATGAAAATTTGTAAACCATCACCTTCCAAGAGTAAACATCTCAACATGCATTACAGTAGGACAACAATAACAAATAAGTGTAAATCACCATCATATGCCATCTGCCCTATGTATTGAATTTTCACCTATTGCACAAATATTAAATCCCTCCATAGTATATAAGAAAGACTTTAGCTCTTTCTTAAAGATTTTATGTTTGTTTGTTTGTTCATTTGGTCCTACTGTGAGCAATGCTCAGGTACAATGAACATGTCATACAATTATGAAATATGCAGCATAAGTAATAAACATTCCTAGCACCAAGAACTTCTTAAATAATAACATATCCAGCACCAAGAACTCGTTTAACTAATAACATACCCAACACCAAGAACATTTCCCCCTCTCCTTCTCTCTCTCTCCCTACACCATGCATTATTAAAGAAATGAAAATTTGCAAACTATCACCATTCTAAAAGTAAACATCTCAACATGCATTACAGTAGGACAATAACAAATAAGTGTAAGTCACTATCATATGTCATCTGCCCTATGTATTGAATATTTATACGTTGCACAGCATATTAAAAAATCCTTCCATAGTATATGGGGAGTGGGTATATAAGAAAGGCTTTGGCTCTTTCTTAAAGATGTTATGTTGATTAGGCTTACCTAATAGTTTTAAGTAGCATGGAAGGTTATTGTAAATTGTTATTGCAGAATAGTAACATCCTTTTTGGAACAGTTTTAAGCTATTTGCTGGTCTATGCAAATTGCCTGCATGCCTTGTATTGTGGTCATGCACAGCAAGGTTCATTGTGAAGTTATCATAATTATCTGTAAGGTAGCTCAAGAGAGAATATACGTATTCACCAGAGAGAGTAAGAATTTTTTTGGGTTTTGAACAAGGGTCTACAGGAATGACGGGACCCAACACCACAGATAATATGCATGGCCTTTTTTGGTATTATAAATACCGGCTTGCTATGTGCCAAATTACCCCAGAACATTATTCCATATTGCAACAGGGAGTGAAAGTAGGCAAAATATGCTGTTCTTAAGGCATTTTGGTGGAGCACATTTTTTAAGTTTCTTAAGGCAAAGCAAGCCGAGCTGAGTTTTGGCAGCATGATTTTTATTATTTTTCTCCAGTTGAGCTCTCCATCTATTTGAAGTCCAAGAAATTTTGTATCAGATACCTTATTTATGGTGTAATTGTTGTACCTGATTGTTAATTAGCTCACTTGTTTATGTTTTGTTTGAAGCATGTTGATCAGGATTGCCTAATAGTTTTAGCTAGCATGGAAGGTTATTATGAATTGTTTTTGCAGAATAGTAACATCCTTTTTGGAACAGTTTTAAGCTATTTGCTGGTCTATGCAAATCACCTGCATGCCTTGTATTGTGGTCATGCACAGTAAGGTTCATTGTGAAGTTATAGCTTCTAAATTCTGTAGGTCCACACATAAAGGTGCTGGGGTTATGATTTACATAAAGCAAGAAATAAAGTTCACAGAACTAAATATAAAAGACTTATGCATAGAGAAGGTTCTAGAAGCATCTGCAATTAAAATTGCCACTAACCTTGGTAATGTTGTTGTATTTGGAATATACCACTCGCCCTCATCTTCTGTTAATGAATTTATAGTACAACTAGAAATTATGCTCCAACAATATTTAAAGAAATTACTATTAAGCTATCTTAATATTAACCTAGACCTTAATGATAAATCATACAAACGCCTAAAAGAGGTTTTTAATTCATATAATATAAAAGATTTAATTCAAGAACCCACTAGAGTAACTGACAGTACTTCATCTACCATTGACCATATTGCATCTAATGTAACAGAAATATCCTCTGCGGTTTTAGAAACCTATATCTCCGATCACTATGCCCAACTGACTAAATTTAATGTATCCAAATATGAAATAGCAAGTAAAGTAAGTAGAACAGTAAGACGCTTAAGTAGTGAAAACTTAAATAACTTAATAAATAGTTTAGCTGTAATAGACTGGGAATGTACATTATATAATATTGGTAATGTAAATGATAAATGGGACCAGTTTTATAATGTATTTAAATTGAACCTTGATGCTACATGTCCAAAAATAAATGTGAATGTAAATAATACTGCAAAGAAAAAAGTAAAATTACCATTAACAACGATGAAACTGAAAGAGAAAATGAAAGATATGTATGTACTGCATAAAAGTTCCTCACTGGAGTATTATAAAAATAAATATAAAACTATGAGACATGAGTATCTCAGTAATTTGAAAACTGTTAAAATAAATGCATATAGAGAAAGCATGAGAAATTCCAAAAATGTCAGTAAAACAACCTGGGGCTTAATAAATGAAGCAAGAAGATATCCTGAATTATATAAAAACATAAAACTGAACATAAATGAGGAAGTGGTTCATGATCCGGTCACTATAAGTAAACAATTTAATGATTATTTCATAAATGCACCTACATGGATAGCTACTAGACCAAATTCTGTAAATGCCAATATTAATACCATGACAAATACTTCTTTCTTTCTCAGACCAGTTACAGAAGATGAGATAATTAAAATAATCAACTACCTGCTGAGTAAAAAAAGCAGTGGGTGGGATGTAATCAGCTCATTTCTATTAAAAGTATGTAAATATGTTATTGTAAAACCATTAACCTATTTGATTAATTTCTCCATCGAACAGGGACAATTTCCAGAAATGTTGAAACTAGCAATAATCAGACCAGTATTTATAAAGGGGGATGAAATAAATATTGACAATTATAGACCTATAGCCTTAACATCGGAGATAGCTAAATTGTTTGAAAGGATCCTGCTGTTAAGACTGGATAATTATCTAAGTAAATTCAATACATTAAGGAAGTTTCAACAAGGGTTTAGAAAAGGGAAATCCACATTTCTGCCGTTAACCAGTCAATACATGAAATAATTGGGAATTTAGAAAGCAATGAGAAGGTCAGTACATTATTTTTTGACTTATCTAAGGCTTTTGACTGTATCAACCATAATATATTAATTAGTAAATTGGAAAACTATGGCATAAGGGGATTACCCCTGGACCTAATCTGTAGTTATCTGGTTGGAAGAAAACAAATTATGGAAATAACGTACAAAAAAGGGCGACGTATACAACAAATCAAATCACATTTGGGATCTGTGAAATATGGCGTACCACAAGGCACTGTGTTGGGACCATTATTATTTATTATCTATATTAATGACATTAAAAATCCACCAAATACTTCAGTGATAACTTATGCAGATGACACCACAGCTGTATGCTGGAATAAAACAGTAGAAGGATTAAATACTACCATAAACAATACCACCTTCTGTTTGCTGAATTACTTCAAATCGCTAAATCTATACTGCAACTGCAAAAAGCTAAAGTGATGCAATTCAATAAAAATGATGGTAAAATATCACTAAAAGTCGATGATAATAATAATATTCTGGATGTAAAATCACATACATTTTTAGGTCTTATTGTTGATAACAAGCTAACATGGGCTGAGCATATTGAACATATATGTGGTAAAATTAGTAAAACAGTGTATCTACTCAGATATTTCAAGAATCATAGTGATGGTAACATATTGAAACTAATATACTATGGATGTTTTTATCCACACATACTCTATGGGATTGAAATCTGGGGTGTTGCTGCAAAAATGCATATGGATAAATTACTTATATATCAAAAGAAATGCATCAGAATCATGTTTAACCTAAAACCAAGGGAATCGTGTAGGGAAACCTTTGTTAACAATAAATTGCTTACTATTTACTCTCTCCATGCATATAGAACAATAATGTATGTAATAGATAAGTACAAACCAATTAAAAACAACCAAATCCATAAACATAATACAAGAGGAAACTTGGACTACTTTAGGCATAGTGTAAAAAAAGGTGTATCTTTAAAGGATTTATATATTTCTGGAATCACACTATTTAATAAATTACCACTGGAAATCAAATCTGTAGTTGATGTTTTTAAACAGCAATTCAAAAGGAAATTGAGGGTGTATCTAATAAACAAATGTCTGTAAGATTTAAAGGATTTGTAAAAATGTAATTGTTTTACATGTCCAAAATCAGATGTATGATAAACTGGATGAAATAAATTATTATTATTATTATTATTATTATTATTATTATTATTATTATTATTATTATTATTATTATTATTATTATTATTATTATTTAAAAGTAGGTTGCTGTAAACTGGCCTTGAAATTTCTGATATTGCCAGAAACAACTGAAGGTTGGCAATACTTCAAAAAATGAAATGACAAATTCAAAATAGCTATTAGGGACATCTTGGAAATGGCTCATTCTATTTAATAAAAAAAAAAATTTAAATAATTGTTTTGAAAAGATCTACATTTATTGTGTAGTATGTGTTTTTGTTTATGTCTTATGGTATAGCAGTTAAACAAAACTATACAAGTTCCTTCTGAATGAAACCCTTATAGGCAATTTCCAGAAAATTTAAGATATGCATTTTATTTGTCATATAAATATCTTAAATATATGATATTGTAACAAAATTGTTAAGAGCTATTTTCAGAAAATGAAAAATACTGAACAATTTTCCATATAAAGGATAGTTTAGGATAGGGGGGGGGGGTTCTTTAAAATGTTTGTGTTGCATCTCTGGAAGATACTCAACTTAAATACCAAGTTTGACATTTACATATTTTGTCTCACATACACACACGCACGCACACACACACACACCTTTTTCTAAAAGTGCTTGTTTTGGATACAGGAGGGCTCAAAACATGACTTTCTGGTGAAGTCTCAATATTACATTTTTGGGTGGAATGCAATGCTTCCTGTAACTACTAGATACACAGTAGAAAAGGTTAAAGTATTGAGATATTGTACTAGCTGGTAGGTGCTGTAAAAAGGTTGAATTTATTTATTTATTTATGCATATAGAATGTCCCAATGAGCTGATAACTCTAAGGAGGGGCTGTCCTTTGACGCAGTAATCTGTATCACAAATTATGTAAATGTCAGAGTGATTGTAGTGTGAATATGCATTGTTCTGGGACATTGATTTGAGATGTTTGTTGATTGTAAGCATTGTCGAGAAGTGGGTTTATACAGCCTTACTGAAACTGACAATAATAGCGTGCAATAATGTAGCGAGGGGGTGAGCTGTTTATCATTATTAGAGACGAGCAAATGACGTCAGAGTGGCGTGTTTTTTTTAGAATTTGCTGGAACATTTTTCCCCAGAGCATATGTTTTTGTAATTTTCATTGGATATAAATATAGACGCTAATGTTGGCACATTTTATTAACCAATAGCAGCTCCGTTATAATCTTTAGGCATATTGGGGCGAGGAAGTATAAATTCAGTGTCAGGGTTAAGTTTCATGTAGTTCAACGGAGGCATTCATGGAGTATGCATCGCACACAGTTCAAGGTTATGCGTCGCAAAGTTATGAAAAATCTCTCGTGTCGTAAAGTTAATTACACAAAAAGTTGAAGTATGCGAATTAATAATGAGCAGTAAAAAGTTATTATAACAGTTTCAGTTTGGCGAGTGTCAAGATTAATAGGTGAAAGTGAATAATGTGTTACGACAATAAAAGTGTAAAACAAATTCTTTTATCAGTGTTATCTTTGGATAAAAAACTCCTTTCCGTTTACACACCTGTATAAGATAAGTGGTTGACTGAAAAATCATAGCTAGATGGAGGACGGTGAACCCAAAATTAAATACAATAACAGGCGCTCAGTAAAAGATAACACGAAGTGACTGCAACAAATTGTCGTTTATACGTGCGGCAGATAAAAATGAAACATCTTCCAACTACCAACATTAATACCCCTACAAAATTGGCTCCCAAACGTGGGGCTAACAAACCATAATACCGCCACAAAATGGCGCCCAACGTGGGGCTAACAAATAAATAACATTAATACCCTCACAAAATGGCACCCAACGTGGGGAGAATTAACCAGGAAGGGGCGAAGGAACCAGGACGTGGAGCGAATGGAGCAGTGAACTGAACTACAAGATGCAGATTCCAGAAACAACTACAGGAACAACAGATGACGCGGATGAGTGGACATCGTAATTCCGAGATTAAAAGGCAACAGGGGAATTCAACTACAGGACACAAAAACATCGAGACGACGTAGATTCATCATAATACGACGCAGAAGCGACATATACATCTAGGAGAGAGGGGCAGGAAGCTGGACATCAAAGCAACATCAATAGACAGCATCATAAAGGTCAGAGTAATTTTTTTTATCCTAAGAAAAAAACAAAATAGTGAAAATTTAAATGTACTTGAGGAGTGGTAGGATTAAGAAAACAATGTCTACTAATAATACTGAAGAAACAATTATGGAAGGGGATAATGTAACATTTAGCTGTAATTCAATACAGGTTACAGAAAATAGCTCAAACAATGTAGGATTTGAGGGAGGAAATGTTAGTGAAGAAAGTCAGAATAGAACAGCAGGAAATGTTAATTTTGATGCTAGTATGATAATGGAAATGCTGAAAGATATTGTTAAGAGTAATGAGAAATTGAGGGAAGATATTGGTAAGACTAATGAGAAATTAGAAAAACTAACTCAGAATAATGAGAAATTAGAACAAAAACTAACTCAGAATATGGAAAAGAATAATAGGGAATTAAGGGAAGATATTGGTAAGAGCTTAGAATAAAAGAGGGAAGAAATTGAAAAGAAATTTATGGAGCTAGATGGTAGTATGATAAGAATGAGAAATGAAAATCAGGAAATGATAGCAAATGAGATAGGGAAAGTTTCAAAGAAAATGTCAGACATGAGCAGGGAAATATCTAACCAAAAAAGTGAGGTTAGTACTAAAATTGAACATGTTGATGCAAAATGTACAGAGTTAGGTAGCCAAATGAATATCATTTCAAGTGAGGTAAGAGAGATGAAGGATGCTATGAATGCAGATTTAATTCAGGTGCAAGTTAATTTCAGAGGTGAAATATCTGAAATACAGAAGGAGTCAGAAACACAAAGAAATAAATTGTCTGAACAAGTTAAAGTTTTGTCTATAGATTTGAATCAAAAGCTAACTTCTGAAATTAACAAGTACCAAGTTGTTCAAAATGAAAACTCCAAACCAGTACAGTTTATTACAGATTTGTCAGAGTACTCTCAAATTAAAAAGATAGCAGAAGAATTGAAAATGACAGTTATTAAAAGATGTGTTGTTCAGAAAACTTTAGATTGGTTTCAAATGTTATCAGGGGAGGAAATCTCATATGAATTCTTTGAGAGGCTATTCATGAACAAATTTTGGAAGGTTACGATACAGCTACAAGTAATGCCTAGGCATACACAATTTGATCCAGGAGGGGGAATAGCAATGACCGGTAGAAAAAAAAGAAAAAAGTAAGCAAATCCAGGATAGTTAAAGCTGAACTGCAGAGCAATGTATTGGAATGTAAGAGGGTTAACTATTTATATATGTCATAAGAAAGGAGAAATAAATTCAGGACAAAAATAAATGTTAAAAAAAAAAAAAAACATTTTCTTAGTAAATTGTAACAGCATTTGAAATGAAGCATGTACTAATTAAAAATTAATGTTATATTAAAGTAAAAGTACGTAGGCATAATTCAAATAGTATTTTGAATATTAAAGTACAAAACAAAAAAAACAAAGAAAAAGGGTAAAGATAATTAAAACAAATATTTATGTAGCACACAGATATGTGAAATCGTGTCTGGAATTAAGTGTTGTAAATATACTTGTGTAGAGGATAAATATTTTGGTAAATGTGTTCAATAATTACAAAATGAACCAGATTAAAAATTCTTGAATGTATAAATTTTTGTCAACAACCTAAGACAGTAAACCAATTTGCTATAAAAGAATTGTAATGTTAGATATATATATATAAACACATTAAACCAGAGCCAGTAAATAGTGGCAAGATAAATGCAAAACATATGTCGTGTGTTAAATGCGTGTGAAGTGTTAAGTGAAAGTGATAAATAGCGTGTGTTCCAAGATTCAGGAGACTAAAAACCCAATTAAAAAATTTCCAAACAAGTTGTAAATATTTATAATTATGTTTCTAGTGGGGCATATGACGCAGTAATCTGTATCACAAATTATGTAAATGTCAGAGTGATTGTAGTGTGAATATGCATTGTTGTGTGACATTGATTTGAGATGTTTGTTGATTGTAAGCATTGTCGAGAAGTGGGTTTATACAGCCTTACTGAAACTGACAATAATAGCGTGCAATAATGTAGCGAGGGGGTGAGCTGTTTATCATTATTAGAGACGAGCAAATGACGTCAGAGTGGCGTGTTTTTTTTAGAATTTGCTGGAACATTTTTCCCCAGAGCATATGTTTTTGTAATTTTCATTGGATATAAATATAGACGCTAATGTTGGCACATTTTATTAACCAATAGCAGCTCCGTTATAATCTTTAGGCATATTGGGGCAAGGAAGTATAAATTCAGTGTCAGGGTTAAGTTTCATGTAGTTCAACGGAGGCATTCATGGAGTATGCATCGCACACAGTTCAAGGTTATGCGTCGCAAAGTTATGAAAAATCTCTCGTGTCGTAAAGTTAATTACACAAAAAGTTGAAGTATGCGAATTAATAATGTGCAGTAAAAAGTTATTATAACAGTTTCAGTTTGGCGAGTGTCAAGATTAATAGGTGAAAGTGAATAATGTGTTACGACAATAAAAGTGTAAAACAAATTCTTTTATCAGTGTTATCTTTGGATAAAAAACTCCTTTCCGTTTACACACCTGTATAAGATAAGTGGTTGACTGAAAAATCATAGCTAGATGGAGGACGGTGAACCCAAAATTAAATACAATAACAGGCGCTCAGTAAAAGATAACACGAAGTGACTGCAACAAATTGTCGTTTATACGTGCGGCAGATAAAAATGAAACATCTTCCAACTACCAACATTAATACCCCTACAAAATTGGCTCCCAAACGTGGGGCTAACAAACCATAATACCGCCACAAAATGGCGCCCAACGTGGGGCTAACAAATAAATAACATTAATACCCTCACAAAATGGCGCCCAACGTGGGGAGAATTAACCAGGAAGGGGCGAAGGAACCAGGACGTGGAGCGAATGGAGCAGTGAACTGAACTACAAGATGCAGATTCCAGAAACAACTACAGGAACAACAGATGACGCGGATGAGTGGACATCGTAATTCCGAGATTAAAAGGCAACAGGGGAATTCAACTACAGGACACAAAAACATCGAGACGACGTAGATTCATCATAATACGACGCAGAAGCGACATATACATCTAGGAGAGAGGGGCAGGAAGCTGGACATCAAAGCAACATCAATAGACAGCATCATAAAGGTCAGAGTAATTTTTTTTATCCTAAGAAAAAAACAAAATAGTGAAAATTTAAATGTACTTGAGGAGTGGTAGGATTAAGAAAACAATGTCTACTAATAATACTGAAGAAACAATTATGGAAGGGGATAATGTAACATTTAGCTGTAATTCAATACAGGTTACAGAAAATAGCTCAAACAATGTAGGATTTGAGGGAGGAAATGTTAGTGAAGAAAGTCAGAATAGAACAGCAGGAAATGTTAATTTTGATGCTAGTATGATAATGGAAATGCTGAAAGATATTGTTAAGAGTAATGAGAAATTGAGGGAAGATATTGGTAAGACTAATGAGAAATTAGAAAAACTAACTCAGAATAATGAGAAATTAGAACAAAAACTAACTCAGAATATGGAAAAGAATAATAGGGAATTAAGGGAAGATATTGGTAAGAGCTTAGAATAAAAGAGGGAAGAAATTGAAAAGAAATTTATGGAGCTAGATGGTAGTATGATAAGAATGAGAAATGAAAATCAGGAAATGATAGCAAATGAGATAGGGAAAGTTTCAAAGAAAATGTCAGACATGAGCAGGGAAATATCTAACCAAAAAAGTGAGGTTAGTACTAAAATTGAACATGTTGATGCAAAATGTACAGAGTTAGGTAGCCAAATGAATATCATTTCAAGTGAGGTAAGAGAGATGAAGGATGCTATGAATGCAGATTTAATTCAGGTGCAAGTTAATTTCAGAGGTGAAATATCTGAAATACAGAAGGAGTCAGAAACACAAAGAAATAAATTGTCTGAACAAGTTAAAGTTTTGTCTATAGATTTGAATCAAAAGCTAACTTCTGAAATTAACAAGTACCAAGTTGTTCAAAATGAAAACTCCAAACCAGTACAGTTTATTACAGATTTGTCAGAGTACTCTCAAATTAAAAAGATAGCAGAAGAATTGAAAATGACAGTTATTAAAAGATGTGTTGTTCAGAAAACTTTAGATTGGTTTCAAATGTTATCAGGGGAGGAAATCTCATATGAATTCTTTGAGAGGCTATTCATGAACAAATTTTGGAAGGTTACGATACAGCTACAAGTAATGCCTAGGCATACACAATTTGATCCAGGAGGGGGAATAGCAATGACCGGTAGAAAAAAAAGAAAAAAGTAAGCAAATCCAGGATAGTTAAAGCTGAACTGCAGAGCAATGTATTGGAATGTAAGAGGGTTAACTATTTATATATGTCATAAGAAAGGAGAAATAAATTCAGGACAAAAATAAATGTTAAAAAAAAAAAAAACATTTTCTTAGTAAATTGTAACAGCATTTGAAATGAAGCATGTACTAATTAAAAATTAATGTTATATTAAAGTAAAAGTACGTAGGCATAATTCAAATAGTATTTTGAATATTAAAGTACAAAACAAAAAAAACAAAGAAAAAGGGTAAAGATAATTAAAACAAATATTTATGTAGCACACAGATATGTGAAATCGTGTCTGGAATTAAGTGTTGTAAATATACTTGTGTAGAGGATAAATATTTTGGTAAATGTGTTCAATAATTACAAAATGAACCAGATTAAAAATTCTTGAATGTATAAATTTTTGTCAACAACCTAAGACAGTAAACCAATTTGCTATAAAAGAATTGTAATGTTAGATATATATATATATATATATATATATATATATATATATAAACACATTAAACCAGAGCCAGTAAATAGTGGCAAGATAAATGCAAAACATATGTCGTGTGTTAAATGCGTGTGAAGTGTTAAGTGAAAGTGATAAATAGCGTGTGTTCCAAGATTCAGGAGACTAAAAACCCAATTAAAAAATTTCCAAACAAGTTGTAAATATTTATAATTATGTTTCTAGTGGGGCATATGACGCAGTAATCTGTATCACAAATTATGTAAATGTCAGAGTGATTGTAGTGTGAATATGCATTGTTGTGTGACATTGATTTGAGATGTTTGTTGATTGTAAGCATTGTCGAGAAGTGGGTTTATACAGCCTTACTGAAACTGACAATAATAGCGTGCAATAATGTAGCGAGGGGGTGAGCTGTTTATCATTATTAGAGACGAGCAAATGACGTCAGAGTGGCGTGTTTTTTTTAGAATTTGCTGGAACATTTTTCCCCAGAGCATATGTTTTTGTAATTTTCATTGGATATAAATATAGACGCTAATGTTGGCACATTTTATTAACCAATAGCAGCTCCGTTATAATCTTTAGGCATATTGGGGCAAGGAAGTATAAATTCAGTGTCAGGGTTAAGTTTCATGTAGTTCAACGGAGGCATTCATGGAGTATGCATCGCACACAGTTCAAGGTTATGCGTCGCAAAGTTATGAAAAATCTCTCGTGTCGTAAAGTTAATTACACAAAAAGTTGAAGTACACGAATTAATAATGTGCAGTAAAGAAGTTATTATAACAGTTTCAGTTTGGCGAGTGTCAAGATTAATAGGTGAAAGTGAATAATGTGTTACAACAATAAAAGTGTAAAACAAATTCTTTCATCAGTGTTATCTTTGGATAAAAAACTCCTTTCCGTTTACACACCTGTATAAGATAAGTGCTTGACCGAAAAATCATAGCTTGCCGGAGGACAGTGAACCCAAAATTAAATACAATAACAGGCGCTCAGTAAAAGATAACACGAAGTGACCGCGACAAATTGTCTTTTATACGTGCGGCAGATAAAAATGAAACATCTTCCAACTACCAACATTAATACCCCCACAAAATTGGCTCCCAAACGTGGGACTAACAAACCATAATACCGCCACACCTTTACATTGGAATATGATGGTTAAACTGCTATTATAAATGGAAAACAAACAAATACGACTAGATTATAATATAGGCTCAACTGAAAAATTCAACATCACAGCCAGGATTTGAACACAGTTCTCCCACTTTCCATGAAGTTGTTCTAACCATTGAGCTACTGTGACAACACGCTGGTGGCAGTAACTCAGTGGTTAGAGCAACCACATGGAAAACGGGAGAACCATGTTCAAATCCCAGCTCTGACATTGAATTTTTCAGTTGACTCTGCATTAAAAAAAATCTCATACTAGTTAGGTCTGTAAAAAGTATAATTAATTTCATTGGTAGTAATGAATTATAATTATATATATAATAAAAAGACTAGATTAAATTATTATAAACACAAATATGCTACACTAGCCAAACATCAGATATGTATACACAAGCTAATTTTTTTAAATTAACTATTTGAAGGGAAGTCCAATAATATAATTACTATTAATTATTTACATCTTAATGTATAAAATTTATTCATTGGATGCGTTGAATTTTTTCCTTTGTTTTTTTTTCTCTAGAGTATTGAAAATAAGTTCAAAGGATTTAACTTGACTGTGTAAAAACTAAGTAAGGAATTGGTGTTGTATACAGACTAACTTATGTGTTAATTATAATTTAGAGTTTGCTACAATTTAAGAACTAAGTATTTTCTTCCTAATGCTAGATATTTACTTTGAGTTTCTGTATCTGTTCATTAGGTGCTGAAATAATTTCTTTTTGAAGTGGCAGAGCTTTGGAGAGTTCTTTATGTTTATGGGGAGGTAGTTGTATGTTTTGGCAGCACTAAACAAGATATTTTTAGGCCATATTTTGTGGAATTGACCAATCTATTGAAATTTGATTGACTGATCCGGATTTATAGGGATGGACTATTTCTTGTGTGTTGGTGACATGAGCAATAATAATAATTCTCTTTATATTTCCATGTTAGGCTTGGAGCTAGAGTGAGACCTAGGTATGTCTTCCTATAACATTATCATTTATTTTTAATGAGGTGTTGTTGAGTTATGTATTTTTAGTCTTGCGGTATAACATGTATTTGTTTTCTTTGTTTGTTTTTTTGTATTGAGGTCAAGATTTTTGTTTGAAAAACAGACTTGTAGAATGGTTAAATCATTCTTCATATTATCTAAAACCTGTATCTCAGATTTGTTTGCATATAACAGAAAAATTTTGTCTGCACATAGATATATTTTTCCTCTTAATTTTAAATTTCGTCACTTATAAAAATTCAAAATAAAATTGGACCTGGGACAAAGCCTTGAGGAGCACTGTGTTTAATTTTTTGAGTTGAACTGCATTTGTTATTTAAGCCAACATATTGCATTCTATCAAGATAGCTTTCAAACAAATGTAGGGCACTTCCTCTTATGTCAGTTAATGATAGCTTGTAGATGTAAATCATGATTCACAGTATCAAATACTTTTGTTAGGTCAATGAACAAGCTGTCTGTAGTTTTGTTAGTGTCTAGGGATTTTTTAATTAAATGAGATATATCAAGGGCCACTGACAGTACTGTGCCTACATAGAAAACCATATTGAAATATGAAGAAAAAATTACTTTTATTTAAAAATTCTGGAAGTCTGCTTTTTACTATGGTTTCAGGGAGTTTTGCTGTGGGAGAGAGGATACTTATGGGCCTTTAGTTGCTTGGAAAATGTATTACTTACTTGATTCACTGAATTATACAAAAATGTGAACATAAAATAAACAAGCAAAATTCCAATCTTGTATAAGAGGTTTATATTCATTGTTACATCTATGCCCACTTTTTTATATCATTGGTAGTCCGTGTGTCTTGTAATCCAAGTGAGTAAGTGAGTAATTTATTCATCCTTTTGATCATGATACAGATATTAGAAAGAGTAAACACATTCACCTATCTTGGATGTACATTAACATATTTGGATGAAGTAGACATGTCAAACAAAATTATTAATTTTAATAAAACAATGGAAATAATCACAATAATGAAACCTTCATTAGTGCAGGGAGATACCAGAGTACACTTATACAATTTGCTATGGCAGTGAGTCATGGACTTTATGGACAAGACAGGGAAGCAGAGTAACTGCTAGTGAAATGAGGTTCATAGATACACAGCAGGATACCCAAACGGGATTACTAATGTAATAATGGTGTGATGAAGGAACTACACTTAGAACTAGTCATCAAGTGCATACATGAATAACTGGATGAATCATTTGTGACAAATGAGTTTGAATACTGTGAAGAGATCTTTGGGGTATTCAACGAAAAACTGAACACAATTTGTGAAATTGTAACAGATCTAAGATCTAATACTTGCATGGAAGAAGGAGAAGAGGAGGAGGAGATCATAATACATGGTGTAGGATATGTCCAGTTTTCTCTCAGCTATACTGGAAGTATGTATTTATTGTGCTAAGAGTTTTACAATTTGATTGTCTACTGCACTTTGACCCTGGCCACTCATTCAGTAGACAATCACTACATTTATTTACATTTTACAATTTACCGTCAACTCATTCTGTAGACAATCACTAGAGATTATTTACATTTTACAATTTCTCGGTAATAAATTATCTTGTTTTTTCAGTTTTTCATGTCCCATTTCCACTTGTTTTTCACTTTTCACTTATTGATTACTTAACCATCACACATTCACTATAGTTTTCCATTCAAAGTAAGATACACTACCTCTTACTTTTCTCTATCCACTGTCCAAAGCCATTTATTTTTTACTTTACACAAAAACTGTCCAATGCTTCTAGCATCCTTGCACATCATTTCGATTATAAACGTATTTCTATCCCCCTTCACTTCTTATTAAAAAATTCTTTTCTCCAATTTTTTGTTTCTTGGCACTTAAATACTATGTGTTCAATGTCTTCATTACCACCACATATCGGACATTGGTTCGAGGAATACCCTGTCTTAACCCTCTTAGCCTCCATGCTCCAGTTCTTACCCATGCAATAGATTCTCTTTTTCTTTATTTACTATGTCTATATATTTTTCCCTACCCCATATATTTTTCATTGGCATATAACAAACTAATGAGCTCTTTTCAGCAATCTCACTGAACATGATTTTCAGCTATACAGTGATTGTGATAACATGTGTTTTTAAAGTATCAATAAAATTTTAAAAAAATTATAGAACTTTATTTTACAATACTTTATCACCTTACAGCTTACACCACTTCTCCACATAGTCACCGCTGTTACTTAGGCACTTGTCATAAAAGGAAACCAGTTTTATATGCCCCTGTCAAAGAATGATGCCACCTGTGATGAAACCTAAGTCTGCACTTCTTGTTTCACAGCATCATCATCGTTGAAATATATTCCGCCAAGGAATTTCTTCAGATGAAGAAACACATGAAAATTGCTTGTGCCAAATCCAGACAGTAGGGAGGGTGCTTGAATTGATCCCAACCAAATGATGTGATCAGATCTTTAATTTGTTTAGCCATGTGTGGCCGGACATTGTCATACAAAAAGGATTCCATGCCTTTTGTTCTGTATTGCACAACAGAAATTTTGTAGTGTCTCATTATAGATGACTTTGTTGACTGTTGCATTCCTGGGCAAGAATTCAACCAGAAAAACACCTCTGTCCCAGAAAACTGTGCACATGATCTTGCAAGTGGATATCGTCTGGTTGAATTTCTTCTTCATGGGGGATGTTGTGTGCCTCCACTCCACGGCTTGTTGCTTTGATTCAGGAGTGATGTGAGACACCAATATCACATCACCTGTAATGATATGCATTAGCAAATCATGGCAATCCTCAGCTTATTGCATGAGAAATGTCAGTGCAGTAGCAGATCGCTTGTTCTTGTGCTCATCAGTAAGATTTTTGGGCACCCATCTTGAGCACAATTTCTGAAATCCTAAGCATTCTGTCACAATGTTGTAGAGGAATGACCTTGAAATTTGTAGAAAATGCAAAGAAAACCCTGATTGCTGAAATGTATGTCCTTATGAATGTTTTCTTCTACAGCTTGTAACAAATCAATCATGATTACAGACAGTTGGCAGTTCATCATGCACATTTTCACGACCTTCATTAACCTGTATAACCTACTTCTTCACCATTCCATTACTCATTATTGTTTCTGCATCTAACAACAGGAAAACACAAACTGGCAAACACTCATAGCAGCATCTGGCTTCCTAATGAGTGGAGGAAGTGATCACGAATTCTCAAAATCGCGACTGCAATGCTGCAGTGGAAAATGTTAAAATTGTACTTTAAAATATGCCTCATATAACTGGTGTATTTGTACATAGTTTTGGGTTTCAAACCTCAGTTGTTATGAGACACCAGATGGCATTCTTCAGGGCTTTCTCTTGTCCTTCATTAATTCTCAGCTCTTCCAGATAACACAACATATAACTGGTGTGTTTACATATAGTGTTGGATTTATCAGTTGTTATGAGAACCTGGTGGCATTCTTCAGGGCTTTCTATTGTCCTTGGTCAATTCTCAGCTCTTCCAGATAACACAACATATAACTGGTGTGTTTACATATAGTGTTGGATTTATCAGTTGTTATGAGACCCAGATGGAATTCTTCAGGACTTCCTCTTGTCCTTAGTTAATTCTCAAATTATCCAGATAACACAACATATAACTGGTACATACATTTACATATAGTGTTGGATTTATCAGTTGTTATGAGACACCTGATGGCATTCTTCAGGGCTTTCTCTTGTCCTTGGTTAATTCTTAACTCTTCCCAATAACTCAACATATAACTGGTGTATTTATATATAGTGTTGGATTTATCAGTTATTATCAGACACCAGATGGCATTCTTCGGGACTTTCTCTTGTCCTTAGTCATTCTCAGCTTTTCCAGATAACACAACATATAACTGGTGTATTTGCACATAGTTTTGGTTTTCAAACCACAGTTGTTAACAGACACTAGATGGCATTTTACAGGGCTTTCTCTTGTCCTTAGTTAATTCTCAACTCTCCCAGATATCACAACATATAACTGGTATATTTACACATGGTGTTGGATTTATCAGTTGTTATGAGGCACCACATGGCATACTTCAGAGCTTTCTCTTGTCCTTGGTTAATTCTTAGCTCTTCCAGATAACACAACATATAACTGGTATATTTACATATGGTGTTGGATTTATCAGTTGTTATGAGACACCAGATGGCAATCTTCAGGGCTTTCTCTTGTCCTTGGTTAATTTTCAGCTCTTCCAGATAACACAACATGTAATTGGTATTTTTACATAGGTATGGTGTTGGATTTATCAGTTGTTATGAGACACCACGTGGCATTCTTCAGGGCTTTCTCTTGTCCTTGGTTAATTCTCAGCTCTTCCAGATAACACAACATATAATTGGTGTTTTTAAATGTAGTGTTGGATTTATCAGTTGTTATGAGACACCAGATGTCATTCTTCAGGGCTTTCTCTTATCCTTGGTTCATTCTCAGCTCTTCCAGATAACACAACATATAATTGGTGTTTTTACATATGGTGTTCGATTTATCAGTTGTTATGAGACACCAGATGGCAATCTTCAGGGCTTTCTCTTGTCCTTGGTTAATTTTCAGCTCTTCCAGATAACACAACATATAATTGGTGTTTTTACATATGGTGTTGGACTTATCAGTTGTTATGAGAGACCACATGGCCTTCTTCAGGGCTTTCTCTTGTCCTTGGTTAATTCTCAACTCTTCCCGATAACACAACATATAATTGGTGTTTTTAAATGTAGTGTTGGATTTATCAGTTGTTATGAGACACCAGATGGCATTCTTCAGGGCTTTCTCTTGACCTTGGTTAATTCTCAGCTGTTCCAGATAACACAACATATAACTGGTATATTTACATATGGTGTTGGATTTATCAATTGTTATGAGACACCTGATGGCATTCTTCAGGGCTTTCTCTTGTCCTTGGTTAATTCTCAGTTCTTCCAGATAAAACAATATATAATTGGTGTTTTTACATATGGTGTTGGATTTATCAGTTGTTATGAGACACCACATGACATTCATCAGGGCTTTCTCTTGTCCTTGGTTAATTCTCAGCTGTTCCAGATAACACAACATATAACTGGTATATTTACATATGGTGTTGGATTTATCAGTTGTTATGAGACACCACGTGGCATTCTTCAGGGCTTTCTCTTGTCCTTGGTTAATTCTTAACTCTTCCCAATAACTCAACATATAACTGGTGTATTTATATATAGTGTTGGATTTATCAGTTATTATCAGACACCAGATGGCATTCTTCGGGACTTTCTCTTGTCCTTAGTCATTCTCAGCTTTACCAGATAACACAACATATAACTGGTGTTTTTAAATGTAGTGTTGGATTTATCAGTTGTTATGAGACACCAGATGGCATTCTTCAGGGCTTTCTCTTGTCCTTGGTTAATTCTCAGCTGTTCCAGATAACACAACATATAACTGGTATATTTACATATGGTGTTGGATTTATCAGTTGTTATGAGACACCACATGGCATTCTTCAGAGCTTTCTCTTGTCCTTGGTTAATTCTCAACTCTTCCAGATAACACAACATATAATTGGTGTTTTTACATATGGTGTTGGATTTATCAGTTGTTATGAGACACCACATGGCATTCTTCAGAGCTTTCTCTTGTCCTTCGTTAATTCTCAGTTCTTCCAGATAACACAACATATAATTGGTGTTTTTAAATGTAGTGTTGGATTTATCAGTTGTTATGAGACACCAGATGGCATTGTTCAGAGCTTTCTCTTGTCCTTCGTTAATTCTCAGTTCTTCCAGGTAACACAACATATAATTCATGTTTTTACATATGGTGTTGGATTTATCAGTTGTTATGAGACACCACATGGCCTTCTTCAGGGCTTTCTCTTGTCCTTGGTTAATTCTCAACTCTTCCAGATAACACAACATATAATTGGTGTTTTTAAATGTAGTGTTGGATTTATCAGTTGTTATGAGACACCAGATGGCATTGTTCAGAGCTTTCTCTTGTCCTTCGTTAATTCTCAGTTCTTCCAGGTAACACAACATATAATTCATGTTTTTACATATGGTGTTGGATTTATCAGTTGTTATGAGACACCACATGGCCTTCTTCAGGGCTTTCTCTTGTCCTTGGTTAATTCTCAACTCTTCCAGATAACACAACATATAATTGGTGTTTTTAAATGTAGTGTTGGATTTATCAGTTGTTATGAGACACCAGATGGCATTCTACAGGGATTTCTCTTGTCCTTAGTTAATTCTCAGGTCTTCCAGATAACACAACATATAACTGGTACCTATATTCACATATAGTGTTGGATTTGTCAGTTATGAGACACCAGATAGCTTCTTCAGGGCTTTCTCTTGTCCTTGGTAAGTTCTCAGCTCTTGGAACCCCAGGCTGATTTAAACACCCATTAATTAGCCTCACTTCAATTCTTGTCTTGGTAGAACTGAGATATAATAAGTAATATGACTCTCTCTTGCTATAGTTTGAGTTTTAAAAGAAGAAACATGACAGATGTCACGCAAGGGGCAGTGAAGGATAAAAGGGGAAGGTCGTTCTATGGAAATGTAAACAAAGATTGCCATGCTGGTTTCACTGGTGTATCATTTACTCCTCAGGTCAGTTATTGCTATACGATAGCAATTTGCTTGGGTGTTCAGTTTCATTGTATGTTGTTAGCCTACTTTGTTAAAATGCTTATAAAATATGCAGTTATGGAAGCAGGACTTGTTGCAGGTAGAGCTAGAGGTAGAGTGAGGATTTGTAGCCCAAGACAAAGATCAGCTTCCGGTCGTGGTGTTACACCTCACAGCCAGCTAGAGAATTTGTCTTTTCTCTAAGCAAATTCTTTGAGCAGGAAGAGCAGAGTATACTGCTGCACAATGAACCTCTTATTCCTTTCAACCAAGTGAGGAAAAGGACTGCACATGCTCTTAAAATAAGTGAGGTGACCATTTCTAGAATCTCTCTAAAGAGAAGTAGTTACAAGCAGGTCCGTGACAAATTTTAACTCCTGGGAAAGAGAGACCAAGAGCATCTCCAGTCACACAAATGGACAGTTTTCAATTAGAAGGCACATCTATGGATATTATACCTAAAAGGAGCATCCTACCACACGTAAGCTTCTTCTTTCTCTTAAAGCAGAGTATTTCAGGGAGGCCTTAGCTCTTTGAATAAAGTCCTTCATGATCTGGGATTTGAATTCAAAACAATAAATAACAGGTTTGTTTTTAATAGAAATGCAGAACAAGAACTTGAAGGAAATGGTATGGTTGGATGAAACCTGGGTAAATGCTGGTGATACTGATGGCAAACTTGAAAGTACCACAAGAGGGCCTATAGGAAAAGGTGGCCGCTTTTTCATTGGTCATGCAGGAACTTCCCATAGTTTTGCTGACGATTCCTTGCTGCTCTTCAGGACTAAAACAACTGGGTACTATCACAAAGACATGGACCTTGATCATTTCTGCAGTTGGTTTAAGGATCAGGTACTGCCTAACATTGTGATTATTACTACATGGTCCAGATAGATAAGGTGCCCACTAACAGCAACATTAAAGTGCAAATGTTAGAGTGGCTCACTCATCATAATGTGGCACATGACACTGTTATGAAAAAATGAAAATAAATTAGCCGTAGGTAATAAAGCAAAACAAACCGAGCCCAAAATATATTGTTGATGAAATGGCTAAAGTACATGGTCACTGTGTCCTCAGACTGCCCTCTTATCATTGTCACTTCAACCTAACTGAGTTTATCTGGGCAGATGTAAAGGGCTATGTCGCAATAAATCTCTCACTATGGCTGAAGTGGAACAACTCAAAGGGAAGCAGTAAAAGAAGTGACACCTGAAAAGTGGAAGAACTGTATAACACACGTGGAAAGAGTTCTGGAGGAGGCTGGGCATTTGGATGGCATCATGCATGATTGTGTGGATGGGGTGATTATCCACCTTGACAACAGCGAATCCAATGACGAGGAGGAACAGCATGATGGTGATGACAGCGACAAGGATGTTGATATGGAGGGAATGCTCCCTCTATAAGTAATACTGTTCACAAATATATTTATTATACAGATAATATTTAGTTACAATGCATAATCTTGAGAGAGGGAGAGGGAGAGAGATATTCAACTGTATAGAGCAGCTATTCACTATTTACAAGAGCATTTCATAAAACTTACATACATACTCAGCAACACACCTGTCCGGATGCAACAACACAGTGAATCCATGTTTGGAACAAATACTTGTTGTTCTTAAAGTAGGCTAATACAGGTTACATCTGCAATGTTATTGCTGATACTGGAGATATCCAGATTCTTGTTAATAGTACTGGGAACTCGGAGGGAGATAGGAAGGCACCTGCTATACATGGCAGCATTGCACATATCCAAGTGGACCTGACTGCTGTCAGACAACCTGTATTAAAAATCTGACTATATATATCTTTGAATATCAGAAATATGTACAAATTAATACTGTAGCAATGTCCTGATACATTTCTTAAGCTTTGTGTTTTTATTTATTTCTCTCCTCAATGCTTGCTTAACTTGTTATACTTTTATGATGTAAAATACGATCACATGCTTTGTTTTAAAGTAGCTGCTTACGTTTAGTTACTTTGCTAAGTGACATCTTTCTTTTAACTCATTCCATATCTCACATTTACAAAACCATTTTATATGTTTAAATATAATAAACATTATACTGTACCAGAAAGTATAATTTTTTTCTTTCTTTAAGTTAGAAGGAATCATTACGCATCTATTTCAATCCACTTCTTTTTCTATTATTTTATAGATGTCTAAACCTCCAGGTAAGTTCTTTGCCATCTGATTAGTTACAGGTTAAATGCCTCAGGTTGGAATTAGGATGAACCTGATGTGAAGTCACTTAACACAAAATACAGAAATGTCACTAAACTGAAGATCCATTTAGAATGAGTTTAACTTACTGATGCATAGTTACTTCTCATTATTAATTCTAACATTTAACAAACATGCTCTAGTAAGCCTAACATCTTCAAATGGAAAAGTTTCATCCAGTTTATCGCTATAAGTTAGAATAAATCTCCTCTGTTTCCCAAAATATGTTTACAAAACAAAAGAATGGAAGAAAAACAATGGAGTTGCAAATAATTTCATACAGTAATAAAAAAAGCTTTTACTTTATGTTGACTGGTTAAAATTAGTCTGAGGCACTGCAACCTAACATACTCAGAAGGAAAATATTGGCACTGATAAATTATTTAAGTTGTACAATAAATCACATTAAGTGAATTCTAAATACTCACTTAATAAATTGTGTTAGATTTTATTTTATGTTGCATCAAGTGATGCTTTGTTAATTCATCATAATTCCTAATTTATATTTACTTGCAATTAAATAACATTAAGTGAACCCTAAATACTCACTTAATAATGTGTGTTAGATTTTATTTTAGGTTGCATCAAGTGATGCTTTGTTAATTCATCATAATTCCTAATTTATATTTACTTTAATGCTGTCAATTAATTAAGCCTAGTCCCAAACTTCCCAGCTAATGATGTACAACAATTCTAAATAATAATTTTTTTCTTTATTTCAAAAAACTAACAGCCAAAAGATGATTAATTTTCAGCACTAATATAATATGTCTGCTACTGTAGATATAATGAATCACATCTTTATCGCATTAATTTGTCTTTTACCTTTCTCATCTTAAATTTGTGCAGCTTTAAGCCAAATCCATTTCTTCCATCCTTTGGCTGTACTTTCAATTTCATCATTTCACTGGAAATACATATTTTGAGGTCTCCTAATAAAATTATATGTCTGAAAATGGTGGGCATATATATATATACATATATGTTTGTCTCTGTCAGATCATGTACTTGCATAAGCTGTAATAAAAATAATCAAGCCCTAATTTAATTCAAATGGTACTAAATTAATTATTTAGATCTGTTAATACAGGGTGGAAACCAAATGTCTGTGATAGAGGATATTGTAGAGATCTAATACAGCAATAGCATTAGCTATGCAGTAAGTATACCCAGAAACGAAACTCACAAAAGCATCAACAATCTGATGCATGCAACATTAACTTGTCCCTTAAAAGGTTGGGATTCTTATACAGCAAAACCACTTCTAGCAGCAAGTGCCATATCTGGTTTGTGTTAAGTTCTCTTTGCAGGAGGATTTAGAAATAATAATTATTCTTCATTATGGGTTGAGTTACACGAGTATAGCACTTACTTAAGAAACTACTGACTCAAAATTAGAAATAATTATCTCTTTGCAATGTCACAATTTAAACTGATGTTTCAAATTGTGAAGTATGTAGACATATAACATTTACATTACGTACATCAACCAGGCACTGATTTTCCAAGTATTGTATGCAATCCATCTATTATCCAACACTGCACAAAAACTGTATTTCTGTGCTTGGAGTGGCAAAACAGCAATTTGGAGGTGTGGAATGTCGGATGAGTCACAGCCTGAGCATAAAGAAACACTTATCTCACTGTGAAAAATTTTAAGATATAGCATTGGTTCTTATCAGTGGCAGCTGGGCTCCTCACTTTGTAGCAGTAGTTATTTTGTTTATTAAACCTTCATGCAATGTTGTCATCCAGCGCAACAGACATAAGCTTGCATTATTTCATTTAAACCACAGCGTTGCTCTCTGAAAATGCTAGAGAGGAAGTCAAGCAAGCACCCAGTTGTTATGGTAACTTTACGTCACTGCTAAAAACATAGAAGTTGTCTTGCTTTGCATGTTGTGGCAGGCCAGTAACTCTGATGCCACCTCCCTAGTTTTTCCTGTCATCCTGTGTGCAGTAAATATCAAGTCCAAACTGGTACAGGTGGTGATAATATAACACTCCTGTTAGAAAAGTCTGCTTAATTTAAAATAAAAGCAATATGATATCATGTTCCTATCTTCCCATTATCCGCCGCTGGTTACTACCATATTTATGTATGTTTAGACATGGTGTATTATGCCCTGGTGTTCACCATGTGCTACAGAATACACATGTCAGGTTCCTGGCCTCCCCATGATCCACCGCTAGTTCCTACCTTATTTATGTATGTTTAGACATGGTGTTCACCATGTGCTACAGAATAGACACATGTCAGGTTCCTGGCCTCTCCATGATTCATCACTATGTTTAGACATGGTGTATTATGACCTGGTGTTCACCATGTACTACAGAATAGACACATGTCAGGTTCCTGGCCTCTCCATGATTCATCACTATGTTTAGACATGGTGTATTATGCTGGTGTTCACCATGTGCTACAGAATAAACATGACAGGTTCCTGGCCTCCCCAAGATCCACCACTAGTTCCTACCTTATTTATGTATGTTTAGACATGGTGTTCACCATGTGCTACAGAATAGACACATGTCAGGTTCCTGGCCTCTCCATGATTCATCACGTTTAGACATGGTGTATTATGACCTGGTGTTCACCATGTACTACAGAATAGACACATGTCACGTTCCTGGCCTCTCCATGATTCATCACTATGTTTAGACATGGTGTATTATGCCCTGGTGTTCACCATGTGCTACAGAATAAACATGACAGGTTCCTGGCCTCCCCATGATCCACCGCTAGTTCCTACCTTATTTGTGTATGTTTAGACATGATGTTCACCATGTGGTACAGAACAGACACATGTCAGGTTCCTGGCCTCTCCATGATTCATCACGTTTAGACATGGTGTATTATCACCTGGTGTTCACCATGTACTACAGAATAGACACATGTCCGGTTCCTGGCCTCTCAACGATCTGCCACTGGTTCCTACCATATTTATGTATGTTTAGACGTGGAGGTGTGCATGGTGTATTATGCCTTGGTGTTCACCATGAACTACAAAATAGATACATGCCAGAATCCTGGCCTCCCAATGATCTGTCACTGGTTCCTACCATATTTATGTATGTTTAGACATGGTGTATTATGCCCTGGTATTCATCATGTGCTACAGAATAGACACATGTCAGGTTTCTGGCCTCCCCATGACCCACCACCAATTCCTACCTTATTTATGTATGTTTAGACATGGTGTATTACACCCTGGTGTTCACCATGTGCTACAGAATAAGCACATGTCAGTTCCTGGCCTCCCAATGATCTGCCACTAGTTCCTATCTTGTTTATGTATGTTTAGACATGGTGTATTATGTCCTGGTGTTCACCATGTACTACAGAATAGACACATGTCAGGTTCCTTGCCTCCCCATGATCCACCACTAGTTCATACCATTCCTACCATATGTATCTTTAGACATGTTGTATTATGCTCTGGTGTTCACCATGTACTACAGAATAGACACATGTCAGGTTCCTGGCCTCCCCATGATCTGCCACTGGTTCCTACCTTATTTATGTATGTTTAGATATGGTGTTATGCCCTGGTGTTCACCATGTGCTACAGAATAGACATGTCAGGTTCCTGGCCTCCCCATGATCCACCAATATGTTTAGACTAGTGTATTATGCCCTAGTGTTCACCATGTACTACAGAATAGACACATGTCAGGCTCCTGGCCTTCCAATGATCTGTCCCTGGTTCCTACTTTATTTATGTATGTGTAGATGTGGTGTATTACGCCCTGGTGTTCACCATGTACTATAAAATAGACACATGTCAGAGGCTCTGGGTTTTAGGAAGCCTGAAACGGACTACACAAATGATCATAACTTTGATTATATCAACTTATGCTGTCCTTCTCTACCCATGTGTCATTACTATTTCATTATTGTGAGCCCAAAATTTGGGTAAGAGGCCTTGATTATACCTACATGCTCAGGATAAATTTTCTACTCCAGTGTTGCAGAAATTCAAGCATAACAAAAATGTCCAATAGACATCCAAACATATGAAATACAAAAAGAAATTAAGCACATGCCAACCAGATGGGAAGTAACAGGAGTCCAAATGTAATTGTGAAGTACGTTTTCATAATACCTGCAGTTTAGTTCCTATCTAGATCAATGTAAACAGCTGAAATAGTAGAAAAAAATAATTATACTCATACATTTCAACCATTTCATTCGGGAAACAAGACATATAGCTTGTGCAGTTCCTCAAGGCTCTGTATTAGGGTCCTTCTTATTTCTGTAGTAAATGATAATTTACCAGCTTATCTTCAACCCAGTAATACTGTATTGTATGCTGATGACACTTCCATTGATATTTTAGGTAATAGTAAAGAAGAAATGGAATCCAACATGTCATTTGTAGAGCAAAAATTGCACGAGGGTTTCTACAAAATAAATTAATCATAAACAAAGAAAAATCTGTTGCTATTTCTTTTGTCACAGTCAAAACCCTAAACATTATAAACCACAAATAAAAATAGACAAACAATTAGTACAATATAAACAGTCTACAAAATTCCTGGGTATATAGATAAATGAACATCTAAAGTGTGAACATGTGTTGAAAAGCTGGCATCCAGATTTAGGACTATAAATAAAGTAGTAAATTCAAGTCTTTAAGGAATTTGTACTTTGCATATGTTAATATTGATTGAAATTTGGTGTAATATTTTGGGAAAATTCTGACAAAGGAGATAATATTATCTTTTAATGATGGATTAAGCAAAACTGATTCATGTAAAAAGTATTTCAGTTACAGTCAATATTGCCTTTTGCATGTGTATATATACTAGAAGTAGTGATATATGTTAGAAAGCACTTGGAACAATTTGAGTTAATTTTGAAAAGCAAATACAACACCAGGAGTAAGCAGCAGCTTATCAGTCATAATTAGGGTGAGATGTCGGAGTTGCTACTTGGAGGAAAGCTTATAGAATAGGAAGGTAAGGGTATAGTGATAAGGGCTGACATTGACTGCGTGTGGCACAGTCTATACAAGAAGAATTACCCATATCTCGTGTACATTTACTTTACTTCTGCAATACTATTTATAACATATACAGCTGACTTATATCACTGAAATGTCTTTATTGAATCATTAATGCAAAATGCTACGTCACAATGTGCACATGGATAATATTCTATGTCAATGTATTGCAATGAATTGCAACCCGCAATGTTGTATCCTGTAGTTTATATAGGGGAATATCGGCAGAAATAAATGCCATGGATAGTTCATCGTTTAATTTAATAGAGGTGACTCTTGCTGTAACAGTTTATCCTCAAATTTTACAACACAACGGTTATGCAATTCTGTGTTGACACGTCTTAGCACATCACTCGATCTATGTGCAGAAGCAATTGTGCTAATGCCTGGTTTGCAATTAAGGTTTTCTTTAATAATAGAGAAAACATTTTCCCCATACTCCAATATATAGTTTTGGAATGCTGGTTGTTGACTTTGTTACCCTTTCCTTTGGCATTTCGTCTACATGAACACTGTGTGGTGATATACTTGACTCAGCAATACAGGTAAACCTCTCATTGTAAACAGTCGACTACAGGATGCCTACAAACGTAACGACTCCTATGTTACAGCCCTAGTCATAACACAAACTTGTTCAGTAAAAGCACCAAGTATGCTGGTATTAAATTATATAATAAGTTGCCAGAAAAACTGAAACTTGCCACTTCAGAGGCTATATTTAAAAGAAAAGTAAAACACTTATTATTGCAGCAAAACTTTTATTCCATAGAACAATTCCTGTCATTTTAAAACATTATATTGTATTCTTATATGGTATTATTTTTCTACTATGTATGTATATATGTATTGATGATAGCACATAATGTAATTCGCATGGTTGAAACGAAACCAATAGTCGATAATTTCTAATATAATATAACTTAAGTTGTATTTTTACTTTGTCTACCACATATTAGATGTAGAAGAAGTATTATAACATAACAATTAATGGGAAACACAGTGAAGTAGTTAAAATATTATTTAAATAAAATTCTAGTGGCAACACACTCTAACTTTACTCTTTCAAGATAATTACCTTGAATGCGTTTCGAAGACACCTTGTCTTCATCATCAGCTAAGAGCCACAAGTGGCTCTTGAAAGAGTGAAGTTAGAGTGTGTTGCCACTAGAATTTTATCTAAATAATATAGGGGAAGTATTGTTTATACCAAAACACTTTGTACAAAGATTTCAAGAAACACACCCTTTGAGGTTTACTGGACACTAAAATGTATTTCTAGAAAAAGGTGCAAGTGTACAGAATAACAAAACAGGAAATCTTGGTATCTAAGTTCAGCATCTCACAAAGATACGACATGAATGTTTAAACAATGCAGCAAGATAGGTCAAAGCAGAGACATTACAGGATGGCACAAAGCGACTTGGATGTGCCCTTGACTACACAATAGGAGTGCTAGGCCAGCAGCGAGAGAGGACGGTTGTGTTGGGAAGGAGCTCATGATTATGAAGTAAGAAGCAGCTAAGTAACAATTGGTGTGGATATAGCTGTGTATAGAGCGAGAATTGGGCAAATTTTGAGAATGAAATTCGCGGGAACAAGAGGAATACATTTTGGCGAAGAAATGGTTAATGTTTTGATTATTGGGATTGTATTAACTATTCTACTAGTGATTGGAGGAGTGGAAGTGAATCCAGGCCCTACGGATATTCAAGAACTGTTAGGGAACCTAAATGAGAAAATGGATAAAATGGAAGGTATGGAACAATGATTGAGTGATAAATTGTGCTCTATGATTAGGGATATCAAGGAGGACATTATAGATGAAGTGTATGAAGCAAAACAGGAAGTAAATGAAATTAAGGAAAGAATGGAGGAGAGGGAAAGAAGATTCAATCTGGTGTTTCTAGGTGTAAGGGAGAGAAGAGGGATATGGCCAGCTGAAGAAATAACGCAGATAATGAAGGAGAAGCTTGAATTAGAGATGTACAGATGGGAAATTGTTGAGGCTTTTAGATTTGGAAGACAAGTTGGAAAGAGGGCAATAATGGTGAAGCTAGCAACAATACAGTTAGTGCATGAAGTGCTTAGGAGAGCCAAAAAATTGAAAGGAACAAATATCTTTATTACCAAATAAGAGAGCATTACAACGAAATTTAATTCAGAAAATGAAAGAAGCAAGAGCTTTGGAAAAAATGGCGTATATTACAAACTTTCAGCTGTGGATTGACAATGAAAGGGTACGTGATACGGACAATATAGATTCAAGAGAAAATCGACATGAAAGGGCGGAAATGAATCAACAGGTGTCAGCGATAGCTTCAAGAAATGAAACAGGAAGATCAAAGTTCACAACTCAACAATTTGCAGCAAACATGGAGAATGAAGTACGTAATCGCGAGGCTAGTCCAAACAGCATGGACAACAGCAGAGAGCAAAGAACTGTTGACCTTGTGATGACGTCAAATGGAAGGAGGGCCCAAACAGCTCAGCGCGGTAGGACTGCAATGGTGGCGACAACAGTGGCGGAGGGAGGAGCCAGAGAAGTGACGTCACCCAAGAGAATTGTTTCACCAAGGAGGGGAGAGGCAGAAGTTGCGTGCGCGCTAACGGAGGGGAAAAAGAAGATATGGTATCAAGGTAGTGGGGAGAATATGGAAGAGGGAGAAGATAATATTGTTTCATCCGAACATGGGAGCATTGTGGTATCAGATAAAAATAAAATGTTAATGCCGAAAGAAGGAATTGAATTAAGAAGTAGGAAAAGATTAGATGGTTTTAGATACAGAGCAGGTTCACAATAGGAAAAAGGGACAACAAGGAGATTGGGCTTCTGGAACTGTGAGGGTTTAAAAAATAAGTTATATGTGGGAGTTTTGAAACAGCTGTTGGAGAAAGTGGATTATTTAGCGGTAGTAGAAACGTCATTAAAAGAGGAACAGATAAATATAAAGGACTTTGAATACATTGGTAGAAAGGAGAGGTGATAGCTAGAAAGGGAAGAGCATCTGGAGGTATAGGTTTCTTTATAAGGAACAGCTTAAGTAAGGAAATTAAACAAACATGGTCTAGTAGTAAAGAAATACTGTGGGTTATAATGGATGTTAAGTATATACTCTGTGTAGGAATAATATATAACCCACCTGCATCCTCGCGGTTTCATAATCCTGATCTCCTTAATCAAATAAGAAAAGATATAGATAGGCTGGAGGAGAAATTTGTAACTGCAGAGGTAATACTAATGGGAGACTTTAATATCAGGATTGGGGAAAGTGATACATATGTTGGAAATGATTGGATGAGTGATGAAATTGTGTTTAAAAGTGAGAAACTTAGGCAAAGCAAGGACAAATTTGTTGATAAAGAGTGTGAAAAATTTATTGATTTTTGTGAGTTGAATGCTTTAGAAATTTTGAATGGAAAATGTGGGGAAGATGAACAAGGAGAATTTACCTTTGTTAGCAATAATGGGCAGAGTGTAACAGATTTTGTGTTGTGGCCTCTGAATTTAGGACATATTTTAAGTAATTTTAAGGTATTAAATTTAAGCTCAACTAGCGGGCATTATTGTGCATTTTATGATGCACGCTGCACGAGTAAAACACAATATAAGAGTGGAAAGCTATTGTAAAAAAGAGTATATTAGCTATAAATGGAAAGAAGAATTTTGTGACACATTTAAACAGACTCTTGACTCGAATTATGGAAAGATATGTCTATGTGGAGTAACATTCATGGTTAAGAATAATCAAATTGAGAATGCAATAGATATCCTTAATACAGTTATGCAAAGGGCGGGAGAGGAAATGAAAACAAAAAAGAGGGTTTACATATATGATAAGAACTGGTTTGACGAAGAATGTAGGGTATCAAAAAGACAAGTAAAACAACTGTTGGTTAGGTGGAGAGAATTAGGTGATAGAAAATCTAGGGACGATTATATGCAAGGGAGGAATTCACATAATTTATTGTTAGAGCAAAAGAAAAAGGACTGGAGGGAATGCAATGAAAGGAATTTGATAAAATGTCTAAATGAAAATAATGTTAATAAGGTATGGCAGGTCCTTAAGTCGACCTATAATAAATGTGTAACTAAACGCAATGTTGAGCCAGGACAATGGATGAAGTATTTTAAAACATTATATGGGGAAGAAAGGAATATAGGAAGTACAGAATTTTTGGAAATAAGGAATGTTTTTGTAGAGATATTGGATGGTGAAATTAGGAGTGAGGAAATAATAAAAAAAGATAAGTTACTGAAGAAAAATAAAGCTACTGCAATTGATGGCATCCCAACAGAGTTTCTTAAGGAGTGGTGTAATGAAACAGGGAGAGTGAAAATTTTACTAGATTTATTTAATGTAATTATTAGAAAGGGTTATGTACCTAAACGATGGAGAGAAGCTATCATCCATCCTATATATAAAGGCAAGGGCAATGTCGATAAACCTAATAACTACAGAGGTATTGCATTATTATCGAATATAGGAAAACTTTTTGCGGGCATTTTGGCAGCGAGACTACAATTTTGGGTTGAAGAATATAATATCCTTTCGGAATTACAGATGGGCTTTCGCAAGGGAAGGAGAACAATTGATAATTTATTTATTATAAAGACATTAGCAGACAAATATTTAAAAGAAAAAAGGGGTAAACTGTATATGGCTTTTGTAGACTTAGAGAAGGCTTATGACCGAATTGAGCTACAACTTCTGTGGCATAAATTAGTGTGTAAGGGAGTAAGTCAGCAATTGGTGAATATTCTAAAGGCACTGTATTTTGAGAACACCTTCTGTGTAAGGGTGGAGACAGGCTGTGTTAACAAACGAAATTCCACAAAAGAAAGGCCTTCGGCAAGGATGTAAGCTAAGTCCAGTTTTATTTAATTTATACATAGATGATGTCTTACTAGAAATTGGAAGGAATAATAACTGTGCACCAGTAATTAACAACATCCAAATTCCAGGACTTCTTTTTGCAGATGATCTAGTGGTAGGATCTATTACAGTAAGTGGTTTAAAACAATCATTACAAGCAATTGATGTATATTGTAAAGAATGGAGGTTAAAAGTGAATCAAGAGAAAACACAGATTGTGGTTTTCAAAAAGGGGGGAAAATTAGGCAAATATGAAAAGTGGAAGGGAGAGAATAAAGATTACAGGGTAGTGCGTGACTGTATCTATTTAGGAGTAAAAATAGATGGAGGTAATAAATGGGAGAAACAAAAGAAGTTTGCATTGGCAAAAGGTAAAGGGGCGATGGCAGCAATTAGAAGCTGCAAATATAAAGTACCTAATATAAATGTTAAATGGCTGGAAAAAGTTTATGAGATGGTTGTGGAGGCAAAAATGATGTATGGTATAGAAATATGGGGATTAGATAGAGGATGGGAATGTATAGATGTGGTGCACAGGATGTTTTGTAGAGAAATACTAGGGCTACCGAAGTCAATTGTAAGACAGGTATCACAATTAGAGATGGGCAGGGTACCAACTAAGGGGAAGATAATGGACAGAGCTTTGAAATTTTGGTTCAGAAGTTTAAATCTAGGAAAAAGTAATGTGTTAAGACAATGTATTGAATACCAAGAGAAGAGCTTAATGAATGATGGATGGGTAAGTAAATTACGGAATATTTTGGAGAAAAATGGGTTAGGAGATATATGGAGGAGAGAAAATAACGTAAAACATTTTTGGAAAAAGGCAAGGAAAAGACTGGAAGATATAGAAATACAAATCATGTTCAGTGAGATTGCCGAAAAGAGCTCATTAGTGGGGTAGGGAAAAATATATAGACATAGTAAATAAAGAAGAGAGAGAATCTATTGCATGGTAAGAACCGGAGCATGGAGGCTAAAAGGGCTAAGACAGGGTATTTCTCAGAACCAATGTCCGATATTTGGTGGTAATGAAGACATTGAACACATAGTATTTAAGTGCCAAGGAACAGAAAATTGGAGAAAAGAATTTTTTAATAAGAAGTGGTTGAAGGGGGATAGAAATACACTTATAATTGAAATGATAGAAGCATTGGACAGTTTTTGTGTAAAGTAAAAAATAAATGGCTTTGGACAGTGGAAAGAGAAAAGTAAGAGGTAGTGCATCTTACTTTGAATAGAAAACTATAGTGAATGTGTGATGGTTAAGTAATCAATAAATGGAAAGTGAAAAAAAAAGTGGAAATGGGACATGAAAAAAAAAACTGAAAAAAAAGAGCAAGATAATTTAGTGACAAGAGATTGTAAAATGTAAATAAACTGTAGTGATTGTCTACTGAATAAGTGACCAGGGTCAAAATGCAGTAGACAATCAAATTTGTAAAACTCTTAGCACAATAAATACTATACTATAGACTACACAATAAATGAAGTTTCCTAACATGTCTAGAAGGAATGGTGTATCACTTGCAACATTGCTCCTACATGACAGGGATTGGAAACAAGTGTCAATGGTCAGTGAATGAACAGGCCATTTGGAGTTGGGTATGACCCAAAAGGCCATTGCTCACAGCAGCACATACAGTTGCATGTTTCCAATGGATCTTATGATACCAAAACTGGACAGTAGGCGCCTGTTTTCAATGATGCAAGGCATTGAGTACACCAACAACCCAATGAGATGTGTGGAGGGTATAGTTCAGGCCAGAGGTGGTTCTGAGTTGTTTTGGGGTATTTTTCCACTTTGAACATGAGGCAAGATATTTATTTCCACACTCTAGGTGAAGAAGTTTGTTCAACAGTTTCTAAGAGAGAGCAGTCCTTCACGTATCTGATTTCACAAACATACAGATACCTTGTCACTCCTCAACTGGCCTATAAATCACCCCATAACTCATGTGTGAAATGTAGCAATCACCATCCTCTCAATTTGGTGGCTCTACCTGCGAGTGGCTTCAACTGGATACCTGTGGACTCCCTTCTTTGCCAAATCGAGGCTATAAGCAGTGTTACATACACTAATCTCCTGACAAAAGTTAAATAGTGTGGCAGAAACTGTAACTTGTTGCATCAGTCGGGATCCAGGGTTACAAATTAACCATATACAATACTCTTTCACTCAACAAAATGCTGAAGCTTGTTCTTTTATTGCAAACTTCAAATACAGAAATGCAATGAGCTCAAGATACAATCAAGAGGAATTTTTATTAAATTCCTTATGATCTCATAGATTATATTAAAGGTACATAACAACTAGAAGTGCACATCATCAAAGTTTTTAAAATAAGGATCCAAGTCCACTCTGTTTTATTTCTTTTTGTAATTTCATGCTCTACACAATTAATATTTACAATGCTCACAATTACTTATGAAACAGTGTACACAGATCACACAAATTGTTGTATAAATGATTACAAACAATAACAAAACATTTAAAATGTTGATATGGGCAGATACTCAGTTACCAAAATGAACATTCTTCATCAGATCTCAGGTACAAACTGGCTTGCAATACTCAGCAATCACGTCATAATATATTAATATGCAATGCTCATAATGAAAAGATGAGTTTTATGCTCAAACTATCTAGAGGTATTCACTCTGTAATGTTTTTAAAAGGTGAATTCTGAAACAATGCAATTTGCAAAATTTTGCAAATATGGAAATCATTTTATATTTGAAATTTTGCTTTGACACAAATAATGTAATTTCCACAGAAATGAAAATGGCTGGAGAATGAGATATTTAACAGAAATTTCCAGACAACATATCATGATGCATAATCATCCCCTTTACAACCAATAATTACTGCTACTCCAGTGTATTACAGTACAACTTTGGTCTACTATTTTCATTTTCTTGAGCATGTAACATACTTGCCAACTTCCTGAAAATAAAACCCATAAAACTTTCCCTCATCCAATAAAGTGTAATAATTTTGTAATGACATCAAATTTAAAATATGTAAAATGTTCAGTGAAGTAAATATACAAAACGTATCCTTAAAATAAATGGGAATTCTGTATTATAAGAATGCTTGAAAATATGGTAGTACTGCTTCTGAAATTCTTCCAGGTATCACAATAAACATGTAACAAAGCAAAGAACACAACTTCCTAGGATGTATACACATCTGTAATCCACATTTTACGCTTCATAACATCAACTATAAAAAGAAACTAACATAAAAAGGGGAAATGTATATCCTGCATCCATAGAATGTGAACGAAATAAAATAATTTTCATGAGGGAGTTGACATTACAGTTCACTCCATTACTGAATGTTCACACACATTTACTGTGGTTATAAGAGGTCACTACTGGTAACATAAAATTTTTAATCTGCACACTATGCGTTTTCTTGCAAACCACTAAAAGGGAACCATGATCATGAAGAAGACAGACAGATAAGCTCTGCTCTATCACAGCACTGTATACCATTTACTAGAGGACACTAGTGGTGCTACATATTTTATTGCAGCCCAGTGAAAGGGGACCATGATCATACCGAAGGATAGACAAACAGATCAGCTCTGGTCTATCATAGAACTGTATACCATTTACTAGAGGTCATTAGTGGTGCTATAATTTTGTTGCAACCTAGTGAAGAGGGATCATGATGAAGGATATACACACAGATTAGCTCTGGTCTATCACAGCACTGTATACCATTTACTAGAGGTTACTGGTGGTGCTATACATTTTGATGCATCCCAGTGAAGAGGGAGCATGATCATGATGAAGGATAGATATGCACATATGCTCTGGTCTATTACAGCACTGTATACAATTTACTAGAGGTCACGAGATGTGAAATACATTTTGTTGCAGCCCAGTGAAGGGGGATCATGATGAACGATAGACATACAGAAAAGCTCTGGTCTATCACAGCACTGTATACCATTTACTAGAAGTCACTAGTGGTGATATACATTTTGTTTCAGCCCAGTGAAGGTGGAAAATGATCATGAACGATAGACAAGCAAATAAGCTCTGGTCTATCACAGCACTGTATACCATTTACTAGAGGTCACGAGATGTGAAATACATTTTGTTGCAGCCCAGTGAAGGGGGATCATGATGAACGATAGACATACAGAAAAGCTCTGGTCTATCACAGCACTGTATACCATTTACTAGAAGTCACTAGTGGTGATATACATTTTGTTTCAGCCCAGTGAAGGTGGAAAATGATCATGAACGATAGACAAGCAAATAAGCTCTGGTCTATCACAGCACTGTATACCATTTACTAGAAGTCACTAGTGGTGATATACATTTTGTTTCAGCCCAGTGAAGGTGGAAAATGATCATGAACGATAGACAAGCAAATAAGCTCTGGTCTATCACAGCACTGTATACCATTTACTAGAAGTCACTAGTGGTGATATACATTTTGTTTCAGCCCAGTGAAGGTGGAAAATGATCATGAACGATAGACAAGCAAATAAGCTCTGGTCTATCACAGCACTGTATACCATTTACTAGATGTCACTGGTGGTGCTACATGTGAAGAGGGACCATTATTATGATTGATAGATACAGAGATAAGCTCTGGTCTATCATAGCACTCTATACCATTTACTGGAGGTCATTAGTGATGCAATACATTTTGTTGTAGCCCAGTGCAGGGAGACCATGATCATGATGAAGGATAGCCACCAGATAACCTCTGGTTTAACATAGCACTGTGTACCATTTATTACAGGTAACTAGTGGTGCTATACATTTATTTGCAGCCAAGTGAAGGGAGCCATGATCATTATGAAGGATAGACCTACAGATAACCTGTCGTCCTCCGTGGACTAGTGGTAACCGTGCTAGCCTCTAGTTCCCAAGGTCGCGGGTTTAAACCCGGCGGAGGGCAATGGATTTTTTCGGGCGTAAGAACCTTAGCATGGCTTCCTTCGGAAGGGAAGTAAAGCCGGTAATCCTGTGTCGTAGATTTACGGCATGTAAAAGAACCTCAAGCCTGATAAAGAGGCCTCTGAGCCAAATTACCGGTCTTTCACGCCCAATATGGAATGGGATGTTAAGAACCATAGTAGTTAAAGAGCGTCCATAAATAAAACTCAATTTCATTTCATTTCACAGATAACCTCTGGTCTATCATAGTAATGTATACCAAATACTAGAGGTCACTATTAGTCCTACATATTTTGTTGCACCCCAGTGAATGTTGACAATGATCATTTTGGGTAGACAAGCAGATAAACTCTGGTCTATCACAGCACTGTATAACATTTATTAGATGTCACTGGTGATGGTACAGATTTTGTTGCTGAGCAGTGAAGAGGGACCATTATAATGAAGGATGTATACACACATATGCTCTGGTCTATTGCAGGACTGTATACATTTACTAGAGGTCATAGTGGTGCTATACATTTTGTTGCAGCCCAGCAAAGGGAACCCATGATCATGATGAAGCATAGACACACAGTTAAGCACTGGTCTATCATATCACTGTACAACATTTACTTGAGGTCACTAGTGGTGGTATGCATTTTGTTGTAGCCCAGTGAAAGGGGACCATGATCATGATGAAACGATAGACAACAGATAAGCTCTGGTCTATCACAGCACAGTATACCATTTACTAGATGTCACTGGTGGTATTACACATTTTGTTGCAGGCCAGTGAAGAGGGACCATGATCATGATAAAGGATAGATACACAAATAACCTCTGGTATATCACAGCACTGTATATCATTTATTATAGGTTACTGGTGGTGCTACACATTTTGTTGCAGGGCATTCAAGAGGACCATGATGATGATGAAGGATAGATACACATATAAGCTCTCGTCTATCACAGCACTGTCTACCATTTACTAGAGGTCACTAGTGGTCCTATAAATTTTGTGGCAGTCCAGTAAAGGTGCACAATGATCATGATGGGTAGACAAGCACATAAGTTCTGGTCTATCATAGCAACTGTACAACATTTACTAGATGTCACTGGTGATGCTACAGATTTTGTTGCAGCCCAGTGAAGAGGAACAATGATAATGATGAAGGATAGACAAACAGCTAAGCTCTGGTCTATCATTGCACTTTATACCATTTACTGGAGGTCACTAGTGGTGCTATACATTTTTTAGCAGCCCAGAGAAGGGGGCCAAGATTATGATGAAGGATAGACATACAGATAACTTGTGGTCTATCATAGCACTGTATACCATTTACTAAAGGTCACTAATGGTGCTGTACATTTTGTTGCAGCTCAGTGAAGGCGAACCATGATCATGATGAGGATAGACACACAGATAAGCTGTGTTCTATCATAGCACTGTATGCCATTTACTAGAGATCATTATTGGTGCTATGAAGTTTGTTGCTGCCCAGTGAAGGGGAACCATGATCATGATGAAGGATAGACAAACAGATACCCTTTGTCTATCATAACTGTGTATACCATTTACTGGAGGCCACTAGTGAGCTATACATTTTGTTGAAGCTCAGCGAAGGGGAACCATGATCATGATGTAGGATAAACACATAACCTCTGATCTATCATAGCACTGTATACCATTTACTAAAGGTCACTAGTGGTGCTATACATTTTATTGCAGCCCAGTGAAAGTTGACAATGATCATGATGGAAGGACAAAAGATAAGCTCTGGTCTATCACAGCACCGTATACCATTTACTAGATTTCACTGGTGGTGCTACACATTTTGTTGCTGCACAGTGAAGAGGGATCATGCTCATGATGAAGGATAGATACACAGATAAGCCCTGGTCTATCATAGCACTGTATACCATTAACTTTAGGTCACTGGTGGTGCTACACATTTTGTTGCAGCCCAGTGAGTGGGAACCATGATCATGATGGATAGACACATGGATAAGCTCTTGTCTATCATAACACTGTATACCATTTACTGTAGGTCACTAGGGGTGCTATATATATTTTTTGTAGGTCAGTGAGGGGTAACCATGATAATGATGAAGGATAGACACACAGATAAACTCCGGTCTATCATAGCACTGGTACCATTTACTGGAGGTGACTAGTGGTGCTACACATTTTGTTGAACCCAGTGAAGGTGGACCATGATCATGATGAACGATGGACAGACAGATAAGCTCTGGTCTATCATAGCACTATATACCAATATTTTGTTGCAGCCGCGAGAAGGGAGACCATGATCATGATGAAGGATAGACAGACCTCTGGTCTATCATAGCCCTGTATACCATTTACTAGAGGTCATTAGTGGTGCTATACATTTTGTTGCAGTCCAATGAGGGAGACCATGATCACGATGAAGGATAGACATCAGAAAAGCCATGTTCTATCACAGCAGTGTGTACCATTTACTAGAGCTCATTAGTGGTGCTTTACATTTTGTTGCAGACCAGTGAATGGGGACCATGATCACGATGAAGTATAGACAGACAGATAACCTCTGGTCTATCACAGCACCGTATACCATTCAATCTTAATCTTAAGGTACAATATAATTCAATAGAAATTAATGGTTTTGTCATGTCCATGGTGAAAATCTATAACACTTTGAAACTGCCCACAAAGCTATAAAAATGGCTTCTTTGCATTAAAAAGTCCTCAAGGACTCAGTTCCCATACATTTACTGTGCAAAGTATATAAGCGAGGATGATGTAGTATTGTAACATTTTCCATTACAATACAAGTTTATATAACTCTTATTGCTTAAAGTAATGTTTTCTTATTATTCATTCAGAGATTTGATACATAACTTTATTCTCATTGCAGCATTGTGACTTAATTGCTGACAGCAATGATCAGTGTAATGTTCCTGCATGGAGTCTGATGATGATCCATAATGAGCGAATAGAGGGGACACCCTGCACCTTAATTTACAGCAGATCTTTCATGATTACAAACTTGAGTACCCAGTTGCACAGATAGGATGCTCAGAGAAGGTTTCCCTTTGGTGGAACTGCCAAGAACTTGACTCATTTGAGGCAGTTGAGAGAAGGCTGCCATTAGGAAAAACCAGGGTGACTTGATCCACTTGATGCAGTTCAGAAAAGGCTTCCCTCTGGCAGAACTGGAAAGAACTTGACCACTTGAAGCAGCTCAGTGAAAGCTGCCATCTGGCGGAACTGGGGAGACCTTGATCCACCTGAAGCAGCTCAGAGAAGCTGTCATGTGGTGGGAACAGGGAGAACTTGATGCACATGAAGCAACTCAGAGAAGGCTCTCATTTGGTGGGAACAGGGAGAACTATCCACCTGAAGCAGCTCAGACAAATCTGTCATATGGTAGGAACAGGGAGAAGTTGATCTGCCGAAGCAGCTCAGAGAATTTGTCATGTGGTGGGTTCAGGGAGAACTTGATCCACCTGAAGCAGCTCAGAGAAAGCTGTCATGTGGTGGGAACAGGGAGAACTTGATCTGCCTGAAGCAGCTCAGAGAAGGCTGTCATGTGGTGGGAACAGGGAGAACTTGATCCGCCTGAAGCAGCTCAGAGAAGGCTCTCATGTGTTTGGAACAGGGAGAACTTGATCCGCCTGAAGCAGCTCAGAAAAATCTGTCATGTGGTGGGAACAGGGAGAACTTGATCGGCTGAAGCAGCTCAGAGAAGTAGTCATGTGGTGGGTTCAGGGAGAACTTGACCCACCTGAAGCAGCTCAGAAAAGGCTGTCATGTGGTGGGAACAGGGAGAACCTGCTGCGCTTGAAGTAGATCAGAGAAAGCAGCCATCTGGCGGAATTGGGAGAACCTGATCCACCTGAAGCAGCTCAGCAAAAACTGACATGTAGTGGGAACAGGGAGAACTTGATCCAATTGAAGCATGTGGTGGAAAAAGGGAGAATTTGATGCACCTGAAGCAGCTCAGCGAAAGCTGACATGTGGTGGGAACAGGGAGAACTTGATCCAATTGAAGCAGTTCAGAGAAAGCTGTCATGTTGTGGGAACAGGGAGAACTTGATCCAGCTGAAGCAGCTCAGAGAAGCTGTCATGTGGTAGAAACAGGGAGAACTTGCTCCAAATGAAGCAACTCAGAGAAAGCTGTCATGTGGTGGGAACAGGAAGAACTTGATCCAATTGAAGCAGCTCAGAGAAGGCAGTCATGTGCTGGGAACAGGGAGAACTTGATTTGAAGCAGCTCAGAGAAAGCTGTCATGTGGTGGGAACAGGGAGAAATTGATCCAATTGAAGCAGCTCAGAGAAAGCTGTCATGTGGTGGCCAAAGGGAGAACTTGATCCAGCTGAAGCAGCTCAAAGTAGCTGTCATGTGGTGAGAACAGGGAGAACTTGATCCAATTGAAGCAGTTTAGAGAAAGCTGTCATGTGGTGGAACAGGGAAAACTTGATCCAATTGAAACAGCTCAGAGAAAGCTGTCATGTGGTGGGTACAGGGAGAACTGCATCCAATTGAAGCAGCTCAGAGAAAGCTGCCTTGTGGTGGGAACAGGGAGAACTTGATCCACCTGATGTAACTCAGAGAAGGCTCTCATTTGGTGGGAACAGGGAGAACTATCCACCTGAAGCAGCTCAGACAAATCTGTCATATGGTAGGAACAGGGAGAAGTTGATCTGCCGAAGCAGCTCAGAGAATTTGTCATGTGGTGGGTTCAGGGAGAACTTGATCCACCTGAAGCAGCTCAGAGAAAGCTGTCATGTGGTGGGAACAGGGACAACTTGATCTGCCTGAAGCAGCTCAGAGAAGGCTGTCATGTGGTGGGAACAGGGAGAACTTGATCCGCCTGAAGCAGCTCAGAGAAGGCTCTCATGTGTTTGGAACAGGGAGAACTTGATCCGCCTGAAGCAGCTCAGAAAAATCTGTCATGTGGTGGGAACAGGGAGAACTTGATCGGCTGAAGCAGCTCAGAGAAGTAGTCATGTGGTGGGTTCAGGGATAACTTGACCCACCTGAAGCAGCTCAGAGAAGGCTGTCATGTGGTGGGAACAGGGAGAACCTGCTGCGCTTGAAGTAGATCAGAGAAAGCAGCCATCTGGCGGAATTGGGAGAACCTGATCCACCTGAAGCAGCTCAGCAAAAGCTAACATGTAGTGGGAACAGGGAGAACTTGATCCAATTGAAGCATGTGGTGGAAAAAGGGAGAATTTGATGCACCTGAAGCAGCTCAGCGAAAGCTGACATGTGGTGGGAACAGGGAGAACTTGATCCAATTGAAGCAGTTCAGAGAAAGCTGTCATGTTGTGGGAACAGGGAGAACTTGATCCAGCTGAAGCAGCTCAGAGAAGCTGTCATGTGGTAGAAACAGGGAAAACTTGCTCCAAATTAAGCAACTCAGAGAAAGCTGTCGTGTGGTGGGAACAGGAAGAACTTGATCCAATTGAAGCAGCTCAGAGAAGGCAGTCATGTGCCGGGAACAGGGAGAACTTGATTTGAAGCAGCTCAGAGAAAGCTGTCATGTGGTGGGAACAGGGAGAAATTGATCCAATTGAAGCAGCTCAGAGAAAGCTGTCATGTGGTGGCCAAAGGGAGAACTTGATCCAGCTGAAGCAGCTCAAAGTAGCTGTCATGTGGTGAGAACAGGGAGAACTTGATCCAATTGAAGCAGTTTAGAGAAAGCTGTCATGTGGTGGAACAGGGAAAACTTGATCCAATTGAAACAGCTCAGAGAAAGCTGTCATGTGGTGGGTACAGGGAGAACTGGATCCAATTGAAGCAGCTCAGAGAAAGCTGCCTTGTGGTGGGAACAGGGAGAACTTGATCCACCTGATGTAACTCAGAGAAGCCGTCATGTTGTGGGAACAGGGAGAACTTGATCCACCTGAAGCAGCTCAGTGAAAGCTGTCATATGGTGGGAACAGGGAGGACTTGATCCGCCTCTAGCAGCTCAGAGAAAGCTGTGATGTGGTGGGAACATGGGGAATTGATCCATCTGAAGCAGATCAGAGAAAGCTGTCATGTGGTGGGAACAGGCAGAACCTATCCACCTGAAGCAGCTCAGGGAAAGTTGTCATCTGGTGGGACTGGAGAGAACTTGATCCACCTGAAGCAGCTCAGAAAAATCTGTCATATGCTGGGAACAGGGAGAACTTGATCCACCTGAAGCAGCTCAGAAAAGGGTGTCATATGGTGGGAAGAGGGAGAACTTGATCCACCCGAAGCAACTCAGAGAAGGCTGTCATATAGTGGGAACAGGGAGAACTTGATCTATCTGAAGCAGCTCAGAGAAAGCTGTGATAAGATGGGAACAGGCAGCACTTGATCCAATTGAAGTACCTCAGAGAAAGTTGTCATCTGGTGGGACCAGGCAGAACTTGATCCGCCTGAAGCAGTTCAGAGAAGGCTGCCATCTGGTAGGACCAGGCAACACTTGATCTACCTGAAGCAGCTCAGAAAAGGCTGTCATCTGGCTGGACCGGGGAGAATTTGATCCACCTGAAGCAGCTCAGAGAAGCTATCATCTGGCGGATCTGGGGAGAACTTGACCTGAGATGGCTAAGAGAACACTGCCATCTGGCAGAAGCAAGTAGAACTTCCCAACATGCAAGCATCTGCACCATCTGTCCAAAACCAACCAACACTTTTCAGCCCTTAAGCCCACCTCAAACTTGAAAGGATGAAAGGAAATTTGTGCTAGAAGAGAAACCACCGCATCATTTGCCTTGTCACCTAGGGAAAACCATGAAAATCCCATGGTCAGACTGCCCAGTCCAAGGACTTCCCGAATGTGAGCCTTGTACGTTACCATGGAGTCATATCGCTTGTTTGATAACCCATAACTGGAATTTGTTTAGATATGTATGAAATAGACAACGAAAGAGTGTTTTGTGGGAATAATACACAAAGTGGATTTTCTCTGCAGTCAGTTTCCACATACCAGGTCACATGTTTGTAAAGAGGAGGAGAGAACTGTAAATATGACTCTAGCTTCTTCTCACTAAGTATATATGAGGCATTCAGAGCAGAGGGACACCAAAAACTGACTGAATGCAATGACTCTGGCGTTAACATCTGTGGCCTCCATTAGGGAGTTTGTGGGTTCGATTCCCACAGCAGACCTTACTGAATGATGGGTTTTATCAGGGGTTTCCCTGGTCAGTAGGTGAATGAATGCTGGGAAAGATCATTACACCCCAAAATTTCCTATTCCTCCATTTCATCTCTATTCTCATATTGCTTCACCTTTCATCTGCTTGATTTCTTTTAGGGTTGCAAGGGTTGGCATGTACATGGCAGGGGAAAAGAATGCTCTGATTAAACCTTCAGTCCAGACTGCAAGCAGTCCCTTGGCCCCCAGGTAAAAGGGAGCCTTTTGAAGCAGCCACCACGTGGGGAGTTCAAATCTGTAAATGAAAGGGACCCTGCCTTCCTATCAGGAACCTAGGTATAAAAGATGTGTGTAGGTTGAGGTCTAAGTTCTCCTCTGCTTCTAGCCTTACCTTAACAGACACTGCCCTCCCATCAGGAACCTAGGTACAAGATATCTGTGTAGGTCGAGGTGTTAAGTCCCCCTCTGCTTCTGGCTCTACCTCACAAGATCCTGACCTCCCATCAGGGACCTAGGTACAAGAGATCTGTGTAGGTCGCGGTGTTAAGTCTCCTTCTGCTTTTGACCCTACCTTACTAGATCCTGTCCTACCATCAGGGACCTAGGTACAAGATATCTGTGTAGGTCGTGGTGTTAAGTCTCCTTCTGCTTCTGGCCCTACCTTACTAGATCCTGTCCTCCCATCAGGGACCTAGGTACAAGAGATCTGTTTAGGTCGAGGTATTAAGTCCCCCTCTGCTTCTGGCTCTACCTTACTTGCGAATAGGTAAGTCCAATAACATTCAAAGGGACAGCAGAACGACCGAAGAGAAAATGAATTGGCAAATTTTAACAAAGATTACAACCTCAGGAAGTGCAATTGTCGAAGGGCCGAGAAATTCTATATCCGTCCCTCCCATCAGGGACCTAGGTACAAGAGATCTGTGTAGGCCGAGGTGTTAAGTCCCCCTCTGCTTTAGGCCCTACCTTACTAGATCCTGCCCTCCCATCAGGGACCTAGGTACAAGAGAATTGTGTAGGTCGATGTGTTAAGTCCCCCTCAGCTTCTAGCCCTACCTTACTGGACTCTGCACTCCCATCAGGGACCTAGGTACAAGAGATCTGTGTAGGTCGAGGTGTTAAGTTTCCCTCTACTTCTAGCCCTATCTTACTGGATCCTGCCCTCCCATAAGGGACCTAGGTACAAGAGATCTGTGTAGGTCGAAGTGTTAAGTCCCCCTCTGCTTCTAGCCCTACCTTACTAGGCCCTGCCGTCCCATCAGGGACCTAGGTACAAGAGATCTGTGTAGGTCGAGGTGTTAAGTCCCCCTCTGCTTCTAGCCCTATCTAACTGGACCCTGCCTTCCCATCAGGGACCTAGGTACAAGAGATCTGTGTAGGTCGAGGTGTTAAGTCCCCCTCTACTTCTAGCCCTATCTTACTGGATGCTGCCCTCCCAACAGGGACCTAGGTAAAAGAGATCTGTGTAGGTCGAGGTGTTAAGTCCCCCTCTGCTTCTAGCCGTGCCTTACTAGAACCTGCCCTCCCATCAGGGACCTAGGTACAAGAGAATTGTGTAGGTCGATGTGTTAAGTCCCCCTCAGCTTCTAGCCCTACCTTACTGGACCCTGCACTCCCATCAGGGACCTAGGTACAAGAGATCTGTGTAGGTCGAGGTGTTAAGTCCCCCTCTGCTTCTAGACCTACCTTACTAGGCCCTGCCCTCCCATCAGGGACCTAGGTACAAGAGATCTGTGTAGGTCGAGGTGTTAAGTCCCCCTCTGCTTCTAGCCCTATCTTACTGGACCCTGCCCTCCCATCAGGGACCTAGGTACAAGAAATCTGTGTAGGTTGAGGTGTTAAGTCCCCCTCTGCTTCTAGCCCTACCTTACTGGACCCTGCACTCCCATCAGGGACCTAGATACAACGGATCTGTGTAGGTCGAGGTGTTAAGTCCCCCTCTGCTTCTGGCTCTACCTTACTGGACCGTGCCCTCCCATCAGCGACCTAGGTACAAGAGCTTTGTGTAGGTCGAGGTGTTAAGTCCCCCTCTACTTCTAGCCCTATCTTACTGGATGCTGCCCTCCCATCAGGGACCTAGGTACAAGAGATCTGTGTAGGTCGAGGTGTTAAGTCCCCCTCTGCTTCTAGCCGTACCTTACTAGAACCTGCCCTCCCATCAGGGACCTAGGTACAAGAGATCTGTGTAGGTCGAGGTATTAAGTCCCCCTCTGCTTCTAGCCCTACCTTACTGGACCCTGCCCTCCCATCAGGGACCTAGGTACAAGAGATCTGTGTAGGTCGAGGTGTTAAGTCCCCCTCTGCTTCTGGCCATACCTTACTAGATCCTGCCCTCCCATCAGGGACCTAGGTACTGGAGATCTGTGTAGGTCGAGGTGTTAAGTCCCCCTCTACTTCTAGCCCTATCTTACTGGATCCTGCCCTCCCATCAGGGACCTAGGTGCAAGAGATTTGTGTAGGTCGAGGTGTTAAGTCCCCCTCTACTTCTAGCCCTATCTTACTGGATCCTGCCCTCCCATCAGGGACCTAGGTGCAAGAGATCTGTGTAGGTCGAGGTGTTAAGTCCCCCTCTGCTTCTAGCTCTACCTTACTGGACCCTGCACTCCCATCAGGGACCTAGGTACAAGAAATCTGTGTAGGTCGAGCTGTTAAGTCCCCCTCTGCTTCTAGCCCTACCTTACTGGACCCTGCACTCCCATCAGGAACCTAGGTACAAAAGATCTGTGCAGGTCGAGGTGTTAAGTCCCCCTCTGCTTCTAGCCCTACCTTACTGGACCCTGCACTCCCATCAGGGACCTAGGTACAAGAAATCTGTGTAGGTCGAGGTGTTAAGTCCCCCTCTACTTCTAGCCCTATCTTACTGGATCCTGCCCTCCCATCACGGACCTAGGTACAAGAGATCTGTGTAGGTCGAGGTGTTAAGTCCCCCTCTACTTCTAGCCCTATCTTACTGGATGCTGCCCTCCCATCAGGGACCTAGGTACAAGAGATCTGTGTAGGTCGAGGTGTTAAGTCCCCCTCTGCTTCTAGCCGTACCTTACTAGAACCTGCCCTCCCATCAGGGACCTAGGTACAAGAGATCTGTGTAGGTCGAGGTATTAAGTCCCCCTCTGCTTCTAGCCCTACCTTACTGGACCCTGCCCTCCCATCAGGGACCTAGGTACAAGAGATCTGTGTAGGTCGAGGTGTTAAGTCCTCCTCTGCTTCTGGCCATACCTTACTAGATCCTGCCCTCCCATCAGGGACCTAGGTACTGGAGATCTGTGTAGGTCGAGGTGTTAAGTCCCCCTCTACTTCTAGCCCTATCTTACTGGATCCTGCCCTCCCATCAGGGACCTAGGTGCAAGAGATTTGTGTAGGTCGAGGTGTTAAGTCCCCCTCTACTTCTAGCCCTATCTTACTGGATCCTGCCCTCCCATCAGGGACCTAGGTGCAAGAGATCTGTGTAGGTCGAGGTGTTAAGTCCCCCTCTGCTTCTAGCTCTACCTTACTGGACCCTGCACTCCCATCAGGGACCTAGGTACAAGAAATCTGTGTAGGTCGAGCTGTTAAGTCCCCCTCTGCTTCTAGCCCTACCTTACTGGACCCTGCACTCCCATCAGGAACCTAGGTACAAAAGATCTGTGCAGGTCGAGGTGTTAAGTCCCCCTCTGCTTCTAGCCCTACCTTACTGGACCCTGCACTCCCATCAGGGACCTAGGTACAAGAAATCTGTGTAGGTCGAGGTGTTAAGTCCCCCTCTACTTCTAGCCCTATCTTACTGGATCCTGCCCTCCCATCACGGACCTAGGTACAAGAGATCTGTGTAGGTCGAGGTGTTAAGTCCCCCTTTGCTTCTAGCCCTACCTTACTAGACCCTGCCCTCCCATCAGGGACCTAGGTACAAGAGATCTGTGTAGGTTGAGGTGTTAAGTCCCCCTCTGCTTCTAGCCCTACCTTACTAGACCCTGCCCTCTCATCAGGGACCTAGGTACAAGAGATCTGTGTAGGTCGAGGTATTAAGTCCCCCTCTGCTTCTGGCCCTACCTTACTAGATCCTGCCCTCCCATCAGGGACCTAGGTACAAGAGATCTGTGTAGATCGAGGTGTTAAGTCACCCTCCACTTCTAGCCCTACCTTACTGGACCCTGCCCTCCCATCAGGGACCTAGGTACAAGAGATCTGTGTAGGCCGAGGTGTTAAGTCGCCCTCTGCTTCTAGCCCTATCTTACTGGATCCTGCCCTCCCATTAGGAACCTAGGTACAATGGATCTGTGTAGGTCGAGGTGTTAAGTTCTCCTCTGCTTCTGGCCCTACCTTACTGGATCCTGCCCTCCCATTAGGAACCTAGGTACAACGGATCTGTGTAGGTCGAGGTGTTAAGTCCCCCTCTGCTTCTAGCCCTACCTTACTGGACCCTGCACTCCCATCAGGAACCTAGGTACAACGGATCTGTGTAGGTCAAGGTGTTAAGTCCCCCTCTGGCCCTACCTTACTAGAGCATGTGTTAAGTTAACTCATCAATTATTTTGTTTATTATCTTTTTAATTATACATTTGTTTATTAGCAGTTAATTTTTAACAGTATTCAACCCATGTTATTAACACCAAAGTAGATTCCCAACAGCACTAAGAGGTAGGTTAGGTATCTTCAGTACTTTCAGAGAAAATGGGTCATTTGTACTAGTAAATGTTATCCAGAGAAAAAAGCTGTTCAAAGCAAAAATGGAGGAAACAAACTCGCATATACTTGAGCACATAGAAGCTCCTATACTTAACAGTAGTACCAATTTGTACAGCAGAACTTCCCCATAAGTGTGTAGGAGGAGAGTGTTACAGAATTCACAGCATAAAATGCCAGATGCAGTACATTTTTAAAAATATATTTTATATGTAAATATTGTGCATACAATGATAAAATTAGAGAGAAGTATCCAAACAATAAGTCTGCAAAAAAAAAAAAACAAAAAAAAACTAAAAAGTAATCTTCACCCTTGAACACTCTCTAAGGATTAGGTAAATGACTTGTGCAATTTATTACTTTCCTGTAATGCTTTTCCCTTTAAAGACGATAAATCAACATTTCACTGTAACAAAGCAGCAATTAAACATAAATATCTTTACTGATCACATTATACTCATTAATAAAAATTAAATGCAAGTTAATTACACTAAGAATGCAGCTATTATCACTCATATAGCTGGAAAGATTGTGGTTGCGGTTATAAAATACCTTACATATGCTACCACTCATTTCATAAAATTAAAAATATAAACAATGTTCTAAAATTATTCATTTTTATTTATAATTTTTTGTACTTTATATGCACATGCATATATAATTTTGTTTTTCATCCATCAGTTAAATACTACCATGTCTATATATACACTGTCATCAATCCTTCCATATGTTTCAATAGCGCTATGTACACAGTTTTTATATTTTAAATGTGTCTATTCACTTTCATCTCTTATCTACTCTTTTTCTTTTTATTTTCACTCCGTCTGCTCTTCTTCTTATGCTTTCTATGTTTTGAACTTTTCTTTGTTTTCTTTGAACTTCTAGAAGTCCGTTTCCTCCGCCTTTCTTCTTCGGAATCTGAACTGGAATCTGGAATAACAATAGTATGTTACTGTTATTAGCATAAACTGAAATTGTTAAATTTGTAGGGGAACACCTACCAATAACATATAGATAGGTAAATATATTATAAAATATCACAGTTTTCATGTACAAAATATTGTAAAAACTGTTAACCATGGAAACGCGAGCTAGCAATTTGGGGACAATTAGCAAGTGAACTTTGTAACAGATACAGTTGGTAAATAGCAGCTGCAACGAGAGATAGGACTGATGCTAGAAAAAGATGGACATAGACTTAAATTCTTAGAAGCATCAGTAGCAGAACAGGGAGTTGGGTAAAACGAGAAAGTCATCATGTGAAAGAGATGGAGATACAGTTGAATTTTTTAAAGTGTCAGTCGCAGAACAGGGAGTTAAGTAAAACGAGAAAGTCATCATGTGAAAGCGATGGAGATAGAGATGAATTCTTAAAAGTGTCAGTCGCAGAACAGGGAGTTGGGTAAAACGAGAAAGTCGTCATGTGAAAGAGATGGAGAGTTGAATTCTTAAAAGCGTCAGTCCCAGAATAGGGAGTTGCGTAAAACGAGAAAGTCCGCATGTGAAAGAGTTGAATTCTTAAAAGTGTCAGTCCCAGAACAAGGAGTTGCGTAAAATGAGAAAGTTGTCATGTGAAAGAGTTGAATTCTTAAAAGTGTCAGTCCCAGAACAAGGAGTTGTGTAAAATGAGAAAGTCGTGTGAAAGAGATGGAGATAGGAAAATTCCACAAGTGTCAAGTGGAGCCTAATTCCCAAAAATTGGACAATTTAACTCTCATACAATGCTAAGCAGTTGCAAATCAAACGACATGTTACAAATATTGGCGCAAATGTTAGCATCATAACACTTCTGTATAAAAGGCAGGAATTTGCCCAGAACTTACACTCTTACTTTGTCATTCCATGGTGCATCTGTTACATGTTGTGAAGGGTGGGGAGAGGTAGCTTTCCCAAACTTATTAAGATAGTAGGTGTAGGAAAGAATTTATATATGTAAATAAGGGAATAATGTTGCTAGCCTCCAGGCAGTTTGTCATTTCTTATTTCTGGAATAAAGTCCAGGTTTAAAGCCGAACAAGTGGTCATGACTTGCCTTCACCCACACCCATAGGTTGCAATAATAAGACTAGGTTTAACTTTCAGCATCTCTGAGGATGAGAAGCTGGATGACCAGAGGAGGACTCATGCTTAAGGTAGCGTGACTGACTACACCTGCCACAGAATCACAGTATAAGAAGTAGGGGGAGCAGGAGAAGAGCTAGTGGGTTTGCACACAAGCCTTCGAGAGCGAAAGACTTCACTGTTACATGCAGTACTGTTTGTTGTAGTAGGCTTATGACTCCTGCTATACCTAATGCCTTTTCATACCACATACTGAATCCATACTGCAGAGCAGGGGTGGCCAACACCAGGCCTGCAGGTCATAGATGAAGATCCAATGTCAAACTATTTATCATTACAAACTTTTCCTCCTTGGAATCTGTGAAAACAGTAACATACATTTATTCATAAATCCATTTTGCATTTCAGAGTCTGAGATTCATAAATACTCCCTCATCCTTACAAGCAGAAATACTAAGATTCCAAAACCAATCAGGACTTTGCGCTAAATTTAAAGAGTATTGTGGATCAACCAATTTCCTTAATTTCACTGAATTTTGGAAATATCTCCCTTCAGACCAGTTTCTTGAAATTCATGATCTTGCTCTGAGACTTGTGTGCAGATTTAACTCCACATACATTTGTGAGCAAACTTTTTCTGTCATGAATATCATTAAGAATAAATTACTTTCAACTATTACTTATTCTCTGCACATTAAAAATCACACCTAATTATGAGAAATTTGCAAATGAAAAGCGAGTTCAAAAGTCACATTAACGTTACAGGAGTGCAAAATTCATTGGAATATTCTTATTAAGTAGTGTAATAAGGAGTATTTCTATTAGCATTCAATGTGTTTCCTTTTATGATAATTTTAAATTATATCTGTTCTTTCAAAAACAAAAATAACTAATGACTTTTAAAACATAATGTTATATATATCGGCCTACAGCTGCACTTACCTCAATACTTTACTAATAGTTACATAATACAAGTTTGGTTTGATGGCTCTTCAAAAATCAAGCTCAAAATAGGTTGGTCACCCCTGCTATAGAGCATGTGATTACAAGACATTACTGAAGGATGTTGAACTTGCCAATGGTCACCCATAAATACCAGCTCAACAAACATATACTAGGTGAATATTTCATTATAATTTTTTAAAACATAAACAAGGATATTTGAGCAATGGAAAATGTTAAACAATGTAGCAACTTTAACTGTACAATCTTCGTAAACTATCACTTACCTCACTTATCTTTTTAATTATATTAAAAAACAGGATGTGTTTTGTGATAGCTTAAGTATTAAAATTTGAATTTTAATTGGTGGAAAAAATCAACAGCATGTTTTCTGCTAATTATAAATTTGTTTCCTTTAATACAGCTAACTGTTTTATTTTCAAGTATTCCTACTGGTTTAATAAATAAAATGGTTGAGAGACTTAAATATCAGAAACCTAATAAAGATATTTCCATCCTCTTAATAACAATTATAATTAAGAACATTTACTTATCACTCTTGGGCAAATGATAAATTCACAAACATTAAAATAAAAAGAGGCATAATATTAGTTCCTCAAAACAAATACAGCATAAAAGATTTATTAGAATATTTTTTTAAAACAGTTAAATTAACCCTTTCCAGGCGAAATAGGTTCATTTGGATATACTTATTGCATGTACAATATGCTGGCATTTTGTTTACATAAATGGTCACTAGATTCACACAACACGTTACTGTGCTTCTGCTTTCATTTAGTCAGTTTCAGGAAGGCAATAGCTCGCAATACCTAGAAAATGCTGAAAATAATTCTGCCCAGGAAGGGTTAACAAAAACATGTGGCATTTATTAATTAAATTATATGGTTTGTACTCGAAATACCAAATGAGGGAACCAGAGTTTGTTTCAAACGCTCTTGTCACTTTCCTTGCTGCACGGCATTGTCTCAGGTAGCATTCTGGTTAGCTACAGCTGCTTCTCTATGGACATCTTCAATTAGGTTCTTAGTGCTGATAATTTCTTAATGTTCCCTGATAAGTTGTTTCACGAATTCAAAAGGTAGCTTCTTTATGGGTTTTTGTTATAATTTTGGTGCCACAATGAGAAGGGATACACTTATTCAAGCTATAGAATGTTGGGTAATGTTGCTCCAGAGGTAGATGTGTCATGGCGGACAATGTAAATGCGCAATGTCAGGTACCAACCTTAAACGGAAAAAATGCTGCCGTTTGTAAAACCAGAAACAGTTTTGTATTGTTGCGAACTGTTACACACTGTCATAATAGAAAAGCGTGAAATAGTGAATAAATTCAATAAAACAATATTAACCGCAAAACGGTAAATAAATTCAATAAAATTGAATAATAACAGCTAAGCAGTAAAAAAAATTGTTATTGTCTAATGCTTGGTGTTTAGTAATGACCATTAGAGCTCATGCACTACTAAATAAATGTAATACAACTAAATAATTACTGCATAGCAGTAAACATATGTAACAGAACTAAATAATTACAGCAACGCAGTAAGCAAATGTAATACAACTAAATAATAATGAATGCTACTATAATTATGTCTAAGGACATATATGCACTTTCACAATGCAATTGTTAGCCTTAATAAACGCTATTTTGCATTGATGTGTATAAGGAAGACAGATGTAGATGTTCTGTGAGACAGATGTAGGAGAAAGATAAGTTCTGGAGGATAGACAATGATGAAATATGAAATTTTGGAAGAAAAGAAATATGAAAAGGAAGTTCTGAGGCAGAAGACGAACCAGAAGAGAGCTGCGAAGATGTTTTGATACAACATTTAGATAACATTTTGATAAGCATTTGATACAACAAACAGAAAAGCTCTAGTATGGAAATTAAGAAGAAAAGGGGTAAGTCAGAACTACATAAAGGAAGTAAAAAAAAATCTATAAAAGGGTAAAGTTTTGTATAACATGGGAAAAAAATGAAATCATGGAGATGACAGAGCAAAAAATAGGATTGAGACAAGGATGTAAATTGAGTCCAATTTTATTTAATTTACTCATAGACGATACAATAGTCAAAATACAAAAAGGAATTTGGCACTGTCCTGTAACCCAAATACAGAAATTCCTGGATTATTATACGCAGATGATTTAAGGGTAGATCTATAACAGTAGTCAGGTTACAAAGAGCAATAAATGAACTTCAGAAATTCTGTGAAGAATGGGGAATCATAATAAATATAAACAAGTCAAAAGTTATGATCTTTAAAAAAGGAACTAAACTGAGAAAAGAAGAAATGTGGGTACTAAATGGGAAAGGATTAGAAGTGGTCAAAGAATCTTAGGAGTGAGGCTGAATAACAAAGGGGAATGGGAGGCACACAGTAGGAAAATAGAAGCAAAAGGGAGGGCTGCAATGACAGGAATAAGAATACGTAAATACAAGCTAGAAATGACAACCAAGTGGCTGAAAAGAGTGTATGAGGCTCTAGTGGAATAAAACATGTTTTATGCAATAGAGATCTGGGGGGGGGCCACAGATGTAAGCGAAAAAGTAGATCATATGTACAGAATGTTCTGTAAAGAAGTATTAGGGTTACCAAGATCAGTGCCAAGACAAGTAGCTTTAGTATACAACCAGGAAAAACAAGAAGAAAAGGAATAATAGCATTCTGGTATAGATGTTTGGTTAAAGAAGAGGGAGAAATCTTAAAGTTATGCATGAAGCAGCAAATAAAGCTTAGAGAACACAAACAATTGGTGGGCAGGGATAGGAAGAATTATGGGGAAAATAGGAATGGGAGACATATGGAAGCTAGAAGAAAGAATGTAAGTGATGTAGGTAAACTGGTAAAAAGCAGAATAGAAGGGACAGAAAGGCAGGAGATATGGGGAAGTTTAGAAAACAATAAATCATTACAATTCTATAAACAAATAAAAATAGACTGGCGACGAGAACCATATGTAGATTACTGTAACAGACAAGGAAAAGAAGGGATAGCTTGAATGAGGACAGAAACAATATTTCTAAGAGGGATAAGAGGTAGAAATAAAGGAATATGTGAAATGTGCAGCGAAAATGAAAGTGTAACACATTATATGACAGAATGTAAGGAGTTACCGTTATGGAGAAAAAAGGTTCGGGAGGAAAAATGGGAAAAAATTGAGAGGAAAGCTGTAGTTATATAGCTATAAAAATGTTAATGGGAAAAGAAGAAAGTAAGAAGTACCAGAGAAGAAGACAAAGAGAAGGAGGGGGATATCTAGGATAAAAAGGAAGGGGTAATGAGGTACCAGGCAGGGCAAACGGCCTGTGTGCCATGCAAGCCGATGTAGCAACAAGGTTAATTTAATTTGTACCTAGTTTATGTTAGGCAAATGAAAAAAAGATAAAAATTGTAAAAGCTACGTTGAAGAAGTTGCACTAATAAATTCATTCATTCATAAATGCAAGCAAACTTAAAAATCAGTAATAGCAGATGATCTTTGTTTATCTAACAATGAAATAAACCCTTAAGGTATATTATTAAATCAATTAAGTTGACTTAAAGAATTAATGATTAAAGAAATAGAGAAGAATTAGGAATATATATCCTCCATGATAAAGCAAAATTAGCACATTATTTTAGTAATTGAGATGTCTAGATGCAAAAACTGCCAAGTACAGTGGCCTATGGCACCAAGTCTAGTCACATGACATGGGTGTAGCTTTAACACATATCATTTTGTAAGATCCAATAAAATTGGTAAATAGTTTTGGAAACAAAATGATGAGAGTTGCAGAGGAAGGTTAGAAGCGAAAAAGGATCCTAAAAACCAGAAACATATGAAAAAGCGGGTTTGTTTAATTTACAAACATGAGTATTCACTAATACATTTGTTTGTTGTAGTCAGGATGTCTACTGCCTTGAAGGTTTAAAATTCCAGTACTGCATTGAGTCATATTGCAGTAAGAATGCAGCAGTATTCAAATGTGAGTTGTGGCTAGGTTAACATCTTTACTGTTTTATTTGTTTCCACAGCCGTAATATGAAGCTGCATACCCGATGTTGAACAGGTGGCTTTTTAAATCTCTAATGCAATTTAATTAAATTTACTCTCTGTACTCTTTATGAACTTATTTTACAATGATATAAAATATTTGTATGCTGATTTCTCCCCATTACCTCCTAGAACTGGAATTTCATAAAACTCCCATGCTAGTCATAATATGGACCAAAAAGTCGCTGATATTCAAAGAAATCAAATAAAATATCAGCAATTTTGTATTTCCTTTCTTAGGCTCCCCTACGCCCTCCCCTGCAACAACCTTCAAAATTCTGGAAATATTCTATAGCCTGTAAAAAAAAATGCTAGGGGTGAAGGATTATGCAAATGTTTGAGTCATTTTTACATGAGATAAAAAATTATGAAACAACAGAAATTATGCAAAACAATAACATTCAAAAAATACTTATTTCATTAACAAGGTCTTCTAAGAACCAATCACTGGAACATTTAATCTGAAATAAATCCATGCTATATGGATATTATATCTAATTTTTCCAGTATATAATCACCAATTTTAGTATATCCAGTGCGCAAAAGGAATTAAAGTATATTTTCAATATTTCCAGCATGTAATCACCAATTTCAGTATATCCAGTATGTAAAAGTAATTAAAGTATATTTTCAGTATTTCCAGTATATAATCATTAATTTCAGTATATCCAGTGTGTAAAAATAATTAAAGCATATTTTCAGTATTTCCAGTTATGTAATCACCAATTTCAGTATATCCAGCGTGTAAAAGTAATTAAAGTATATTTCAGTATGTAATCACCAATTTAGTATAACCAGTCTGTAATCATTAATTTCAGTATATCCAGTGTGTAAAAGTAATTAAAGTATATTTTCAGTATTTCCAGTATGTAATCACCAATTTCAGTATATCCAGTGCGTGAAAGGAATTATATTTTCAGTATTTTCAGTATGTAATCACCAATTTCAGTATATCCAGTATGTAATCACCAATTTCAGTATATCCAGTGAATAAAAGGAATTATATTTTCAGTATTTCCAGTATGTAATCACCAATTTCAGTATAACCAGTATGTAATCACCAATTTCAGTATATCCAGTGCGTGAAAGGAATTATATTTTCAGTATTTCCAGTATGTAATCACCAATTTCAGAATATCCAGTATGTAATCACCAATTTCAGTATATCCCGTGCATAAAAGGAATTATATTTTCAGTATTTCCAGTATGTAATCACCAATTTCAGTATATCCAGTGGATAAAAGGAATTATATTTTCAGTATTTCCAGTATGTAATCACCAATTTCAGTATATCCAGTATGTAATCACCAATTTCAATATATCCAGTGCGTGAAAGGAATTATATTTTCAGTATTTCCAGTATGTAATCACCAATTTCAGTATATCCAGTACGTGAAAGGAATTATATTTTCAGTATATCCAGTGTAAAAGGAATTATATTTTCAGTATTTCCAGTATGTAATCACCAATTTCAGTATATCCAGTATGTAATCACCAATTTCAGTATATCCTGTGCATAAAAGGAATTATATTTTCATTATTTCCAGTATGTAATCACCAATTTCAGTATATCCAGTATGTAATCACCAATTTCAGTATATCCAGTGTGTAAAAGGAATTAAAGTATATTTTCAGTATTTCCAGTATGTAATCACCCTTAAAATACATCACAGAATCTTGAATTGACAATTCACACAATGTTCCAAACAAAACCAACCAAGTCAAAAAACAAAGAATTATTTACTGCAAAAAATAACAGTTGTATATTTTTTCTTTTCAGTTATATGGTTCACAAATACTTCACATGTTATTAGTGTAACAGGGATACTTTAAAACCAAAATGGAAAGCAAGGGTATGTTTTCTCATTTCATGAATTTTTTTTAAAATTTGGACTTGGCAGGCTAAACAGTTATGAACTAAGAAGAAAGAGAAGTATAGGAACACTATTGAAAGATGGCATGAACAACATATGTAGACTGTAACAGTGAGAAATATCTAAAGCATGAAGGAGGGGAGGCGGAGGACAGCATTCCCAGCAAACATGTCAACCTAATTTCCCTTGTTTAACACTCCTGTGTAAAGCATGAAGCCCCATATTACCAAGTTTAGGCTTCTTTTTGTACACTTCAAATTGATTGTCCAGTACATCAACAAGATGTTCTACAAACTCTGGAATCCAGCCACTGATAGTTAAAAGGTTTTTTTGGGGGGTGGCATAAGGTCTTATGATGCAATAAATCAATCCGAAACTGCAGTCACAAAAAGGTGAACAACCTTATGTCTACAACATGTGTGAAACCACCACATATCAGTTCCTCTACATTTAATTTGAAACTCATTACTTCAAGGGGTGGGAGGGCATTTTAAGATGGAAACAATGTTGTAATCCTCCTCAATATGTAGTTTTTTTATCAGTATAAATTGTCAGATGGGTGATAACTTTGAACCAATTTTCTGACTTTCCCTGACAAACACCAAATTTTTAAATACTCCCCTGACTTTCTGTGACTTTCCAGGTCACTGGGAACCCTGGAGGGGGAGAGGGCAGTGGAGGATGAGGAGAGGGAAAGGGGAGCAGGAGGAAGAAGAAGAAAGGATATTGTTAATAAAAAATTGACATTGTGTAATGAATTTTGAAATATTGTGACATTTGGTTAGGGTAATGTTTGTTTGTTTGTTGGTTGGGAAATGTATGTACTAGTGTGTGGGTTGGTAACAGAGATCGTATGATGTCAGAATAGTGGGGGAAATGGTTCGTTAGAAGGAAGAGTCAGTTGCCTCTCGCTCTTGCAAGGGAGCACAGGTGTAGCTTGGCCACCATCATGATCGACGCGTCGCCGATGGCAAACAGGTAACATTTTGTATCTATTAATATCTAATACATCTTGGTTAAACTAAAGCCCTGGCATGTGATTTCTAGTAGATATTTGATCCTTCTTCCCTCCCATACAATGTTTTAGGAATTTTTAGGTGTATTTAGGATATTGTTGAGCTCGCACCGTCGGACCTCGTGTAGTTTATTTTTTTATCCTGTTCACGGTACCTATCGCTCTACCCCCATTGAGCTAAAATATGTAAAGAGGTTACAACAATTGGTGGAGGGCCGGGAATAATGTGATATTTTGTAGTGCAAATTTTTTTTTTCTTTCTTTTAACCAGAAATGTAGCGTGTTTCATCATCCACGTGTTTGTTGGAACATGTAACTCCTTAGTTTGGCCTTAATGGTAAGGGTTCATATTTGAAAATTGTGGTGGTATGTTCTCAATTTATTTAAATGTATTTCTGTAAAAGTCCCGTCTTAATATCTTTATTTTGGGCTCACTTTAAAACTTTATACATTGTTCTGCTGTTGGCAGTTGGCATAGCATCGGTAATTCTTGGCTTCATTTTCCCCTTACCATTACATAAATTCTATTAAATTCTGTTTGTATGAGAAGTTGTTTGCACTGTTCTTCTAAATTTCTTTCTTTTTTTTTTTTGTGAATTCTGAAAAATTGAGTGATATTTGCAACTTTGATAATGTGGACGTCACGTGTTAGCTGGTGTGTTTGGGGATGCTGTTTTCTGTGCTAATTGGTAATATTGTTGGGAGCTTGTAATTCTATATTGCATTAATTTTCTACTCATTACTATATTTTTGGGTGCATTTTTTTCGTGCAACTTGTATGTACGCAAGTGTGTTATGTAATCTCCACGTGGTCATCCAATTTATTACCAATTCTAGCATGTGAAGCCGATCTTTTACAGCACGTGTTCTGTGCGTTTATTTGCGCGTGTGTATAAAAAGTCAGGTGCATCTATTAAAAAAAAAAGGACTTCATATTTGTGCATCGTACTCCAGAACGCATAAATTACGTGTGTAGCATTTTCTGCTCTCTATGGAATAATTTGAGCGTTAGTCACAGTAGGTGTGACGTAATTTTTTTTTAAACTTCCAGTTTGAGTTTCCTCGCTGAAGATATCACTTTGCTAATTTTTTTTCCCTTCCATGTGTACACTCTGTTTTGAAATCTTGGACTTGCATTCAAGTGGCTTGCGTGTCAAGTCTTTCTAAGCCATATTTGGTATAATTTTGCTTCACTGTTGCCATATTTGGTTTTATATTTTTTGGAAAGTATTTTGAAACAGTTGATTGATCGTGTGGAACAGTTATGTAACCAAGTTAACTAGTTTCAGTTACCATCTGCTGTACCACCTTTGCGGAGACCTTTACAGCTTCCACGATCATCTGACATGGACCAGCAGGATTTCTCCACCCCCATTCGATGTCGAGGGTGCAGTGATGTGTGTTACAAGAATTTTGAAAGTTGCACTGGTAAAAGAAAAGAAAAAGAAAAATAACTAAGTATGTGCACATGGTGTGTACCAAGTGTGGTATGTATATTTCGAACGACTTAAAAGTTTCACAATGCAGACAGGTATGCTAAATTTTTATTTTGTTTCACTGACTAATGCTTAATTAAGCTTGGCTTTACAGGAATAAAGTGTGCTATGTATGTCTCTGCTAAATTGAAAGTTTGTTATTACCATTTTGTATACTGAAAATTTTGGATTTTTATTTTGGGCAATGGAAATTATTTGGGTTTGTTATGTTATGCTGCAGTGTAATTGTCTGATGTGTACTGTGTTTAATTACCTTTGACTTCCAGGAATATATGTGAAAGTGTTAATTTGGTAGTGATGTGCTTTGTTCTGTTGCATTTCTTTTTGGTTTGATTTTGTGTTTCATTATGATGCTGTGATCCTTCTTTGCAGAAGTTGTTGCATAAATTTGTGTATGTATGTGAGGTTATGTGAGTAGAATATGGAAGATTTGCCTCGGTGGGAGTGCCAAAGAGTAACCCTGATGGTGGTAGTGAGATGTGATGAGTTAACGTCAGCTTTGATGGGATAGCTATAATGTACCCTTGAAGTATGAATGTTTGAGTTTTCAGGAGGGCTAACATGTACCTGGAAATTTGCTGTGTCGAGTTGACAAATATTTTCCTTATTGGTGTTGCTGAAACGTGCCCAGTATAGCGTGTGTGATGTGTTCACACAAGAGAGTAAATGTAATGAATTGAATGCAATGAATAATTTTTTTTGAGTTTATGCAACAAGTATTAATACCATCTTATACAGCAACTGTTAGTACCATCTTATACAACAATTTTAGTGCCATCTTATACAACAAGTGTTAGTACCATCTTATACAGCAAGTGTTAATACCATCTATTTTTCAACTTCACCTTGATTCGGTTGATGTCGATGCAACAGTGTAATGCTATGTTATTGGTGTCATTCCTGAAATGTCAATGTGATTTGTTCAGTTTATGCCTATGTCTGGTATCTTTGATTTTTGCAGCTAGTTGAATGAGATATATCAGTGAAGATATTTAATTTTCTCAGTAATTACTGTGGATGATGAAGATAGAAATGATGATAATAATGATCATAACGAGGAATATAAAGATAGTAATGTGAAGAAGAAAGTTGTCATTGCAAGTAAAGCATGAATATTTGTAGTTTGATGCATGTTATGTGGGTTTATTTTTGAAGTATGTAGCAATGTTCTTAGTAGTTTTGGGTAGTTATTAAACTGAGTGTGTTGTATTATTTGGGCCACGGTCAGTATGAATGATTTCATTTTGTCATGTATGAATGATTGAAAAGTGCACTTATTCATTTTCTTTGGTAGTTGTACCAGCGGTCAAAGATATTTGGATCCCAAATGTTTTACTATATTTGTGTTCTGTTATTATGTGCAAACTATGGATATAATTCACATAATATTGATGTATTCCGACCCTTTCATGTCTCTTTATTTTGATTTGTAAACATTTTTTGTGAAATTTTGGCTTGTACCCCTTTGCAGAATTCAGTTTTTATGTCAATGTGTAATAATTTTTTTTTCTTTTCTTAGTATTAAGTTTCAATGTTTCTAAATTTCTGCAAAATTTGTGGCATCTTTTGATTGTATTCTCATAAATGACATACTATTTTCTTCTTCTTCCCTGTATGATGTTTTCGGAGCACAAATTATACCTGTTATTACCCCTGTTATAGTGATTTTGGCTGATTCGGGAGCTCGAGTGTCCAGAACAGTGTCCCTGCAGTACAGTGCCATACCAGAGGCTGCACAGAGATACACCAGGGAGAGCTACTGCCAGTTCACTACACTGTAGGTGGCAAAAGGAGCCACTGTTTGGGGGGCAGTCCAAGCCAGCGATTACCCCCATGTCATCAGCATTGTGAAACAACAACAACTCTACGGCTGAATCCTCTTCGTTGTGGGTGAGGTGATCATTTCCACCCACAAACAGTTACGACAAGATGTGGTGCAGTATAGTGTGGGTGTGACAGTAGCAGCTAGGTGTAATGTGCTTGTGCGAGGTTTGTGTTTACTGAATAAGATAAAACATCTTTGAATATCGTCGGTGGCACTCGAGGCTCCATCTTTGTATTAGCTTAATATTCTTTTACATCTGCTTCGACAGACATTTCAGATCCATCTTTTGTAAAGTATGTCATTTATTTATGCTGTGTCTGTTCTTTGTAACTTTCTGTAAGTGATAAAATCCTTTTTGCCTCGACGGGGATGTCGATCTGGGTGGCCAGGGGGAGATGTGACATTTGGTTAGGGTAATGTTTGTTTGTTGGTTGGTTGGGAAATGTATGTACTAGTGTGTGGGTTGGTAACAGAGATCGTATGATGTCAGAATAATGGGGGAAACGGTTCATTAGAAGGAAGAGTCAGTTGCCTCTCGCTCTTGCAAGGGAGCACTCGTGTAGCTTGGCCACCATCATGATCGACGCGTCGCCGATGGCAAACAGGTAACATTTTGTATCTATTAATATCTAATACATCTTGGTTAAACTAAAGCCCTGGCATGTGATTTCTAGTAGATATTTGATCCTTCTTCCCTCCCATACAATGTTTTAGGAATCTTTAGGTGTATTTAGGATATTGTTGAGCTCGCCCTGTCGGACCTCATGTAGTGTATTGTTTGATCCTGTTCACAGTACCTATCGCTCTACCCCCGATTGAGCTAAAATATGTAAAGAGGTTACGACAATATTAGAAACTAATTGTAAAGAAGTGTGGGCCAGTTGCTAGGTACCTGTGTGAGGCTAGAATACATTTGACATGCGAGTGAGCAAACAGGCGAGAAGGAAGTGACTTGTTAGCTATACTGCTATGCGCAAGGAAAAATTAAAGAGCATACAAAGTCAAAGAAAGGAGAGTGTGTTACTGTAGTAAACTAACCCATGAGCATAGAAGAGTACATAAACAATACAACAAGATCCTAAAAATTGTATATAAAAATAGCTTTACAAAGGAAATTGTGGTCAGGAAGATAAAGAAATTTACACAGAGGAAACAAATAAAGGAAATCAATGCATAAGGCACATAAAAGAAACCAAAAAAGTTCAAAACATTCAGCTTCCACCAGTGGGTCTTCTAGAAATGTACTAAAATATTCAAAGAATATGCCATAACCAACCCCAGTCAACAAGCATTGCTTAGAAAACATGATGAGGACCAACACAAAGGACGAAATCCCAAGGGGAAAAACTTGTGGTATTTATGAAATTGGATGTTACGATTGCAAGAAAGTGTATGCAGGGAAGACAAACAGAAACATGTTCACAAGGTTTATAGAAATATAAACAAACAGTTACAGATCATTCCTGATGCACAGATCATCAGCTGAAACCAAAACCTAGGCCCTTAGAAAACCGACAGAGCTCTACATTTGGGAAAAAATACTAATACATAAAAATAAACACAGTTTATTAACGTATGTATTGTAATGAAAAGAAGCTAGAAACAGTGATGTGTATTGAATCTATTTAAAGGTGAGTCGAAATTGTTACACTAACATCACTTAAGTTTACTCACTTAACATGTTTCGGGAAACAGTTGTTCCCATCCTCAGAAGGTTAATTCGACTGGCCCGTGTTGTTGGTGTTTCCGTTTTTTGGACTGGATCCTGTGGTGGCATCTTGTGGTGGAGAAATGTACTTCCAGAGAGGATTTGGTGGCGGCAAATCAAAATTCATTAGATTTGTGTTGTGTTTTAGAATGGTGATCTTCTCCCATGCATCTAATTCGGCTGCAAATTTGGCTGGTTTGACTAATGTAATATTGGGTTTGATGTTGTGATTAGTGATCCAAAAATGGTGTGAAACTGCAGATTTGTCCATTCGTTTGTATTTAATACATCTCATGTGCTCCTTTAGCCTAGTTTCTAAGTTTCTTTTTGTCTTACCAATGTATACTTTATTGCAATCTGAACAATTGATTTTATAGATTCCAGCTTTTTTGTCTTGTGGAATGGGGTCTTTTAACTTGTTACAAAGTAATTTCTCTATGTTAAATTTGTTCTGTGGAGCTAGGCTGATGTTATGTTTCATGAAAATCTTCTTAAATTTGTGAAATGTTCCTGGGTGGTATGTGAATTTCTTGAACTTTAGCTCTTTATCTTGCTGGCTGAGATTTGTTGTGTTTCTGATGTGCATCTGTCGTTTGAATTTTGCAATTTTTTTGTCAATAGTTGCTTTGTTGTACCCATTATGTATTGCTGTGTCTACTATATGCTGGTATTCTAACTGGTATTCTTTTTTATTTAAGGGAGTATATACCAGTCTATGTGTTAGGCTGTTTAGTACTGCATGTTTGTGTGTGGTTGGATTGAAACTCTTATTTTTTATGTAATTAGTAGAGTGTGTTGGCTTCCTGTATATGCCAAAGGTTAGGTTCTTTTGTTCTCTGATAATTTTTAGGTCTAAAAATGGTAGCATGCCTTCTTTTTCTATTTCTATGGTGAATTTTATTGATTGGTTCTGTAGGTTTAGTAAGGCTAAGGAGTCTTGTATGAACCTATTAGGGACAACAGCGAAGATGTCGTCAACATATCTGTGCCAAACTTTAAACATGTATGGAAAGGAAGTTGTTATGTGTATTTCTAAGTAGCTCATAAATAAATCTGCCAAGAAGGGTGAAAGTGGGTTGCCCATGGTTAGACCAGTTGGTTGTTGATAGAACTTCTTATTGAAACTAAAACAATTTTGTGCAATGCATAAATTGGTAAGTTGTATGAGGTCTTCTATTTCTTCTTCAAGTAGGTTAGTCTGCTGTAGCCATTTCTTTAATTGACGCAGGAGTTGATCTGTAGGGACACTTGGAAATAGTGCAGTGACATCAAAGGAAACTAATCTGTCTTCTGGTTCGAGTTCCAGGGATTTTATCTTCTGTATTAAATCTTCTGAATTCATTATGTTTTTGCTGTTGAATTTTGGTAGTGAAGAGAATCTCTGTACTAACCATTTTGCCAGTTTGTAGGTAGGAGAATCAATATTGCTGACGATTGGTCTCATCTTATTACCCGGTTTGTGTATTTTAGGTAGAGCATACATTCTTGGTAAAGTGGGGTGGTATGGTTTTAATCTAGATTTATCAGTGTCTGTTATAGTTTTGCTTTCCTGGATGGTTTTATTGAAGGCTTTTAAATGTGATTTTAATGGGTCTTCTTGAATTTGTATGTAATTTTCTTGTTGCAGCATATTTTCTACTCTGGTAATATAATCATCTTTTTGCAGTACAACTAGTTTATTTCCCTTGTCAGCTTTTGTGTATACTACTGGTTTTGATTTTAATGTTTTGATCACATGTTTGGTTGGGAAATTGTTATGTTTATCTGCTTGTATTTCTTGGAGAACTATTTCACATTCTTTTTTTATAGTGGTTTTACTATTTTCATTTAGGTTGTAAGTAGCAATCTCAATGTCTGCGACTATTTCATCGGTTGTTTTTGTGTAGCCAACACATGTTTTTAGGCCAAGGTTTAATACCGATAATTCCGCTTTGGTGAAAGTTACATTTGAAAGATTCATTACGTAAGAGTATGGCGTCGTTTTTTCATTTTTTAGGTTAGGTTTATATGAATGTTGCTTCCGGCGTAGTATGTCTAGTTTTTTCTTTAATTTCAGCGTTTTTGTTTTCATCCTGTAGCTAAGTATAGTGAGGAATTTTGATTGCATGTTTTGCCAAAGTGGGCAGCCGAGTGTGTCCGTTAATTTAAGGTGAAGAGCATATAATTCCAGTTCCAATTTTTGTAATTTTGCGTAGTGGTTGTTTCTCTCAATTATTATTACTTTTTTATCGGCTGATGTTTGGTGTTTGCTGTTTTTGTCGTATTTTACAATTCTCCTTACAAACTTTGGTGTGACTTTGCTTTGTATGCATAGGTTTAAAAAACGGATTTCCGCAAATGTGTTTTTTCTTTTTTCTTCAATTTTTTGGTATCTTTTGTGTCACTTTTTATTCCACTGAAATCTGTATTGAAATTTAGGGTTTCTAATCTTACCTTGTTTTCTGCCATGACTTGTATCTTTTCCACGTGGTGGCCAATTATAAATTTTGCTTCTTGTGACTTGTTGGTCATAAATTACGTATGTATTGTAATGAAAAGAAGCTAGAAACAGTGATGTGTATTGAATTTATTTAAAGGTGAGTCGAAATTGTTACACTAACATCACTTAAGTTTACTCACTTGAAAAGATATAAGTCATGGCAGAAAACAAGGTAAGATTAGAAACCCTAAATTTCAATACAGATTTCAGTGGAATAAAAAGTGATATCAAAAGATACCAAAAAATTGAAGAAAAAAGAAAAAACACATTTGCGGACATCCGTTTTTTAAACCTATGCATACAAAGCAAAGTCACACCAAAGTTTGTAAGGAGAATTGTAAAATACAACAAAAACAGCAAACACCAAACATCAGCCGATAAAAAAGTAATAATAATTGAGAGAAACAACCACTACGCAAAATTACAAAAATTGGAACTGGAATTATATGCTCTTCACCTTAAATTAACGGACACACTCGGCTACCCACTTTGGCAAAACATGCAATCAAAATTCCTCACTATTCTTAGCTACAGGATGAAAACAAAAACGCTGAAATTAAAGAAAAAACTAGACATACTACGCTGGAAGCAACATTCATATAAACCTAACCTAAAAAATGAAAAAACGACGCCATACTCTGACGTAATTAATCTTTCAAATGTAACTTTCACCAAAGCGGAATTATCGGTATTAAACCTTGGCCTAAAAACATGTGTTGGCTACACAAAAACAACCGATGAAATAGTCGCAGACATTGAGATTGCTACTTACAACCTAAATGAAAATAGTAAAACCACTATAAAAAAAGAATGTGAAATAGTTCTCCAAGAAATACAAGCAGATAAACATAACAATTTCCCAACCAAACATGTGATCAAAACATTAAAATCAAAACCAGTAGTATACACAAAAGCTGACAAGGGAAATAAACTAGTTGTACTGCAAAAAGATGATTATATTACCAGAGTAGAAAATATGCTGCAACAAGAAAATTACATACAAATTCAAGAAGACCCATTAAAATCACATTTAAAAGCCTTCAATAAAACCATCCAGGAAAGCAAAACTATAACAGACACTGATAAATCTAGATTAAAACCAGACCACCCCACTTTACCAAGAATGTATGCTCTACCTAAAATACACAAACCGGGTAATAAGATGAGACCAATCGTCAGCAATATTGATTCTCCTACCTACAAACTGGCAAAATGGTTAGTACAGAGATTCTCTTCACTACCAAAATTCAACAGCAAAAACATAATGAATTCAGAAGATTTAATACAGAAGATAAAATCCCTGGAACTCGAACCAGAAGACAGATTAGTTTCCTTTGATGTCACTGCACTATTTCCAAGTGTCCCTACAGATCAACTCCTGCGTCAAATAAAGAAATGGCTACAGCAGACTAACCTACTTGAAGAAGAAATAGAAGACCTCATACAACTTACCAATTTATGCATTGCACAAAATTGTTTTAGTTTCAATAAGAAGTTCTATCAACAACCAACTGGTCTAACCATGGGCAACCCACTTTCACCCTTCTTGGCAGATTTATTTATGAGCTACTTAGAAATACACATAACAACTTCCTTTCCATACATGTTTAAAGTTTGGCACAGATATGTTGACGACATCTTCGCTGTTGTCCCTAATAGGTTCATACAAGACTCCTTAGCCTTACTAAACCTACAGAACCAATCAATAAAATTCACCATAGAAATAGAAAAAGAAGGCATGCTACCATTTTTAGACCTAAAAATTATCAGAGAACAAAAGAACCTAACCTTTGGCATATACAGGAAGCCAACACACTCTACTAATTACATAAAAAATAAGAGTTTCAATCCAACCACACACAAACATGCAGTACTAAACAGCCTAACACATAGACTGGTATATACTCCCTTAAATAAAAAAGAATACCAGTTAGAATACCAGCATATAGTAGACACAGCAATACATAATGGGTACAACAAAGCAACTATTGACAAAAAAATTGCAAAATTCAAACGACAGATGCACATCAGAAACACAACAAATCTCAGCCAGCAAGATAAAGAGCTAAAGTTCAAGAAATTCACATACCACCCAGGAACATTTCACAAATTTAAGAAGATTTTCATGAAACATAACATCAGCCTAGCTCCACAGAACAAATTTAACATAGAGAAATTACTTTGTAACAAGTTAAAAGACCCCATTCCACAAGACAAAAAAGCTGGAATCTATAAAATCAATTGTTCAGATTGCAATAAAGTATACATTGGTAAGACAAAAAGAAACTTAGAAACTAGGCTAAAGGAGCACATGAGATGTATTAAATACAAACGAATGGACAAATCTGCAGTTTCACACCATTTTTGGATCACTAATCACAACATCAAACCCAATATTACATTAGTCAAACCAGCCAAATTTGCAGCCGAATTAGATGCATGGGAGAAGATCACCATTCTAAAACACAACACAAATCTAATGAATTTTGATTTGCCGCCACCAAATCCTCTCTGGAAGTACATTTCTCCACCACAAGATGCCACCACAGGATCCAGTCCAAAAAACGGAAACACCAACAACACGGGCCAGTCGAATTAACCTTCTGAGGATGGGAACAACTGTTTCCCGAAACATGTTAAGTGAGTAAACTTAAGTGATGTTAGTGTAACAATTTCGACTCACCTTTAAATAAATACAGTTTATTAAACTATAATGTCCCGCATAAAAATGTCATAACACAGTGCATACACCAGGAAATACAATCTACAAGCCATAGGAGGTGAGTCTAGCCTTATGATGGAAACAGCAGTCTAGAACAAGTTTCAATATACAAGTGAAGCTAAAGTGAGTAAGTAAAAGTATTACTTTTAATTAGTGATGGGATGATACCACCATTTCTTGATACCGATAGTAATTTTTGAACACTGGTACCTAATGCTCACTTTATAAAAAACTGTAAGGGAGAAAGCTTGTTCAATAATTACGTTTTTATTGATAGTTTTCTGTTGATGCAGTAATTTGTATCACAAATTACTTAAATATAAATAATGATTGTAATATGAATATGCATTTTTATGTGACATTGATTTCAGATGTTTATTGATTATAAATATTGTTGATAAGTAAGTTTATACGACCTTACTGAAACTGTCAATAATAGCGCGCAATAATGCAGAGAGGGGGGTGAGCTGTTTATCATTATTGGAAACGAGGAAGTTGCGTAACATTGGCGCGTTTTTCCGTTGAGAACCTTCTGGAATATTTCCTAGAGCATATGTATTCATAATTTTCATTGGATATTAAAATAGACGCTAATGTTGGCGCGTTTTATTAGCCAATTGCAGTTCAGTTATAATCTTTAGGCGTATCTGATTGAAGGAGTATAAATAAGGTAGGTTGGAGGTAAAGTCAGTCAGTCCTTCAGTTCGCCGAAAGCATTCATACATTACACGTCGTATTCAGGCCAGTTCATCAAAATTCTTTGTGCAATACACGTCGTCTTAAGTTCGTCAGTTCGTAAAAATATTTGTATGAGATACGTCGGCTATAGATTCACAAGTTACGAAAATCTAAAGTATTATAAAGTTAATTATACACAAAGTTGAAGTACGTGAATTAAAAGTGATCAGTAAGAAGTATTAAAACAGTTTCAGTTTGGCGAGTATCTAGATCAATATGTAAAAGTGATAGTGAACGTGTTCGACAATAAAAATTATAAAACAAATTTCTTCATCAGTGTTCTTTTTGGATAAAAGATTCCTTTCCGTTTACACAACCCTGATCAAGACACATGTTCGACCCAAGATAAGATAATAGCTAGCCGGAGGACAATATACAAAACTTAAAATTCTTTCGAACACTAACACTGATGCAAATTGCTAACACAAGATGGAGCTACAAACCGAACAAATGAATGACGTCACAAGATGGCTTCAACACTGATGTAAACAAACATTTGTAAGTAATACCGTCGCACTGTGTATAAATGCATGTAATAATGCTAATTTAAAAATTTTTTGTGTTTGACATTCTCAAATTTGCAGCTTTTTTTTCTATCTTGATAATGCCACAGGTTATATATCCTCTATTATTAGCTAAAGCTAATAGTATTTAATAATAAAATAATAATATTAATTATTATTCATTTGCTTTCCTTTTTATGTAACTATATTTTGTTCCGAAAAATTTCATAGAAAAAAAATTACTAGCATTCTTCCTTTATTCTACAATGTTGAAAATATAAAGTAATATATATTTTACACGAAACTCTAAAAATAATGTGTGTGTTACACCTTTCTACCACTATTCACAACTACACCATTACATATGTATTTTTTCATCCGATAATAAGTAATTAGCCAGAAAACACAAGGAAACATAGTAAGTTTGTGAATTAAGCCTCTCTACTACCCATCCACATACGTTAGCATATACATGTTTTATGCAAAGTTTTGATTAACATAAACACAAACTACCAAATGGAAGGAAAGAACAAATATTTCCATGTGCTGTATTATCTCACGTCTTGATTTGTTTCTGCTGGATTCACAGATTTTGGTAAATGTAATGGCTTAGAGTGAGTCACCAAGCCAGGCTATTGCAGAAACGTGATTTAGTGCATCAGCTAAATCAGCTTCATTCCCAACTCAGTTAAGCTGCATGTTACATGAGTACCTCCACTCCTTCATCCATTGTTTTGTATCTTTTCATTACAACACAAGAGTCTATGGAATGTTGCATTCATTCACCCAAGGAAACACAGCCAAGGTCTATCAAGAACTACAGTCCAGCAACTCTTTGGGAACACATGTCAGGCAATGGCAGGTAATAATAAAAGTGAGCCATAACTCATGAGCCATGGCTTGTAGCAAACCGAGTCGGTAGCAGCAAATCACAGATTTGGTATTAATTAAAACTTCCCCTCGGTGGTGAGTCTTGGCTCTACGATTGTGAGTCTGTGACTCATGTTTCCCGTCTTCCTGATTGCAAATGCATTATTGTCGAGCGGCAGTAAACATCGATTCATTTTAGGTAATGCACCTATTGTATGATCTTTCTTCCGCAGTTGTAGGATTTTGATATGGGGTCGTGAGCCATGGTGCAATACCATAACCAAGATCTCCAAGCAGTAGCGCATTTGCAGTATTCCCAGTCATTACCTGGCAAGTAAAAGAATTTCTCCATATGCGAGCATCATGTACGGATCTGGGACATTTTGCATTTACGCTAGTAAAGTTTTCCTTTGCATTACACGTGGCCTGGATGTTTATACTGGCAACCCCTTTTCTATTAATAAATTTGTCACCATGCACATGAGGTTTCTTAATCAGTATAGGTACAGTCTACTGCGCCAATAGTATCCGGAAATGTGTAATTCTGCTCATTCAAATTTAGCAGCTTGTAGTGCTGCAACTGGTTGCTGGGAATTTGATACAGTTTCTCGATTTTTGTTTAATGCGAGAAGAAACTTCCCAAAATATATTTGAAACTGTACCTTGTGAAACGCCAATGTCCTCTGGCATACCTGACTGGAATCCCGGGTCCCCAATGCAGTGTAGAAATATTCCCATTTTTCCATCTCTAGTAAGGGCCTTTCCTCTTCTCTCCACAGTTTCTGGAAGGAAATGCCGGGCGAGCCACCTCACGTTTTCTTTCTCAAACCTATAAAGTTGTTTATAATTGTAGTCTTTAGAATCCCAGCGCATTTTATAGTATTTTTATTTTCTCCGGTTGACATTCACTTGCAACTGAGCCATCGCTTTCAAGTTTGAGACAGCTACTGAGGTGGCTTAAGAAATCGTAAGCCATCTCTTAAAGTGAAGTCACAGTTCCATTTTATTAATACCACAACTAGAGCCGTGACTCGCTAGGAGGAGGGGTTGAGTTGTTGAAAAGTCGAAGGTCACGCTAAGCTTGAGTTGTTCCATTTTATTAATACAGAAGTGAGTCATGGCTCAGAAAGTGCGAGTTTTAAGTCATGGCTCGCTTTTATTAATACCACCCAATAACATGAAGTCTTGACTTCTTTCATTCCTTATCCTTACATACAACTTTCAATAATGCAAAACTTAAAAATTTAAAAGTATCGAAGGTTTATCTTAAAGTATTACACACACTTTGATACCACAGAGTATCGAGGTACCATCCCTACTTTTAATTGATGCATAATTTTCCTATCATTTAAGTACATGACACTCCATATGTTATATCGCCATATTAAAAGGCATCTATCTTCTTAGTTGACATTACAGCAATTACCTAATAATCAGACCTTGCAGACCAAACTCAAGCACATACCTGTACTGCTGCTTTCTGATGAGCTATCTGAAGATTCATCATCATCACTACTACTACTACTACCAGTGGAGTCATCGCTGGAGTTGCTAGAATCATCTGGCAGGGCCTCTATCAGTTTTGACACTACAGGTGTTTTTGGCTGAGATTTCAAATGTTCCCTCAGTTCGTCACTAAACAAAACATTAAGAACATTTATCATCCATTTACAAAAAATTATGTTTCTGTTAAAACAATCTGTTGAGTTACATTCATGTGAATTTCTCTACATACTTTCCTTTATTTTTAGCTTCTACAAGCTATTCTACTTCATCTTAATCAAGATAAACCTTTGCAGAAATAGTTTCATTATACATTTTGTTGAAGCTAAAAGGGTATAATCAATAGTCAGATGCTGGCCTATTCCACGACAACACGAGAAACAACTGAACAGCAGTACTTTAAACCAATGGCAAAGCATTGAAAACTCAAAACAATAACAATGTTTATCTCAGAAATGGCTGAAGCCAGAGAAAAAGTTATTTGAAATAAATTGTGTGTTTGAAAGATATCTACATTTTTGAGGTTGTAAGTTTTTGTCTATGTTTTAACCTTTACCTGATAAACAAAATTATAAAAATTCCTTCCAAATGAAGAGGGTTTCACAGGCTATTCACAGAAAATTCAAGATATACGTTTTATTTGACATGTAAATAACTTAAACATATGACATTTTAATCAAAATTGTTAGCCATTTTTTAAAAAAACAACAACATTTTGAAAAATATTCCATATAAAGGGTAATAGGGATGGAAGAATTTTCTTGAAAATATTTATGTCACATCTTTAAAAGATATTGAGCTTAACTATCAAGTTTGGCGTTTATTGGACCTTTCTTTTCTGAGTTATGCTATTCACAGTTACACACCTTCACCTTATTCTAAAAATGATTTTTTTTATTTTATTTATTTATTCAGGGCCCTCAAAACATGTAATTCCCGTGAAATCTCAATATTGATTTTTTGGGTGGAAAGCAATGTCCTCTATACACATGAAGTATATAGTAGAGAAAGTAAAAATGAACAACAACAATTCTCTGAAGTGTTAAACACACATGACTTTTTCTACTAACTCCTCTACAAATTATTCTTACAAAAGATTATTCTTCTATTTACTTTTTGTTCATGAACATAGACATTTACACATTTTTTACACATGTTGTTGTAGGTGCAAGGGAGATAAAGGAGACTGAAGTGAGAACATATCTTTTAAAAGTGGATCACTATATGCTGACTTTGAAATTCCATGTTGTCTGTCTGACCACAAGGGAGATACAGAGACTGAAGTGACGCATGTTTTAAAATGGGTCACTATATGATGACTGAAATTCTATGCTCTTTGCCTGACCACAAGGGGGAAAGAAAAGCCACTTAAGTGGCACATTCACCACTCACTCAAGCATCAGATGAGTGGCCACTGCACTCACTGCACTGGAAGAACAGTACATAAGCATGGGCAGGCTTTAATAAGTCTGATCATTTTTGTCTTTGTTGTGAACCAACAATGCAAATAGTCAAATAAATATTCTAGAAAAAAGTCAGCCAGACCAAATATTACACAGTTAATAACATCGCCACTCAGAGGCGCTATTGTATATAGTTTAAGAAATAAAGCAGAGATGGCACCTCTGTGCTCCAAAGCAACGGACCTAAGGCTCACGACTACAGTATAAAAGGTAGAGAGACACATTGAGTCAACGGTCATTGCATTACTACTTAACTTGACAGTACCTTCGCTAACTTAGACACGGTCGTGCCTCTTAAGTTTAGCTATGCAAACTGGCTTTCATCATTTTCCACTTCCCCCTTCCTGAAGCATAGGGTAGTCCAGGTCTTAGTTGATGATCTTGTTCAGCATTTTTGAGCTCCTCAGGGTAATACCTGATGGCATGTTTTGATGCAGTTCCGTGAAGCATGCTAAGACAGGTATTTCACACTGTGACTAGATACTTCAATTGACAATCCCACTCTGCATCTCCAAGCTCATCAGGGTAATTCAATGCAGTTCTGTGCAGCCGACTGAGGCAACAGTATCCTGTTCTTTTCTAACCTTTTTGGTAGAACTCGTCATGCAGCCAGAGGACAATGACATTGGTGACCCTAGTGAATCTACCTCATGGAGGAGAATACCTTCACAGCTCCAATAACAGAAATACTCCAACCAGGATCACTGCATACTACATGCGAAGCCTGTCTTCTACTCAGAGCATCCTGAAACCTGATTTCTACAAGCCAAAGCAACCATTATGGCCAACCAGATAACTTCACAAGTCAACCGGTTCTACAGGGTAATGCAATGACTTCCATGCCAGGCTGTCATTCAGATAGCAGATATAGCAGCCTCGTTCACAGTGGAACCATACAAGACATTGAAGATTGCCTCATTGAAGCCTATGGGTCATACACACCTCGGTAACTACAGACAGTTCTTAAGACTATGAATCTAGGGAACCAGAAGCCTTCACATCTACTCCACACAATGCAATACCAAGTGGGCAGCACCATCACTGAGTCATTCCTATGCCTGTTATGAACCCAAAAGCTACCACCAAGAGTATAATCTATCCTCATGGCCTGGGAAGATGAACCCCTGGACAGGCTGGAGCACATAGCAGATCAATTCGAGATGCCAGACCCAGGCTTAGCACCCATCTCCCAACAAACCAACCCAGATCCAATAGCCAAACTACAGCACCACAGAGACGTGCTCTTGGACTACCTGTAGGAGCTAGATGCCATCAGACAGTGCAAAAAACCAGACCGGCACCAAGGGATAACGGAATGTGCTTGTATCACCGAAGATGGAGATGACAGACCCAGAACTGCCTACCACCCTGCTGTTGGGCTCCAGTACTCCAAAACCGACAAAACAGGGAAATGCATAGACACTGTGGATAGTATCTCCAACCGCCTGTTCAGCACCTGCAGAGATCACAATATACCGTTCTGGTGGACACGGGTGCCTGTATATCCATCCTTCCCAACAACAATATTCCGTGCAATACTCCCAAAGTGTACAAGGTATATGCAACCAATGGCACGCCAATATCCACATTCGGCTACCAGAATCCTACACTTAACCTGGGCACCCATCACCCATATGCATGGGATTTACTAATAGCTGACATTCCCAAGGCGATCATCAGCGCAGACTTCCTGACACACTTTAGCCTATCAGTAAATCTAATTACCAAAACCCTGGTGGACACACGCTGAACCATAGAACATTCCACATCACTAATCTTCTCTATCCCATCACACAAATACGTCTTGGATTCCTACATCAAGGTCACGAAACCCACTAGTGATATACCGTACAAGAACATAGATATCTTTCATCCACTGGGACTACAGGAACCCGTCACCTCCAAGGCAAGAAGGCTGCACCCTGGGATATACACCCAAGCTAAGAAGGAATTCAACAGGCTTATGAAAGAGGGGATAATCTGGCCATCCAAATCACCATGGGTCTCAACCTTACACACAATGCATAAACCAGATGTGCAAGATTACAGAACATTGAACTGATCATTATGTAGTACCCCACATCTAGCACTTCAACACATTGCTACATGGAACAAATGCCTACTCTACTGGACATACAAAGAGTGTTCCATTGCCTACCCATAGCTCCAGAGGACAAACTGAAGACTGTCATCATCACACTCTTCGGCCTGCTCAAATATACCAGAATGAGGTTTGGGGTTTGGACCCACTGCTGCAGGGCATGCCATTCACTTCCTGCTACCTAGACAAAGTCCTCATACACTCATCCTCACCTCAGGAACACGAGCAACTCGCCGGGGTTCTACACAAGTTTTTGGGCTATGGCTTGCACCTCAATATCGCCAAATGTGTACAAGGGCAACCACAGGTCAAGTTCCTAGACTGAAACTGAAGTTATATTGAGTTATATTTATGGACGTTCTTTCACTACTATGGACCTTAGCATCCCATTCTATATTGGGCATAAAAGTCCAGGAATTTTGCTCAGAGGCCTCTTTATCAGAGTTGAGGTTCTTTTATATCCCATAAATCTATGACACAGGACCACCGGCTTTACTTCCCTTCCAAAGGAAGCCATGCTAAGGTTTTTCATGCCTGAAAAAAATCCATTGCCGTCTGTCGGGTTTGAACCCACGACCTCGGGAACTAGAGGTAGCATGGTATGTCAAGTTCCTGAGACATAATGTATGAGCAGAAGGGATTACACCTCTACCATCCAAAATCATGACAATCACAGAGTTTGCTTGCTGAAAGGACACCTCTGGGTTATGCTGTTTCCTAGACATGGTCAATTTCTACACTGCAGCAGTTATCCAACAACTCCTCAATGTCTTACTACACAATGCTAAGAGGAAAGACAAAACACCCATTACATGGACCAACATGCTGAACCAAGAATTTGTAGCTACCAAAGGAGCTCCAGCTCAAGCACCTTACTGGCACACCCAGCATCAGATGTGCTACTCTTCCTATCCACAGATGCCAGCAACACAGGACTCGGAGTTGTTCTCTCAAACAATGCAAAAATGGATGCCTAGAACCACCAGGATTCTTTCCAGAATACTAAGCAAGGCACAAAAATCCTACTCCACTTTCAACTGGGAACTACTACCCATTTATGAGGAGATATGACACTTCAGGGACCAAATAGAAGGCAAATGCTTCAGTGCTTACAGATCACCACCCCTGGCTCATGCCATCACACAGAATCCGAAAAACAGGAACCTACGACAACTCCAACAGCTCAACTTCATTTCCCAATTCACAAATGGCATTCAGTACTGGAAGGGGGGGACAGAAACAGTTCCAGACACCCTATCCCGGGTAGAAATAACAGATATCACCACCACAGGGACCTTAGACAGTGCACAAGCAGCGGACTCGAAACTGAGAAGCTATACGGAAACACACCGTAACATCCAGCAAATACTACTCCCACAGACAGACCTCACCCTGGCCTGTGATGTGAGCCCTCAAAACCACCGACCGTTTGTTCCAGCATCATTATGAAAACCAATCTTTGTCAAACTCATGGTCTTAGCCATCCCAGCATTCGAGCCACCAGCAAACTCATAATGGAATGTTACTTCTGGTCCGCCATGCTACACGACATCAAAAAATGGATGAAGGCTGCCACTAGTGCCAGAGGGCTATATACAGACATACCCAAGAACCACTACAAGCATTTCCAGAGACAACTAAATTTGAACATGCACACATCGGAATTGTAGGACCAATGCTACCATCCAAAGGCTACACACACTGCCTCAGGATGATCAACTGTGTCACTAGCTGCCCAGAGTGTATACCCCTCTGGAGAATAGATACTCAGAATATAGCTGACACATTCCTCCAACACTGGGTTTCATGCTTTGGGATGCCAGCCTGGATTACCATCAACCAAGGAAGGCAATTCGAAGCAGACCTCTTCATGAAACTTACAAATCTCTTGGCATACACAAATTCTGCACCAATGCACAAGTGAACAGCAAGGTCGAAACATGGCACAGATACCCAAAAACTGCACTATTTGCTGCAATGAACACAGGCCACATGGTTTCATCAAACCGTCTACCTAACCAATGGACGTCTTCCTCCCTAAGACACTCCTCCAACACAGCCCACACCTGTGAAACCCAACATGTGCTAAATGACTGCACCTTCTGAAAAATCTAAACACAACTAAATTTGTCTATGTCTGACAAGAAGTGGATAAGGGTAAGCTTACCCCATCATATCGTGGTCCCTTCAAGATCATCCACAATGCCACCCCCCCAAAAAAAAAAAAAAAACACAGTGAATAATCTGCAATGAGGAGGGAAGGGCCACAAATATCTACATTGACCCAAACAAACAAACAAACAAACAAAAAAGTAAAAATGGTACACTTATGTGTTTTTAATTTCAAAGCATTACTTACTTAAAAAGCATGCCTTATATATAACCTCCAAATTCTAAATTAGCAAATTACACAGAATAGCATATCATTGACACTTGTAGCTATTATTTATATTTTTGAATAATATTTCTGAACCTTTGGAAGTATGCAATCCTCTAAAAAGTACTTTAAGTGAATCTTAAAGTCTACACCAGATGCTCAAATCTCACTCATTTTCCACTCACTGTTGAGTTGAGTTTTGTTTCTGACTGATATTGGCACTCAAGTGAAATTTGAGTACGAGTATCCCTAAAGTAAGGAATATTAATTTTCTCTTAGCACTTGAAAGAAAGTATAAAATATCTGAAAATTCAAATCAATAACAAAGAATATCTCAGAAATGGTTAATGCCATAAAAAGTGTATTTAACATAAACTGTGTGTTTTGATGAGATCTACTTTTCTGTGTAGTGAGTTTTTGTGTTACTCTTGCAGTTTATCAGTTATACAACATTCATTCAGAATGAAGAGGACTTCACACCTCTTAGAAGACAACACCTCAGCTATTACTATTGATATAGGCCAGACGTCACAACTCAACTCGCTTGAGCAAGCACGGCAGTGGGTAAACACGTGATACCAGTTAGAGACGGGCTTCTGACAGCAGTGGTGGGTCTCTCATTCCTTGCACAGTGTTTCATGCCGGGAACAAAAAGCAATCCAACATGCAGGCCACTGACTCCTACATTTAGCCTGCATGGGAGGAATCTTTCTTATTTATAAAAGTGGCGGAATGGTAAATTTCTACACTCAGTCAGAAAATTCAATTTACAGCATAAATATCTAACCCATGCAGGCCACTGATTCCTACATTTAGCCTGCATGGGAGGAATCTTTCTTATTTATAAAAGTGGCGGAATGGTAAAGTTCTACACTCAGAAAATTCAATTTACAGCATAAATATGCAACCCATGCAAGTGAGAATGACAGTTACCAAGGAGAAGAATGTGCATTGTTAATACAACTCAAGGAAACCAATGATGATTCACCGATTCCGCTGTTCACTTCAGTTTCAAAATATGCCTCAAATAGCAAGAAAACTATGAGTTTTTATGGATGATGGAGTGTATGCTGCTAGGTGTTGAGGAACTGTGCCTAAAATTAGTTCAGGGATTCGAGGTCATCTGTTTATCACCTTCGACTGTGGTTCGTTGTGTGCATGATTTAGCAAATAATGTTCAATTGCAATTTGTGAAGTTATGTAAGTCATTTATATGCTCTTCCTTAGCTATTGATGACAGTATAGATATTTCTAACACTGGCCAACTGGCAGTTTTCAAAGGGGTGTAGATTCAGATCTTCAGATTAAGGAAGAACTGTTAGATCTTGTAGCCATGAAGAATACTACAAGAGGATCAGATTTTTTTTGTGTCCTGAAGAGGTTATAGAAACTTTTGGTCTCCTTTGGAATAAATTAGTGTCCCTATCTACTGATGATGCACCTCGTATGATAGGGAGTAGAGTTCATATAATAAGACTTCTGAAAGAAAAAGTGAAAAGTCTGAACATAAAGAATGAGAATACACCTATCCACTGTATCGTGCATGAAGACAGCCTCTGCGTCAAAATTATTAAAATGAAAAATGTAATGAATGTTGTAACCAAAACAACAAATGCAATTCAAGCAAAATGCATCAGTCATCACAAATTTCAAAGCTTTTGGAGAATGAAATAGTATGGTATGTTATCATATTATTGTGCAGTTCATTGTCAAAGTCGTGGGAAGTTACTTGGCCAATTGTTTCAACTGCACACTGAAATATCATGGTTTATGAGGGAAAAGAGAACCCCAGTACCAGAATTAAATGATGAGTGGATTTCCGACTTGCCATTTCTGGCAGATGTGAGAGGACATCTTAATACGCTGAATAAGTTCCTGCAAGGTAAAAATGAAGTCATCACAAAGTTGTATGACAGCATAAAAGCATTTAAAGTGAAGCTGTCATTATGGGAAAGACAGTTGACTGTAAACAAAACCTAGCACATTTTGCAAAGCTCTTAACAGCTCAACAGTTTGTTCAGCCTACGTACTTAGAAGAGAATATTAAATGTTACGGGAACTGAAACAACAATTTGATGAAAGGTTTCAAGATGTGAAACAATTAGACTCAATCTTCCAGATATTCACTGTGCCGTATTCTACAAAATTGATAGTGTTCCATCTGATCTGCAGCTTGAGCTTATTGATTTGCAATGTGATCATGAAATGGAAAATAAATTACAAAATATGAAAGGATTGAGTGATTTCTATTCACACTTCCTTGGAGTAAATTTCCCCGACTGCGCAGAGATGCTACTTGTATTTTGTGTATGTTCAGAACTACTTACATGAGTGAACAATTGTTTTCTCTCACGACACAAACAAATCCCATTCTAGGATTCAGTTGACTGATTAGGACTTAAAATGTGACTGGCTGCTACAAAAGAATAGTTGCCAAATTTTGAAACACTAGTTGTCAAATGAGGCAGCAAAAATCTACAAAAGTAAAGCCTACTTGTGAGTGATTTCATATTGCACATTTATTGTGTTTCAGCTATTTTGTGATGCTTCAATTGTTAAGTATGTTGAGTTTGCTTGAATTGTGTTAGATACCAATTAATTACCAAGAAGCCTGTTCATATTCACTGCTATAAAAGTGAAAGTTTTTTTTTGAATTGTGTTAGACACCAATTAAATACCAAGAGGCCTGTTTATATTCACTGGAACAAATATGAAAGTTTTTCATTACAAATTAATTCTCATGCTGTTAGTGTTACAATGGTATTGACTGAGTTAAGGTGCTTGTTGTTTTACTATGTTATTACTATAGTAATCATAATTTTTTGCAATTGTTTATATTACAACTACCAAACCTATGAAAAATGTATATCTTCATATTAGAAATATAAATACTAATGTAAGAGACATTATGATACCGAATTATTTGACCAATCATGAACCAATAATAGGTATGTTAACCTATAAACGCTGGATTACATATGTATTTCAAACTCAAAATGTTGCATATTACCACTGCACAGTTGAAGATCACGCAGTGCACAGTAGGAGATTCAGCAGGAGCAACGAGTAAGGTTACTCTGTCTGCTTTAGTCAAAGGACAACCAGCTGGTGTTTCACTTGCATATGAGGATGTGAATTGGTTTTATTTAATAGAATATAACAAATACACGTTTCAAGTGAAGTTTAATACATGGTGAAGAAGCTAGTAACTGTGATATTATCATTCGAATTAATGGGTCCGTGGTTGGGACACTACATCACATACTTTCTTGTAACTAAGCACTAAAGTATGTGATGTAGTGTTCCAACCACCAACCCATTAATTCAAATTTAATGCATATGTTGTGTGCAAGAGTAAAGGTTGATCCACAATGATCAAGAATGAGAATGTACATATTATGTGAGCTTTCCCGGGTCCTGGGAACAAGAAAGAAGACTTGGCCAAGTTTTAACTTTCTGATCCATATTGTGCATGTTAGACTCTTCAATGTAGAAATTATTCAAGGCAGCCGTGACATGAAACAGCTGCTAGAGCTCTCTCTAGTCACAAGCTGGGAAAATGAAACTGAAAGAAATTCTAGCAAACGTGCATCCTAAACTCAAATCCTGACACCTGCAGATTCATTGAGTGTTGATTCTTCTAGTTCAAGTGTCATGTATAGTTTGTTTATATGTAACTCAAAACTGACAATTACCATATAAACAACTGCAAACACCACAAAGAACGGCAGCAACCGGTATAAATTAACAAAGAATAATTATTATGCATATAAGTGCTAAAAAACTCCTCTGTTTTCCCAAAAAAGATTTATGATGACCAACAAATTACCTTAATGTACACAATATACGAATACAGGTTGTACCACTACAGCCAACACAACTAAAGTCCGTGAGGTTTAAGTAGTCGTGTCCCTTTTAGACAGAGAAAGAAATACTCACCATCTCGCTCTCACTCTATGGTGACACAGGCAAAGCAGATACACTAACCAAACACGCATCAGTGGCGGGGTGCCCGTCCTCCTTTCCGACCGGTTGTTATTCATTCTCCGATTCAACATCAGAAACTTAAAACAAATCTTCGTACTCTTCTTCTGATTCCGATTCTTCTAAATTTATGACTAATCTGTCCATAATTTCATCTACCAGACCGTCTTTCTCCCAGTAAAACTGTTCAGTGTTTTGTACATGCTCACATGCCCTTTTCCAGTTGTCTGGAGTAACTTTTGTAATCACATTATCAAAGAACAATTTTACATCACCACTTTTAAATGAAATATTATGTTTGGCAACATCGTTCTTGACTTGCACCCATATAAGTTCTATAACGTTAAAATCACAGTGATAAGGTGGCAACCGTACTATGGTACATCCATGCACTTCTGCAAGTGTATCTATTTCATAAACTTTGAAATTGTCTTTTTTCAATTTAATTAACTCATATAGCACTGGTTTTGTCGCTTGTGGATCAAACTCAATAGTTATATTACGGAGCCATTCCTGCATGTGGGATTTGAGTGAAGAGAAGTGGGTGCTTTATTAATTTCTATGGAATGATAAGGGGCACTGTCCATAGCAATAACACTATTAGAAGGAATGTTAAGAAGAAATTTATTGACAAAGCAATCCTTGAAAAGTTGTTATCCATTTCTTCATGGTAGTCTTTACTGGATTTTGACTTAAAAGTTAGCAAGGCATTAGAAATGAACCTTGTTGAACATCCAGCATGTACAACTATAAATCGCTGTCCTTTTCCTATTGGTGTTTTAGGAGGGAAATCATTTTCATCACTGCCAAACTTCCACATCTTATTTCTCGTATGGTTTGTATTTATCCACGTTTCGTCAAGGTACACTATAGATCTACCAGTAGCCCTCAGTTCCTTCATTCGTCTTAAAAACTGAAATCATTTAGAAACAATCCATTCGTTCCATTAAAAAACGTCTTCCTTGTGAATTTTTACTATAACTGAAATGCAGCTTTTTAAGAATTTTTCTTAATGACCACAGGCTTCCTTTCAGTAAGTCTTGAACTTTTAAAGCCTCATATATGTCCTGCAAACCAGGCAGAAAGTCTGCACGATATAAGAATAGATTGCTCGCTTAATAGCAGCTGCTGTGAATGAGTCTATTTCTGTTTTTTGCGATCTCCTATTCGGGCGCTTCTTACCTGGAGTGTGCAACCTGCCACCACTAGCTTCAGCATTTTTGTGTTCTTTTAAAATTCGCTGGACGGAACGAGCAGAAATAGCTGTAGCAGCAACTTTTCTCTCGAACTATACTTGTCACTGAAATCGTCGGCTTTCCACATTTCAATGCATCACATTCATCACTGAAGAAACTGTGAACTTTAACTACCATATCCCTACCACCTGATTTTAGAACTTTCCCTCGAGACCCAATTTGAAACAATACAAATACAACCAAAACTACTAGAAAATAATTCAACATTATATCCATATGCTGTAACACTGAAAACATCTTGCGTATCGTGTAAAAACACCAAACTCACAGTTCCACAGCTCATACGCCACTGTAAGATTCAGTCAGCATACAATAGAAGCGGGAGGGATGCGAGCTTCTGCGGGTCTGGAATTTCCACAAATTGCAAGAAAGAAGTGGTTGCTGTCCCACCCCCTGTGCTAGACAAGGACAGCACTCTGTGTGAGACAAAGACAGTAGAAAGCCTGCCAAGTTAAACCTCACAGAGTATAGTAACGGAGCTGCATGTTGGTTGAATTGTTGGTCAGTAAAAAACAGATGATATTCCACTTTGTTATTGATATGGTCATCAATATTGTTATATGTTGTTGTTGTTGTTGTTGTTGTGTTTCCCAATCTCGGGTGTTGTCAACCAGTCTTAAATACAATCTAGCTATGCTGTGCTTCTAACTGATGTGGAAATTACAATTATCTGCGTCCAAATTTCCAACACACAAAGAACAGAAAAGGAAATGGATCAGAGCCATTAGAAGAGAGAACTTCAGCACAACTAAGACAACTGTTATAAACAACAATAACTATGTTAATAATTTCTGTGAAAACTGTTTGCATTTTAGTAAGGTTAGCAGACACAAGGCATAGCATTTAATCTCTGTATAACTATCATATAGTGACTCTTCAGGTTTAATGCACTACCATGGTTATTGTAACCAAATTGGGAAATATCCTCAGCAGCCCTATAACCTAGCTTAGCTTTGTTCTATTATGGTATCAGTATCACAGAGTGGCTTTTAGGCTACGTAAATATTGCATTAGCACCTTCTTGTAAAACAGCTTTATGTTTCATAATACACCTAGCAGCTCCGCAACCTAATTTCATCCCATTACCTTACTCTCCATATACATAATTCTCAAAACAGGTGTTTTAAGGTTAGGGTAGTTACCAGAAACTGTTTCAAGCAAAAGTCTCAATGTTATTAGGCACATATCATAACCTCACAAACTTTGCATAAAATAAAAGTTTAACATTACACACTGTATTTGCTTGTAGAAATACAAGTTAGGATCTTTTTTCTTGTGCTATTATTTGATATGTAGGTACAAATTTAACGCTGGCTGCAGTTGCTTCTTCGATTCACCATTTTGTTTCAATGCTCAGGCCTTCTCTTTTATGTGGTGTTGACTATTTGCATAAAATTCAAGATATACATTTTATTTGTAAGCATACTGATATTTTCATAAGTTTTTCAATTGCTCATTGTCGTCCACAGACCAAATTGAAGTTTAACAGTAGTGTTAATGAAAAGGTGAGTCAACACTGCATGACAAAACATTCATTCAACATGTTGTAACTGTGAACATTCCATCCACACCGGTTGACAGCAAAATCTTTCAGCTAAGACAAAATGGACTCCAGTGATGATGATTTGGCTACTGTTATTTGCCTCTGTGCTTGGTATGTAATGAAAAAGAAGAATGTGAACAAGACCCTATCTGGTTAATTGACATAGGAGTGAGACTATTTTCAATGAACTTAAAATTACAAACTAGTTTGAGTTCAAAAATTTGTCTGTGAGTGGGATGAGGCTGTCTCTTTTTCAATATCATCTCTAGAACAATAATAAATTGCACATAGTTCGGCATAATTGTACGCCACTTTTATCTTGTCCCTGTATTCTTTGCACAAAATGTCCCTCAATGATGGGAGCATGATGTCCCATATTAACATAATATCATTGATTAATGAAAGTGTTTTTTCTTTCTTCCAAACCATAACTTCACATAAAGCAAACCAAATCAAGGATACAAGCGCAGAATTACTGAGCACCAAGCACATAATGCAGCATGCTGGAATCGGAAGTATGCCATTATCATGCTTGCAGTTCAGAAATGCTCGAAGCTGAGCCAATCACATATGAGGAGTGAACTGACTTAACAAGTTTTACATCAAAAGTGCAAAACACCAAACACATTAAAAGTCAAGTGTAAGTCAAAAGTTAAGTCAATCCTGCAATCAAAATTTTGCCAACATGACAATATCAGTCAATGTAGATGTGGCTAAACACATACATGCAAACTGATACTTATGCTGGAATCAATCAACTAAGGTCCCAAACGAACCCGCATTTCAAACTCCTCAGTCCTGATTCTTTATGAACTACTATCGGAAACCTAACATATTAAACATTCCATTTTTACAGTGTAATCATGCTTATTTCAGCATCCAAAGCATGATTATGCAGTTAAGATTGTGATTTTTTTTTTTTTTAATTTATGGATGCTCTTTAACTGCTGTGGTCCTTAGTGTCCCATTCTATATTGGGCTTGAAAGACCGGAAATTTTGCACAGAGGTCTCTTTATCAACTTGAAGTTCTTTTACATGCCATAAATCTATGACACATAAAACAACCTCAAGCCTGATAAAGAGGACTCTGAGCAAAATTTCCGGTCTTTTCTTTAGGATTGTGATAAATTACCATATTGGCCCAAACATAAGACAGGATCATGTATAAATGTCATCCTCCGTGGTGTAGTGGTTACCATGCTAGCCTCTAATTCCCAAGGTCGCGGGTTCAAACCCGGCGGAGGGCATGGATCTTTTCAGGCATAAAAATTCTTAGTATGGCTACCTTCAGAAGGGAATTAAACCTGGTGGTCCCATGTCCTAGATTTACAGCACGTAAAAGAACCTCAAGCCTGATAAAGAGGCTTATGAGAAAAATTACTGTCTTTCACGCCCAATATGGAATGGGACGCTAAGGACCACTGCAGTTAAAGAGCGTCCATAAATAAAACTCTATTTAATTTAATTTTATCACGTATAAGACAAGCCTGAATTTAACACTGACCAAAACTGAGTGTAAGAACAGCAACAATAGATCATGTATATTGGAAGTTTGTAAATGCTCCAGAACTTCCACTTTATTGGTGATCTTGAACTGTGCATGTTAATTCCCACTGCTCAGGCGAGTACAGTCTTCATAAAAATGAGTCTCCTTAAACGTTAGGCTGTGCATGTAAGAAATCTAGTTTTTAAAAGCACATTTTAAGGTAAAAAGTCTTGTATTATATTCAGGCCAATACAATGTATAGAAGGGGTTAAAAACCTTTTACTTACGTCAGTCCACCTAAACCAATAGATGTAAAAAAGTTGATAGCAAATCTAGTATTTTTGGGATCATCTCGTGGGAAGAGGCCATCAAATGCAATTTGTAACGTCCTGAAAAACCAGCAGAATTAATGAATCATTATTTATTATGCAAAAATATTTGTTTAAAAGTTAACATTAAATATCAGAATAATCTTAAAACACTTTGAGATAATTATGCAGATTTTTAGTAAGTGAAAGCAGCTCTACAAAATTGTTATTTCCCATTTGTCATACTTTGATATGGATCACATTCTTTATACAGAAATAAAGTTGATGGTGATGAATTTTGACTACACTACTCTACCCATGAGAACTTCTCTGGGAAGTATTTGTAGAATCAGCAACTATAGCAGTACAAGAGCCAAACTATGGTAGACATTCAAATACAACAACAAAAGTGAAAGCGGATAGTCCTTGTGATGAAGGGGGGGCACCACCCACCCACACACCCACACACACACACACTATGGTTCACATTCAAATACAACAAAAAAAGTGAAAGGGAATAATCATTGATATGAATGGGGGGAGGGGGTGGCAACGCAAGCACACACGCACACCCACACAAGCTGTAGTCTATCGCAGCACTGTATACCATTTACTGGAGGTCACTTTAGTGGTGCTATACATTTTGTTGCAGCCAAGTGAAGGGGGACCATGATTATGATGAAGGATAGACACATAGATTTCCTCTGGTCTATCCTAGCAATGTTTACCATTTACTAGAGGTCACCAGCGATGCTATACATTTTGTTACAGTCCAGTGAAAGGGGACCATGATTGTGATGAAGGATAAACACACAGATAAGCTCAGGTCTATCACAGCACTGTATATCATTTACTACAGGACATTAGTGGTGCTATACATTTTGTTACAGCCCAGTGAAGGGGGACCATGATTGTGATGAAGGATAAACACACAGATAAGCTCTGGTCTATCATAGCACTGTATATCATTTACTACAGGACATTAGTGGTGCTATACATTTTGTTACAGTCCAGTGAAGGGGGACCATGATTGTGATGAAGGATAAACACACAGATAAGCTCTGGTCTATCATAGCACTGTATATCATTTACTACAGGACATTAGTGGTGCTATACATTTTGTTACAGTCCAGTGAAGGGGGACCATGATTGTGATGAGGGATAGACACAAAGATAAGCTCTGGTCTATCATAGCACTGTACACATGTACTAGAGGTCACTAGTGGTGCTATACATTTTGTTGCAGTCCAGTGAAGGGGGACCATGATCGTGATGAAGGATAGACACACAGATAAGCTCTGGTTTATCATAGCACTGTATACCATTTACTAGAGGTCATTAGTGGTGCTATACATTTTGTTACAGCCCAGTGAAGGGAGAACATGATCATGATGAAGGATACACACACAGATAAACTCTGGTCTATCATAGCACTGTACACCATTTACTAGAGGCCACTAGTGATACTATACATTTTGTTGTAGTCCAGTGAAGATGGACTGTGATTGTAATGAAGGATAGACACACGGATAAGCTCTGGTCCATCATAGCACTGTATACCATTTACTAGAGGTCACTTAGTGGTGCTATACATTTTGTTGCAGCCCAGTGAAGCGGGCTCATGATCATAATGAAGGATAACACACAGATAAGCTCTGGTCTATTATAGTACTACCATTTACTAGAGGTCACTAGTGGGGCTATACATTTTGTTGAGTCCAGTGAAGGGGGACCATGATCATGATGAAGGATAGACGCATAGATAAGCTCTGGTCTATCATAGCACTGTATGCCATTTATTAGTTGTCACTAGTGGTGCTACACATTTTGTTGCAGTCCAGTGAAGGGGGACCATGACCATGATGAAGGATAGACACACAGATAAGCTCTGGTCTATCATAGCATTGTGTGCCATTTACTAGAGGTCACTAGTGGTGCTATACATTTTGTTTAAGATCAGTGAAGGAAGACCAGGATCATGATGAAGGATAGACACACAGATAAGCTCTGGTCTATCATAGCATTGTATACCATTTACTAGAGGTCACTAGTTATGCTATACATGTTGTTGCAGCCCAGTGAAGGGAGACCATGATCGTGATGAAGGATAGACACACAGATAAGCTCTGGTCTATCATAGCACTGTATACCATTTATTAGAGGTCACTGGGGTGCTACACATTTTGTTACAGCCAAGTGAAGGGGACCATGATTGTGAGGAAGGATAGACACACAGATAAGCTCTGGTTTATCATAGCACTGTATACCGTTTACTAGAGGCCACTAGTGGTCCTATACATTTTGTTGTAGTCCAGTGAATATGGATCATAATCATGATGAAAGATAGACACACAGATAAACTGGTCTATCATAGCACTGTATACCATTTACTAGAGGTCACTAGTTATGCTATACATGTTGTTGCAGCCCAGTGAAGGGAGAACATGATCATGATGAAGGATACACACACAGATAAGCTTTGGTCTATCATAGCACTGTGTACCGTTTACTAGAGGTCACTAGTGATACTATACATTTTGTTGCATCCCAGTGAAGGGGGACCATGATCGTGATGTAGAATACACTCAGATAAGCTCTGGTCTATCATAGCACTGTATACTTATTATTATAAGTCACTAGTGGTGCTATACATTTTGTTGCAGCCCAGTAAAGGGGTACCATGATCATGATATAGGATAGACACACAGATAAGCACTAGTCTATCATAGTACTACCATTTAATAGAGGTCACTAGTGGGGCTATACATTTTGTTGAGTCCAGTGAAGGGGGATCATGATCATGATGAAGGATAGACACACAGATAAGCTCTGGTCTATCATAGTACTACCATTTACTAGAGGGCACTAATGGGGCTATACATTTTGTTGGGTCCAGTGAAGGGGGACCATGACCATGATGGATAGATACGCAGATAAGCTCTGGCCTATTATATCAGTGTATACCATTCAGTCTGTAATCTTATGTTACAATATAATGGAATAGTATTGAATACTTTGTCATAGGCATGGTGAAAATCTGTAACACTTTGAAACTGCCCACAAGGCTGCAAAACTGTCTCCTTTACCATAAGCTGTAAAGAGCCCTGTGCTCCTGTATACTTTATGGGGAAATTGTAAAATTTGGCAAGTAGCTTTATTTTTAAAAGTAAAAATAACAATTTAGAGTCACATTACTCCTTTAGGGGTTGTAACCTACTGGTTGAGAACACTGCTCTAAGGTGATGTTCAGAATGTTTTACATATTATTGGAGAAATTATATAACAATAATAACTTCAACTTACGGATCTTTCACTCTTTCATTCAACTTGGTAAGTCCCAGGTATTCTGAAAGTTCTTGAAATAAAATCTTTATGAAAATTCTGCTGGAGCTTGTAGTCTCTTCCTCATTCAGGTGTATGTGAGAAAGAACTTCCCAAGATATAGCATCCGTAAATAAAAGATGAGCAAAGAATTTGGCTACATTTCTCAGTTTGTTTGTGTCTAATCTGTGAATAGTGTCATATGTGTCCTTGAAGATCTGCTGGAAAGGTGGGATGAAGATTTTGTTGATTTGGCAGAATCTCTGAAAACAAAGCACATGACAAATAATTACATGAGAAATGCATATGCTAATTGTAAGTAATATCCATGTGATTGATGTCAAGTTCTGTTGGTAGGAAAGTATATTAAATATTTAGTTTTTGCAGGAATATATTTATTTGAAGCATGGTTTACAATGACAATTTTTGGAATGTTGTTATATAAAAAGCTACATGTGATCTTGATTGACTTCTTAAACAGATAGATTTTGAATAAAGGATGGTTCACAATAATTGGGAACGGTGACAACAAAGTTAAAATGTATATATTACATTGTGTTTACAATTAACAGAAAGCTTTCCTCAGGTTCTTCTATAAGGACATGAAACAGCTGCTAGAAGTCTCTCTAGTCACAAGCTGGGTAAATGAAACTGGAAGAAATTCTAGCAAATGTGGATCCTAACCTCAAATCCACTAGCAAAAGCATCATCTGTAACTGGCTATTGCCTAAAAAAGAATTTGATGTGATAAATTCACATAACTTTCTCTACCCCTATCCTTATTACTGAGTATACAAACTATTCTTAATAAAGCTTATTTTTCTATCTGTTACATTTTAATCCAAATAAACCTTTGCAGAAATAGCTACATTACATATTTCATTATACATACAAGGAGAATAGCGATAGTCAAATGTTTACCAACTGGATGCTATATTGTGGCATGTGGTGTGGTAATACATTTGTTATATTTGTGGCTGGCATCATTGTATCGCTATATGTTAGAACTGGCAACACAGATCGGTAATGACGTCATGGTAGTGGGGGTAAAAGCTGGTTCTCAGTAGTAGCGTCTGACGCTAAGTCTCTCTTGGAATGCAGTGAACAGTGCAAATGGCAGGGTGGGATGCTCCGTCAACAGCAGAAGGTAATCTGTATCTTTCTTTAATATCAATATAATTTTGTAATCTAAATTCCGGCCATGTAATTTCTTAACGTAGCTTGATCCTTCTCTCCTTCCACACCATGAACTAGATATATTTTTAGGAATTTTCAGGTATTTAAGAACTTAGTTGAGCTCACCCCTGTCGGACCTCGTGTAGTTTGTGATGTGTTTGAAAACCGGTACCTCGCTCTACCCCCCATGAGTTAAAGAAAATGTAGAGGTCACGACAAATTGGCGTGAGTCGCCGGGTATTTTGAGATTTTGAAGTGTAAAAATTTTTTTTCTCTTAGCCTGAAATGTAGTTTACGTAATTTGGTCCTCCACGTGTTCGTTGGAACATGTAACTCCTTAGTTTTGGCTTAATGGTAAGGGTTTCTATTTGATAATTTGTGGTTTTGTGTTCTAAATTCATCTAAAAGTATTTCCTTAAAAGTCCCGTGTCTGTATCTTTATTTTGAGCTCACTTTAAAATTTTTACATTGTCTTGTTGGCGGAGCGTCGGTAATTTTTGGCTTCATTTTCCCCTTACCATTGTTTCAATTCTGTTAAATTCTGTTTCTATGACAAAATGTTTGTGCTATTCTTCTAAATTTCTTGTTTTGTGTGAATTGTGGAAAATTTAGTGATATTTGGAACTTTAATAATGTGGTTGCCGCGTGTTAGGTGGTGTTGCATAATGTTGCGTAGTGTTGCAATTTATTAACAATTCTAGAATGTGAAGCAAATTTTTTTACAGTATGTGTTTCGTCTCTTAGGCTGCGTGTGTGTATAAAAAAAAAGAAACAAACAAGAAAAAAGTAAAATGAGATGCATCTATTTAAAAAAAAAAAAAAAATCATATTTGTACACCGTACTCGTACGTTCGCCGTGAACGCTTAGTAGTAGTACTACTAATAATTTTGCTTCACCGTTGCTATGTTTGGTTTTATCTAGTTACGCAATTATTTTTGAAAGTATTTCAAGTGACTAATTTCAGTGAAAGTTTCAGCTACCACCAGCTGTGCCAGTATCTTCACCTATATAGCTTTAACGAGCATCCAATATGGACCAGCAGGACTTATCCTACCCCCATTGGATGTCAATGATGCAGGTACAATGTGTGTTACCAGAATTTGGAAAGTTGCACTGGAATTTTGAGGTAAAAAGAAAAGAAAAAGAAAAACATCCTGCAAGTATGTGACCATTGTGTGTACCAAAGTGTGGTACGTATATTTCGAATAATTGAAAAGTTTCACAATGCGGACAGGTATGCTAAATTTTTATTTTGCTTCACTGACTAATGCTTAATTAAGCTTTGCTTTTCAGGAATAAAGTGTGCTATGTATGTCTCTGCTAAATTGAAGATTTTGTCACCATTTTGTGTACTAAAATTTTGGATTTTGTTTTGGGCATTGGAAATTATTTGGTTTGGTATGTTATGCTGCAGTGTAATTGTCTGATGTGCACTGTGTGTTTAATTTACCTTGACTTCCAGGAATGATATGTGAAAGTGTTAATTTGGTAATGATTGTGCTTTGTTCTGTTGCATTCTTTTGGTTTGATTTTGTGTTTCATGATGCTGTGATCTTTCTTTGCAGAAGTCGTTGCATAAATTTGTGTGGGTGTGAGGTTATGTGAGTAGTATATGGAAGATTTGCCTCGGTGGGAGTGCCAAAGAGTAACCCTGATGGCGGTAGCGAGATGTGATGAGTTAACATCAGTTTCGGTGGGATAGCTACAATGTATCCTTGAAGTTTGAATGTTTGAGTTTTCAGGAGGGCTAACACGTACCTGGAAATTTGTTGTGACGAGTCGAGAGATGTTCTGCATATTGGTGTTGCTGAAACATGCCCAGTATAGCGTGTGTGATGTGTTCACAAAAAGAGAGTAATGCAATGAGAATAATTTTTGAGTTTATGCAACAAGTTTTAGTACCATCTTATACAACAAGCTTTAGTACCATCTTATGTAACAAGTTATAGAACCATCTATTTTCCAGCTTCATCTTGATTCTGTAGATGTGGATGCAACAGTGTAATGCTATATTATTTGTCATTCCTGAGATGTTAATGTGATTTGTTTAGTTTATGCCTATGTCAGGTATCTTTGATTTTGCAGCTCGTTGATGAGACATGTCAGTGAAGATATTTCTTTTCTCAGTAATTACTGTGTATGATGATGACGTTGAGAACCAGGATGACGATGATAGGAATGATGATGTTGATCACAAGAATATGCTAATGAGAAGGATGGGAGGATAAAGATAGTAATGTGAAGGAGAATTTGTGTTATTGCAAGTAAAGCATGAGTATTTGTAGTTTGATGCATGTAACGAGGTGTTTATTTTCAAGCATGTAGTAATGGTTACAGTAGCTTTGGTAGTTATTCAAGTGAATGTGATATATTATTTGAGCCATGAATGATTTTTTTCATATGTATGTATGAGTGAATGACAAATGCACTTATTCATTATATATAAATATTTTGAAGCAGCCTGTTCAAATTCATGTTTCTACGCCATATATTTCTCGAGTTATAATTCTAACAATAAACATTGCTTACTCTCGTGTTTTTGTTTATGGTATGTTCTAACTTCCAACCTTGCCCATGTGTTATTTCTTTTCATTAAGCAGTAATCCATGAGACATTTCCAAAGTGTCATTTTGAACTGTAAGTATTTCTTTTATAAATTAATTGAGCCGGGTTCACTGCAGTCTGGAAGTGTGCGCATGTGTTTGGTTCAAGATCACTGCATAAGACAAATTAAGTTTTAAGTGATTTGTGTAAGTGTGACAATAAGCATAAAGTTTTTATTTTTACATTCTGTGTTTTGTGAACTGTTAATAACGCTACTTTCAAAACCTGGTACCAGCGGTGCAGGAACTACAGGCAAACTACTTGCCAGGCCAGAAATAGTTTTTTTAAAGTGGGCTCTTTCTTTAAAGAATTGTCATCTGAGGAAGTGCGTGATCAAGTTGCCAAAGCATGCAATGTGAGTATACATACTGTGTCACGCATTGTGTAAGAGGGCAAAACATCTAGCATAGAAATTGGCAACCTTTATATTAATCTCCAGGAAAGCATGCCAGAAAGCAAAAAAGCGTTTCCAATTTAGATGATTTTGAAAAAGATATACTTGGCCGCACAATATATGGAATGTATGACATTGGTGAATAATAACCCACTGTTAAAATGCTGGTTCATATTATGAGAGAAAAAACTGATTATATGGGTTCCTCCACTTCAGTGGGACTTATACTGAAATATTTGGCTAATGATGGGCATCAATTCTTGCTACAAAGATGTAATACTATTGCTACAAGAATACAGATTTTTAAGAACTATGCATATGCTTAGGGAATCTGGAGATAGCTGCCCAATTTTTTAACTTGGTGAGACGTGGGCAAATCAGAACCATTGCAAGTAAAACATGACAAGGTTCAACGGGAAGGAGGACTCAAGATACCTAGAGGAAAAACAAAAATGCTTATAATTTATCATGCAGGTTCTGCACTAACAGGATTCATTCCCAGAAGCAAGAGGGTTTTCTGTTCCACACCAGAGAATAAAAATATTGACTATCATTCTGAAATGAATGCAGATTCTTATACAGAGTGACCCACCCACCCACCCACCCACCCACCCACATCCCATCCCATCCCATCCCATCCCATCCCATCCCATCCCATCCCATCCCATCCCATCCCATCCCATCCCATCCCATCCCATCCCATCCCATCCCATCCCATCCCATCCCATCCCATCCCATCCCATCCCATCCCATCCCATCCCATCCCATCCCATCCCATCCCATCCCATCCCATCCCATCCCATCCCATCCCATCCCATCCCATCCCATCCCATCCCATCCCATCCCATCCCATCCCATCCCATCCCATCCCATCCCATCCCATCCCATCCCATCCCATCCCATCCCATCCCATCCCATCCCATCCCATCCCATCCCATCCCATCCCATCCCATCCCATCCCATCCCATCCCATCCCATCCCATCCCATCCCATCCCATCCCATCCCATCCCATCCCATCCCATCCCATCCCATCCCATCCCATCCCATCCCATCCCATCCCATCCCATCCCATCCCATCCCATCCCATCCCATCCCATCCCATCCCATCCCATCCCATCCCATCCCATCCCATCCCATCCCATCCCATCCCATCCCATCCCATCCCATCCCATCCCATCCCATCCCATCCCATCCCATCCCATCCCATCCCATCCCATCCCATCCCATCCCATCCCATCCCATCCCATCCCATCCCATCCCATCCCATCCCATCCCATCCCATCCCATCCCATCCCATCCCATCCCATCCCATCCCATCCCATCCCATCCCATCCCATCCCATCCCATCCCATCCCATCCCATCCCATCCCATCCCATCCCATCCCATCCCATCCCATCCCATCCCATCCCATCCCATCCCATCCCATCCCATCCCATCCCATCCCATCCCATCCCATCCCATCCCATCCCATCCCATCCCATCCCATCCCATCCCATCCCATCCCATCCCATCCCATCCCATCCCATCCCATCCCATCCCATCCCATCCCATCCCATCCCATCCCATCCCATCCCATCCCATCCCATCCCATCCCATCCCATCCCATCCCATCCCATCCCATCCCATCCCATCCCATCCCATCCCATCCCATCCCATCCCATCCCATCCCACCCCACCCCACCCCACCCCACCCCACCCCACCCCACCCCACCCCACCCCACCCCACCCCACCCCACCCCACCCCACCCCACCCCACCCCACCCCACCCCACCCCACCCCACCCCACCCCACCCCACCCCATCCCATCCCATCCCATCCCATCCCATCCCATCCCATCCCATCCCATCCCATCCCATCCCATCCCATCCCATCCCATCCCATCCCATCCCATCCCATCCCATCCCATCCCATCCCATCCCATCCCATCCCATCCCATCCCATCCCATCCCATCCCATCCCATCCCATCCCATCCCATCCCATCCCATCCCATCCCATCCCATCCCATCCCATCCATCCATCCATCCATCCATCCATAACAACATAGCATCCCACCCTTCTGAAACTAAAGCAGAACTGTTACAAGTAAATGAATAAAAAACGCAAGAAAAAAGTACAAGCTAGATCAAACTACATTAGAAAAGGGGCACTGTTTACCTCCTTATCATTGCCAGTATGACCCCATAGAACCAACTTGGGCTACGGTAAAGGGAGATCACTAAAGAAAATACTACTTTTCGTCTTGAGGATGCTGAAAAGCTTATGCATGCCGCACTAGACAGAGTGATAAAACAAGACTGGGCTAGTTGTGTTGCACACTGTGAAAAACTCCAGGAAGAATTGGCTCAAGATAACACCATACAAAAATTGGCTATAAATCTGCAGGAAACTGATTTCGAATTAAGAGAGGATGAGGAGGAGGATGACGAGCTAACAACTCCTCTACAATAAGTTGCTTTCAGAAATTCAGGTATATTGTTTTCAGTAAATAAAGACATTATACCTACAATACTTAAATGTATCACTCCGCTGAGCACATGGCAGCACCACGTGGAGGATGACGGGAACTAAGACTCGTGAGAGGAAATTGCTTCAGACAGAATGCGAATACAGTATATTGCGCAGCTAGGGGATCATTAGATATTAAACATTGTAGTCCCATTCCTATATTTTGCCTTACATTCTAAACTTCTAACACATAATACTAAAAGTAGACAAATAAATGTTGTACCTGAACAGTTCGGCATCTGTGTTTAAAGGTACTGAATTAAACTGTTCTAAACTTCAGGCTTTAGAAATCATTCATTTAATGACTAATATCAGCATACCACTTTTGCTTTAACCTTTTATGAGTCAAGTTAAAAAAACGATTAGCACTATAGGTTAAAACACAACAGAAAACAAATGTAACCCAAGCTATCCAAGCAACAATTCTGCATCACTAACAAAGAAGTTCAATTATTGCTAAACAATAGCCAACTCTTAGATAGCAGGATCGGATCGAAATTTTTTGCATGGAAACACCTACCATATTCAAATCGTTTTGAATACGCCAAAGATGCTATACTATACTTGTTGTAACACGCTGCATGCTCATCATTTTGTTTTATTAGCAGAAATTGTTAATCACATTTGTAATAAAACACACAGCAAAGCCACTTTTATCGATTTCATAATTCGCAATTTACTCTTCTCAAAACCATTCACTAACCTCAAAACCCACTTAAAATATACAGAAAAACAAATTAACATATTAATAAAATTCTAATGGCAACACACTCTAACTTCACTCTTTCAAGATAATTACCTTGCACGCATTTCGAAGACACCTTGTCTTCATCATCAGCTAAGAGCCACTGAAGACAAGGTGTCTTCGAAATGCGTGCAAGGTAATTATCTTGAAAGAGTGAAGTTAGAGTGTGTTGCCACTAGAACTTTATTAATATTTTAACTACTTCACTGTGTTTCCCATAAAGTATTATGTTAAAATTAACATGTTTAACAGGTTCGGCAACCTAAATCCAAGTTGACCAATATAAAAGCTTGAATTATTTTATTCTCAAACTTTGAGTATCCAAATCGATCTCAATATGTATTGAAATTAACATGGAAATGCGGACCGCATTTAGTATGGAATTGGACTCAAATCGATTTCAATTCCCCATGGAAACATAGGATTTTCTCAACAAGTTGCAAAAGTTCACTGGCTGCTCATCCAGAAACGAACTGCAGCGCCTGCACATAGCCTCTTAAACCCTCTGCTATAACGGTTCATTTAGTTATAGGTGAATCTGAACAAACACATTTAGTTATAGGTGGAATCTGAACAAACACATTTAGTTATAGGTGGAATCTGAACAAACACATTTAGTTATAGGTGGAATCTGAACAAACACATTTAGTTATAGGTGGAATCTGAACAAACACATTTAGTTATAGGTGGAATCTGAACAAACACATTTAGTTATAGGTGGAATCTGAACAAACACATTTAGTTATAGGTGGAATCTGAACAAACACATTTAGTTATAGGTGGAATCTGAACAAACACATTTAGTTATAGGTGGAATCTGAACAAACACATTTAGTTATAGGTGGAATCTGAACAAACACATTTAATTATAGGTGAATCTGAACAAACACATTTAGTTATAGGTGGAATCTGAACAAACACATTTAGTTTCATAAATTGAACTGTTACAATAATGGATTTTTTAAATTTGTCTGTGCGAGAATAGCCACAAAATGTTACGATCTGAACTGAACTGTTTTTTGTGGAGGTAGAGATGACATGCTAAGCGGGAAAAGTTGTAGTTTGCCCACCAGCCAATGAGGTGCTCTCTTGTCATGTTTTGTTTACTTCTCCTTTCAGCTTATAGTGAAAAAGGTATAGTATTGAATGTTATAATCCTTTGCTGCCTAAGTTTAGTTCTGATGCGATGAATGTTACTTTCCTCTTTCTCTCTCCCCATTTGCCTCTCTCTAGTGCATCACTTGGCAGCAATGCAGCCACAGCAGGCATATGCCTTCTAAATCCGTACACCATTTAGTTGCTCAATAACAGCTGTCAAAGTAACGAAGATAGTAACTAGTTATCCCATTAACAGTTACTAAAGTAACGGAGACGGTTACTGAGTCTGGGTGACATCATTCACTGCATGTGCATTGCTACTGCCTAAGTAACTAGTTACCTCAACTTGTTATACACTCTTTCGCAAGAGATCATAAGTGGCATTGTTGATCTAATATACCACCTAGCGAGAAAAATGCTTACTATGGTCCATTCTAAACCAGAGTTCCCTCTGATGTAAACAGAAGCACGTGCTTCGGCTTGTCACGAACCCAAGAATATACTCTTACGCCAACGTAAATAGTTCCTTAATACATGTATTATATTATGAAATATTAGAGCAGGAAAGGTATAGAACTGCACATTTTATTGCGGTTATCATAAGAACTCATCGTTAAAGGTAATGGATATATACTAGCTGTTAAGAGATTACAAAATATGATTATCGCCTGCTATTGCGCTAACGCCGAGAGCATCTTGGTTGTTAATACCAACCATATAAACGACTGCCACTATCTTACATACACAAGAAATGCAGCAACGAATTCCCAGAGGTGCTATCTGAGTACGGAATAAACACTTTGCGTAACACACGATATATGATAAGCGAACATTCATTCATAATACACTAACACACAGCTCAGCTCAGGTCAAATCTTGTGATTTAGTCAGTTGGTATTTGAGTTTACATGGCAGAGGAAGGTGCGTGTACTGCGAATAAACTGCTCAAACACAGAAGCGGGAAACAGTTAAAAAGTGGCTAAAAACAAACAATACTTCATATATTCAACTCACTATTACAAAAATACCCGACACTTAAGTGCGACAGTGCTGTGGAATTGTGGATAAGTTTGTCATTATTTTGGAGAGTAGTTCTGATACTGATATGGCAGCTGAGTCATCTTAGGAGGATTCGGATTTGGGTGTTGCACTTTTGCCCAAGGATTGTAATGAACGTAAGTAAACTGTTCAATGCCGCATACTTATAAAATATATTGTTACCTCAGGTTGCATTTTGAACTATGATTCTCATGCAGGGCGCCTTTTTATAGATTAAATGGCGTTCAACAAGCACGTGGGAGGGGAACAAGCAGCCATTAGGGGCGGGGTTTGCGAACTACTTTCTCGCGGATAATACAAAGAGTTTGTTTTCAGTGAAAGGCACTCTGGTTTGGAATGGATTATAGTTATCCACTTTATTACATATATGTAACCAACTGAGATTGTATATTTTGTGATGCTAGACAACAATGTGTGTTTGGGCCTTAATGTTTCTCTTCTCTAGCAACATCGTCTTTCACAACGTCATTACCATGTTTGTTATTATATGCTTGATTTCAGTCACATTGATGTTGGCAATAGTGATGTATTTTCCTTTGCTATGTCTAGATTATATGATGTTTATGTTTAGGATGCTATTGCGAATGCATTTTGCAATTATAAACCTCTGTAGTAATCAAAGTGTTGACACAGCTACGAAACATTGCATCAAATAACAAAGTATGTCTGTATCAACATTGTAATTGGCAACTACCAATGTGATGTAACCGCAAATATGATAACTGGAAATAAATAACTTCCACACAAGTTGTGTGTAGCACAAAGATGGAAAGGTAGAATTAGATGACTGAAAAATTCAATGCCATAGCTGGGATTTGAACCATGGATCTTCTGGTTTCCATCCAGTTGCTTTAACCAACTGAGCTACCACAGCAACATGTCAGTACGATATTAAATTCCCCAACTACAATTCAGTTGCAAGTCCCTTAATGGCAGTTGGAGAAACAACTGCTTCTTGAGGTGGAAAATTTAAATATTTGACATTTTCAGACATGTTTCTACTCAAACATTAAGTTCTGCAGTTCCAAATAAGAATTTCCATCCTACAATTAGGCTGTCATTTTGTAACAAAAAGTCGCAATATTTATCTTATAGTATAAATATTTACACCAGTGAATTATACATTTGTACAAAGCTTCCATTTGAGGGCACAAGTTTACAAACTTTGGCTTTGGAAGCATACTTGTGTTGTAGTCCATTTAGCGTTACCCAGGAAACACCAAGTGGAAGCAGACTACATTGTTCAGAACATATATTAATAACTTAAAATACAAGAATATAATTATAACAAATATAATTGCAACAGAGGTAACGAGTCCAATAGAATATATTGATATACAATATCAGAATGACCTCATATATACAATACACAAACAAAACAATATACCAGATGAAATGAGAGCCATAGCAATAGCTACTGAAAATGAAAGATACCCAGAAAAAGAATGGCTCCGAATATATACAGATGGATCCCTCATCAATAAAAAAAAAATGCTGGTGCAGGAGTATACTGTAAACATTTTGCATAGTATCTAACATTAGATGAAATGTCATACCACTATGATGGAAAATTAACAGCTATAAAAGTAGCATTACAGAACATTTTATATAGACCATACATAAAACAAAAAATAGTCATCTTATCAGACTCAAAATCAGCCATAGATGGAATAGTAAATTACAATAATAAAACAACAAGAAATATTAAAGAAATAAGAAGCCTAATTAAAGCAGTTGAAACTAGAAATCATGTCACTCTACAATGGATCCCAGCTCATGTCAGACTTTTGGGCAATGAACATGTGGATCAATTAGCAAAGAAAGGTGCAATACAACAAATAAAACCTGTAGGACAAATAGAAATAAATAAACAATTAAATAACATTAAACAACATTTAAAAAAACCGCAGAGACTTGACGAAGAATATAAATTAAAGGATAAAGATTATAAGAATATTAAAGATATAGAGTTGATATACAAAAAATGCCAAGGAAGACTGCAGTGGCCTTATTTAGGCTGGCAACTGGCCACGATTGCCTCACAGAACACCTCTACAAGATACGATGCCTACCTACACCCAAGTGCACTCTCTGTGAAGATGATGTCATCCTGAACAAACAACATCTCGCCAAACGCAAAGGCCTTAAAAGTGATAACTTACAGACTTTATATTGGGAAGGCAGAGGGGAAATGATGCAGATCAATTAATCCCCAGTGCCATTGGTGAACAACAACAACAGTTTACAAACTGTCTTAAAGCCTTGTTACCTCAATACTTTTCATTAGCGAATTTAAAAATGTTTTAACACACTTATTCAAACAAGATTGTTTCAAGTAGTATAATTTTGTGAAAATGACGTTATTCATTTTGCTACAAAGGCTTGAAGCTTACACTTCTTAAAAAATCATTTTCTATAACCTCCCTGTGTCCTTTAAGCATAGCACAATGGTTCTCCTTTTACAAAATTAGGTGATAGATTTTCTGTTTATCTTTCGTAAACAGTAACTATGTCTGAGGTTAACTGCTACTTAAATCTAAAATCATTGGAACTTGCACAAAATGAAACAAATAATTAAATTATGGAAGATGAATTGATGTTCTGCTCTGATATTACCAAATTCCTGCCAGGACATGTCCTCATTTCTTGGCTGCTGGGAATCGGAACAATACGTCCTGCCAGTAATTTGATAAGTGCAGCAATACGAGCTTCCATTCCTGTACAACATAACGTGATCACATTATGCAACTACAGAAGGTTAATTACCTGAGCCAACAAGCCAAAGAACTTCTCATAGGTCCTCTGCTCTGCACAACAATCTAAAAACATGTGACAAAGTTCGATCTCTTGTCCTGGCTTCAGTTCCATCCTCATCAACTTATGAGCGCATTCTTCAAAGTCCAAACTTGAGTGAATTGTGAGGTAGATGGTTCTCCTGAGCGCCACCAGATTTGTCTCCGTGTTGTCAATTATCTCTCCATCCTTTTGCTCCTCTGTAGACATATATATCAACAACACTAAATTTACTTACATCCACAAAAGTGTAATAGCTTTGAGCACAAGCCTGACCATCAAATGTGATAAACATTCCCTGGAAATTAAAAGTTCTGTTAGTCATCTTTATTGTGCCGAGTGCACAAACCAGTCTGTATTGTGTGCGGTAGCTCGCACAAACCAAAAACCTCAGCCTGCAAAGATTATATTTGCACAAACTCGCATGTGCATATGGACAGTGTGCAAGCCCTGCTTTAGCTGGAAGGGAAGTTTAGTGCAAGATGTACGCATCCATTCCATGCAATTTATCACCGAGTTTATCCAAATTATTGCCATGACTTTGCAAGATGAAGTCTAAGTAATATTCCAAGAGGAATAAGAAGAATATATCTTACCAAAAGATGATACAGAAATTAAATCTTAAATCTCTATATGATCTTCTGGTAGCTAAAAATCTTAAAAGTACAACTCAATCTTTCACGCGGAGATATACATTTGTGTATCAAGGAATCTCTCACCAATTACAAGAGTAACCAAGTGTAGTAATTCATTATATGTACTTTTGCCCACTCTCAAATAGTTACGCCAGTCATCTGGATCTTCTCTTAAGGCTTTCATTAAATGTATATGCGAGTATAGCTTTCTTCTCAGAAATCACTTTTTGCATCATTTGGAGGGCATGTGATACACTTTCTTTTAACCAATAAACAGTAAAGAAATGCTTGTAATAAAAATAAAATTTTGGGACAAATTGTTTCAATCTTGATAACCTCATGTTTCAAAGAATAACTTCATACTGAGGTTTGCGCAAACTTACTTGCAGCATATGGATGCAGTAGACTTATTTGTCTTGTTTGTGCAAACTATACTGTAAAAGTATGTTGCTGCTGTGTGGCCATTTCTGGGAACATCTTCCCCCATCAGTTAACCACAGAGTTTGCCAGTTTGTATTTTCTTTCCAATGTGTTAGTGATGGAGCGCTGAACAATGGGGAAGCATACATCAGAACCAGTTCCATCCCAGAAATCAACAGGAACTGAATCGATATGGTGCACCTCCAAGGATGTTATTCATTGTTGTGTGGAACAATGGAATCAAGAAGGTAACGTGAGAAACAAATCACCACCTGGGTGACCTTGATCTGTACACACAGAACAAAACATGGCACGAGTGCAGACTTCTGTGCAAGAGAATCCACATCGGAAGGCAAGGAAGCATGTCATTGCTTTATGCATATCAGATCTAAGCATGAGGCAAATCTTCAAAAAATGAAAAGTGTTCTCCAATCTACAAAAGGCAATGTAATAATTATTAGGAACTGAAAAATTTTTCAGTTTAAAATTAATTGTTTGTGCTACACATTTGTATTTGAGAAATATCCGGTAAGACAAATGGGGCAAATTAGCAGCTTCAGCAAATCATCACCATGAAATACCATAGGAGGAGATTATGATGATGCATTAATAAAGGTGACCTAATGAAATTCAATGTCCACATTAACAGACCACCTTTATGCAATATGTTGTAACAACTCCTGCCAATGGTAAAGTCTCCCGCTGAAGTTAGGAGTAACTAGCCGTCTGCCCAACATTGTACAACTCCAATGAGCATTTAATTAATTTAATTCACCGCCCCATTTTTTATGAAATTAATGCACAATGCTCTAGAAGATTTTTATGGTGAATTATCCCTTATAACTGTAACTTTGTGCAGACTGGCTATTCCTAGTAATGGACGGAAAATCCCCTGATAAACATCAATGGAAAAGATCCAACTTCCTTAACCTACCCTAACAGTCCTCCAAGTTCTGAAAATACTGCACAGCCTATAAGTATCCTTTGGAAGCAATGGTTAATTAACGTTTTAGTTACAATAGCTGAAATTTTAAACCTTACTTATTTAATAACATAAAAGCTATATAGCTTTCACATATTAAATAGACCCTTAACATATACAGCAAACCAACAATGAAGCTGATGAATACGAAGGCCACCAAGTTAACCTCTTTGGTATACACACATTCTCTATGACAATCAAGGAAAATACTGTTTTCAGTTGTCAATATAAAATATCAGTTGACTGATTTCTAATGTTAACCGCACACAATGTTTCTCTTTATACAATTATTTAACAGTCTTGATAATAACATACAAAGGAAATAAAGCAAAGGGTTATTAAAATATGTTGGCATTGGCAGAATTGATTCTCTCTTGTTTTGCTGTCTGTTGACCATCTGCATATATACTGCTTCAAATGAAATATCTGCTTCATTTGTTTTATTTTACATGCATATTTTATGGAGTATCAACAACTATTTTTTACTCCATGGCATTCTCAGCTAAAAGACAATGCCTTCTTTGTATGCATGTTCTTTTATAACTCTAATGTGTTCATATTCAAGTACAAGGGCTTTGTAAATCCTATTTAGTCTTTTATTAGTTTATGAAATGAAATTAGAAGCTGTTTTATAGCCCATGTATGTCAGAATGAATTTGTATTTTCAATGGTGAAAGAATTATGAAAATCAGTTGAGCACTTTTGATCTCTCTCCTGCATGCACACACGCATAAAACTTTTCTCTCTTTATAACATTAATATGAATGAATGAGTTTATTCACATACTTTCCGTACATAGATTATTTTTTCATTAGTACAGCATTACTATAAACCTACTACTACAATTACAATTTTAGTTTGTAATTTAAAATTGTCCAATTTATGGAGTTGCTTTGCCTGCATTCCTCCATTTATATATAATGGGATTATACAAGGTGGAAGGAAATAATCCTGCAGACTGGGGTAGGTGGGATAGTGGATGTAGATAAACAAAAACCTCCAACACTTCTTTGTAATTAAATGCACCATTAACTAGATAATTGCATTTAAAGTAGGAGTATTTGGCAACATGGCGCAACTTGTTGATTGAGTAGTCTGCTTCTGCTGGTGCCACTTTGAACTATTCCAACGCTCTATAAAACCATTTAAGTAATGTTGGCCATATATCAAATTCTGATGTTTTGTCGCTGGCGCATGAGACACCATAAAAATTCCGAGAAAAAGTCAGGTTATTGTTCATTGCACTGCATGTAAACATTACCTCGAATTCTACATTCCCACGTAATTACAAATATTTTATTTGATATGTTTAAAGGCCTGAATATCTGGCCTATTGTGTTTGAAATAGAACTCACGTGGAATTGTTACTGATATTAAACAGTTTTAAGGTTTGTGTACACATAATACCTATGTATGCAGTTTAAATGGTACATTTTAATTATTATACAATGCCATACTGCAGTGATATTTATGTGACAATGCAATGCTTTGCCTGAAATGAAATTAAGCATTCCGAAGGTTATGGCACTCTTATGTGAAACACCCCTTACGTTATTAACACTATTATTCTGTGTTGAATTTAACAACGTGGTACTAATAACTGCCAAATGTTTAGGAAAGTTAATTTATAATGTGAATTTACACTCCACTGCAATATACTTAAAGGAAATTTATGTGCAACTGTTTATAGTTTTCGCCATCCGGGAAGTGTACGCTTCTATTTCATTTTTAACATATCTGTTTTAAAATGGGACTAATGTACTTCATGCCAGCATGTACATCTCATAATTACCGGTCTAGAAAAAGGAATCTGTATAACATGATGCAGAAATTTTTAGAAACAATTTTGCCAATGGTTACTCCAATATGATTTAACAATATGCTTATGAATGCAAAAACAAAAAAAACAACAACAAAAAAAAAACAAAAAAACAAAAAAAAACTCGAGTTACTGAAATTTGCAACACTAACATTACTGATAAGATTTGTGTACATGAGTGCGTGTGACAGATATCAAAATATTTAAAAAAAACGTAGGTAAACAAAATTGACACTGCTCTTCATGCGTAATGAACTCCAGTGTCACGGACTCCTGTTATTTACTTGGTAGCTTTAGAAACAAAAAATGACCATAACCTTAATCACTAGCATTTATTAGCATTTACAACTATGCGAAAACATTGGGATTAATTTAAAATATCTTGCCTCTAAAATGTAAATTTGAAATAAGATTTTAGAGCAAGTGTTCCATATGCCCTCGATTACGACGACTTGGAATTACACTACCTGTATCACGGACCCGCTGGCAAACAGCAACAAATGTGTCTGCACTTGGCATGATCTTGTTAGGAAATCTTTCAGCATAGAGCCGCTGAGCAGATCGAGAAATGCACTGTGTTTCTCCGTAAATTAAGATCATGTAAAGATATTTGGATGTTGAAAATCACAACATAGTGTATGTTCTTTTTATCCATGGCTCCTTTAACTATTCTGATCTTAACTTGTGGCTTTGACATAAAAACAATTGCATGCAATTAAGTAAACATTCCCCACAATCTACACACATTGGAAGAAAGTAAATGCAGCCGATGCAATGTTGCCAGTCTTAATAGAACTAAGGGGGCAACAAATTATGGACTTTTTAAATTTAATTTACACAAAAACCATTCATTCTATTGAAATATGCCAAAGGAAAAAGTTGTCGTTTATTCAATTTTCTATGAATATGGTGATAAATTAAGAACCTTTAAACAACAGTAATCCAGTAAGGTGGTGATACATTCTTTTGGATAAAAGCATTTTTTTTTTGAAAACGGTGCATTTATGTATAAAAAAGTGTTAAGTGTTGGAGGTTTTTGTTCATCTACATCCACTCTACCACCTCCCCAATCTACAGCACTATATCACTTCCACCCTGTATATTACATCAGTCATTCAAAAAGTTAAAATTCTCTTGTATACCTCAATCAAGATTATCTCCATTATCTCCTTTCCCTTACCTTCCATAGCCATTTTTGTCTCGCTTTACCTAGTAGTTTCCCAGTTTTTTTAAGTTTCTCTGCTCTTAAATTTAAAATTCCTTTGCCTCTTATTTCATTTTGTAAAAGCAATGTATCCCTCCACATTTTAGTTTGTTTACATTCCAGAGTACAATGCCATGTGTTATCTGCATCTTCACACATTGGACATTTTCCCTTGATATATCCATTCCTTATCCCGTTTAAGCACGTTACCCTCGTTCTGAACCATGACACCTTCCTGCTATGTCACAAATTTTGATAAATTTTTCTCTTCCCCAATCAATTTTCAATGATCTGTACAGTTTCAAATATCTTTTGTGAATAACATTAGCCCATAGCTCCTGTTTTTCAATATCCTCTATTCTGGTTTTTACCTCTTTCCAAAATCAATTTTCCATTCTTTCCCTATCAAACCACATTGCTCCCAAGCCAGCTTTGGATTTTATGGGCCGTATTCATAGAGTTGACGTTGGTCTGGACCATCTCTGGACCAAAGGCTGATCAAGTTTCTCGTATTCATAGACGTTAAAAAGCCTCGGACCAAGAAAGGCCGTGGATCAGCAAGGAGAAAATGTTACATGACGAAGAAAGGTAGTTCTGCGCATGCGCGACTGCCATAGAGTAGTAAACTAACCACTGTTATTCCCTAGTTTTTACTTTCTATGGTCGTTTCACAGCTGTTTTTTCATCAGTTCAGTGCTCACTCCTCGCCCAAAGTAAAAAAAAAATGGAGATAACCTAGAAGTGTGCATTAAAATGGTCGGAGGAGGAAAATGCTTGTCTTCCTTAATACAAAAAAATGATGGATATTATTGAAAACCAATCGGTTTCGACAAACGCAAAAACAAAAGGGAGGTATGGAGGGAGATAATACATATATAGGCAGTTTTGTGCATGCTTCTAACCTATTGCCACACCTCCCTTTTTGGAAACGTTCTTATCCACACAGTTTCATGGCATTGTTAATCATTTCAATAAGAATTTAACTTGCTGGAATATTAACCTTTAACCTTAAAATTTCAGAATCAAATCGTATTTAAATAGGAAAGAACATTTGCTGTTATTAAAATCTCACCCTGGATCTTAACCAAGTAAATATTGTGTGATAGTAATTATACAGAAATAATTACCTGAGGAAATTCTAATACATCATAAACCTTCCGGGAGTTGTAATCCTCCTCTCCTCGCCGGGAAAATGTAAGCAAAGCCTGAATTATTTCAAACTTAACCCAAGTGGGACATTATTCCGTATCGGGTAGGAGGTATGAAATGTTAAGAAATATACGAAATCAGGGTTTTTTAATACGTAGGGTTGATTGTGTAGTATCTAGGTTCTCGTTCGAGTTTAGACGCGCAGATCCCTCAGCTACGCCCTGTCGTCGCTTCGCAGTTATAACTGCTACACTCCTCTCCTCCTAAAAAACATCCCTCGGCTACGCTTTGAGACTGAGGGTCCTCAATCCCTTGGCTACGCCTTGCGGCTTAGGGCTCTCGATGTTACAATGTTGAAACTCCGATTCCGTAAGTTTCTTAACATTTCATACCTCCTACCCGCATACGGAATAATGTCCTCTTTTGCCAGTGTCAAACTTTTCCTTCCCGTTACGTGAAGTTTAATGTGGCATGGCAATTAGAACCAATCAGCATGAAGCAGTAGCATGAAGTAATAAAAGAACAATCAATAAAGATTCATTCCCGTCACGTTAAGTGCATCCCAATTGGATATTTACTTTAATAGAGTTTCTTAACTTCGCGTTACATTCCGTCATGTTACGCAAAGTACATAGTAATCCCGGCTTAATGAAGGTAAATCTAGCAATGACATATAAGTCATTAGTTATAATGCGACTTTCTAAGGTCAGTAGTGTTTTTCTTGATACCTTTCTCTTGCATAATGTGGAAGTGCCATTAGCATCGTACCAATTGAGATACTCAAACCTTGGTTATCGTCGTCTGTCATATAGGTTAGGATGAATCCGTTTTATCAGCCTTTTAACCTTTGCTTTACTAAACCTGTATTTGTTTTGAAATTTAGGTCGCCATACTTTCCAATTATGTCTAATTTTAGTAGATAGTTTTACTCCACCGTCTCATTTCGCGAATTCTACGCAAGCAGCCACGCCCATTACTCCAAAGTCATCCATTTTGTAAAGATGGTCTGCCTTTAATCTACCCCTCTGAGGTAGACCAAAATTTGGTCCCGAGCAAGGCGTTTGATCCCCGGACCAACTCAAATCCCGGTCTATGAATAAGAAAATCGATGGCCCGCTGTAAATCCACCGGAAGTAGCAAGTTGGGCCGGACCAAAATCGACTATGAATACCGCCCTATATGTCCAAGTTTCTTTCCCCTCAATTCTTGCTTACATTACCAAAAACTGTTTAATAATCTTCTCCTCTTCTAGTTTCCATATTCTATACCAATAGTTCAGTACTCTTTCCACTACCTTACTTTTATAGCCTGATCTTCCCAGTTCCATTAGAGCAAACTCATTTGGCAAAGGTCTAGGTAATCCTAGTGCAAGTCTATTTATCACATTTATTGTTTTCCAGCCCCCAACATACATCATTCTGCTCTCTACTGCTGAACCGTATACTCTTTCAAACCATTTTACTTGCATGTTTGGTATTTTGTTTACACAAGATCTAATTACATTCATGGCCATTTTTGCTTCTGCTAGTGCTTTCGTTTTTTGATTGCTGCATTTTCCATACTAGAAAATCTAACCCCCAGGTAATAAATTTTCCTGACAATCTCAATTTCTGAGCCTTCCCACCACCACTTCTCTTGTTTTTTAATTTGTAGCCTTTCTTCATACCATGATCTTGGATTTTGTTTTATTTATCTTAAGTCCCCATTCTTTACAGAATGTGCTAGTGAATGTTTTTAATCCTACACCTGTAACTTGATCTATTGCAAAAAGCAAACCTGGTATCTCTCTGTTATTTATGATCGGCTATTTTTGCTTATTTCTTCTAAGACCCCAATAAATAAATTGAACAGCACTGGACTTAATTTATATGCTTGTCTATGACCTACATTATTTGCTATTTTATCTGTTAACCTCCCTCTTTAAATATTTTGAATTGCCTTTATAAACTTCTGACTTATTCCTTTTCTCCTTAGCTTGATCCAAAGTGCTTCTTTAGAGATACTATCAAAAGCCTTTTCTAGGTCCAGTAGGTATATCCTACCTCTTTTATTGCTGAGATATTTATCTAGGAATGTTCCAATTATAAAAAGATTGTAGACTGTTCTATTGTATTTCCTAGAGCCTGACTGAAATACTGATAATTTTCCTTCTCTCTCTGCCCAATCTTGTAGTATTTTTGCTAACACTCCAGTAAAAACTTTGCCTATTATTTAAGCAGACTAATTTGCTGGGTTCCCAACAAACATCCCCTTTGTCTTTATGTATTGGAGCTACTATTCCTACTCTCCAATTTTTTGGTATTTTGCCTTCTTCAAAGATTAGATTCAGTAACTGGACTAGTATTTTTAATCTTTCTTGGTGCTCTACCCAAGCTTTCCAGAATTCCCCTGGAATTCCAACCTTATTATGCTTCAACTTTTTAATTTGTTCCAATATTTCATTTAAAGTGAGTTTACTGTCAACATATTTATTTTCCATGGGTTGCTGTTTATCAAATTGGACCATGTTATTGGTGATTTAACATTATCTCCCCACTTTCTTTTGCATATCTTGCTTATCGACCACATTGTTTTATTGTCTTTCTTCTTTGCTGCCTCATTTAACTTCTGGTTGAGCTTTAACCCCCATTCCTGCAATTCTGCATCTAATAAACATCTTTATCCCCATCTTTCTGTACAATAATTCTCCCTATCTAATTTATCTCCTGTTCATCTCCAATGCAATAATCTCTCCATACCCTTTTCTGCATTCACTGGCGTACCAACTGTCATTTATTTTAAACCTCCTCTCAATAACTTTCATTTATTTCCTGCTCTTTTAACTACTTCCTCAATGTTTGATATGTTTTCCTGAATTTTTCTATCTTCCGTTAGTCCCATAAAGTTGTTTTCCTCTAACCATTTTCTTTCTTGCTTTAGTTTGACATAAAACAACTCCCCTTGATCATTTTTCCCATTTAGAGAGATTCCATTGGATACCTAACCCATAATCTTTCTCCCTGCTACTGTCCTCCAGTATTTTAAGCTCTATTCTTAATGGGAAGTGATTACTTATACACATCACATTCATAATTTTAAAGTCTACTATATATCTATTGACATAAACAGTACAACATATAGTCTGTGACATTTGGCCATTTTTGTTTTGCAAAAGTAAATTTCCCACACTCATCTTTCTCTTTAACACCATTACGTATCAAAAGATTATTCTCTTCACAAAACTCTATTAACCTTTTACTCTCATTGTTGCAGATTTTATCGCTGCTACAATCTTTTCTCAGACCAAAGACATTAAAATCTACTCTAATTTGTTCCTCTCCTATCACTGCATTGAAGTCAACCACTAACAACATTTCCACACCTATGTATTTGTCTTGAAGTTCTTCAATATTTTGTCTCAGTTTAACATATAAGTTTGGGTCACTAAACCTGGAAGAACTAGAATGGTCTTAAACAATACCTAAACATATTTGAGCTTTCTTCCTAATATATAATTGAAAACACACCACAGCGCTTTGTCACTTCCGATCTTGATTTTAAAATGATTATCCATTTTAACAAATACAGTAGAATCTCGTTAGTAATTTTTGCGGTAACCCAAGGAGTTGGACGTCATAGATGGGAAATCTGCAATTTAAGAACATATTTATGTAGTAAAATCTAATAATACATCTTACCTCAAAAACGGATGTGAAATATACACTATTTACACTGGTTTGAAATACATATCTATAGTTGATTGCTTTGTTGGTTTTAATGCCAAAATTTTACTGTCCATCTTGTTTAGTAAAGTCATTACATCATTAAGTTCAAAACTGTGCACATATCGCTTCACTATGTCCATTGCCTGCATCGCTTCTGACACTGTAGGTACTGGCTCATCATCACTTTCATCTCCCACTGACATTTCTTCTTTCACTTGTTCAAGTATTTCATCTATCGCCACTGTTTCACACACTGGAATTTACGTATGTTTTGAAAGACACGCCGGCGTCGTCTGCTATTTGGCGCCATTCTTCTCTCTCGGAAAACTCATCTTCCTGCGTGATTGCATCACCAAGAACCCGGCAAAAACCACTTTATTAAAACAGTTCCTAATGATATCTTGCGTCATACAATCCCAAGCAGTTCTAATAAAATGCATGGCATCTAAGACGGTGATTTTTCTTGTCGTCGATTTCAGTGCAGCCAACCTTCTCTGTACCAGCCTCTTGCGATACGTATGCTTCATGCACCGAATTATGCCTTGATCTAAAGGTTGTAGCTTACTCGTGCAGTTTGCTGGGAAGAAAATGATCTTTATGTTTCTTAAATTTGAAACAGTTGGTGGATGAGCGGCACACTGATCAATAAAGAGTGCAATTTTCCTGCTTCTTATGCACAGTCTTGCGTCCCATGCTTGTAAGAAATTTTCAAAGACGGCAGAAGTTATCCAGACTTTTATGTTGGAAGTGTACTTACACGGAAAAGATCGCACGTTCTTAAAGCATCGCTGCATGCTTTTCCAATAACCAGCGGTACCAATTTCTCCATTCCGCTTTTGTTACAGCACAACAAAACTCTAATCCTCTCCTTGTTAAGCTTCCCGCTGTGGCTCTTACCGCCCTTAAAATCCAGGGTTTTGTCTGGCAAAAGATGGAAAAATAGTCCTGTTTCATCTGCATTATAAACATTGTCATGGCTATAGTCTTTCAAAATTGACGGGAGCGTTGTATTTTTCCACATTTCTATATTTTCACAAAGTGTAGTGTCATTATCTAGGGCAGCAGCCTCACCTCGCACACATCTGTAGACTAAGCCATGTTGATTCTTGAACCTTTCAATCCAGCCATTGGACGCTTTGAAATTATCCAGTCCCATCTTCTGTACTAAATGTGTTGCCTGAGCTTGAACCACAGTACCATCTATTGGCACATTTGAAGCTCTAGCTTGTGTAAACCACTTTAGCAGAACATCTTCTAATTCTGGAAACTGACCAGGGCGGTTAAGTTTTCTTTTAGCATTTTTCCCTTCTTCAAAAGTAGTTTCAATTAGTTTATGTTTGCTAACAATTGTGTTTAAGGTTGACAGAGGAATGTTTAACTTCCGTGCTATATCGACAAATTCAATGTGCATTGTTCATATTTGGATTGCGATCTACTTCAAGAATTTTCAGTTTTTACTGTTGGTTATTTGCCCACTTTCTTTTTCTCCATTGCGAACAAAAAGTTAAAATACAATTATGTTTCGTCAACACTCAACAGCAGAAACTAACCACGCCAAGCCACCATTAAACTAAAGCATTCTCTATCCCCCCACACAAATATGTACATGCATACATGCATGATATTAGCTGCCGATTTCACCCAGCCTGGTTTGACCAATGTAGCGAATGAGGTCGTCAAACTTCGAATGTAGTAAATCTACTCCCACTAGACCGACCAAGCATTGGCCAAAATAGCAAATGAGGGCGTCAAACTTCAAACGTAATAAGCGGGAATGAGAAAATGTACTAAACAAACGTTATTTATTGCATTTGGTGTGTTTGGTGCCGGGACTTTTATAATTCAACATAATACACGGGAAAACGTGTTAATGAGGAACGTGCTAACGAGATTCCACTAACAAGATTCGACTGTTTTCTTTAACCTTCACCTCTTTTTTCCCAAAATAGTCATACGAGGGTCACTCTGAAAGTTTTGAGAATGAGCAACAATGAGTTGCAATAAGCCAAAGCAGCTTTTCCTAACTTCACTTTGAAGTTCAGATAGCAACATGTGCAAGTCTGGGTGCACTCCAACAATGTGCATCGTCAGCACCGTAAGTGTATGTATAGCAGGTGTTGCTACACCGAACGCTAGGATGGATCTCAAGTGAGAGCATTTCCGTGCTATGATTTTCTATGACTTTAAAGTCGGTTTAGGGGAGGGAGAATGCCTTGAAAGACTACATCATGCATTTGGGGATCTTTGCCCTTCGAATTCCACCATTTATTGATGGTATGCAGAGTTTACAAGAGGAAGGGATTCCCTCGAAGATGACGACCGAGCAGAACAGATGGCTACAGCAACAATGGATGAGAATGCGGTAAAAGGACAGCACATGTTATGGGAAGATCATCATTGCACATATGGTCAGATTCAAGAAGCCCTAAATATTGGATCGGCAGCAGTGAATACAATCCTGAAAGAAAAACTTGATGTCAGAAAGCTTTGTAGTCACTGGATCCCCCACCACCTCACAAATAAGCAGAAACAAGCACGTGGGCAATGGTGCTAGGAAATTATTGAAAAACTCAATGGAGGAAGATCCAAAAACATATTTAACATTGTAACAGGTGACAAAAGCTGAATTTACCAGTATGATCCAGAAACTAAACGACAGTCATCGGACTGGGTCTTCCCAGGAGAAGATCCCCCAACAAAAGTGAAGCAAACAAGAAGTGTTGCCAAGAAGATGATCTGTTCCTTCTCAGCAAGTGGCCACATTGTGATGATTCCGATTGAGAGACAAAAGACTGTTACTATCAGATGGTACACCACAAAATGTCTGCAACAAGTGTCAAATGAACTGAGAAAAAAGCATCCTAAGACTGGTCTGTGTGGAATTTTGAGGCACCTTGACAATACACTGCACAAGAAACAATCCAATTTAAAACAGAGAGAGTTGAAGGTTGTTACATTACATCACTAAAATGTAGTGTAACAACCTTCAACTCTCTCTATTTTAAATTATGACACATCACTATTACTAACTTCTCAATCTTCAAAATTAATTAAACAGTCCAATTTCTGCAGGAGTCAGATATTTGTCCCATCCTTCCTACAGTCCAGATGCAACTTTTTTCTACTTGCCAAAATGAAAGAAAAAATTCGAGATCAATGATTTGAGTCACCTGAAGCTGCTTATGAAGAATGTATCTGCACTCTCTCCAAAGAAGAATGGTTTAAAAGGATGAGACAGTGTATAGAATCAATGGAGAATATTTTGAAAGGATGCAACGATCAGATCTAAATTTTTAATATTTTATTGCGTCCATTCACAAAACTTTTGGAGTGACCCTATGTACACAGTGTTTTTAATTGCAGAGTCTTTTAAAAACCATGTTTCTACCACAGCAATCACATCAGCCCACTTAATTATCTGATAAATTTCACCATTCTGTATTTTTGTGTATAGCCCTTCCACATTCCAGCCCGCTATTGAAAGAGTACTTAACCCCTATACAGAACCCTTTCTCTCATATCTAAACTGCTCCAACCTAGCTTTACTTCTTGTAAATCTTGCCTTGCTATTTGAATCATCCCTCCTCTGACTCGCTTGCATTATGCTCCCCTCTGCTGGAGATACAACACTCAGGCCCACCTCAGACCACATATCTAGACCAGCTGTCGATGTTGTCAGGCAGCTGGGGTGGAGATGATACTATGTGATGCAGTGGTGTCATTTGTTTGTATTCTCACTTTTCTCCTTCTGGCGTAACATCTTCTCCACTCCTTGTTCGGTATCTTGGACTGTTGACTTCAATCTCTGCTTCCATCTACCGTTTGATTTTTGTCCATTTATTTCCTGTTTCCTGCCATCTATGAATAGGTTCAGACCCCTAACGTAGGCAATGTTACCTTCTCTGGCTTTTTTCATATGCCTCAATAAAATGGCCCTATGTTCTCTTTCTTTTTTCCTGATCTTTAGTCCTGATCTATAAATATATCTGTGCCCTCAATTTTTATAACTTGATAGCACCATCCATTTAAATTTCATAGTGGTACATTTTACAAGTATCGGCCTGCCTCACTCCTCTTCTTCCTATTCTAAATGAATTAATCACTTCCCAGCCATGTAACTGTATCTCCAATTTTTCCTTAAAAATGTCTTCTATCTCTTGCCATGTTGTCTTCTCTCTGCTTTCCTGGATGCAAAGATAACAATGTTAAATTTTCTGGCATTTGCCTCCACTTTTTCTGGCCTCGTATATCTTTCAATGTGATTTACAAGATCTTTTTCAACTCTTTGTTGATAATTTGTAACAACCTCTTTCATCTCCTCAGAGATTTCACTTATTCTTGTTTCACGTCTCTTTTCCATCTTTTTAAACTCAATCTCTTCTGATATACCTTTCAACATTCCAACTATCTGCCCCCATATTGGGATCAGGACTGAGTTCTCTGCCTATGCATCTCACTCAATCATTCGGTGCATTTTCATTAGATTTTATATCCCTTCTATTAAATAATCCAATTCTGGCTTGGTAAACTTCCACCGATACACCCATTCTTATTATTGCAATCAGAGCGCATGTACATACGTCCATCCTTGGTAAGCTCTTGCGCGCAACTCTTAATATTAATATAGATTAAAGTATCTTACAAGCTGGTAATGTTTACTCTTCTTATAATCAAAAAGGGAGAAGCAACAAGAAAAGGGTTGGTTATGGACAGAACCTTGAAATAATGGTACACGATCCTGAATTTTGATGAAGAAAATTTGTTAAAACAATGTTTAAAATACCAAGAAACTAGTCTACAAAGCACAGGCTAGATAAGCAAACTAGAAATAATTTACAAAATAATGCTATGGGAGATGTTTGGAGAAAAATAAACAATGGTTTTGGAAGAATATCAGAAGAAGACTCTAAGATATTGAGATAAAAAATCATTTAGTCTGAAAACTGAGAAGAGATCATTGGAATTTTATGTTACAATGAAAAATCATTGGGAAAGAGAGAAGAAAGAGGGGGGATAGCATGGAGACTAAAAGGACAACAAAATGGCTATCCACAAGGTGAAGGTCCATTATGTGGGGGGAAGAGAAGATATTACACATGTTATTTTAGTATGCAGGGAAACAGAGATTTGGAGAAAAGAAAGTGTATGGTATAAACTAAATAGGAGTACTAATATCAACAACATTTTAAGCAAAAACTGTAAGAACATAGGGCTATATTTAAAGAAAGTAAAAAAGCAAATAGAAATGGACTGTTAAAAGAGGAAAGGAACAATAATGTAAAGCCCCTTGTACATGATCAAACTTTTTTTTCAATTCAAGAGTTTACAAGAAAAATTGCCAAACATTTTTGCAATACGTGCCAAGATTGGACAAGACTTCACAATGTCATAAATGTGTATTTACAAGTTTAAATACACATGGGAACAAGCCGTCTCCCGAAACGCGTTCAAGTAAGAATATCACAGTGATGTAGTGTAACAACCCTCAACTCTCTATTTTAAATTATGACACATCACTGTTACAAGCTTCTAAATCTTCAAAAATTGAGCTTATTTACAAGTTGTCTTTTTTCAAACTGAAACCCTTCAGAACACATTAATAAATAATTTATCACGCACAAAGCAATTTACTATTTGCATCACGGATTAACAGTTTGCAATGAAATACTGTTCTATACCAATATTATGTAGCACTTTCATGTATTATATCCAATGAAATCACATTACGATTATGGAATACAATGGAAATAACACCAACTGATAGGTTAACCACACTATATAACATTGCATTAATGTATACTTAGTTCGGAAATCTGTCTGGCAATTATTTCTTCATAACCGCCTTCATCTGCTTCATCTTGTGGTAACCCATAGAGTCCTAAACATACGAACATAACCAGCTTATGTATAACCTAATCAATTCGCATTCAACATACCTTGGCCGGGTAGCCATTTTTGTTTACTTTTCGCTTTCCGCCATGTTGCAGATTTCATGACGCACTGTAAATACTCGCATTTCATTGGCTAAAGCCATCAAATCATTGTCAAATCTTTGATCGTTTAGAGCATGTTTTATTTGTTTTCAAGACTTTTAAAGAGTTTAAAGTATTGGAAGCAATTTGACAAGAAAAGTTGTAAAGTTGTGACAACTCTTGAAAGGTCTTGTAAAGTACTGAATTTGAGAAAAATTTGATCGTGTACAAGCGCCTTTAGAATATAAATATAAAATTTAAAGATTGCTGTACGACGGTAAATCAAATATACACCAGAATTTTAAACTAGCACCTTAGTAGTGAATGGAAATGGGTGGGGCTTTGAGAGAATGTTGGTGGGATGTCTGGAATAGTGGCATTGTTGCATCACACACAGCAGAGCAGCTGCTCGCTTCAGTATGCCATGAGGGAGCAAAAGGTACATGCATCCATTGCGCAACACATCATGATTAAGTTTCTGGCAAAAGAAGGCAACAAAGCCTCATGCACAGTTTGGGGAAGCAACACTTTCTAAGATGCAGGTATATGAATGGCAGGACAGGAAGCAGTGGAAAATGAGCCCCACCAAAGACGACCATGGACAAGCATTACTGAGACAAATTCGTGCTGTGAAGAAGATTGGCGCATAACAATTTCTGAAATTGCTTTACTTGTAGCAATAAGCTTTGGAAATGTTTGAGCCATCATCAATGATGAACTCAACTGGTGGGTTCCTCATCTCCTCAGTCAGCAACAAAGCAATTTGTCAGAGGCATATGAATTGCTACAAGGAGGAAGGAGATGATTTTTTGAGAGGAATTGTGACTTCTGATGAAACTTGGGCTTATCATTATACCCGAGTCAAAACAAACGAGCATGGAGTGGCGGGAACAAGGTGCAGCTGGACCAGTGAAGGTCAAAACAGCCTTTCTGCTGGAAAGGTGCTTACAACTGTTTTTTGGGATTCTGCAGGCATTCTGCTGGTCAAGACAAAAGCTGCATATTACAACAAATGATGCCAGTAGCCAATCCAAGATTTGATTGTTCTGCATGACAATGCAGAGCCAAACCTTCTTTCTTAACATGGAAAAAACTGGAGGAAATGTATTGGACACCTCTGGAGCATCCACCTTACAGTCCAGATTTGTTATCCTCTGACTACCATTTGTTTGGGCTGCTGAAAGAATTGGGAGGAAAGCTATTTGATAACGATGCAGCAGTAGAGGAGTATGTGCGCAACTGATTGTACACATGTTCCTCTCCTTTCTTCGAGGATGGCATCCAAAAGTTGACAATTCGGTGGCAAAAATGTTTGTCAAATTTAGGAGAGTATGTAGAAAAATGAGGTATTTGTTTTGCTTTTGTTGGTGGATTCAATAAAATTGCAAAAAATAATTCCAATTTATATTGGATTCACTCTAATACTAATATGTAGGGACCCCAGATTGTCGGTAAATAAAATAATGTAATATCGGTGTAAAAATATTATAGTGAGCGGTGTTTTGGGCGGTAAATAAAACTGCTTAACGGTGTTATCTCGTGCAAAAAAAAAATGAAAAAACAAAAACACAGTTTAAACTATTTTACTGTGGAACAAAGGGCACCTTACATGTAACTTAAAAAAGAGGAGGATGAAAATATTTACATAGTATACATTTCGACTGATTTACTTTGTTAGAGACAAAGCCACCATAAGTTCGGTGTTCTCTGGCTTAAGATTTGTTCTTAAGTTTGTCATGATGTTCCCATATGCAGAGAAAAGTCTTTCACTGTCCACATTGGACATGGGTACCCACAATAGTTTCATACACTTCTCACTGAAACACAAGTGATCACATTGAAGTCCAGAAAGTAAATCCAGTATGTTCACTTCAGCAGCATCATCTAATTTCTCACACACTATGTTCTTCAGAGCAGCATATCCCTCCTTGAATGTCTTCTCTGGCAAGTCTCGCAGAAAAGGTAACATTCTTCTTGCTTTTTCTATAGTTATATCAGTAGATGCCTCATTTGATACTATTTTTCGTACATCAAACAATTTACCTGCAGAATGAATATCATCATTAGCTGGATCAGCTGACATTAAGGAATTCAGCTTGGTAACTGACTTTATGCCCAATTGCTTGAACTGACTGATAACATAAGACTTCTTGAGGGTTGGCAGTCTCTGAAGAAGACTTGAAGTTTTCTCTCCAAACAAGCCCTCAGCTACTATTGTGAAGCCATTTGATATATCTTTAAGTTTGCTATATAGTTTATGAACAAATGAATATTTAGATCCCTCAAGCACTACAATAAGGCAAATGGTGTCTTTGCAGTGTTCAAGAAGGAAAGATGCCTGGCGGTTTATTATATTTTGAGACCGCATTGAAATACTACTGTGGAATTGGTTTGAATTCCCGTGTGCCGCAAAACTAAACTGACCTGACAACGTCTTGCACATGCTGTCTGTACGGCGCGTGAACGGCATGTTGCCAAACTCCACCATCAGCTGAATTGTGCATGCGCTAGCTTAATTTGAAACGTGGCTCCATTGGCATAATTCCTTTTCTTTTTCAGAGCAGAAGGTAAACAGACTCCTTGCGTTAAATTGTAACGTAATTTAAAGAATATAACTTGACTCCAAACGAATCTTTCAGTATAGCGGACACAAAATATACCTAGACATGCGTTCACATTATGGCAACGTCGCGAGACAGCAACAATTTTCGTGCGAGGGGTACAGGAAACGGAGACAGTGATTGGTAGAAGAGGCTGTCTACTGTCAGAATTGACTTGAACCAGACTTAGAAATTCATGCATTATTTAACGATACTTTTGCGACAGTCTTTTCCAGCCGGCATAAAATGGGGCGATGCAAGCACGAATCGTTAAAATACGGCATTAGAGAAGAATTGCAGGTAGTATTGTCATTTAAATCCAAAGAATAATTTGAGTGAAATGAGAAATCCGTCACTGATGTGGTGTTACGAGTTCCGATAAACATGGCATTCCTTTTGTTGTGCATGCGATAGGTGAAGAGTGAAGGGGACAGGGTAGTCGGAGCAGTACCGATGTTTGCCGAAGCTCTGGTTCAATCACAGTGCAGTTTGGTGCACACGGGTGAAACTTGTATTGGAGCCGTGCAGCATGGCCGTAGCAAATGACAATACACGTATCCGTAAATGATTGATAAGCCAAATATCTGATTGTTTATGTGAAAAGGAGAGACAAACGCCAAAAAAAAAAGGGGAGAGAGAAAAATTTCAGGTTATTTTGCCCATTTTTTTCCATAATGGTGTTATTTTGCATTTTCGCGATATAGAACTAATGTCGCGTTATTTCATGACTCAGAATGGATATATATGTGGAATTTAAAAATAATTGATTAAAGGTTTTCCTTATTGTTAATTTTCGGCCAATTTTGCGAATTAACTACTCACGAAAAGTCGGGGTCCCTACTAATATGTAATTTTCCATCTTAGTGGATAGGGCCAAATACAGTGGGCAGTCCAATACATGTATTAACTTAGCAGTTTAATAAACTTAATACCCTTGTCTTCTAAGATTTTCAATTCTGCAAAACAAACTAATCTTCATGCATTTAGAACATTTATTTTTGAGTTGAAGCATGACAATAAGGAAGATCAAAATAGAGAAAGAAGTTTACAAAGATGCATAAGACCATGTGCTTACCATTTTCACTTTGTTCCTCAGAATCACCCTCTTCTTCACTACCAGAGCCACTCTCAGATCCACTGCTATCTTCATCCAAGATTTCCTTTCTTAGAGATGCATATTTTTGTTCATTTGCTTCATACTCTGTATCAAACTTAAATACATCTGAAATGAAACAACAATGGCCATATCTCAGAAACATGTTAAAACATAAAATATTCAGTTTAAAATGGAATTTTTCTATGTGGTAGAATGTGAAAACTGTTTCAGACACTTATGTTATTCCATAATGAAAAATTTGATGTTACATTCACATGGCTTTCTCTGCCCTCTATCGTTTATTAGTAGTACAAACTATTCTTACAAAAGCTTATTTTTCTATCTACTTAATTTTAATTGAGATAAACCTTGGAAGAAATAGCTAAATTACACATTTTGTTATAGATACAAAGAAAGCAGCGATAGTCAAATGTTTAAGAACTGGACGCTATATGCTGGCCTTAAAATTCCATACTGTTTCTACGACATCGCGAGAAACAACTGAATGTTGACAGGATTTTAAAAGAATGACAAACTATTGAGCACTTCGAACCATTAATAACGGATATCTCAAAAATCGCTTACGCCACAAAAAAGCTATTTGAAATAAATTGTATGTTTTAAAGAGATCTAGATTTTATGTGTAGTACATTTTCGTCTACAACTTAATTTATACCGATTATATAAAATTATACAAAATTCCATTTGAATGAAGAGGATTTCACTGACTATTCCCAAAAATGCAAATATTCATTTTATTTTACATGTAAATATCTAAAATGTATGATATTTTAATCAAAATCATTAAAATTAAAAATTCCGAAAAATTTCCATGTAAACGGTATTTGGAGGTGGGAGGATTTTCTTGAAAATTTTCGTGTCCTATTTTTTGGAAGATAGTGAGCTTAAATACAGCATTTAGTGTTTACCTGACTTTTCGTTTTTGAGTTATGTTCTCTCTCTCTCACACACACACACACATACACACATGCGTGGGTGAACCTTTTTCTAAAACTGCTTGTTTTGGATTTAGAGAGCTTGAAAACGTGCATTTTCAGTGAAATCTTGGTATCAAATTTTTGGATGAAATACAATAACTTCTCTACCTACTGGGTACATGGTATATAAAGCAAAAAGAAGTTGCAAAGAAACTAAAACAGTCAAATGCATTTACAACTAAGGATTTTAACTTTGCTGTATATATTAAGTTTACGCACGGGAGCAGATGCCCTTCCTTGCATGGGTGACAAAAACAAAAAGATATATACCTAATTAGTCAAATGAAAGAAGGAAGCTTTCACTGTTATGGACGGAACTGTTCCAGCTTGCACAAGCTATGGATGGAATGATCAAAATGCAGTTGAAATCTACAAATACTTGTTTTAAGTCACAACAGTATTTAAGGCATAGTGTCTGATCTAACATGCTTTCTTAGGGTTAAGTACATTGAGCATTTCTCTGTGTATAAATGGAGCATCATTATAGCTTATGTTACAATGAGTCAAGCTTTTACTTTCTGAATAAATAAACAAATAAATAAATAAAAAAACCTTTTTAGAAAAAGTCCAAGGTGTGTCTGAGAACAACATAACTCAAAAACAAAAAGTAGGATAAATGCCAAACTTGGCATCAAGTTCAGTATCTTCCAAAAATGTGACACAAAGATTTTTAAGAAAATCCCCACACCACAAGCTACACTACATGGAACATTTTTCAAAATTTTCATTTTCTAAAAAGTGGCTCTAATGGTTTTGGTTAAAATATCACATATATTAAAGATATTTACATTACAAACAAAATGTATATCTTGAATTTTCTGGGAATAGCCTGTGAAGATCTTTTCATTCAGAAGGAGTTCTGTATAATCTTGTATAACTGGTAAATGTTAAGCAATAGATGAAAATGTACTACACAAAAAATGTAGATCCCTTTAAATTACACAATTTATTTTAAATAACTTTTTTTGTGGCATCAGCCATTTCCAAGATATCTGTTATTAATGCTTAGAGTTATTCAATACTTTGTCGTCCTTTTCAAGTCCTTTCGACATTCAGTTGTTTCCCGCAATTGCATGCCAAGAGCATGGGATTTTAAGGCCAGTACACAGTGCCCAGTTCTTAAATACTTGACTATCACTATTCCCTTTGTATCTATAGCTAAATGTGTAATGTAGCTATTTTCGAAAAGGTTTACACTGATTAAAATAAAGTAGATAGGAAAATAAACTTTGTAAGAATAATTTGTATACACACTAATAAGCGATAGAGGGTAGAGAAGGTCAGTGAATGTAACACATCAGAAATTTTTTTCTCCACTCACATTTGCAATTAATTACGACCAGTTTCTGGGAACATCTCCCTCAATGTCAGTTTTGTGGTAAACTTGGGAGAACATTTTCTTCATCAAGAATCTACAAAATGTTATGAATCTGGGATCCCCACTACTGACATCATCATCCAGAAGAACAGAGGGCAACCTAACACTAAGTAAGACCAAACCACGCACTGGAACAGTAGTCGACCGCAAAACTGACAATGGAGAATGGTCTTAATTAATAAGAGAGGTAAGTGGAGAGAAAAGAGTGTTAAATATTTTTGAATCATTCTAGATATAATGATGCTTCACTGTGTACAATATTTCTGGTTTATTTATATAATTAGGGAATTAATTTGTTTTCTACTACAGTTTTATTAAAAGAAGTATTCACAAATGTAATCAGAGCTGTGGGGAAGATGTCAGCTTAAATTGCAACTTATTTCCTACCTTCTCAGCTGGCAACATTGCAATGAGTTATTGGAAACTTTCTCTCAACAAACTTAATAGTGAAATCCATTCCCTTCCTATAATTTCCATAATAACAAACAAATAACTACCAAAATACAAGGGTGTTCATTTTTTTTAAGGAATGCCATTTTATTTTTGGCTTACACTATTTCATTTCCCTGACTTTATTGAGACTTTCTCCCTGACAATTCAGATTTTTTAATATGGTACTGTAAAATTGTTCCAAATATCCTAAAAATTCTATGTTAAAACTTTTGAAGTTTAAAGGAAGAAAGTAATTGAAACTATCCAACTTTGTTTCACTGATATTTTTCATCAGCTTCCATCATCCCCATAGGAGTCCGATGCTCTCCTCCTTAACTTATTTATGCTAACATTACATATCAACATTACAATATAAATAGAATTGTTTTCATTGTCCAATAGCTACATAAAACATATGTCAACTCAAAATACAAACAAATCAATAACACTATTCAATTCCAACACTTTCAATAACTCCACATATATGTCTATCTCCTTTTTGCAAACCCAACAATAAGAGAATTGTGTGAAAATTACCATGACATTATTATCAAAACTAGCAATTTCCCTGAGTATTCAGTTAAGTGTGAACCAAGTTTTATTACATACAAGCAAAAAGTAAACCACAAGATTATCTGTCAATATAATTTTGATTTCCATTCAGACATATGTTGCACCATTTCAAAAGCTTTGAAAACCCAGCTGCTTAAAACTCTGCTACCTGTGATTATAACCACACTGTGACGCTCTCCTTGAGCTTCTCATCAGTTCCAAACTGAAGTGATACAAACCATTTCTTCATGTTTGGGAACAGGTGATAGTCATTCTGCTATCTGTGATTATAATCACTAGGGTTAGGATTTTTAGGTGCATGGGCTGAAATTTTAACATGTCAGTCTTCTTTAGATGTAACTGTTTTGTGAATTTCAATGCAAAATCTTAATTAGTTTTCAAGTTATTAATTTTCAAAATATAAAATTATGGCTATATGCAAAATGCAACACATGATGCATTTTTCAAAAAAAAAAAAATCTTATGTTGCTTCTATGTCAAGGAACTATAAATCTGTCATATATATTTTTTTCTACCATTCTTAGTTTAAGAGAAAAAAAGTTTTGCACTTTTGTATTTGCATTTTTTCGTTTTTTTTTTTGTATACACTGTTATCTTAAAAAATTAGTAGCACATAACAGTTCCATCAGTGTCTATGAAATCTTGTTTGAATTCCTCAGCCAGAACAATAAATCGAGCACTGGACACCTTTGGCATGGTAAAATCTAGTACTAATACACTCATTTGGAGAGCTAACATAGTTCACTTGCTAACACAATGCGACTGTTACACAACTCACTCTTGCGCCCATTCGCTGTCCACATTCTCTTATAACACCGTGACAATTACCAGAATGTTCTCATTAATGCTAGAACTTCAGTCTCAGTGATTTCTAGTAGTTTCAAGCAGAACCCAGTCTTAATAATTCTCGGAACTGCACGGGTGAGGTTACTGCCGTCTCTGTGTGCCCAGCCTTTGCCTCCACGCAAACAGATGACGTCTCTCACAGTAACAAACTCACATTCATGAACAGCAGGCTACTGATTCTAGTGGGATAGAATCACTCATTGTCAATTGCTTTATTGCAGGCTAGTTTATAGCGGTAAAGTGAGAGAAAGCGGTTTTTGTTGAACACACAATTATTTTCCATTGTTGCAAGTGTGCTTTCAATTCCCGCGTGGCGTTTACTGAAAGAGATAGGCTTACTATTCGCACGTACACAGCAAGCTGAGGAGACGTTAATTGAAAGTTAAAGAATAAATTGGAATGAAACTTAAAAGAAAAAAGGGGGAAAAAGGGGATTATGGGCATGGTTGGGGGAAAATGGGATAAAGGTGCCAAAAAGGGGTAAAGGTCCCAAAAAAGGGAAAAAGGTGCAAGAAAAAATGCCTCTTTTCACAACTAGAAACAAAATTTCACACTGTGATAACTTTCAGCACAGCTTTAACTTACCCTAAGAAAAAAGGTGCGCACCTAAAATTCCTAACCCTGGTAATCACACTGTGACGCTCTCCTTGATCTTCTCATCCGTTAAAACTGAAGTGATACAAACCATTTCTTCATGTTTGGGAACAGGTGATAGTCACTCTGCTATCTTTGATTGTAATCAAACTGTGACACTCTCCTTGAGCTGCTCATCAGTTCCAAACTGAAGTGATCCAAACCATTTCTTCATGTTTCGGAACAGGTGATAGTCACTCTGCTGCCTGTGTTTGTTGTCACCCTGTGACACTCTCCTAGAGCTCCTCATCTATTTAAAATTGAACTGACCTAAGCCATTTCTTCACATTTGGGGACAGATGATACCCACTCTGCTGCCTGTGATTGTAGCCATGCTATGACGATCTGCTTGAGCTCCTCAACTCTTTCAATTTGATGTGACCCAGACCAATTCATGTTTAGGAACAGGTGATAGTTGGCAGGGCTATACACTGGATGATCAAGAACCTTCAATTGAGCTGTTGCAGGAGTTTTTGAGTGCATGTAGCAATATGAAGCCAAGCATTATCATGGAAGAAAACAATCCCAGAAGTGAACATGCCATATCGTTTGTTCTAAATTGCTCTCCTAAGTTTGGTTAGTGTGACAGTAAGACGTCAAGGGTTTATTGTTGTACATTACATAAACTCCACCAACAACACACCTTGCTTGTCCCAAAAAACTGTTGCAATTGGCTTGTTTTGAAAATATTTGGAGGCATTTTTGTGATTCCCTGGGGGAGTGTGACCCCATGCCATTAATTGTAATTTTGTTTCAATGTTTATGTATCAAACCCACATCTCATCTCTCGTGACAATCTGGTCAAGAAAGCTTTCACCTTTGTTTTCGCAGCATTGAAATAATGTCGTGTACCTCCCAATCTCATCTTTTTTTGGCTTGTGACAGAATTTTCAGCACCCACCAAGCACAAAACTTGTGGTAGTCTTAACTTTTGTGTCACAACATCATGCACAATGGTTCTAATGGCTTGTGGAAAATACTCATGGAGTTCTGAAAGTGTGAACTGGCAATTTTGTCTGACCACATTATCCACATTTGTAACAAGTTCATTCGTTCACAACAGACGGTCATCCACTTAGTTCTTTATCACAGATGTTAGTGTGTTTATCTTGGAAATAAGTATACAATACTCCCTGTCATAATGTTCAGTTCTCTCACAAATTGCAGCCACAGAAACAGCATCACTGCATGTACGTCAGATTGACTGGCAGGAGCTTCCATTGCTGCACACATTTTACAAGCCTTTCTTGGTGAAAGAAACAGTCAACTGCTACCTCACACTAACAGGAGACTACTGAACCAAGCTACACAATGACTCAAGAATTATGGTGCTATTGCCTCTCCTGGTGAATGATGAGGCCAGAGCTTACTTTCCAAACTGCCCTTGTAAATTCTATACTTCTGTTCCACACTTGTTAGTCAGATTTTGTCATTAAGAGGGAACAAATGATAGTGATGCTTATAACTCTGTAAACTGACTATACCATTCTTGATCAAATCCTTGTTAATCCAGGATCACTGAAACGTGATCAAACTTTGACAGCAATTAAATTGTAGTTGCAGTGCATCAATATTAATTCTCATTCAATGAACTGCCATCAGCTGACAGTGCGCTAGGTTGCTGAATGCTCATGAATCTATGACAATTACTAAAAGGAAAGTATCCAAAGAGATTGTAGTGCAATTACAATCTCCTTGTCTATATCACTTCATTCTTGTTTTGATATCTTGTATGATTGGGTATTCTTTTGGTGATAAAGGAAAATGGAAAACAAAAAGTGGTCTCCAAATTTTTTTTTATCATGAGATAAGTGTTCTGTCTCATATTCCAACAAAATGGAAAGTAGAAGGACTGACTTATGTTCTTTACAGGATACACAGTAAGCGTGGATGTATACAGTCATGCATTTAACATGGCACCAGGCAAGTTGTAATAACCAAATAAACAAACAAATTGCTATTTGTTAAAAATAGCGCAAGCCCTGGTATGTAAAGTTTTGGGAAATTAAACATTTTATTTGTAAACTGCACTATATCTAGCATTTTGATAATATTGCAGAATTCGTAAATAATGATGTGACATTAATTGTAGGTTAGCTTTTATTTCAGTTTATGTTGCCTTGACTAACGTTATTGAAATGATGATTGAAGTTTAACAAATACTGACACAATAATAAATGTAGGTTTTCGCATGGCATCTAGAAATCCATTGATTTCATCCATTACAGATCTTAATCCTGCCCTACATGAGAGCCATAAAAACCGTGGACAAAAAGAAGCAATTATATCTGACATATTACTAATAATACACGCCATTGTTCGGTGGGTGCTAGAAATATCTCCAATCACAATACTAAAAGCTCCTGTAGCATATGATCTAGTTAAAACTGCATTCAGGTGATTGAGGTTCTTAGGGCACTCTCACCCCAGTCATTTCATTTACTAGCTACCACACTTTATCCTTTAATAGCCAGAATTAATCTTCAAATTTTCTGTCGCATACTCTTCAAGAGAGTTGCCTCTTTCTACTGAAGTGAAATTCAAAGCTACATAACCTCACATGCTTACTTATATGTTCACTGGAATCTTAAAATGTGCTCATATTTATTATTGTTGTAATGTTTATTTAATTTCATGTGATTGATATTATTGTTGGAATATGTATGTTGTGGAATTCTTTCACAGTAACATACCCTAAAATCGTAATGCGGAGAATTAAATTAATTACTTAAATTTGGAACATGAAATGAAAAGATAAATTAAATAATGAGAACATAGTTAGAAGGAGTTATATAAGAGGCCATAAAAGTGATCATTGTTGGCCCTAAGAGAGCAAATATGTAAGGGAGTGGAAGGGAAGTACTATGGGAACCCATGGAAAATTTAGGCAAACATAACAATTACTACCTATAGGGTGGTAAGCAATAAAAAAAAAAAGATGCTAAGTTTGAAAAGTGAAGCCAAGCTTTGTTAGCAGTTGTCTATGTGTGAGTGACGCCAAGCCATAGTAGGTGGCTGATGTAAAAGTTTTGTTGTATTTGTGAATATTATGTGCTGTGTATATGTATAATTGATTGGAAGTGTAAGGGAATGAGTTTGTAAACCAAAAATAAATAATTTAACAAGTTTCTACTGCAAAAGCTGGAATTTATTATTTCAACTATATCTTGGCAATAGCAGACTCCCAGAGATCTACCTGTTAACACAACCCTGAGATACAAGAAAAGAGTCTCTACAATGCTCAGCGCAAAAGTATTATGTAAGAATAAGAATAATGATAATAATAATAATAATAAAAAAGAACCCACCCCACTACAATGATCCAGTTTTGATGTTGGTCCTGATTTAAGTATTTTAAGTGCATTATCTTATCCTCAATACCTTCAAGAAAATTGAAATGGGCAGCCATTCTATGCAAGTTAACCATAATCAACAGAATTGATCAGTCCAGAACCTGCGGTAAAACTTGACCATAATCTACTACCTCATTTAATTTACATTATTGAGCAATATGAAAAATTGCATTGAAGGCAGTTAAATGTTGAATTGACTGCGATCAAACTTTGATCAAGATTGGTGCATGTGGCCATTAGTCGGGAAAAGATGAGATCTAAAAACAAATCTTAGAATTTCACCAACTGATGGAAGAACACAGTTTCCTAATTACAATATGGGATGTTTGTTATTACTTATTTAACTCTATTCTAAACAATTTAACTTACTGAGAATATCTTGTGCCTCTGTTGCTTCATCCAAAGTAACAAGATGTGTAAATTGGTCTTCTTCCTCCACCAAATCCAACTCTGACAGAATAGCTTCATGATCTTTGAATTCATCCTTCCGTACTTGAAATATCACTTCTATCATGTACTGGACCTGTTAACATTAAACTTTGATTAAACAAAGATTGTATTAGTTTCTTACGCACCAAATTTTGTGCATTAATATTTAGCTCAACTACATATTTTCTCATTACTGTGTGACATTTTTCTGGACTCCAACATGAAACATATTAGTTTGCTTCTCAGCTATATGTTATATTTGAATGGTTTCTGTAAACGTGCCTTTGCTGTCGCAGCACAAAACATTAGGCATGTTGGGTGAGGCATCATTATTTTCAGAATGCATGTGTTAACAATACAGTTGGGCAAAATCATCTGATGATTTTGGAGATGATGGTGATGAAGAAGTAGGCCTTAATAATGAGTGTTCCCAGTGTCTATGAGGCAATTCAAGCTCTAGAAATTACACAATGATTTCTGTCATCGCAAAGCATAAACGATGACAGCATTTCTGCGATTACTGCATATAAATTAACTAGTGTATGACTATCTGGAAAATCAAAGAAGGAAACAAAAATTGACGACTTTTTTTAAACCAGTGTAAGGCACCAGTACACCATTTTTACTTTCTGTACCATGTACCTAGTAGGTAGAGAAGGTATTGCATTCCACCCAAAAATTTGATACTGATATTTCATCAGAAATACATGTTTTGAGGCCCCTGAATCCAAATAAAGCATTTTTAGAAAAAGGTCTGTGCGTGTGTGTGTGTCTGTCTGTGAACAGCGTAAATAAAAAATGAAAAGTCAGATATATATCAAACTTGGTATTTAGGTTCAGTACCTACCAAAAATGCAAAACGAAGATTTTTAAGAAAATCCTACCCCAAAACTACCCTTTACATGGAACATTTTTTGAAATTTTTGATTTTGTAATAAATACCATATGCTATAGATGTTTGCAGGACAAATAAAATGTATATTTTAAATTTACTGGGAATAGCCAGTGAAGTCTTCTTTATTCAGAAGGAATTTTTGTATAATCTTGTATAACTGGTAAATGTCATGCGATAGATGAAAATGTACCACACAAGAAATGTAGATCTCTTTAAAACACACATGTATTTCAAATAACTTTTGTTGTATTATTCAGCCATTTATGAGATATTTGCTATTAATGGTTTGAATTGTTCAATACTTTGTCATTCTTTGCAAGTCCCATCGATTTTCGGTTGTTTCTGTGATTGCATGGAAACAGTATGGAATATTAAGGCCCACTGTTCTCTTTGTATCTATAACGAAATGTGTAATGTAACTGTTTCTGCAAAGGCTTTATCTTGATTAAAATGAAATAGAAATATAAACTTTTATAAGAATAATATGTATACCCACTAATAAGCGATAGAGGGTAGAGAAGGTTATGTGAATGTAACACATCAGAAATGTTTTTCTTTTTGGTTTGAAATATCAATAACAGTACCGGTAGTCATGTAAGAACTGTAAAATAGAGTTGAAGGTTGTTACACTACATCACTAAAATGTTCTTACTTGAACACGTTTTGGGAGAACAGTTTGCTCCCATCGTCAGCATGTTTTCAACTGATTTTGCCGGTTATTGTCTGGGGAATGTGTGTGGCTAGTGGTGTTCTCTGGAGAGCAGCACTAGCCACACACATTCCCCAGCCAATAACCGGCAAAATCAGTTGAAAACATGCTGATGATGGGAGCAAACCATTCTCCCGAAACGTGTTCAAATAAGAACATTTTAGTGATGTAGTGTAACAACCTTCAACTCTCTCTATTTTAAATTATGACACATCACTGTTACTAGCTTCTCAATCTTCAAAATTAATTTGTAAATAGTGTATTAAAATGCGAATCAGTTGCAGAATTTAATGTCGTACCGGCATGTTGCCATGGTAGCTCAGTGGTTAGAGCAACTGGACAAACACTGGGAGATCCATGGTTCAAATCCCGCCTATGGCATTGAATTTTTTAGTCATCTGATTCTACTTTTCCAACCTTGTCCAACACACGGCTTGTGTGGAAGAACAATTAATTCCAATAGTGTATTATGTTTATGTTTCACTTATTGCTTTCTTATATTAAACAATGTGTCATAGTTTGAGTAATAATAATCTAATAAAAGAGTTTCAGTTCCCTAAGAAAATGCACTTTTATGTTTTCTCATTTATACACTGTTTTAGCCGTCTGCATTTGAAAATGTATAACTGAGTATCACACTTCAGTTTATAATTCACTCACATGATCATCAAAATTCACACTCTCTTACTACAGTGTTGCTACTTTTAGCATTACTATTGTTGTGGATATGGGACTGTGTGAGCATATGCAAGCATTTTTATACAATATTCACTTTTATTTGACTTAAGGGGAGGTTGCAAACTGATTTGGGTCAAAAATATCGAAATTGATTTTCTGTCATAAATGTAAGGTTAAATGTCCATTCTATAAAAATCTGTTGTCATTTTATGTGTAGCACATCCCAAACAGGCGTAAATGGCATTTTCACAAAGAAAGTGGAAAGTGTAAAGCAAATTATTCAGGGGTTAGTGGTGTAATTGAGTGTGAAGGGGTAGCAAGAATCTTTGAACGTTCTCTATCTAAGTATGGTGTAAGGTCACACAATATTTAGGGGATAGGGATAGCAAAGCATACAAAACTGTGGTAGAAAGGAAACCATATGGGGATGTGCAAATTAAAAAATTGCAATGTGTGGGGCACTTGCAAAAGCGTATGGAAACCAGACTTAGAAAACTGAAAAAGGATCTCAGGGGTCAAAAGCTGAATGATGGTAAGAGTGTTTCTGGGAAGGGAAGACTAACTGAGAAGGAAATAGACAACTTACAGCACTATTATAGCATGGCTATTAGAAGAAATGCAAATAAACTGGAGGAGATGAGGCGGGATGTTTGGGCGACATTCTTTCATAAGCTGTCAACAAATGAAAAGCCACAGCATGCACTATGTCCACAAGGTAAGGAATCATGGTGCACATTTAACAGAGCAATAGCTACTGGAGAAGGATATGAACACAAACATTCACTGCCTTATTATGTAGGTGAAGCAATAAAAACCCCCATTTAGGAGCCTAGCTGACCCAGAACTTTTAAGTAAATGGTTGTATGGCAAAACTCGAAATCCAAACGAGTTCTTCAATAATGTAGTGTGGACCAGAGTTTCTAAAACTGTCTTTGTAGGGTATGATACTTTACAAATAGGTGCTTTAGATGCTGTGTTGGCATTTAATGAGGGAAACTCAGGTCGCGTGAAAGTGATGTAAGCAATGGGAATAGATACTGGATGGAATACAATGAACATTTTTCAAGACATTGACAATATGAGAATAGTAAATGCAAAAGTAAAGCAAGAAACTAAATTCAAGGAGGCTAGGTTGTTGCAGAGGAACGACAAGAGGTCCAGAGAGGATGAGGACAATGACCCTGAACCAGAATATGATTCTGGATTGTAAGAAGGTAGCATTTCACTTTTTTGTTATTTTCCGCTAAGTTGGTTTTTAAGACACATTGGTCCCTATTTCTCTGGAACTACTATATCTAGAATAATGAAACTTTTACCAGCTGTTTACTCATTATTTAGTAATTTATTGACTTTTTCTTAACTCTGTAAGAGCAAAGTGAGAGTAGTAATGGTCATTTCTTTAATGAAAAATGTAGAATTTTTTTTTTTTAAAAAATACTTATTAAGGAATTAAGTTGCAATAAAAAAGTCAGTAAGTGGAGGACAAGTCAAACTGTTAATGTGCAAAGTTCCATTGCTCTAGATTTTGTGGTTCCCAAGAAAATGGGATTTAAAGTAGGTAAAATTAGCATTGCGAGGATAGGCCTTACAACCTCCCCTTAAAGTCACTTATGCTTCATATGCTTAAATTTTGTTTGAATATGTTTTGCCATCAATTCATGACCACCTCAACTATGCCTCTATTTTCTGTTTATGACAAGATTAGCAGTCAAATGCTGAATTACAGTGCGACATTGCAAATGTACACATCACATGTTCAACTTACCCATTCATAAAAATGTTGAAAATGTAACCCATTCTGTTGAAGCCACATACTCATGCATTTAGTTTTATTGTTAAACAAGTTTCTGTTGTCACTGAATTAGTGCAATTTATTGTTGTCAATTTTAGTTCATCTATTCTTATTTAATTATCTTTATACACAGCTTACTTTGCAGCATCCCAAAACAAATAATTGGGGTCTACCACTTCTTTCTGCATCATGAACAGTGCGAGATGACATCATTGCTTACGTAATATGTTTTGAGCCCCACGTTGTGGTAGCCAATTTGTAACGGTATTACTTACAAATGTTTGTTTACATCAGTGTTGAAGCCATCTTGTGACGTCATTCATTTGTTTGGTTTGTAGCTCCATCTGGCGTTAGCAATTTGCGGTTCTTAGTATCAGTTTTTGAAATAATTCATTTCAAATGTCCTCCGGCTAGCTATTATCTTATCTTGGGTCGAACATGTGTCTCAATACAGGTCGTGAAACGGAAAGGAATCTTTTATCCAAAAATTACACTGATGAAGAAATTTGTTTTATAATTTTTATTGTCGAACACGTTCACTATCACTTTTACATCTTGATCTAGATACTCGCCAAACTGAAACTGTTACAATAACTTCTTACTGATCACTTTTAATCCACATACTTCAATCTTTTGTATAATTAACTTTACCATACTTTAGATCTTTCATAATTCTGCTGCGCGTAACTTGTAAATCTATATCCGATGTATGACGAACTGACTGACTGAAGACGACGTGTAGTATACTAAGAATTTTGATGAACTGGCCTGAATACGACGTGTAATGTATGAATGCTTTCGACGAACTGAAGGACTGACTGACGTTACCTCTAACCTAGCCTATTTATACGCCTTCATCAAGATACGCCTAAAGATTATAACTGAATTGCAATTGGCTAATAAAACGCGCCAACATCAGTGTCTATTTTAATATCCAATGAAAATTATGAATACATATTGCTTTTAGGGAAACATTCCAGAAGGTTCTCAACGGAAAAAACGCGCGAACATTACGTAACTTCCTCGTTCCCAATAATGATAAACAGCTCACCCCCCTCGCTGCATTATTGCGTTATTATTGACAGTTTCAGTAAGGCCCTATAAACTTATTTCCCAAGAATAATTACAATTAATAAACATCTGAAATCAATGTCACATAAAAATGCATATTCATATTACAATCATGATTTACATTTAGGTAATTTGTGATACAAATTACTGCATCATATGCCCCACTAGAAACATAATTATAAATATTTACAACTTGTTTGGAAATTTTATAATTGGGTTTTTAGTCTCCTAAATCTTGGAACACACGCTATCACTTTCACTTAACACTTCACACGCATTTAACACACGACATATTTTTTTTTTTTTATCTCGCCACTACTTACTGGCTCTGGTTTAATTTGTTTAGACATTAATCTGACATTACCAAAAAAAATTTTTTTTTTTATAGCAAATACTGTACCCTGAATTATTTAATTACTGTTACCAAATTGTTTACTTTCTTAAGTTGTTGACAAAAATTTATACATTTAAGATTTTTGTAATTATTAAACAATTTTACCAAAATATTCACCCTCTACACAAATATTTACATCTCTTAAATCTAGGCACTGTTTCACATGTTCTATTTACTACATAAATATTTGGTTTTTTTAATTATATTTACCAATTTTTGTTATTTTGTACTTTATCTTAACAATACTCTTGGAATAGTATTTATGTACTTTAATATAACATCATATTAAGTTTCAATCTTTATATTCTTAATTTCAAATACTGTTACAGTTACTAAAAAAAATGTTATTTTTTTTTTAACTATTTATTTATTTATTTTTTTTGTTTGTTCTGAATTTATTTCTGTTTTCTCATGACATATGTATTTATTTAACCCTCTTACAATCCAATACATTTCTCTGCAAGTCATCTTTACCTATCCAGCATTTACTTTACATCTCATTGCTATTTACCCTCCTGGATCAAATTGTGTGTGGCTAAACATTACTCGTAGCCGTATCCTAACCTTCAAATTTTTGTTCATGAATAACCTCTTGTATTCATATGAAATTTCGTCCCCTAATAACATTTGAAAACAATCTAAAGTTTCTTGAACTACACATCTTTTAACAACTGTCATTTTCAATTCTTCTACTATCTCTTTAATTTGAGAATACTCTGACAAATCTTTCATAAGCTGTACTGGATTGGAGTTTTCATTTTGAACATCTTGGTACAATTTATTTCTTTGCATTACTGACTCCTTCTGTATTTCTGATATCTCCCCTCTGAAATTATCTTGCGCCTGATTCACATCTACATTCATAACCTCCTTCATCTCTCTTATCTCACTTGAAATGTTACTCAATCTACTACCTGACTCGGTACATTCTACATCAACATGTTCATTTTTAGTATTAACCTCATTTTCTTTGTTATCTCTTTCTCTGCTCATGTCTAGCATTTTCTTTGAAACTTCTCCTATCTCACTTGCTATTACTTCCTCATTTTCATCTCTCATTTTTGGCATACTACTATCTAGCTTCATAACTTTCTTTTCAATTTCTTCACTACTTTGATCTACTTTTTGCTCTAATTTCTCATTCCTCCTACCAATATTTTCCATTAATTTGCTATGATCTTTGTTTATAGCTTCTCTCAATTCCTCAAAACTCTGATCTACTTTTTGTTCTACACTCTTAATAATATCTTCACTCAATTTCTCATTATTCTTACAAATTTCTTCCCTTATACTCTGAGTTAATTTTTGTTCTAATTTCTCAATATTCTTACTACTATCTTCCCTGTTTTGATCTATTTTCTTACTAAGATCTTCCCTCATTTCCCTATTATTCTCATTAGTCTTTTTCATATTCTCATTCAAATTTTTCAGCATTTCCATAATCATACTAGTATCAAGATTAACATTTCCTGCTATTCTATTCTGACTTTCTGCACTAACATTTCCATCCTCAAATCCTAAAAAGTCTGGGCTATTTTCTGTAACCTGTATTGAATTACAGCTAACTGTTACATTATCTCCCTCCATAATTATTTCTTCTGTATTATTAGTAGCCATTGTTTTCTTTATCCTACCACTCCTAAGGTACATTTAAATTTGTTTACCCTTTTTTTTTTTTTAGAATTAACATAACATTTTTCTAACCTTTCTGATGCTATCTGCTGATGTAGCTTTGATGTCCAGCTTTCTGCCCCTTTCTCCTAGGTTTGTATGTCGCTTCTGCGTTGTATTATGATGAATCTACGTTGTCTCGATGTTTTTGTAGTTGAATTACCCTGTTGCCTTGTAATCTCGGAATTACGATGTCCAATCATCCATGCAATCTGTCGTCCCTTTTGTTGTTTCTGGAATCTGCGTCTTGTAGTTCAGTTCACTTCTCCATTCGCCCCTTTGGTCATCTCACTTCTTCCTGGTTAATTCTGATCCTTTCCTGGTTACTCTGCTTCTTTCCTGGTCATCGTGTTCCTTTCCTGGTTATCGTGCCCCACGTTCTGGGTGCCAATTTGCGAGATGACATCATTGCTTACGTAATATGTTTTGAGCCCCACGTTGGGCGCCAATTTGCGAGATGACATCATTGCTTACATAATATGTTTTGAGCCCCACGTTGTGGTAGCCAATTTGTAACGGTATTACTTACAAATGTTTGTTTACATCAGTGTTGAAGCCATCTTGTGACGTCATTCATTTGTTTGGTTTGTAGCTCCATCTGGCGTTAGCAATTTGCGGTTCTTAGTATCAGTTTTTGAAATAATTCATTTCAAATGTCCTCCGGCTAGCTATTATCTTATCTTGGGTCGAACATGTGTCTCAATACAGGTCGTGAAACGGAAAGGAATCTTTTATCCAAAAATTACACTGATGAAGAAATTTGTTTTATAATTTTTATTGTCGAACACGTTCACTATCACTTTTACATCTTGATCTAGATACTCGCCAAACTGAAACTGTTACAATAACTTCTTACTGATCACTTTTAATCCACGTACTTCAATCTTTTGTATAATTAACTTTACCATACTTTAGATCTTTCATAATTCTGCTGCGCGTAACTTGTAAATCTATATCCGATGTATGACGAACTGACTGACTGAAGACGACGTGTAGTGTACTAAGAATTTTGATGAACTGGCCTGAATACGACGTGTAATGTATGAATGCTTTCGACGAACTGAAGGACTGACTGACGTTACCTCTAACCTAGCCTATTTATACGCCTTCATCAAGATACGCCTAAAGATTATAACTGAATTGCAATTGGCTAATAAAACGCGCCAACATTAGCGTCTATTTTAATATCCAATGAAAATTATGAATACATATTGCTTTTAGGGAAACATTCCAGAAGGTTCTCAACGGAAAAAACGCGCGAACATTACGTAACTTCCTCGTTCCCAATAATGATAAACAGCTCACCCCCCTCGCTGCATTATTGCGTTATTATTGACAGTTTCAGTAAGGCCCTATAAACTTATTTCCCAAGAATAATTACAATTAATAAACATCTGAAATCAATGTCACATAAAAATGCATATTCATATTACAATCATTATTTACATTTAGGTAATTTGTGATACAAATTACTGCATCAACAGAACCAGTCAAACAAAATTTATTTATTAAACCGTAAACAGTAATCTGGAATTGGGAAACTGCTGTGTAAATTTGTTTCACTTTTTCTGTATACCTGACACCTCTAAAAACACACACTCTTCAATGGGAAGCATTTTCAACTAATGAAAACAGACTTGCACACTGAGAAAGACAGTCTGACACTGATAACCCTTGTTACAATAGGGATGGTGGTTACCAACTGACTCGTCCTGTTACAAAACATGCTATGTCCACAAAAACTTCAAAATCAACATTTTGTTGTTACCTTACTGTGGACATTAAACTGTACATTTTAACAATTCGGCACTGTTACGAAAGCCAATGCAAAAGCCACTAAGTACATCAACCATCATAGACCAAAACTTGTTTGTTCACACTATAACAAAACATGTATTCTGTACCTTTAACACATGCTCTTTCAAGTCCAGAGATCTCTGCAGAGCGTGCTAGTGTTACACTAGAAGACCTGAAATATCACACATATATAATCTCTAAGCAGCAGCAGGAATATCTAGAGATGCAAAAACAGAGGAGTATTCTGACTTTGAGGATGTTCCCGGTGATGAAGAAGATCTAATTGTGCATGCATACTAAAGCTTTGTCAAAATGAGTGTTTGTTGTTCTAGCCATTGTATTTTGGTTTTATAATGAAACAGTGTGTTATACATTTTCTACTGTCTGGTTTTCTACCATTCAGAACTGAGTTGAGTTTGTATAGCATTACGTTGTTAAATATATAAGTATATTAATTTGAATTATTTTTTGGGTTCTAATTTAAATTCATTTATGTTTTATTTGAAGTTAATTTTTATTGCTTTTATATATATATATATATATTGGCACCTCAAAATGATGCTTGTCCTCATGGTAAAACATAACCTATAAATGCTGTTGCTCTGTGAACAGTTTACAAACTGCTGTAAAACCCTCTTTAATTATACAATGGAAATTCCTAGTTTGTCTTAATGAAAACATTCACAACTGTTCCACAATCCTTTACATCATGATCATGAAAGGAAACAGTTATGTTTCGACATATTTTATTTTTTTAGAATACATCTTGTCCTAGCATTTCATGCAACCCCTTCAAAATGGATTAATTTAATAGGTAATTCATTTAAAGCAAATCTCTTATAGGAGAGGAGCGACTTTTTCCTCAATGCTGAAAAAAAAAAAAAAAACTCCCTTGGACTTAGCATGGCTTGTAACTGGATGACTCAGCTGTGTACTGAAGGATCTGCAGTGCTGTGGAGGACTAAAAGATCACACTGTATATACCACTAGAAAAAACTGAATACACTCTAATATTGAACACAAGAGGTGAGAAGTGTGTAACAAACCCTTTTATCCAGTTGACCTTCATGTAGAATATTGCGCAGCATTTCAAAAATAGCATTAATGCCTTTGCTGGAAACTTCCATGAGCTTCATGCCACATTCTTTAAGAAATGCAATGGCAACTTCAACAGAATCGTCTGTCGGACTCTCAACCAGCAATGTCAATATTTCCAAAGCCAAAATTTCATGAGCCTGCAATCAGAATATCCTTTATGAAAAGTATGCATTGAGTACACTTTCAAATACAGAAGAAATAAACTGTTATTTCTAAAGGTTATGATAAATTGTCAAGTACATTAAAATAATTACAGTATATATGACCTTGTGCACCAATCTTGATCAAAGTTGGATTGTGGTCAATTTCACATTTGACTGCATTTAATGCAATAGTTGATTATGGCCAAGTTAGACCGCGGGTGCTGGGCCGATCAATTCCGTTGTACAAAATGGCTGCCTATTTTGATTTTCTTGAAGGTACTGAGAATGAGGAATACTTAAATTGGGACCAACATCAAAACTGGATCATTTTAGAAAGAGGCAACCCTCTTGAAGAGTATGGGAACAGGAAATTTGAAGAACAATTCCTGCTATTAAAGGATAATATGTGGTAGCTAGTAAATGAGATGACAGGTCAGAGTGCCCTAAAAACTGTAATCACCCTGTTTCACCCATGAATACAGTTTTAACAACTAAATAATACACTACAGGAACTTTTAATATTATCATTTGAGATATTTCTAGAATCCACCTAACAATGGCGTTGTGTATTACCAGTAATGTGTCACATATAATTCCTTCTTTTTGTCTGTGACTTGTATCGCTCCCGTGGAGGGCAAAATTAAGATCTGTAATGTATCAAATTGATAGATTTCCAGGCGTTGTTCAAAATATAGACCCCTGCATTTATTGTCATCCTCCGTGGACTAGTGGTACCATGCTAGCCTCTAGTTCCCAAGGTCACGGGTTCAAACCCGGCGGAGGTCGATGGATTTTTTCGGGCGTAAAAATCCTTAGCATGGCTTCCTTCGGAAGGGAAGTAAAGCCGGTGGTCCTGTGTCGTAGATTTATGGCACGTAAAAGAACCTCAAGCCTGATAAAGAGACCTCTGAGCAAAATTACCGGTCTTTCACGCCCAATATAGAATGGGACGCTAAGAACCACAGCAGTTAAAGAGCGTCCATAAATAAAACTCAATTTCATTTCTGCATTTATTATTGTATCAGTATTTGTTAAGCTTCACTCATCATTTTAATAATATTAGTACGGCAGTATAAACTATAATAAAAACTCAATTGCTGTGTTTGTTAACCTACAATTTAAGTCACATCATTATTATGAGTTAAGGAATTCTGCAATATTATCAAAATGCAGTTTACAAATAACTTCTTTAATTTATAGAAAGTTTACACATAAGGACTCATGCTATTTTAACAAATAGCAATTTATTTACTTGTGTGTTTGGCTATTGTAGCTCGTCTGACGTCATGTTTAAATGCATGGCTAGATACATCCATGCTTAATGCTTGTCCTTTAAAGAACATCAGTCAGTCCATTTTATGGCAATATGAGACAGCTAGAACGTCTATCACATGCTGAGAAAAGATTTTGAGATCATTTTTTGTTTTGCAATTTCGTTTACCGCCAAAAGAATGTTCAATCATACAACATTTCAAAATCAAAACTAAACCAAAGGGATATTACATAAGGAGATTGTAATTGCAGTGCAACCTCTTTGGACATACAGACAGTTGCATGCTTTCCTTTGAGCAATTCTTTTAGAATCAGTGTGTTCAGAAACCTGTGCATGGTCAACTGATGGCAGTTTGTTGAACGGGAATTAACAATGATGCACCGCAACTACAACTTGACCGCAGTCAAAGTTTGATCATGTTTCAATGACCCTGATCAACAAGGGTTTGATCAAGAATTGTGCACATGACCATTAATGATAGTGCATTCCGTACTTACCACTCGCTGATTCACAAGATGTGCTATGAAACTTGCAGCGGAGATACAGATTGATTTATCATTGCGTTTGAAGCCTCGTCGAAATTGTATGACAAGCCTTTTCAGCAGCAGTTCACCAATATTCGGAAACTGTTGGAACAAAGACATTTCTTTAGAGAAATTGACAGGCAATTTAACACAAAGTTTGGTATGAAGTAGGTTTATAAAATCTTGACAACTTATGGATTAAAACGTTGTTAATAATTTATATACAAATATATATTAGTTGATTGCAGAGGGCAAGCAAATCATTTCTTTACTCACAAACACTGTGTATAAACTTATAATAAATTAAGATTATAATCCTGGATGGTGCTGCTTTTCTTTGATCCATGGTGGCGGTTAACTAGGACAAGTTGTATAATTGTGTCAGGGATGTTGCGAGGAGGGCACTTTTCTGCTGTCATATGCATCCTATGCTCTGCCATATACTTAGTATGACTTTGAAAAAACACAATTTTTTGTGATGTTACATTCACATGACTGTTTCTACCCACTATTGTCTGTTCTTATATAACTTTCTACATACTATTCTTATGAAAGATTACTTTACTTCTGCTTCATGTTAACTGGGATAAACTCTTGTAGAAAGTTTCATTGCAAATATATTATAGGTACAAGGAGGATACTGGAAACATAATCAATAGTCAGATACTTAAAAGTGGATTGCTATATGCTGGCCTTAGAATTTCAGACTCTTTCCAAGACATAGCAAGAAACAAGAGACAACACTTTGAAAGCATTACAGTTTTAAAACATCAAACCAATAGCAGAAAATACCTCAGAAATGGTTAATGTCACAAAAAAATTATTTCACATAAATTGTGTGCTTTAAGGAGATCTAGATTTTTAGCATAGTAAGATTTTGTCTCTCTCTTAGGTTTACCAGTCATTCACAATGAAGAGAACTTCAGAAGCTATTCCCAGAAAATTCAAGATATACATTGTCATGCAAATATCTTAAAGCATTACAGCCATTTTTGAGAAAATCACAAAACATTTTCCATGTAGAGGGCAGTTTGGGGTGGGGAGATTTTCTTGAAAATCTTCATATCGCATCCTTGAAAATACTAAACTTTTATACCAATTATTTAACCGAGTTTTCATTTTTCAGTTATACTGTTCTCACTCTCCCTCACATACATACTGCACATGCATGGGCACGTCTTTTTTGGAATCAGGGAGTCCCAAAACGAGTATTTCTGGTGTGATATTGGTATTGAATTTTTGGGTGGTGTGCAGTACTTTCTCTACTTATTATACATTAATAAACGTTTGTTTATTTGTACGAAGCTCTTTACAATGTTCATATTATGACCATGGTGCGAAGTTACCTACAGGCCGCTGGAGTGAGCGCATCCTGACTCATTTACCTGGCTAACAACTGGCCTTCAGAACAACAGCCCACACAACAAACTTATTATGTGTCACTTCCCCGCAGTTTGGGTAATTACTGCTCCAGAAGATTCTTTTCAGTGGGGTCTAGTAACCTCCTCCTCGAGAATGATCCACTTTGTATGTGGGGCTTTTATAAGGGGCTAACTAGCACCAGCTTGGACAGTACTGTTCGGTTAGTTGAGAAGTTACAAAGTTAGAGTTTGGACAGTTAAGGGTGACAGATCAGAGTGCAGTTTAGTGGGAGTTGTGACTAAGCAGTTCAGTTGTGTTTTGTTCCGAGTGGGTGTCAACAGTGACTCAAGTGTAACATTTGTACTACACTGAGTATCTAAGTGATAAATAAAGTGTGTATTTCAGTAACTGGTGTTCTCTTTTGTTACCATATGGCCTGGAGGTACCAGGTTCCACTCTAGGTCATACAAGATAATAACATTACTTTCCACAACTATTAACTCATCCAGTGCTGCTATGTAAACAATAGAACTTTTTTTTCTCAACAGTGTCCATACATTCCAACTGTCAACATACCCTCTCTTCCTAGCCATATTATTGTAAGTGCCCAGACATTCCAACTGCCAACATACCCTCTCTTCCTAGCCATATTATTGTAATTATCCATACATTCCAACTGTCAAGATACCCTCTCTTCCTATCCATATTATTGTAAGTGCACATGCATTGCAACTGTCAACATACCCTCTCTTCCTAGCCATATTATTGTAAGTTGCTCATACATTCAAACTGTCAAGATACCCTCTCTTCCTAACCATATTATTGTAAATGCCCATACATTCCAAATGTCAACATACCCTCTCTTCCTAGCCATTTTATTGTAAGTGCCCATACATTCCAACCGTTAACATACCCTCTCTTCCTGGCCATATTTTTGCAAGTGGCCATACATTCCAACTGTAAGATACCGTCTCTTCCTAGCCATATTATTGCAAGTGCCCATACATTCCAACTGTCAAGATACCCTCTCCTCCTATCCATATTATTGTAAGTGTCCATACATTCCAACTGCCAACATACCCTCTCTTCCTAGCCAATTTATTGTAAGTGCCCATACATTCCAACCGTTAATATACCCTGTCTTCCTAACCATATTATTGCAAAGTGCCCATACATTCCAACTGTCAAGATACCCTCTTCCTATCCATATTATTGTAAGTGCACATGCATTCCAACTGTCAACATACCCTCTCTTCCTAGCCATATTATTGTAAGTTGCTCATACATTCAAACTGTCAAGATACCCTCTCTTCCTAACCATATTATTGTAAGTGCCCATACATTCCAAATGTCAACATACCCTCTCTTCCTAGCCATTTTATTGTAAGTGCCCATACATTCCTACTGTCAAGATACCCGCTCTTCCTAGCCATATTATTGTAAGTGACCAGTCATTCCAACTGTCAAGATACCCTCTCTTCCTAGCCATATTATTGTAAGTGCCCATACATTCCAACCGTTAACATACCCTCTCTTCCTAGCTATATTATTGTAAGTGACCAGTCATTCCAACTGTCAAGATACCCTCTCTTCCTAGCCATATTATTGTAAGTGCCCATACATTCCAACCGTTAACATACCCTCTCTTCCTAGCTATATTATTGTAAGTGCCCATACATTCCAACTGTCAAGATACCCTCGCTTCCTAGCCATATTATTGTAAGTGACCAGTCATTCCAACTGTCAAGATACCCTCTCTTCCTAGCCATATTATTGTAAGTGCCCATACATTCCAACTGTCAACATACCCTCTCTTCCTAGCCATATTATTGTAAGTGCCCATACATTCCTACTGTCAAGATACCCTCTCTTCCTAGCCACATTACTGTAATTGCCCATACATTCCAACTGTTAACATACCCTCTCTTCCTAGTCATTTTATTGTAAGTCAGTGCTTAATTTCAACTAGCCAATTCTTTGAGTGAATACATTTTTCTTGCTCATCTAAGCAATGTTTCAAAATATGCTCCTGTGGTAAATGATAAATTATAAACCAATATTTCAGTACTCTTTATCATCCCTCATATCTCACTTTGAAAAGTTAAGTAGAAGGGGGAGGGGAACCTAAATGTAAAAGATGCTCTTGTTTTATGGGCAGGAACAAATGATATAGAAATGAAGCTAAGAATATGACAGATCTCATCAATAGATGTAAAAATTAAAATGTTATGGCTATTAGCCCATTCATGACTCATCTGATAAACATGGAGAAGTATAGTATTCTAACAGAATGACAAAAAACATTAGGCAAATGTCAAAATATGTCTGTACTGGATGTGAACGAGAGGAGACAGCTCGAACAACTTGATTAAACATATTATGACTGAAAAAAATTACAAATGAGAAATAGGCAGGTACTTATTGCCATATTTGCTGATAGATATAGAGTTCCTTGTTTATATACATCGCCACATCGGTAATGGAGCACAACAATACAGTTTATCAGACTACCTTCTTATTTCATCCTCCACATATCAAACACCTTTCCCAAATATCTTCCAAGCTCTGTAATAAAATTTACGTTCTATTTACCATTTTCCTTATTTTTTAAATGATCCCAGTTTTCATGAGCACAGTGCAGCGTTAAAATAATGTAAAATTCCCTCTTAGTCCCACATTCTTACCCATTCAACTATTTTTTCCTCCTATTCCATCACATGTATCTACTACAGTGCTGCAATTCTTTCAAGATAAGGTCACAGACCGGCTGTATGTGTAGCAAGCCGTACTGAAGTCACCTCAGTATTTTCCCAATGTGTAACTGGTGGTGCATGACATGTTCAAGGTTATCATTATTAGCTACACTTCAGTCGCTGTTTTGTGTTCTTGCATAAAGAGAATTGTGCATGGGCATCTAAAGGTGAAAGTTTGTGTTAGGGTGTGACTTGCTTAAGAGTGTTAATGTCTTGTTATTAATTCACTGCAATAGCTGCCAACAAATTCATGCTTGAACAACAAATATTTATGCACGATACATATTTTAAAAACCAAATTATGTAGACAGGTGAAATTTCCTGGTATTCCAATTCCACGTAGAGAAACTGTTACATGTCTAGTTAATAAGCTTAGGACAACAGCATAGCTAAATGCTAACTCTATGAAGTAAAAACGAGATGTTCTAACAGACAGAAAAAAAATTGAGGAAATTCCTGCATTTATTTGTGGGGAGCCTTAAAAAATAAAGTTTATAGGAAAACTCACCACATCACAGATGAACTGAAGGACAATATACAAACAGAAATTATGAACATTACACAAGAAGAACTTACGCATGTGAATGGAATACCTCTTTCTACCCCACTCCATATGCTAATTAAAAGTGGCATGGAACTGAATCCTGGACCAGGAAAGGAAAATATGATTATGGATATTACAAAAGTGCTTAAATCTAAGGAAGACGAAAAAGAACGAATGAAAGAACAGAAGAGATAAAATCACTTGTACAAAAGAAGATACTGAAAGCCTATTCACGAGTGAACCGATCACTCTGGAATGGAAGAAAATGGAAACCTGGTGGCAAAATCTTGGACAGCAGAAATGAACAACCATGTGAAGGCAAAGAAAGAAGAAAACTTGGTGGCAAAGACTTGTACAACAGAAATGAACAACCACGAGGAAGCAAAGAAAGAAGAAAACTTGGTAGCAAAGACTTGGACAGTAGAAATGATCAACCCTGAGGAGGCAAAGAAAAAAGAAAACTGGTGGCAAAGACTTGTAAAACAGAAATGATCAACCATGAGGAGGCAAAGAAAAAAGAAAACTTGGTAGCAAAGACTTGGACAGTAGAAATGATCAACCATGAGGAGGCAAAGAAAGAAGAACACTTGGTAGCAAAGACTTGGACAGTAGAAATGATCAACCATGAGGAGGCAAAGAAAGAAGAACACTTGGTAGCAAAGACTTGGACAGAGAAATGATCAACCATGAGGAGGCAAAGAAAGAAGAAAACTTGGTAGCAAAGACTTGGACAGATAAATGATCAACCATGAAGAGGCAAAGAAAGAAGAAAACTTGGTAGCAAAGACTTGGACAGAGAAATGATCAACCATGAGGAGGCAAAGAAAGAAGAAAACTTGGTAGCAAAGACTTGGACAGAGAAATGATCAACCATGAGGAGGCAAAGAAAGAAGAACACTTGGCAGCAAAGACTTGGACAGTAGAAATGATCAACCATGAGGAGGCAAAGAAAGAAGAAAACTTGGTAGCAAAGACTTGGACAGAGAAATGATCAACCATGAGGAGGCAAAGAAAGAAGAAAACTTGGTAGCAAAGACTTGGACAGTAGAAATGATCAACCCTGAGGAGGCAAAGAAAAAAGAAAACTGGTGGCAAAGACTTGTAAAACAGAAATGAACAACCACGAGGAGGCAAAGAAAGAAGAACACTTGGTAGCAAAGACTTGGACAGTAGAAATGATCAACCATGAGGAGGCAAAGAAAAAAGAAAACTTGGTAGCAAAGACTTGGAGAGTAGAAATGATCAACCATGAGGAGGCAAAGAAAGAAGAAAACTTGGTAGCAAAGACTTGGACAGAGAAATGATCAACCATGAAGAGGCAAAGAAAGAAGAAAACTTGGTAGCAAAGACTTGGACAGAGAAATGATCAACCATGAGGAGGCAAAGAAAGAAGAAAACTTGGTAGCAAAGACTTGGACAGAGAAATGATCAACCATGAGGAGGCAAAGAAAGAAGAACACTTGGTAGCAAAGACTTAGACAGCAGAAATGAACAACCACGAGGAGGCAAAGAAGGAAGAAAACTTGGTGGCAAAGACTTGTAAAACAGAAATGAACAACCATGAGGAGGCAAAGAAAGAAGAAAACTTGGTGGCAAAGACCTATAAAACAGAAATGAAAACAACCATGAGGAGGCAAAGAAAGAAGAAAACTTGGTAGCAAAGACTTGGACAGTAGAAATGATCAACCACGAGGCGACAAAGAAAGAAGAACACTTGGTAGCAAAGACTTGGACAGCAGAAATGATCAACCATGAGGAGGCAAAGAAAGAAGAAAACTTGGTAGCAAAGACTTGGACAGCAGAAATGATCAACCATGAGGAGGCAAAGAAAGAAGAAAACTTGGTAGCAAAGACTTGGACAGCAGAAATGAACAACCATGAGGGGGCCATTCCTTGTCGCCACTGTCTTCAGTGCACTCACTAATCATATTGCAAGATCAGTCACTTCAAACTGTTCATACATTCTGAAACCTTGCTCGCATTCGCATTTTCACATTCAGCAAGCTTTTTCATCAGTTCTGCCAATGGTAGATCATCTTCGTCTGTACTGTTGGTATCCGTTTCATTCCGTAAAATCTGGTTCCAAGACTTTTTTAGTGTCTCCACCTTTATTTCAGACCATTAATTGGCTATCCAGTAAACTACGTCCTTTATCATAGTTTTTTTTTTTTAAATTCTTTGATGGTTCCTTCACCTTTTGTTGTTTTTAGAAGCGGCTGACGCAAATGACAATACTTTTGTTTTCAAGCATTGTAAAACAACTTGGTCCATAGGCTGTATTAAACTCGTCACAATAGGGAGTAAGAACAATGCGTGAATACTGTCACATTGTAATTCTTCATCAGGTTGTGAACCAGCATTGTTAAATGTTAAGATTGCTTTGGAAGGCACGCACTTTTTCTTTAGGTATCTTTTGGTCTCTGGAACAAAATGTTTGAAAAACCACTTCTTAAAAATATTTTGTCCATCCAAATAGATTTTTGGTAGCCCAGGGCAGCCTTTTCTTCTTTTGAGGCTAGAGTTTTAGATGGAAGCATTTTATAATTTAGTCCTGTTAGATCACAAGTATACAAGTACACATCAGGAGTAAGCTTTTCTTCTGGTATAATTTTTCTTATTTTCTCACAAAATTGTGTAACAGTTTGAGAATCCACAGAAAGTTTTTCACTGCAAATTTCAAGCTGCCTTATGCCATATCGCTTCTTCCACCTATTCAACCATCCTGAACTTGCAGTAAAATCGTCCTCATCTTCCCTTAACTCATTCCTAAAAAATACAGCTTTTTCTTGCAGAATAGGCCCTGAAATTGGATTTCCTTTTTGTCTTTGTTGAGTAAACCAAATGAACAAAGCTTCACTTGTTTTTTCACGCTCAAATTTCTTCACTGACTTCCATTCAAATGACAAAATAGAACACTTGTTATATGAAAACTTCTTAATTTTGTCTCTGTTTCTATGCCAATCTCCAACTGTCGCTTCACCGACTCCACACTCAGCAGCAAGTTCTTTTAATGTTTCTCCTTTGTCTAGTCTTTTCTAAACCTCCAGTTTCATATTCAGCAGCACAAATTTTACTCCTACCTCTCATTGTAATGTATGAATTTAAACATTCAGAAACACACAGTTACATACATGTATGTACATACTTACAACACTTTAAAATTAACGTGAAACAGGTGGCCTCACTACAGTACAGATGTTACTGCACAACCATCTACATACAACAATGGTCAACCCATGTTGTAAAATGTGTATTTTTACTTAAGTGTATTTTAATGACCACTGTTGCTGAGTACGGACAACACAGGTGACAACAAGGATGGTATGCGCTATACAACTGATTGTCAGGCAGTCCCAATTAGTGAAGGATCCACAAAGAAAGAGCAAGTGCACTCCTCGAAACCTAATGGTACCTGTCCATCTGTAATAGAAATGCATTAGCAGTCTGAGGCGAAGGTTATTTCTGTGCATTATGAACAAAAACCCTAAGTGGACAGTTTTACCTGTATTGTACACGGAAAATTGAAAGAAAGTTCAAAATGTAACACATCTGGAAGTGCGTAAAACGTATGTGCGGACAATGTATAAAAATGGGATTTTACTCTAGTTTTATGTAAAATTTTAATTTTCTTAAGACCAGCTCGAATTACATGGAACCCCGAAATACTGGGGCTTCACTGTATATGCTGAATTTTCTATGAACAGCCTGTGAAGTCCTCTTCATTCTGAATGACTTCTGTATAACTGATAAACTCTAAGAGATAGACAAAATTTTACTACACAAAAAATGTAGAGCTTGTTAAAGGACACGATTTATGTCAAATACAAATTGTTGTGGCATTATCCATTTCCAAGATTCTGATTCTTTGTTATTGATTTGAATTTTCAAAGGCTTATAATTTTTTCAAGTTTTAAGTCACTGTTCACTATCATGCACAGAGCATGGAATTTCAATGCCATCACATAGTGACCTGCTTTTTAAAAATCTGACTATCACTTTAGCCTATCCTATCCTTCTTATACCTACAACGAAATGTGTAATGAAAGTCCATCGAGATTGACAAGAAGTAGATATAAGAACCTTTTGTTAGAAGAGTGACTAGAGAAAGTCATGAGAGTGTGAGATCAGATACTTTTTATAAGTAGGGAAAGTGCGGGATTTCTAATGTAGACAGCTGTGATATGAACATTTTTTTAACCAAATGTTCTGATGATTTGGGTAAAATCAAACATAGAAAAGTCATTTGATGAACTCTTATCAAGTCCAGATCATACATCCTAGCAAACATTACCAACAAGAAGATAAATTCAACTTCTGACTTGTTCAAGAGCTCAGCAGAGAAGTAGGATGATGAAATGAACATGATATATGTGTTTGAGTATTTCTTAAGAGAGAGGTTATCTTTTAAATAGCACAATTTTTCCAAGTTAATGGGCAAGGCAATTGCAGTATTTGCTACAATCAAAATATATGCCTCAGTACTTTCTACCTTATTATATTGGCTGACTTCTGCACGGTGTTGTAGCCTATTTAGCGTTACCAAGTGGACACCATGAGGAGGCATGTCCACTAGACATGACTGTCTGGCGGAACATCTACATAAATTTGGTTTTATGAATGACAAAGCATGTAAGATTTGCAATGCTAGCAAGATTTTAAATACCTACTAGAATGCCCAGAATTAGGGAAAGCTGTGCCAGATGCGAAGATACATAATTTATATTGGCTAGCAAGGGAAAAATTGATGTATCAAAATCCTGCACATTAGATCAACAACAACACTTTCTACCTACTCTAAAACAATCTGAAAAATTGGGGGCTGCATGAATTTTTTTCAATTCAGTTTGTTTGTAAGAAAGTAAATATAGAGACTTTACTATATTTTCTTTTTAGGCTGCTTGTTTATATTACAAATATTTAAAAAAACAATAAAACTGAGAGTTCATGTATTCCATAATGGGTTTAATACATGAATATAACATTTACTTTCACAAAAATGTATTGAGAGATGAATTTCTCAACTGTAGGAGGTCGCCACATACCTAACAGATCTAGCCAATTGGACAACTGTCGAGACGAATCACATCTGATATATGTCCAATTAAAAACTGATACTATTACTGACTGATCATCATTTAATGATAAACACTTCACTATTTCTGGTCTTCTGTTATACAATATTAGAAAAATAGTGTTTTGTTCCCGTTTATCTTGACTAATTAGTTAACAGTTTGGTCAACAATAGGCGTTTTGTGGCTTTGTGGTTTATCCTAAAGAGTAACCAACATCCAAATGAAAAACACTGCAAAATTGAAATGAGTTATGCAGGAGGAGGTCACTAAATGAATATAATTAATATTCTAGTGTGTCATTAAACAAAATAAAAAGGAGGGAACGAATGGAGGCCATGAGACCACAGTGAATCAACAGGGTCCTCTGGTTTCGAGATTTACACAAGGTTATGTTAAGGTCTGTGTGTAGGTATGGGCATCTAACATCACTATTCTCATGGGTTGGCAATTCCTCCACAGATGCATAGTATTAACAAAATGAAGCAACTTATTGAAATATGACAATGTTTTTACCATTTAAAAGCTTAAAAAGGGGTGAGAGTTTCCTAAGTATTCACATTCCTCTTAAAGCCACTATTACATGCCTTTTCCTTCTATACGTTACTATTTGCGATTGAAAAGGCAAATAAGATAATTGTAAATGCAATAAATGACCATGAATCAGTGGTGGCTATCTTCATAGATTTATCAAAGACCTTTGATTGTATGAACATAAAAATATTACTAAATAAATTAGAAACACGTGGTATTCGAGGTTTGGCATTGGATTGGATATCAACATATCTGGAAAATCGAACACAATGTGTCGAAATAAACCATTTAAATACAAATGTTGTCATAAAAATATAAAGTCAGATTTCAAAATAGTAAAACAGGGGTCCTGCAAGGTTAAAAATTGGGGTCATTTTTATTTCTTATATATATAAATGAAATTTTTGAGGTCATACAAGAAAATGGAGGCATCGCAATTGGATATGCAGACAACATGACTGTCATAATTAAAGGTCAAACAGCAAAAGAGGTTGAAATTAGAGCAAATTCAATTTTAAAAATTATAAAACAATATTATGCTAATTTAGATATGATAATAAATACACAAAAGACAGCATGTATTAACTTTGAATTAACAAAACTTAACCCGAGTAGTATTAAACTAAGTATAGATGAGGAAAACATATCAGAAATAAATTGCACTAATTTTCTTGGAGTAATAATCGATACACATTTAAATTGGCAACCTCATGTAGCATCAATTAGAAAAAAGATAAATAAGGGAATTTATATAATGTGTGGCAGTATTATGGTTTATTTATTTATTGAGCCCCACGTTTGGGAGCCAAATATGCGACGTTATAATGTATTTGTGTTTACTTGTGTTTTGCCCCACGTTTGGGAGCCAAATATGCGGTGATATATATTTATTTATTTAAAGGTGAGTCGGAATTGTTACACTAACATCACTTAAGTTTACTCACTTAACATGTTTCGGGAAACGGTTGTTCCCATCCTCAGAAGTTAATTTGATTTAACTTTGTCGAATTAACTTCTGAGGATGGGAACAACCGTTTCCCGAAACATGTTAAGTGAGTAAACTTAAGTGATGTTAGTGTAACAATTCCGACTCACCTTTAAATAAATTCAATACACATCACTGTTTCTAGCTTCTTTTCATTACAATATCAACGTAATATATTTATTTGTTTGTTAGCCCCACGTTGTGGGAGCCAATTTGTGGCGGTATTAGTGTTTGTTTGAAAGAATGCTACTGTTTATTTGCAGCACGTATAAAAGACAATTTGTCGCAGTAACTTCGTGTTATCTTTTACTGAGCGCCTATTATGGTATTTAATTTTTGGGTTCACTGTCCTCCGGCTAGCTATGATCTCTCGGTCAAGCAAATCTCTTAATCAGGTGTGTAAACGGAAAGGAGTTTTTATCCAAAGATAACACTGATGAAAGAATTTTTGTTTTACACTTTTATTGTCGAACACATTATTTACTTTCACATATTAATCTTGACACTCGCCAAACTGAAACTGTTATAATAACTTCTTTACTGCACATTATTAATTCGCGAACTTCAACTTTTTGTGTAATTAACTTTATGACACTTGAGATTTTTCATAACATTGCTACGCGTAACCTGCGAATCGATAAACTATGCTATGTATCCACCATGACTGTTTTTGTTGAACTCAGCGACGTGTAATGTACAAATGTTTCCGATGAACTGGGAGACGACGTGTAATGTACAAATGTTTCCGATGGACTGTGTGGATTTGACTCTGACTTAGCTCTTTTTATACTCCTACACCCCGATATGCCTAAAGATTATAACTGAGCTGCTATTGGTTAATAAAACGCGCCAACATTAGTGTCTATTTTTATATCCAATGAAAATTACGAAAACATATGCTCTAGGGAAAATGTTCCAGCAAATTCTAAGAAAAATGCGCCAATATTACGTCATTTGCTTGTCTCTAATAATGATAAACAGCCCACCCCCTCGCTACATTATTGCACGCTATTATTGTCAGTTTCAGTAAGGCTGTATAAACTTACTTCTCGACAATAATTACAATCAACAAACATCTCAAATCAATATCACACAATAATGCATATTCACACTATAATCACTCTTGACATTTACATAATTTGTGATACAAATTACTGCGTCAAATGAGACAATGAAACAGGTCTATTAAAAAAAAAAGAAAAAAAAGAAGCCATTAGTATAATAAGCAAAATGGAAAACAAATAAACTTGCAGGGGGGTGTTTAAGAATCAAAACTTGTTAACAGTGCCATATATATATATATGCATAAATGCATAAAAACTGTGATAAATATAAATATACAAAAAAATTCCAGTGTACATGAACCATAATTTAAGAAACAATGGCGATTATTATTGAATAACATTAAGGGGAACTCTAAATAATCGTGCCATAGAAGTTAGAGGAAGAGAATTATTCAATAAATTACCTAGAGCAATAAAGAACATAAACCAGCCAAATGTAATGATGAAAACAATAAAGAAATACTTAATAGAAAATGAATTTTATAGCATAGATGAATTTAGACATGGAAAAGCAATATAAATTGAAAATTGATATTTAAGGTAAACTTAATGTAAATAAAATGTAAAAGGATAATTGATACTTAAGGTAAAATGTTAATGAAAAGTAACGTAAAATTATAAGCTGTACTTATTAAATTATTATATATTTGTAATTGGTTGTGTCCTTTAAATGTATTTAAAAGCATGATAATAAATAAAAAAAAATAAAAAAATTTAACCAGAAGGTTAAGTATGGAAGTATCGTCAAAAACACAACAAAAACAAATACACCTTGGTAACAATTGTACTTCAAGATACAAGACTAGTTTTATCTTTTTCACTGTAAGTTTAAACTTATTTCTGGCTTTATTTCATGTGTGTGCTACATAGCACTTGCAACAGAGCCAGCAAAGCAAGTGAGAGGTGACTGCTTTCTTCGCTTAGGAATTGTTTGTTTCATAATATGGCCGCTATAGCTCATTTTTATAAATTGAGTTCTGGCATGAGCGCTGTAGTCACAAAAACAAGTGAGTGCAACAGGTCTGTTGCTATGGCAATAGCTGCCTACTGTCCATTCCAAACCAGAGTGCCTTTCACTGAAAACAAACTCTTTGTATTATCCGTGTGAAAGTAGTTCGCAATCCCCGCCCATAATGGCTGCTTGTTCCCCTCCCACGTGCTTGTTGAACACTATTTAATCTATAAAAAGGCGCCCTGCATGACAATCATAGTTCAAAATGCAACCTGAGGTAACAATCGATTTTATAAGTATGCGGCAATGAACATTTTACTTACGTTAATCACAATCCTCGGGTAAAAGTGCAACACCCAAATCCGAATCCTCCGAAGATGACTCAGCTGCCATATCAGAATTGGAACTACTCTCCAAAATAATGGCAAACTTATCCACAATTCCACAGCATTGTCATACTTAAAACAAGTTCCCACATTTATCCTCTTCTATGTCTGTTTATATTGCCTGCTCGCTTTGGTTATACTTCTCACTGAAACGCCTGTAAAATCCGATATTAGTTTCGTAATATGCAATAATGCAAGTGTCGGGTATTTTTGTAATAGTGAGTTGAATATATGAAGTATTGTTTGTTTTTAGCCACTTTTTAACTGTTTCCCGCTTCTGTGTTTGAAAAGTTTATTTGCACTGCATGCACCTTCCTCTGCCATGTGAGCTCAAATACCAACTGACTAAATCACAAGATTTGACTGTTCGCTTATCATATATCCTGTGTTACGCAAAGTGTTTATTGGGTACTCAGATAGCACCTCTGGGAATTCATTGCTGCATTTCTTGTATATGTAAGAGAGTGACAGTCAACATACGGTTGGTATTAACTAGCAAGATGCTCTCGGCGTTAGCGCAATAGCAGGCGAAAATCATATTTTGTAATCTCTTAACAGCTAGTATATATCCATTACCTTTAACGATGAGTTCTTATGATAACCACAATAAAATGTGCAGTTCTGTACCTTTCCTGCTCTAATATTTCATGATACAATACATTTATTAAGGAACTATTTACGTTGGCATAAGAGTGTGTTCTTGGGTTCCTGACAAGCCGAAGCACATGCTTCTGTTTACATCAGAGGGAACTCTGGTTTGGAATGGACAGTAGTTGCCAGAGTTACCCACGCCACACCGGCACGTTCCATGTGGTCATTCATTGCTTGCATTCACCCTTCGGGTACACTCTTGGCTTCAGTTTGGAGTTACTGTGTCTTGTTTTTATTTGTTTTCAGGTATTTGTTACTTCTTATTAGATCTGTCTCTGTGTGGGCTATTTCATTATCATCACATCTTGATGTATTCACATGTCAGCTGAGCATGCATTGCTCACATTGGCAACATCGAGCTGTAGTTTAGAGCTTGGCGGCTAACCTGTCAGAACCCAAATTATGAAAATAAGGGCTATAAATACTGATTACTAAGTCTAATTAACTATTATAAATAAATCCAGCTGTAATTGGTAACAATAACTGCACTGCAAAAGCTTAATACTAGCTAATAACTAATATTTTGTAATTAATATATTTTATTTCCTTATATATTCTGCTCAGACATTTAATGATGCATTAAGCTAAGTGTAGGTTGACTTTTTCTGTATAATTATTTCTCTAAAACCTGTGATTTTACTTCCATGTTGGTGCTATTTTGCTATAGACTCAATTCCGAAGATCAAATTCTACATTCCAATTACGAGTGCGGCTATTATTACCTTCTCTACCACGTACCTAGTAGGTAGAGAAGGTATCACCAAGCTGAAAGTCAATTTTGCAAATTGGGATTTCATTTGTTTTTAACTGACCAATGCTATTTTTTCTCCTGCTTGCAATTCAACGAACATAGTGCAGATTAGCCAACATGAAAATTTGATAGAGTAAACATTATCTAAACAGATATCCAATACATTTCCGATTCCTCTAGTTGTACCAAGCTTTCATTCCTTTATTTAATTGCATACATTAAAGTTGTTTATTGTTCTTTGTTAATTTCTACTGTTTTTTTCTGTTCTTTATAGTTTTTACCTTTGTTTTTTTTGAGTTTTGAGTTGCATATAAAACCTTTCACTAGAAGAACCAACACTCAATGGATCTGCGGGTGTCAGGATGTGAGGTTAGGAAACACTGATGTTACTAATTTCATCCAGTTTAGTGTTTCCAGCTTGCGACTATAGAGAGCACTAGTGACTGTTTCACATCACAGCTTCCTAGAGTAAGCTCTACAGTGAAGGGTCTAATATGCACAATATTGATATAATATGCCATGCCCAGGAACAAGAACGAGAAAGCTTCCTCCCTGTTGTGTACGTTCCCATTAGAATACATGTATTTCAACTTTATCATTCTCATTCTGGTTACAGTTCTTGGTTGTTGTGAACCAGCCTTAATTGAAAAACCAAGTCGGATAAACACACAAACTTGGTATTTAGGTTCAGTACCTTCCAAAGATGCAACACAAAGATTTTCAAGAAGATCCCCCACCCTAAACTACCCTTTAAGTGGAACATTTTTCGAAATTTTTGATTTTCTAAAAAATGTCTCTAATGATATTGATTAAAATACCACATACTCAAGATATTTACAAGACAAATAAAATGCATATCTTGAATTTTCTGGGAATAGCCTTTGAAGTCCTCTTCATTCAGTAGGAATTTTTTATAATCTTGTATAACTGGTAAACGTTATGTAATAGAAAAAAAACATACTACACGAGAAATATAAATCTCTTTAAAATATACAATTTATTTGAAATAACCTTTTTTCTGGTACCAGCCATTTCTGAGATATTTATTATTAATGGTTCGAATTGTCCAACACTTAGCATTCTTTTCAAGTCCTGTCGATTTTCAGTTATTTCTCACGATGTTATGGAAACAGTATGGAATTTTAAGGCCAGCGTGTAGCGTCCAGTTGTAAAACATTTGACTAATGCTGTTCCCTTTGTATCTATAATGAAATGTGTAATGTAGGTATTTCCAGAAAGATTTATCTGGATTACAATGAAATAGAAAAATAAGCTTTAGTAAAATAGTTTGTATACCCATTAATAAACAATAGAGGGTAGAGAAAGCCATGTGAATGTATCATGTCCGAACTTTTTTATTGTTTTTATAGATTTCTACTCTCCCCAAAACTAATTTTTGGGAAACTTTATTATAACACTTTGGCTCAATTTTCCAACATGTGACATGAAACTTTTTCTAGGTCCAATGTGATTGACATTCTTTTTCAAAGTCCAGCACGAAAAGTTTGTGCATTTATAATTACTTTGTAATGTGATTTGTAGCTTGATGACATTTCTTAACATAACTCTGATTATTTACTTACAGCAATGTAGCCATATTGAGGAATGCAGTAGAATAATGCATCAAGAATTATCCTTCTTGATACATTAAAGCAATGCAGCCAAAAGCTTTATTTCTAAATTATTACAGTAACTGACTAACTGCACTAAATACCAATTTGTTAACATACTAATCCTAGCTTACACATTTACTAAATCTAATTGCTAAAAGGGATGCTGGACAGAATTATACTCAGAACAAAACATTGAAATTATCAAAAAATAACAGAAGGCAGACCTCTGTAAACTGCGAAATAGATTTTAATAATTGGATGAGCCATATGGAAATTTTAAATACTGCAAGAAAACACAACCCTTGCTTCTCACACTACAATAAATTCTGCTCAATAGCAAGCTTGCATGGTAAAACAATAGAACTTGAGAGGAAACATGGTCAGGACTTTCAGAAAATGACTGGCTGTTAATTGCTTCAACATGTTTCTCCATAATTATTGCTGCGCAGATGTCTGGGAAATTTTTTCAGTAGTTAAATGCAAGTATTACAAATTTTATGCATGCTGGTTGCAATGCAAGAAGCAATATGGTAGTATTCATCTGCTGCATGTCTGCTTGCACATGCGCATAGTTGAACCTTCAGACTTAGAAAAAATTCTCATGTCACATATTCAAAAGTTTTGAACACTTTTACTTAGTAAAGTGTTGCACCTATATGATATTATTTCTAATGCAACTGGAATGAGATAATAAGTGTCCAAAATGGGCGTAACATACCTTACTGTTGATAACGGCTACTAATGCAGCATAAACATGAGTAAAAGTGGGGGATGCTGCTTGGGCCTGAATAATGGAACGGCATAACAATCCTCTTCCTCTTACAATGTTCTCCTTAAGAAGTTCTCGAACAATTATTGCAATGTTTCCCGTGTTCACTTTGTTTATATGACCATGTATTGATTTCTTTAATGCTTCCCATGCTATACGTTGATATGCAGCACTAGATTTGTCTGTAATTTGTGCCTGCATCATTCTTAGCTTTGCTGGAGGTATATAAGCTCCACCAGTTCTTGATGTTAACATATTATCAGCTTTCTTCTGTGATGGAGCAATTTCATTTGATTTTGGCAAATCTTTTGATTCTGAGCTGCTGTTCTGAATATTAGCTCCCTGTGTCTGCCTGCTATTAGAAGTTTTATCCATTTTATCTATGTCTTCCCCAGTGCTTTGTGTAATTAGACTATCCTTGATTGTCTCATTCTCTTTATCTTCATGATTCTTGCGATTATTACTATTATTTTGACTACCCTTAGCTGAACCTCCATAATACCTTGGACCTACCGATTCTGGGTACTTACTCCAGTAATGGTCATCATTTCTCTTTCTCTTATTTTTATCTGGATCATTCTCTTCCCAACTTTTATCATAATCATTAGTTCTTTTAAAATCATTTCTCAGGTCTCCTCTGCCATCTTTATAATGATCTGGTATGTACCGTTCCTTATTTCTTAAGCTATTCCTTTCTGATCTTTCATCTCTATACTTTTCTGAGTTCTGTCTTTCACCTACAGCTTTTCTTGCATACCTATCTTCATTCTCTTGCCGTTCTCTGCTTCTTCGTCTTTTATCCCTTTTCTCGTTACGATTTCTACTGTCTTTTGAATTTCCATACCTGTCACTTTCTTCGTGATCGGCCCATGAATGTTCTGAATGCTTTCGTTTTCTATAGTCTTTGTTGGAATATTTTTCATTCTCAGGGGAAAACGAAGGGCGTTCACTGCGAGACCTTTTTCTATTACTCATGTCTGTATATTACCTGCCGAACTTAAATATAAGCGGTAACAAATTAGTGAACGGAGAACAGCAACTGAGTATTTGTTGGTTATTTTTCTATCGAAAACGTTAACTTTTCATAACCCTACGATCAACTTATGTACTCGATATTGGAATAAAACCATGTTCAGCAAGTTAAATCACACTCACTGTAAAAGCCTATAAGTCACGAATATGCTTAAATAGTAACAAAGAAATAAATAACTAGTAACGTATGTCACAATCTATCGCAGTTTTTGTTGTTAACCATAGATTATAGATAGCATCAAAGCGCCACCAAAGTATGTTAATTCAACTGTTTAAATCAGTACTGACAAAGTAAACTAAAAAGATGAAGCCCGATTTGAAAGAATATCTGAAAAGTCGTCCATATCATCAAGAATATGAAAACTGACATTATGAACTATATATTAAATATAATTATGGTATACTTTTTCATCAATTAAAACCCATAGCATTTACTCGCAAAGCTATCTAATCTGAGTGAGAGAAGTCTTCTGCCGACTTCGGTTGGCAGCCGAGTTCTGGTTGCATGGGTAGGGCGTGAAGACGGCTAAAGCATCAATAAAACCTATAACACCTACTAATCAAGCATTTCACTTGGTTGACTACTTAAAGCACATGAGTTTTGGGCGTTTTGGGTTATTGGTTGCTAAAGCCTAAAGCAGCAATTTGAACTTATGAAACATTTCAGATAAAGCCTCGCGGTTGGCAAGAGCTTAAAAAAGAAAACCTTAGAGGAAAAAGCATCTCAAAAACATAGTGGTATAGGGAAGATAAAATATTAATGAGGCATCACAATTTTTGTCGCTCATGTAACATTTTAACTGTTGGGACCTGAAAGTTACAAGACCGTAATGAAGTAAGAAAGAAACTTGTCAACTGAAGAGGTTATGTTTATCAATTGAGCATGGACATTGCCTGTAACTTTATTAATTTGCCGTTCATAATTTCATTTCAGGCTCAACGTAGATGGCCTTTTGGTATATTTTCCGTACGAATATATTTATCCTGAACAGTATGCTTACATGATGGAGTTGAAGAGAGCTCTTGATGCTAAGGTAAGATTATGAGCACACTTAATTGCGTATTTTTTGAGTTCGTAAGGTTCCACAACATCAGAGTTTTCCCATTCCCTCCATATATATGAACCAGAGAATGTGGGTAAAAATTAGTGTAATAAACAAAATTACAAAACTCAAGACTATACACTATACTTCAGGCTTAATTTTTCTTCAAGAGCAAAAACAGAAAGAACAGCTGCTCACTGCATTAATGTTTGCATTATATTGTGCAATCAGCTTTCAGTAACTGAATTCAGGGCAAAATAAGAAACGTGTATTTTTTTGTTTTGTCCAAAAAATTCCTGGCCCAGGATATGGGTCACCAAAGATGGCACTTTGAGGGCCATTTCTCACATAAATCTTAGCAAAATATTAAAATGCTTGGTTGATGTGTGTGATTAGGCTTGTTTTGGTTCAGTTCAACTTAGGATAAAACAAGTATAGTCTCTGCCACACAATATTTTCTCTTACCCTATTAATATTAGTTATCTACGTACCATTCTCATTTATAATCAGTCAAAATAGTTACAAGAGAACTTGTCTTAGATGCATACAAAGTTTGTGTACCCATATCCTTCTTGAGACCTTTTGTCTGTAGTTGATGTCTAATGTGTTTTATCCAGCTATTATTATTTTCCTGGTATTTTAAACAATGTTTTAGTACCTATATGCTTTTCAGGGTTTTATGCCATGAGGCCCTTCCTCTATTCCCCATATATTCATCTTGGTTCAACTAAGTCTATATAAATCCTCTGCAATTCATTACTACTGAGCTCACAGACAACCTTGCAAAAGAAACAGCTAAGGACAGAAATACGATCATGTTTATCATAAAGTACCGAGAAGCGAGATAATCTTAGATCTAAAGAAAAAGTTATGGATAAATGGCAGACAGAATGCAGCAACACTAATTAAGAAAACTATATGTAAAGCATTCTTCCCATCTGTAAAATAGCAAGTGAAACAGAAAATTCCAATAACAGCCGAAGTGATGGTAATGATATCAGAACATGGGATTTTAAAATTGTATCTACTCTGTTTCAAGATTATTGAAAACCCACAGTATTCTTGCAACCTGGGCAGCCAAACTGTGCAGCACTTAATTTATGAATGTAAAACACTGCAAAAAGAAAGGAATATTATGCATAATCAAATTAATAACAGGGGATCCAACTGCATTTTATTTAGTAATAAATATTTTAAATTAATCATGAAATTTATAAAAAGCGTAGACTTCAAAAAATTAGTAACATAAATAGTATAGATGATGAAAATAACAGACTAAGAAGAAACAAAGAAAGGATAAAACATTGATTATATACGTTGATATTGTAATGAAAACAAGCTAGAAACAGTGATCTGTATTGAATTTATTTAAAGGTGAGTCGGAATTGTTACACTAACATCACTTAAGTTTACTCACTTAACATGTTTCGGGAAACGGTTGTTCCCATCCTCAGAAGTTAATTTGACTGGTCCGTGTTGTTGGTGTTTCCGTTTTTTGGACTGGATCCTGTGGTGGCATCTTGTGGTGGAGAAATGTACTTCCAGAGAGGATTTGGTGGCGGCAAATCAAAATTCATTAGATGTGTGTTGTGTTTTAGAATGGTGATCTTCTCCCATGCATCTAATTCGGCTGCAAATTTGGCTGGTTTGACTAATGTAATATTGGGTTTGATGTTGTGATTAGTGATCCAAAAATGGTGTGAAACTGCAGATTTGTCCATTTGTTTGTATTTAATACATCTCATGTGCTCCTTTAGCCTAGTTTCTAGGTTTCTTTTTGTCTTACCTATGGTATACTTTATTGCAATCTGAACAATTGATTTTATAGATTCCAGTTTTTTTGTCTTGTGGAATGGGGTCTTTTAACTTGTTACAAAGTAATTTCTCTATGTTAAATTTGTTCTGTGGAGCTAGGCTGATGTTATGTTTCATGAAAATCTTCTTAAATTTGTGAAATGTTCCTGGGTGGTATGTGAATTTCTTGAACTTTAGCTCTTTATCTTGCTGGCTGAGATTTGTTGTGTTTCTGATGTGCATCTGTCATTTGAATTTTGCAATTTTTTTGTCAGTAGTTGCTTTGTTGTACCCATTATGTATTGCTGTGTCTACTATATGCTGGTATTCTAACTGGTATTCTTTTTTATTTAAGGGGGTATATACCAGTCTATGTGTTAGGCTGTTTAGTACTGCATGTTTGTGTGTGGTTGGATTGAAACTCTTATTTTTTATGTAATTAGTAGGGTGTGTTGGCTTCCTGTATTGCCACAGGTTAGGTTCTTTTGTTCTCTGATGATTTTTAGGTCTAAAAATGGTAGCATGCCTTCTTTTTCTATTTCTATGGTGAATTTTATTGATTGGTTCTGTAGGTTTAGTAAGGCTAAGGAGTCTTGTATGAACCTATTAGGGACAACAGCGAAGATGTCAACATATCTGTGCCAAACTTTAAACATGTATGGAAAGGAAGTTGTTATGTGTGTTTCTAAGTAGCTCATAAATAAATCTGCCAAGAAGGGTGAAAGTGGGTTGCCCATGGTTAGACCAGTTGGTTGTCGGGCCAGTCGAATTAACTTCTGAGGATGGGAACAACCGTTTCCCGAAACATGTTAAGTGAGTAAACTTAAGTGATGTTAGTGTAACAATTCCGACTCACCTTTAAATAAATTGATTATATAGTTTATATTCAACAACTTATGTAAAATTATTGTTCCAAAATTATATAAGATTATTTATAATACATGTAGTATTATTGTACATGTAATGGAGCATGTTAAATTAATAATAATAAAAAAAAAAACATTACTGGCGCTATATATAAACATTTTCATAGCAGACCTTCCTTTTACTAATGCCAGCTTCTTTTGTTTCCTCCAGTTATCTGTCTTCACACCTAACAATGTTAATATTTCTACCTACAGTCTGATTCACTTCAAGTAACTATTGTTACAATGACTTTCTATTTCCTGTAACACCTTATTTAAACCAACCACTGTAATTTCTTTGTCACTTATCACCTAGGTATGTGATTATTATTGACTTTAAATGATTTATGTCAATTTTATAAAGAGAGAGAGAGTGTGTGTGGGTGGGTGTGGGTGCGTGCGTGCGTGCTGAACACCAATACATTGGAGTTATAAAAGAACTTGCTTGCCGTAGAGTAGAAAATGTATGTAAAGTAAAATACATGCCACAGCTGTATATATGAGGATGGTCACAACACAGCAAAACAAAGAGAATTAATCTGCTTACAACGATACGCATGTGCATGTAAGAAAGTGTTGCTTTATTTCCTTTCTATGTCACAACCAAGATCGTTCGCAGGTTAACACAATGTTGTGATATTAGAAACCAGTCAATAGATATTTTATAATTAACAACTCAGAATCCTAATGGTCGCAGACTGCATAATTTCCAGAGTAGTTAACTTGGTGGCTTGGGAGTGGAAATCGTCATATCCACAGCTTCACCTCTATATTTTAAGTGTTTCTGTATTATGTGAAAACTATGTAGGTTTTAGCTATTAAATAACCGTGGGACCAAAGAGCAGGAATACTCCATCCCAGACGAGAATGATCCTGTTGTAAACAACAAGGAGCAGTAGACTCAACCTGCAGATAAGTTTTGCAACACTAGCTGTAGCAGCGTTAACTTTTTGACAATAGAGTAACACATTGCCAATAACTTATTAAATCTACGTGTTAAAGAATTACTATTATCATGTACTAGCATAAAGTTATGCTTCGGGTTTCTTTCTTAAGCATCTTGAAACAATGCACAATCCCTTGCCTCTCGCCACTTCTTAAGGTTTGCCTTGTCTGTGTTTTATTGACAGGCCTGCTCTATGATGCTAAGCTGACTGCTTTTAAATTGCATACAAGTGTTCTGGACTTGTGAAGTATGTGAGAGGAAATACAATCTTAAATATCAGAAGCCACTCTGCACAATGAACAATAACATATGAATCAGCATTCACCTCGAGACCTACAATGTTCCAGGAGGGCCTATAGCATAGGAATGTAACTTATGTATTATACAATTGTTTCATTAGTAATACAAAGTTAGGCTGCACATTATTTAACAACAATACAGTTAATACCCTTATAACTGTGCCCGTCTTCCGTTTAATCTGTGTTTATGTAAACATTCCTTTCAGAGCCTAGAACACATCTCTGGTGTAAGTGCAGGACACACATAACGAATCTAAACATTTGTAGACTTTTCCCTCCTCAAAACTAATCCTGCTGAGCAGTGCTTACAAAACTACTCGCAGTGGTGTACGTGTTAGAGGCAGTTATTGTGCGAAAACAAATAAACGAGAACACCCATGAACTTCCCACCAGTTAGCGATCTAAGACCATTGCATCTCGCTGTTTGTCTCTCTTTCTTGCCTCCCATATATTCACAACAGGATCGTTCTTGGTTGAGACAGATTATATGAAGGTTCACAGCTACTGTGAATGTCTAACAAGTTACTTGACTACACTGACTGGTGATTGTTCCACCACCAAAGGCACTGTTGGGGGAGGCTAAGGAAGTTGACATTCTGCCAATGTTTCACATCCTTTAGTGTGAATATCAAGGGATTTTTCATCCGTTATTAGGAATAATGAAATTACAATTATGTATAAGAAGTAATGGGAGGATTCACTATAAAAATCTTGTAGATCATTGTACTAAAATTGAATTAAGAATGGGGGAGCTTACGTGAGACTAATTCAAGGTTGGGTAGCAGTTAGTCATCTGTAGACAAGTTGAACAGAACTACGATTCAACTTGCAACCCTGTCTAAGTTAGGGTTCTTCCCCCCATTTGATACAAAACATATTTTCCTGCAGAATCTCAACTGTATTTTTCTTAAGCAGTTTATGCCACAACATTTCTTGTATGACTTTATCTTAGGCTTTCTACACATACACACTCTCGCATATTTCCTTCTTAAGTATTCCTCCAAAGTTCTTCTGCTCCTATGGAAACCAAACTGGCAAGGAGACAGTCAATGATGTTTTTCACTCCAATTTTGGGTTATTGCTGGGATTGGATAACAATTATTAGGACTTCCTGTGCTGCCTTTTCATGTATATACAGGATGGCTATTCTTTTTGGTATTCCCTTGTTGGGCTTACTAGCATTTAACAGCTCCATTAGACAATTCAGTCTATCTAAACTTTCACATAAACTTTGAAGGAGTTCATGTAATTCCGTTGCAATATCAAATTTTTGGGTTGAACACAATATTTCCTGCTTCTACCTACTGCGTGACTTATTTTCCATAAGTCATTGAAAAATTTGAAAAGTTCAATAACATTATACAAAAATATTTTTCCTCTTAAACTAATTAAAATTAAGAAACATCTGCACAGCAATTTCTTTAAGTTTGTATACTAAGCAGAAATTAAAATTTTTGGGAGCAATATGATAAACCATGTGGTTCAAGTAGCATTTCACTTTACTGTATCAAAAAGTGAGTAATTATGAATAAAAAGAATAACATGTTAACAATGGTTTGTGTGCACTGTATATTGTATGTTCTAAGTATATGCTAACAAATTCAAAGGAAACTGGAGTTTTGGATTTTCACAGATACTAGTGAGGACTTGAGTGATACAAGAGGGGTAGAATCCAATACCAACTGTATATCTTATGTTTGCAGGGCCATTGCTTGCTTGAAATGCCTTCAGGAACAGGTAAAACCGTGTCACTACTTTCTCTTATAGTGGCATACATGCTGTCACACCCACTGGATGTCACAAAGCTCATATATTGCTCCAGAACTGTACCTGAAATTGAAAAAGTCATAGAGGAACTGAAAAAACTGTTGAGATATATTGAAAAAGAAAGAGGTCAAAAGCCAAATATGGTGGGGCTTGTACTAAGTTCTAGAAAGAACCTCTGTATTCATCCTCAGGTAACATTTCCATACATTCTCATTTGTTTCAAACGTACATGAATAATTTGAGAATATTTGTAATGTATTGTTATTCTATTCCAAGGTGAGTAAAGAACGTGAAGGAAAAGTTGTAGATGGACGCTGTCACAGTCTCACAGCTTCATATGTTCGAGACAGACATAATTATGATGATAGTGTGCCTATATGCAGTTTCTATGAAGGATTTGATATTGAAGGAAGAGAGGCACAGATTCAGCCGGGAGTATACAGTCTAGATGATCTAAAGGATTATGGTCAGGAAAGAAACTGGTGTCCATATTTTCTTGCTAGATATACAGTAAGTATAGCTCCTCTGTTCTTCCACGTATCATTGTGTAGGTTAAAGTTGGAAAGGTAGAATCAGACTGCCAGCTCAGTTGGGTACAGCAAACTCGAATATCTCTGGTTCAAATTCTGGCTATGCTATTCTACCTTTATCATTTTTGGAATCTTAGTAGTAAATGAAAACCAATCAGTTTTTGGTTGCATCATATACCGTACATGAATGATATGTGCATATTGTGATATGTTTGTAAATTTACTCTAACAATGAACTTGTTAACTGAAGAATTTTACAAATAAATATTCAAAATGCTAACCAAGAGCTTGAATGCATCTGTGCAATCTAGTATGCTTTCTTCTACACATATCTGGGTTCACTAATCATCCTTAACTTGCTATGATCTGCATTTTCTCAGTTGTGTGTTCTGTTGGAAACTATGTTTACAAATGCACAGCCAAGCCATTGCTGTTGGGTTTGCCATAACATTATATTCTACACTGAATGTAAATTTATTACAATATGCACATTTACCATTAAAGCCCCAGCAAAACAGCATACATCACTCTAGCCAGCAATAATGTGTAGTGTAACTAAAAGCCCTTTCCATCAGTCTGGGTGGCGCTGCACTTCTGATCCCAAGGTCGCAGATTCAAACTCAGCCCAGACCAATGATTTTAAGTGGCTTAAAAGTGACAGCTCCATAACCAGTAGATCTACTAGCATATAAAAGATTTCCTGCACGACGAAATTCTGGCACACCAGCAGTGCTTATATGATCCTGGTAATTGACAGCATCATTAATAAACAGCTCTTTTTTCTTACAGCACTTTCCAAGGTCTCATACATCAATTCTGTTTCACTGAATATGATATACCACTCCACTTCTAATGATGCCAAGGTTTCATACAGTACTCCTATTTCACTGAATATGATATTTCACTCCCCTTCTAATGATCCCAAGGTCTCATACAGTACTGCTGTTTCACTGAATACATCACTCCCCTTCTAATGATCTCAAGGTCTCATACAGCATTCCTGTTTCACTGAATATGATATATCACTCCACTTCTAATGATCCCAAGGTCTCATACAGCATTCCTGTTTCACTGAATATAATATATCACTCCACTTCTAATGTTCCGAAGGTCTCATGCAGCATTCCTGTTTCACTGAATATGATATATCACTCCACTTCTAATGATCCCAAGGTCTCATACAGCACTGCTGTTTCACTGAATATATCACTCCACTTCTAATGATCCCATGGTCTCATACAGTATTGCTGTTTCACTGAATATGATATTACACTCCACTTCTAATGATCCCAAGGTCTCATACAGTACTGCTGTTTCACTGAATATGATATTTCACTCCGCTTCTAATGATCCCAAGGTCTCATGCAGTATTGCTGTTTCACTGAATATGATATTTCACTCCGCTTCTAATGATCCCAAGGTCTCATACAGTACTGCTGTTTCACTGAATACATCACTCCCCTTCTAATGATCTCAAGGTCTCATACAGCATTCCTGTTTCACTGAATATGATATATCACTCCACTTCTAATGATCCCAAGGTCTCATACAGCATTCCTGTTTCACTGAATATAATATATCACTCCACTTCTAATGTACCGAAGGTCTCATGCAGCATTCCTGTTTCACTGAATATGATATATCACTCCACTTCTAATGATCCCAAGGTCTCATACAGCACTGCTGTTTCACTGAATATATCACTCCACTTCTAATGATCCCAAGGTCTCATGCAGTGCTCCTGTTTCGCTGAAAATGATATATCACTCCACTTCTAATGATCCCAAGGTCTCATACAGTGCTCCTGTTTCGCTGAATATGATATATCACTCCACTTCTAATGATCCCAAGGTCTCATACAGTGCTCCTGTTTCGCTGAATATGATATATCACTCCACTTCTAATGATCCCAAGGTCTCATACAGTGCTCCTGTTTCGCTGAATATGATATATCACTCCACTTCTAATGATCCCAAGGTCTCATACAGTGCTCCTGTTTCGCTGAATATGATATATCACTCCACTTCTAATGATCCCAAGGTCTCATACAGTGCTCCTGTTTCACTGAATATGATATATCACTCCACTTCTAATGATCCCAAGGTCTCATACAGTGCTCCTGTTTCGCTGAATATGATATATCACTCCACTTCTAATGATCCCAAGGTCTCATACAGTGCTCCTGTTTCGCTGAATATGATATATCACTCCACTTCCAATGATCCCAAGGTCTCATACAATGCTCCTGTTTCGCTGAATATGATATATCACTCCACTTCTAATGATCCCAAGGTTTCATACAGTGCTCCTGTTTCGCTGAATATGATATATCACTCCACTTCCAATGATCCCAAGGTCTCATACAATGCTCCTGTTTCGCTGAATATGATATATCACTCCACTTCTAATGATCCCAAGGTCTCATACAGTGCTCCTGTTTCGCTGAATATGATATATCACTCCACTTCTAATGATCCCAAGGTCTCATACAGTGCTCCTGTTTCGCTGAATATGATATATCACTCCACTTCCAATGATCCCAAGGTCTCATACAATGCTCCTGTTTCGCTGAATATGATATATCACTCCACTTCTAATGATCCCAAGGTTTCATACAGTGCTCCTGTTTCGCTGAATATGATATATCACTCCACTTCTAATGATCCCAAGGTTTCATACAGCACTGCTGTTTCACTGAATATATCACTCCACTTCTAATGATCCCAAGGTCTCATACAGTGCTCCTGTTTCGCTGAATATGATATATCACTCCACTTCTAATGATCCCAAGGTCTCATATAGTGCTCCTGTTTCGCTGAATATGATATATCACTCCACTTCCAATGATCCCAAGGTCTCATACAATGCTCCTGTTTTGCTGAATATGATATATCACTCCACTTCTAATGATCCCAAGGTTTCATACAGCACTGCTGTTTCACTGAATATATCACTCCACTTCTAATGATCCCAAGGTCTCATGCAGTATTGCTGTTTCACTGAATATGATATTTCACTCCACTTCTAATGATCCCAAGGTCTCATACAGTGCTCCTGTTTCGCTGAATATGATATATCACTCCACTTCTAATGATCCCAAGGTTTCATACAGCACTGCTGTTTCACTGAATATATCACTCCACTTCTAATGATCCCAAGGTCTCATGCAGTATTGCTGTTTCACTGAATATGATATTTCACTCCACTTCTAATGATCCCAAGGTCTCATACAGCGCTCCTGTTTCGCTGAATATGATATATCACTCCACTTCTAATGATCCCAAGGTCTCATACAGCGCTCCTGTTTCACTGAATATATCACTCCACTTCTAATGATCCCAAGGTTTCATACAGCACTCCTGTTTCACTGAATATAATATATCACTCCACTTCTAATGATCCCAAGGTTTCATACAGCACTGCTGTTGCACTGAATATATCACTCCACTTCTAATGATCCCAAGGTCTCATGCAGTATTGCTGTTTCGCTGAATATGATATATCACTCCACTTCTAATGATCCCAAGGTTTCATACAGCACTGCTGTTTCACTGAATATATCACTCCACATCTAATGATCCCAAGGTTTCATACAGCACTGCTGTTTCACTGAATATATCACTCCACTTCTAATGATCCCAAGGTTTCATATAGCAGTGCTGTTTCACTGAATATATCACTCCACTTCTAATGATCCCAAGGTTTCATACAGCACTGCTGTTTCACTGAATATATCACTCCACTTCTAATGATCCCAAGGTTTCATATAGCACTGCTGTTTCACTGAATATATCACTCCACTTCTAATGATCCCAAGGTTTCATACAGCACTCCTGTTTCACTGAATATATCACTCCACTTCTAATGATCCCAAGGTCTCATGCAGTATTGCTGTTTCACTGAATATATCACTCCACTTCTAATGATCCCAAGGTTTCATATAGCACTCCTGTTTCACTGAATATATCACTCCACTTCTAATGATCCCAAGGTTTCATATAGCACTCCTGTTTCACTGAATATATCACTCCACTTCTAATGATCCCAAGGTTTCATACAGCACTGCTGTTTCACTGAATATATCACTCCACTTCTAATGATCCCAAGGTCTCAAGCAATATTGCTGTTTCACTGAATATGATATTTCACTCCACTTCTAATGATCCCAAGGTCTCATACAGCGCTCCTGTTTCGCTGAATATGATATTTCACTCCGCTTCTAATGATCCCAAGGTCTCATACAGTACTGCTGTTTCACTGAATACATCACTCCCCTTCTAATGATCTCAAGGTCTCATACAGCATTCCTGTTTCACTGAATATGATATATCACTCCACTTCTAATGATCCCAAGGTCTCATACAGCATTCCTGTTTCACTGAATATAATATATCACTCCACTTCTAATGTTCCGAAGGTCTCATGCAGCATTCCTGTTTCACTGAATATGATATATCACTCCACTTCTAATGATCCCAAGGTCTCATACAGCACTGCTGTTTCACTGAATATATCACTCCACTTCTAATGATCCCATGGTCTCATACAGTATTGCTGTTTCACTGAATATGATATTACACTCCACTTCTAATGATCCCAAGGTCTCATACAGTACTGCTGTTTCACTGAATATGATATTTCACTCCGCTTCTAATGATCCCAAGGTCTCATGCAGTATTGCTGTTTCACTGAATATGATATTTCACTCCGCTTCTAATGATCCCAAGGTCTCATACAGTACTGCTGTTTCACTGAATACATCACTCCCCTTCTAATGATCTCAAGGTCTCATACAGCATTCCTGTTTCACTGAATATGATATATCACTCCACTTCTAATGATCCCAAGGTCTCATACAGCATTCCTGTTTCACTGAATATAATATATCACTCCACTTCTAATGTACCGAAGGTCTCATGCAGCATTCCTGTTTCACTGAATATGATATATCACTCCACTTCTAATGATCCCAAGGTCTCATACAGCACTGCTGTTTCACTGAATATATCACTCCACTTCTAATGATCCCAAGGTCTCATGCAGTGCTCCTGTTTCGCTGAAAATGATATATCACTCCACTTCTAATGATCCCAAGGTCTCATACAGTGCTCCTGTTTCGCTGAATATGATATATCACTCCACTTCTAATGATCCCAAGGTCTCATACAGTGCTCCTGTTTCGCTGAATATGATATATCACTCCACTTCTAATGATCCCAAGGTCTCATACAGTGCTCCTGTTTCGCTGAATATGATATATCACTCCACTTCTAATGATCCCAAGGTCTCATACAGTGCTCCTGTTTCGCTGAATATGATATATCACTCCACTTCTAATGATCCCAAGGTCTCATACAGTGCTCCTGTTTCACTGAATATGATATATCACTCCACTTCTAATGATCCCAAGGTCTCATACAGTGCTCCTATTTCGCTGAATATGATATATCACTCCACTTCTAATGATCCCAAGGTCTCATACAGTGCTCCTGTTTCGCTGAATATGATATATCACTCCACTTCCAATGATCCCAAGGTCTCATACAATGCTCCTGTTTCGCTGAATATGATATATCACTCCACTTCTAATGATCCCAAGGTTTCATACAGTGCTCCTGTTTCGCTGAATATGATATATCACTCCACTTCCAATGATCCCAAGGTCTCATACAATGCTCCTGTTTCGCTGAATATGATATATCACTCCATTTCTAATGATCCCAAGGTCTCATACAGCACTGCTGTTTCACTGAATATATCACTCCACTTCTAATGATCCCAAGGTCTCATGCAGTATTGCTGTTTCGCTGAATATGATATATCACTCCACTTCTAATGATCCCAAGGTTTCATACAGCACTGCTGTTTCACTGAATATATCACTCCACATCTAATGATCCCAAGGTTTCATACAGCACTGCTGTTTCACTGAATATATCACTCCACTTCTAATGATCCCAAGGTTTCATATAGCAGTGCTGTTTCACTGAATATATCACTCCACTTCTAATGATCCCAAGGTTTCATACAGCACTGCTGTTTCACTGAATATATCACTCCACTTCTAATGATCCCAAGGTTTCATATAGCACTGCTGTTTCACTGAATATATCACTCCACTTCTAATGATCCCAAGGTTTCATACAGCACTCCTGTTTCACTGAATATATCACTCCACTTCTAATGATCCCAAGGTTTCATACAGCACTGCTGTTTCACTGAATATATCACTCCACTTCTAATGATCCCAAGGTCTCAAGCAATATTGCTGTTTCACTGAATATGATATTTCACTCCACTTCTAATGATCCCAAGGTCTCATACAGCGCTCCTGTTTCGCTGAATATGATATATCACTCCACTTCTAATGATCCCAAGGTCTCATACAGCGCTCCTGTTTCATTGAATATATCACTCCACTTCTAATGATCCCAAGGTTTCATACAGCACTCCTGTTTCACTGAATATAATATATCACTCCACTTCTAATGATTCCAAGGTCTCATACAGTATTGTTGTTTCACTGAATATGATATTTCACTCCACTTCTAATGATCCCAAGGTCTCATACAGCACTCCTGTTTCGCTGAATATGATATATCACTCCACTTCTAATGATCCCAAGGTCTCATACAGCGCTCCTGTTTCACTGAATATATCACTCCACTTCTAATGATCCCAAGGTTTCATACAGCACTCCTGTTTCACTGAATATAATATACCACTCCACTTCTAAGGATTCCAAGGTCTCATACAGTATTGTTGTTTCACTGAATATGATATATCACTCCACTTCTAATGATCCCAAGGTCTCATACAGTGTTCCTGTTTCGCTGAATATGATATATCACTCCACTTCTAATGATCCCAAGGTCTCATGCAGTGCTCCTGTTTCGCTGAAAATGATATATCACTCCACTTCTAATGATCCCAAGGTCTCATACAGTGCTCCTGTTTCGCTGAATATGATATATCACTCCACTTCTAATGATCCCAAGGTCTCATACAGTGCTCCTGTTTCGCTGAATATGATATATCACTCCACTTCTAATGATCCCAAGGTCTCATACAGTGCTCCTGTTTCGCTGAATATGATATATCACTCCACTTCTAATGATCCCAAGGTCTCATACAGTGCTCCTGTTTCGCTGAATATGATATATCACTCCACTTCTAATGATCCCAAGGTCTCATACAGTGCTCCTGTTTCACTGAATATGATATATCACTCCACTTCTAATGATCCCAAGGTCTCATGCAGTGCTCCTGTTTCGCTGAATATGATATATCACTCCACTTCTAATGATCCCAAGGTCTCATACAGTGCTCCTGTTTCGCTGAATATGATATATCACTCCACTTCTAATGATCCCAAGGTCTCATGCAGTGCTCCTGTTTCGCTGAAAATGATATATCACTCCACTTCTAATGATCCCAAGGTCTCATACAGTGCTCCTGTTTCGCTGAATATGATATATCACTCCATTTCTAATGATCCCAAGGTCTCATACAGTGCTCCTGTTTCGCTGAATATGATATATCACTCCACTTCTAATGATCCCAAGGTCTCATACAGTGCTCCTGTTTCGCTGAATATGATATATCACTCCACTTCTAATGATCCCAAGGTCTCATACAGTGCTCCTGTTTCGCTGAATATGATATATCACTCCACTTCTAATGATCCCAAGGTCTCATACAGTGCTCCTGTTTCACTGAATATGATATATCACTCCACTTCTAATGATCCCAAGGTCTCATACAGTGCTCCTGTTTCGCTGAATATGATATATCATTCCACTTCTAATGATCCCAAGGTCTCATACAGTGCTCCTGTTTCGCTGAATATGATATATCACTCCACTTCTAATGATCCCAAGGTCTCATACAATGCTCCTGTTTTGCTGAATATGATATATCACTCCACTTCTAATGATCCCAAGGTTTCATACAGCACTGCTGTTTCACTGAATATATCACTCCACTTCTAATGATCCCAAGGTCTCATGCAGTATTGCTGTTTCGCTGAATATGATATATCACTCCACTTCTAATGATCCGAAGGTTTCATACAGCACTGCTGTTTCACTGAATATATCACTCCACTTCCAATGATCCCAAGGTCTCATGCAGTATTGCTGTTTCGCTGAATGTGATATATCACTCCACTTCTAATGATCCCAAGGTTTCATACAGCACTGCTGTTTCACTGAATATATCACTCCACTTCTAATGATCCCAAGGTTTCATACAGCACTGCTGTTTCACTGAATATATCACTCCACTTCTAATGATCCCAAGGTCTCATGCAGTATTGCTGTTTCACTGAATATATCACTCCACTTCTAATGATCCCAAGGTTTCATATAGCACTCCTGTTTCACTGAATATATCACTCCACTTCTAATGATCCCAAGGTTTCATACAGCACTGCTGTTTCACTGAATATGTCACTCCACTTCTAATGATCCCAAGGTTTCATATAGCACTCCTGTTTCTAATGATCCCAAGGTTTCATACAGCACTGCTGTTTCACTGAATATATCACTCCACTTCTAATGATCCCAAGGTCTCATGCAGTATTGCTGTTTCACTGAATATGATATTTCACTCCACTTCTAATGATCCCAAGGTCTCATACAGCGCTCCTGTTTCGCTGAATATGATATATCACTCCACTTCTAATGATCCCAAGGTCTCATACAGCGCTCCTGTTTCACTGAATATATCACTCCACTTTTAATGATCCCAAGGTTTCATACAGCACTCCTGTTTCACTGAATATAATATATCACTCCACTTCTAATGATCCCAAGGTTTCATACAGCACTGCTGTTTCACTGAATATATCAGTCCACTTCTAATGATCCCAAGGTCTCATGCAGTATTGCTGTTTCGCTGAATATGATATATCACTCCACTTCTAATGATCCCAAGGTTTCATACAGCACTGCTGTTTCACTGAATATATCACTCCACATCTAATGATCCCAAGGTTTCATACAGCACTGCTGTTTCACTGAATATATCACTCCACTTCTAATGATCCCAAGGTTTCATATAGCACTCCTGTTTCACTGAATATATCACTCCACTTCTAATGATCCCAAGGTCTCATGCAGTATTGCTGTTTCACTGAATATATCACTCCACTTCTAATGATCCCAAGGTTTCATATAGCACTCCTGTTTCACTGAATATATCACTCCACTTCTAATGATCCCAAGGTTTCATTCAGCACTGCTGTTTCACTGAATATATCACTCCACTTCTAATGATCCCAAGGTTTCATATAGCACTCCTGTTTCACTGAATATATCACTCCACCTCTAATGATCCCAAGGTTTCATACAGCACTGCTGTTTCACTGAATATATCACTCCACTTCTAATGATCCCAAGGTCTCAAGCAGTATTGCTGTTTCACTGAATATGATATTTCACTCCACTTCTAATGATCCCAAGGTCTCATACAGCGCTCCTGTTTCGCTGAATATGATATATCACTCCACTCTAATGATCCCAAGGTCTCATACAGCGCTCCTGTTTCATTGAATATATCACTCCACTTCTAATGATCCCAAGGTTTCATACAGCACTCCTGTTTCACTGAATATAATATATCACTCCACTTCTAATGATTCCAAGGTCTCATACAGTATTGTTGTTTCACTGAATATGATATTTCACTCCACTTCTAATGATCCCAAGGTCTCATACAGCACTCCTGTTTCGCTGAATATGATATATCACTCCACTTCTAATGATCCCAAGGTCTCATACAGCACTCCTGTTTCACTGAATATATCACTCCACTTCTAATGATCCCAAGGTTTCATACAGCACTCCTGTTTCACTGAATATAATATATCACTCCACTTCTAATGATTCCAAGGTCTCATACAGTATTGTTGTTTCACTGAATATATCACTCCACTTCTAATGATTCGAAGCAACAGCTGCTACCTTCTCAAGGGTTTTTCTTCTTCTTGTTTATTTAAAGATGCCCACGAAGCTAATAATTTTCTTGTATTAGTATTTGTTACTTGTAGAATTATTTAAAATAAAACCACTGCTTTCATGAAATACCTTTTATTTTTTAGAATTTACTAAAGGGATTAAATTTTGTTTTTATGATTTTCTGAATGTATGTTTAGGATTATACTTTATAATGTTTAGAATTTTTTAGGCCCTTTAAACCATCTTTGGACAGTTAATTTATTCATTCATCATTGTCCTTATTCAGATTGCATTTAGTTAATATACTTTTAAATTACCTATTTCTCCACATTTACAGTAAGAGGTTTCTGTTTTTATAATTTAATAGAATAATATTGGGATTATAGCTGTATCCAACCTTAATCTTTATGATGGTTGTTAGATCTTGGTTAGGACCACACACTTTTTTGAACCATGGTTTATTATTTTCTTCCCAGCTCTAGGAATCTTAGGGATTTTCGGTACTCCATTGTTTAATAACTTATTTTTTAAGATGGCCAATTATATCTTGGATAGGTAGTTGTGTTTACAGATTATCCCATCAGTTGTTGCTTATGTTGCTAGAACAACCACTTTACAGTTAATCTTTTAATGTTCTTAGGCCCATGAATTCAAGTTAGCCTGATGTGCATCCCTTTTTTCATGGCAGGATACATTTTATGCTTAATGTCTATTTCAATAACATTAAAATTTGCACCCATTCCAGTTTTACTCAATTTGCTCAAAACACTGTATGAATCCGAAAATATATTAGACTTCTTGATCTTGTTATCAGTAATATATGATATTGCTGTTTTAATGGCTATAAGCTCAGCGGAATAAATGGAAAATGTTTAATTTAATTTGATAACATTTCTTCACTGTTTGTTCCTACTTCCTCTTCTGTGTCCTTAGAACCATCTCTATAAATGTGTCTGCAGGGACATCTTCCATGAATTTATAGAAGTATTGATTAATTTCCAGCTCTTCCTTTTGGAAAATAACCATGTGTCTCTCTGTAATGCCCAGGATTTAGCAACAAAGCCATTCTCCTTGCTTCCAAATATTTTCAGATCAAGTCTGTATACAATTTAATGGGACTGAATGAATAGGAACAACACAGGAAAAAGTTGCCAATATTTGAACTGTTCTATCTCCAAAATTTGCGGTTAGAATTTAATGTGAATTATATAGTCTCTTTTTGGACCATTCACTAATATTTTACTATATGGGAGATAATTTTAATCCCATAGTTACTTGTATAGTCACTATTGTATATCAGGTGGAAAAAAATAAGAAAAAAACTATTTGGGTTAGAATGCTCAAACTTTGTGTGCTACTTGAGCACACAAATATTTATACCACTATTATTATAGAGGTGCAAAAATTTCACAGATTTTTTATGAAGTTATGGAATTTAATAATAAGACATGTTTTATAATCTTAAAATTTTATTTGCAGAAACACAAGGTACTGATCTACTTAATAGAATTATCCTTGAGGTAGTATCAGTAAAAATTTAAAGCTTTCAAACTAATTTTAGTTTGAGATTTGGGTACAGATGTCATACATGGATCCTCTTTCTTATTTTTTTCCACCTCACATACAATAGTGTCTATACAAGTAACTATAGGAATAAAAATTATGTTCCATATATTAAAATATTGCTGAATGATCCAGTAAGAGACTATTTCAATTACATAACATTCTAACAGCGACTTTTGGAAATACATGCATTCACAACTGACAGGAAGCTTTTCTGGGCCCCAGGAATGGGAAAGACAACTTGGCTAAGTTTTAATTTTCTCGTTCTTGGGCACGGCATATTAGACTCTTCACTATAGAGGTTATTCTAGGCGGCCGTGACATGAAACAGCCGCTAGTGTTCTCTATAGTCGCAAGCTGGAAACATGAAACTGGAAGAAATTAGTAGTGTATGTGCTTCCTAACCTGAGATCTTGACACCCACAAATCCAATCAGTGTTGGATCTTCTGGTGAAAGGGTCATCTGTAGTTTGTTTATATGCAACTCAAAACTGGCTGTTGCCTCAAAAACAATGGCAAAAACTACAAAGAACAGCAAAAACCAGTAGAAATTAACAAATAACAAAAACAACTTTAATGTATAACATTAAATAAAGGAATGAAAGCTTGGTACCATTGGCAGGATTCGGAAATATAATGGATCTGCATTTAGATAGTGTTTACTCTATCAAACTTTGATGTTGGCTAACCCGCGTTATGTTGGCTAAATTGGAAACAGGTGAAAAAATATCATTGGTCAGTTAAAAAAAATGAAATCACACGGCGCAAAATCGACTTTCACTTTATGATCATCAATATACATTCCCATTCTCATTACCGAGTTGTTGTGAATCAATATCTTGTATGATGTATTGCTTCCCGTTCTCATTTCTGTTCTGGTTCCCATTCTTGGGTGGTTGTGAACAGCCTTAAATGACCCATACTCATTTCTTCTTCCTTATGCATAACAGATAATTTGGAGATGGTAGCAATCTTTTGTGTAGCTGTTTGCTGAGACAGTCACGTCCAGTGGTAAGTCTCAACAGGTGCTTTTCGAGGTAGTTCACATATTAGTTTCAGGCTTTTTATGAATTTTTCTCCTTTGAAATTTAATATATTATTTGTAGTTAATTTCAAGTTGTAATCATTATTGATTTTCTTCTTAATGATACATTTAACTGATGGTACTTTTGGTTGTACTTTTTTTTAATTTTGGTTTCCTTTTTCACTAAGATGTCTGCTTTCTTATTGTTACTCAATACAGGGGGAGTCGTAAGCCAGCAGCGAGAGGGGAAGGTTGTGTAATGGACCAAGCACGAAAGAACAAGAAAAGAATGGGAGTGGATGTACAAATGTACAGATGCAGAATCAGAAGTTTTGGCAGGAAAAATATAAGAAAAGACGGAAAAATAAAAATGGAAATTCAGATATGGAGAGTCATCACGATAATCACAATTTTGCTGATAATAGGAGGAGTGAAACAGAACCCAGGACCAACGGAGACGAACAAAATAATGGAAGAAATAAGAGAGATGGGAACGCAACTAGGAAAAAGGATGGATAACAATACAAGAGAGTTGAAAGAAGTAATGAAAATACAAAGAGAAGACATGGAGAAACAGATATCAGAATGCAAAGAAAGAATAGTTGGGATGGAAAAAAGATTCGAAATGGATAAGAGAAGAAAAAACTGCGTAATATTTGGAGTGGCAGAGGACAGAAGAAATCTGGAAGACATGGTATATGAAATTATAGAAGATGTGATGGGAATACAGACGTTCTGCTGGGAAATTGAAGATACGTTTAGGATAGGTAAGAAAGGAAGAAACCCGAGACCTATTATTGTGAAATTGACAACAATGAGAAAAAAGTGGGAGATTTTAAGACAAACAAGAAGATTAAGGGGGACAAAAATATTCATAGAACAGGACTATACAAAAGAGGAACAAGACCAAAGGAAGGAATTAATTAAAAGAATGAATGAAGGAAGAGCAGTAGGAAAAAACGCATATCTAAGAGGGCTACAATTAATAGTGGAAGGTGAAAACTGGAACATGAGCATCAAAAGAAACGAAGCTAGAGGAACATATGCACTACAGCAAAATATAGACCGACCGGAAAACACAGGACAAAGACCTGAACAGAGAACGGAAGCATCAGCAGAATTTCAGCAAACTCAAATATGGCTAAGAAGAGGTCAGCAACATGAGAGAGTGACAGCTGAGCAAGAGGACAGAAGAAGTGGGAGAAGCAGCTTTGAAGAGAGACGAGAGGAGGAGACAAGGGAGACACATCAACAAGAGACAAGGGGAAGACAGGAAGAAGAGTTGGTAGTGGTGGCAGAAAGCGAAGAGGCAACATTGGTGAACGAAAGGACCGAGAGGGAGGAGCCAGAAGAAAGAGGGGTGGCAGCAGGAATTGTGTTGAGTGAGGGAAGGGAGGCAGGGAAAAGCGAGAGTGCAAAGAGGGGTAAAACGCAAAGTGGGGAAGTGTTACTGGTAGGGTCCATAAGTGAAGCAGAAGAAACAAAAAAAAAGTGAGGTCCAAAATTTTTAGCCAAGGATTATATTCAGCTTAAGGATGTAAGAGAAGAAAAGGAAATGAAGCCTCGAACTACAAGATACGGGAAAATGTTGGAGAGTTTTAAATTCCAAGAACAGCCAAAGAATAAATAGGGAAAGGGGCTAAAATTAATGTTTTGGAATGTGGAAGGGCTAAGAAATAAGATAGGTAGCGGGGAAATGAAAAATATTATGTGTTCTATGGATTTTGTAGGAGTAGCAGAGACATGGTTGGGAAAGGATGAGGTAGTAGAGATAGCAGGTTTCAAGTTTTTAGAGAAAAAGGCAAGGAAAAGATGCGGTAGGGGAAGAGCATCAGGAGGAGTAGGTCTGTTTATAAAGAATGATACGGAAAAATTATTGATATAGAAAAAATGGAGAATAGAGGCACCAATGTGCTATGGTCAATAATTAAGCAAAATAACGGGGTAAGATTAGGATTAGGGGTGGCATATAACCCACCAGAAACATTTTTTTACGATAGTAACTTTTATAATAAATTAGAAGATATGGAAGAAATACGAGAAAAGAAGACAGAGACAGAATTTATTGTGATGGGAGATTTAAATGCGAGATTAGGAGAAGAGAATGGAAGGTTATTAGGTAAAGAGCAGATACAAGAAGATAGGGATGTGATAAGGCCAAGGAAAAGCAGGGACGTAGCGATTAATAAGGAGGGAAAAAAATTACTAGAATTTTGCGAGATAAACAACATGCTAATATGTAATGGATCAATGAAAGGAGACGAGGAAGGGGAGTTTACATTCGTAAACGCAAACGGACAAAGTGTAATAGATTACATGATATGTAGTGAGGAACTGGAGGATAGAATCACCACATTTAAAATAATAAACAAAGTAGTAAGTAGTAGCCATTTCCCACTAATGATGGAAATAAATGTTCTGGAACAGAGGGTAAAGAATAAGGATATAGCTAAAATAAAAACAACAAAAGTGTATAAATGGAGGGAAGTACTAAAAGAGGACTTTGTGAAAGAATTAAAGTCAAAGGTCAGTCAGATTGTGGAGTGTGGTATAAAAATGGCTATGGATGAGGGAAATTCAGAAAAAGTGTTACAGTTACTAAAATTATTACTAACAAGAGCAGGAGCAGGGATGGAAAGAAGGCATGGAAAAGGCCAAGAAATTAAGGGGTGGTTTGATGAAGAATGCAGAATTAAAAAAAAAAAAAAGGAGGTATTTAAAGAGCTTATTAGTTGGAGGAGGTCAGAGAAAGAAAGGGATAGACAAAATCTGATGAAACTTAAGGGGGAATAAAAGGTTTGCTTGAGGCTAAGAGGAAAGAATGGCAGGGAAATATAGAAAAGAGACTAAAGGCAGCAATAGAGAGTAAGGATAGTAAAAAAATATGGGAAATAGTGAGGATGATGAACAAGAAGAGAGAGGACAAAAACAAAATTACACCGAATGAATGGATAGGGTACTTTAGAAGGCTAATTGTAGAAGGGAAGAGAATAAAGTTAGACATAAAAGAGGTAGGACAAGGAAGAATATTTAATGAGAAATTAGACGGTAAAATCACGGAGCTGGAAGTTCACCAGCAAATAAGGAATATAAAAAAAAGGCAAGGCAGTAGGAATAGACGGAATACCAGGGGAATTCTGGAAAATATATGGGGAAATGCAAAGTGGGCTAAAAGTAATGACAAAATTATTAAATAATATTAAAGAAAAGAATGATGTGCCAGAATGTTGGAAAATAAGTATGGTGGTACCAATCTACAAAGGAAAGGGAGGAGCAAATAGACCAGAAAACTATAGGGGAATAAGTTTACTATCAATATTAGGAAAAATATACACAGATATATTGGCTGACAGATAGAGAAACTGGGTGGAAGAGGATGGAATACTGTCAGAATATCAAGCAGGGTTTAGGAAAGGTAAACAAACCATAGACAATATATTTATAATAAAGACTATAATAGATAAATACTTGAGCAGGAAAAGAGGAAGGATATACATGTTTTTTGCAGATTTTGAAAAAGCATTTGATACAATAAATAGAGAAGCATTAGCATATAAATTAAGCAAGAAAGGGGTAAGCAAAAACTTTATAAAAGAAATCAAAAAGATTTATAAAAATATAAGGTTCTGTATAAGATGCAAAAATAATGGAGTTACAGAAATGACGGAGCAAAAAATAGGATTAAGACAAGGGTGTAAATTGAGTCCTATACTATTTAATATATTCATACATGACATATTAGAAAGAGTGAAAAAAAAATTTCCACTGCCCCATAATAGCAAATACAGAGATACCAGGTTTACTATATGTGGATGATCTTATGGTCGGGGCTATAACGGTAATTGGATTACAGAAAGCAGTTCATGGAATACATGAATTCTGCAAAGAATGGGGAATAAAAGTAAATATAAATAAATAAAAAGTTATGGTATTTAAAAGAGGAAATAAACTAAAAAGAGAAGAGAAATGGCAGATGGGGGGGGTTTAAAGTTAGAAGTTGTCAAGGAGATGGATTACTTGGGGGTGAGGATGAGCAGTAATGGCAAATGGGGGGCACATAGCAGGAAGGTTATGGCTAAAGGAAAGGCAGCAATGACAGGAGTAAGGATGTGCAAATATAAATTGGAAATGCCAACTAAATGGATAGAAAGAATGTATGAAGCATTGGTAGAAACAAGAATACTATATGCAGTAGAAATTTGGGGGGGATCTGAATTAAGCAGAAAAATAGACCAGAGCTATGGAATGTTCTGTAAACAGCTATTGGGGTTAACAAGATCAGCACCAGGGGAAGTAGCATTAGTGGAATTAGAAAGAACAAGAAGAAAGGGAGTGATACTGGAAAGGATATTAAAATTTTGGTTTAGATGCCTGAGAAAAGATAAAGAGGAAATTTTAAAGATATGCATGGAACAACAAAAGAGTATGAAAAATAAAAATAGCTGGTGGACAGGGGTAGAAAAAATTATAGAGAAGATAGGAATGGGAGATATCTGGAGAACAGGAGAAAGAAATAGCAATGGTTTCTGGATAGCAGTAAGAAACAGAGTGGACATAGAAAGACAAGAGATTTGGGGAAGCTTAGAAAATAAAAAGTCACTAGGGTTCTATAGATTAGTAAAAAGGAAATAGGAAAGAGAAGGGTACGTGGATTATTGTAATAGAGCAGGAAAAGAAGCGTTTGCATGGATGAGAACAGGATCAATGTACTTTAGAGGGCTAAGAGGTAAAAAAATGGAATTTGTGAATTATGCGACGACAGTGAAAGCACAGAGCATTATATGACAGAATGCAAAGAATTAGCAGAATGGAGACAAGAAGTATGGGAAGAAAAATGGGAAAAAATGGATAGGAAAATAGTAGCAATTAAAATGCTAACGAGAAAAGAAGGAAAGCAAATTAAGAATATGGGGGAGTTCTTAAAGAAAGTAAAAGATAAATGGATTAGAAAAGTAAGAGAGATAAGAGAGGTAGAAAGGCAAACGGAGGAAGGAGAAGATGGGCAATAGGGATAAAAGGTAGTAAGGAATGCTTAGAGGAGCCAGAAGGCCAGGGTGCCAGGCAAAAAGAGCAGCATAGCTGGCAAGGAAATTTGTACATATGTTAAGTTAGTTTATAAGTGGAACATTGTAAAAAGAATTATGTAGAAAAATGTACAAATAAAGTATCTATCTACTCAATACAGAATGTCTGGAATGCATTGGTAGACTTTGTTCTGTTTTAAATTTTGTATCTGTGTAACCATATACTTTTTTTTTGATCTTTTGTTTGTTTCCAATGTTTGATTCCTGAGTTAATGCTACTGCTTGGATTGCAGCTTTTTGAAAATATCTAAATTTATATCTAGTTGTAATATTAAAATATGCCAACTAACACAGTAAATCCATTTGACATGACTGCTCCTGTTTTTGTCCAATAAATAAAATTGAATGAAATTTTCTTCGTATATCCTCAGCAGCAGATTTCTTAGAAGTGTGTGTGTGGGTGTGGGTGCGTGCGTGCGTGCGTGTGTGTGTGTGTTTTTTTTTATTTTATTATTCACCAAGAGAATTTTCTTACAAATTCATGACTTCATTAAGATTTAAGTAATATAGTGAGGAATGTATACAGGAAATATACATTTTACAGTGTTACATGCACAGAATACATATTAATTAATGAATAATAATAATACTAGTAGTAACAGTAAGTTAACTTATTAGTTTTTGAAGTATTCAAAAAACTCTTCCATACTATAAAAAGTTTGCTTAATTAAAAAATTTTTGACATTGTGTCTAAACTTAATTTTATTACAAACATTTACCTTATTTGTAATGAGGTTGTACATTTGTATGCCCTTATGCAGTATTGAGTTGGCCTTTTTCGTTGTTCTGGCTGTCTGTAAGTGTATTTTATTACTGTTTCTAGTGGAATGTTCATGTACAGTGTTGTTCATATTGAATAGATGAATGTTGTTCCTTATAAAGCATACAGTTTCTAATATATGCAGACTCGGTAGAGTAAGAATATTGTGTTGATGGAAGTGTGGTTTACATGATGTTATCCTACTTAGGTTTAGCGTTAGCCTGATTATTTTTTTCTGTAGTATGAAAAGAGTGCTTATATCACTGCCAGATCCCCAAATAAATATACCATAAACAAGTGCAGATTGTACATAAGAGAAGTATATCATTTTTAATGTTTTTTTTGTTACAAATGCCTTTTAAAACAGATATTACATAGTGTGCTCTATTTATTCTTGTTGTAACATTCTTAATATGGCTTTTCCAATTTAGGAGTTTATCAATTGTGATTCTCAAGAATTTTGTTTCAGAGACATATGGTTTCATTATTGTATACAATTTTTGGTCCTACTGATTTACTACCTCTATTGGATTGTGTAATGCACATACAGTGAGATTTTTTCTCATTTAATATTAATTTATTTGTAGTTAGCCATTTTGCCATACTAGTCATTACATTATCAGCTTGACTTTGCAGGTTGGTGCATGTATTACCCTGGAGAATAAGATTGGTGTCATCAGCATATAATATAGTATCAGCATGTGGTATATTGACAGGCTGATCATTAATATATACTAGAAAGAGTAAAGGTCCGAGATTAGAGCCTTGGGGAACTCCACATCTAACTATCTTTGTCTCAGAATTTACATGCCTGATGCCACCATTTATTACTGTAACCTATCGTCTATTAGTTAAGTAAGATTCGAACCACTTATAAGCTACCCCACGTATTCCACAGGCTTCTAATTTTGACAGTAATATAGCATGGTCAACTAAATCAAATGCCTTGCTCAAATCCATAAATATACCAACTGTGGTGTTTTGAGCATCAATTCCTTCCAGTGTCCCCTTTATGAATGCATAGAAGGCATTTAGTATGGATTTTTTTTTTCTGAAGCCATTTTGTTTATCACTAAATGCATATTTTTTCAAGAAGGGAGATATTGTGTTGTACATAACTGTTTCCAGAATTTTAGAAAACCCACACTGGATAGCAATAGGCCTATAATTATCAATAATATTTACATCATCTTTTTTATATACAGGGCAAATTTTTGCCAGCTTCAATTTATTAGGAAATAGCCCAGTTGAGAGGGAGGTATCGCATATATCCTGTATGGGATTAACAATACTGTCCTTACATAATTTAATTACACACTCAGGTACCTCGTCAAATCCTGCAGAGTAGTTATTCTTTTTTGAGTTAATTATTTTAATTATTTCATCATGCATAACTGGCCTAAGAAAAATAGTTTTTTCATTTCTGTTTAATTTAGCAAATGGACTATTACTATTATTTTGTTGTGGTAATGATACTCTATCAGCAACAGTAATAAAATGGTCATTAAAGATGTTAGCGACTTCCGTTGGTTTCTTAACAATGGTATTATCAATTTTTAATGAGATTTTATTATTGTGCATACTTTAGAACTGGAGGTTTCTCTTTTTACTATATCCCATAATGTTTTGTTTTTATTCGAGGAGTTACTAATGTATGCATCAATATACTGCTTTTTTGCAGTCTTTATTACTTTATCATAAATTTGCCTATATTGTTTGAGATATTTTTGGAACTGTTCAGTTATGTTGGTTTTACTTAATTCTAGGAGAAAACGTTTTCTATTGCTAGAGTTTATAATTCCTTTGGTAATCCATTTTTTCCTTACATTCATCTGTCGATTTTTTATTGTTTTATATGGAAATGCTGTATTAAAGTGGTGCATAAAAGTTGTTATGAGGTTGTGATATTTCATATCTACAGAGGTCACCCTATATACATTTAACCAGTCTTCATTGCTTAATAGTATGTTAAAATATGACATGTTTTGATTAGAATAAATTCTTTTATATTGTTCTTGAGGCTTAGACTTATTGCTAGCATTTAATTCATTTATTAAACTTAATATTATGACATTATGATCAGAATAACCTGCATTAATATTTGTGAGTTCGTAGTTCATGTCTGTTTTGTCGAATAACATGACATCGATTATTGTACTGGAGCTATCCGTTTCTCTGGTGGGACTTTCTATTGCATTTTCCAGATTAAATGAGGCGAGTACATTTTTTAATTTTAGAAGGGAAGTGCCTTTCTTTCTGAAAATCAATATTGAAGTCTCCACAAATTAAGATATTTTTTGCATGCTTTTTTATGAAAGTAATCATTATTTCTAATTTGTCCAAAAAGGCCTTATAGTCTCCATTTGGTGACCGATATATGCATGCAATGAATAATTTTAAATCTGTTATTTCTACTACAGTGTGTTCAAACACTTTTTCTTCATTTAGTGAAGATGTTTTACCATATCTTTTATATTTAATGCCCTTTTTTATTGCTATCATAATACCCCCATGAATATAATTCTCCCTACAGTAAATGTCTCCGATTACAAAATTTGAGAGAATGACTGACTCTGTACTCATGTTTGTATTTTTAAGTCAGTGCTCAGTGAAACAGCAAACCTGTACATTTTCAAGTGTGTTTATAAATATTTCTATATCTAAGAGCTTATTGCTAAGACACTGGACATTTTGATAAATTACATTAAAGTTCTTTTTTGGTATACAAGGAAAATGTTTATTACCACTGTGCTCCGACATCGAGAAACATTTAATTTGTTCATGATTATAAAATTATCCCCCAAGGAGTGATACATTCTCCCAATGAATTTGCAAGATAGAGATCATATCACAAATTATAAGGTCAGATTTGTAAATAAAAACATAGGGTCTAACTTTGACTGGATCTTACCTTCTATTTGACTAATTAGAATCAGACCATCAGCTTGCTAAATTGTTAAACAACATCTTTAAAGTACGAGGGTGGATCAGTAAGTAATGCAAAGTAATTTTTTCTTGCATTGTTATTGATACTAGGATGTTTAAATTTCACACAGATGTAGTTTGAAGTTTGGGCTAGGAATGACAATTTTTCAATCAGGTGTATCTCTTGGAAGAGAACTGTAAACTATGTAGCAAAAATGGCGTACATGTTACTGTTGTTAACTTGTGAGGAGCAACAAGGTGTTGTGTTTTTTTGTGGGCAAAAGGACATAACCCAAATGCAATTCATCAGGAAACGTGTGTGGTATATGAGGAAGACTATCTAGGCCGAAGTAACATCTCCAGTTGGTGTACATTCTTTGAAGAATGCCGTGAGAATGTTGCTAATTCACCATGTTCCGGGAGGCCAGTAACAGTAGAATGTCACCGTCATTGAGGCGGTCATTTTGAACAACCGGCAGATCCACCTGTGAACCATGTCTGAAAAGTTCAACATTTGTTCTGGTACAATGTACAACATTGTACACAGCACACTAAAATGTCATAAAGTTGGTGCCTGCTGAGTTCTTAAGAACCATGTCCAAACGGTACCACCCATGTTGCACTGTCAATTTTCATCTGATTAAATGTATGAAAAAATTCCTGGGTGGCAGTTGCTTTGGTTCAGATGTAGAGGTGAAACACACTATACTCCAGGAAAACGGGAGCTCTATGAACAGGGTATAATGAAACTGTGCCTTGATGGCAGAAATGTGAGGGACTTGTAGAAAAGTAGCTGAAGGGGGTTCGATCTTATGTAGTTTATTACGTCTTGCCTATTAAACTTCTTATGAAAAAATTACTCAGCATTGCTTACTAATCCACCCTCATATATACATTTGCTTCCCATTTTTTTTTTCCAGATGAATGCTTAAAGATGTAAGATAAGATTTATTAACAAAACATCTGTCCTCCAGTGAGGTTCACCACATGGCTCAAGAATACATAGAAATTATACATTTTTTAAATATTTTTACAGTTTGAAAATAAATTGTATATTTTTCTTCAGATATAAATGGAAATGTAATAGATGAGACTTCCATAGCAAATTGTAATCTAATTGCATTCCTAGGAAAGTTAATACATTTTTAAGCTTAAATTCTTGATCACTAATTTGAAGAGTTTTGTTATCTGTGCTTCTCTTATGCTCTTCCTCAAGAGAACTAGTAACCTTTTTTTATTGCTTCCTCAAATGGTTTGAGCTGTTCATCTAGAGAACTTATGTTACATCTTATATATAGAGCAATCTTGAAGTATTGGTATAGATGTTTAAATTTAGAAGATAATAATATATTAAAAGAATGTATACAGTTTCAAAAAGCTGTCCTAGGAGAAGAGTGTTGGTTAGGGGAGATGGGAAATGTCCTAAAAGAAATTGGCATGAGGAATATTCTCCTATTAGATAAATATAATAACAGTGGGTTTTGGAAAGAAGTGAGATTGAGGGTGGAAGATATCGAGAAACAAGAGATATGGGCTAGTTTTGAGGATAAAAGGTCATTGATCTTGTATAAATCAGTTAAAAGAGATTGGGGAAGGGAGAAGTATGTAGATATATGTAATCAATTTGGTAGAATAGGTCTTGCGTGGATGCGCACAGGAGTAATATTTTTAAAAAGGAATGGATATAATTGTTCGGGGAGATGTATTATGTGTGATGAATCGGGTAGTACTTTTCATTGTCTAATAGAATGTGATAAGGTTAAAAGGTGGAGAGAGGTTATATGGAATAAAAAATGGGACAAGTTAAACAAAGAAGCAGTAGCATTAAGAATGTTGGGAAGCACAAAAGTAGAAACAATTAAAATGATGGGAACATTTTTAGGCAACACAAGGGATAGGTGGATAAGGAGCTTAAGAAAGGTACAGCTGAACGAGCATAGTTTGTAAAGTAGAGAGATGGTATAGTAGCTTTATCCCAATATATACAGCCTAGGGGCTAAATATGGGGGAGCTAGAAAACTGGTGCACTAGACATAAGTTTTAGATGTAAGCTTTATTTGTATTATTGTAATAATGATGAAATAAATATTACATTACATATTACATTACATATATAGAGCAGAGGCAAGGCCTTTTATGTCCAGACTACCCTTGAGGTCAGTTTGTCTTACAGTTTCTAAGTGGTATGATATTTCTCTATTTAACAGTAGATAAGCAATACGTCTAGATATATTATGAGGAATGTTAATACCCTCTAACATTTTTAATAATAAATTAAGTTGTACCATTATAAGCTGATCTGCATTTGTTTTCCAGAAAAAACTATGTATTTCTGCAATTAATATTGCTTAACTATTAATAGTACTAAATTTCTGTCATATTGTATTTTTGGTCATATCCCATATCTTTTTAGATAAAATGCTATCCTATTGGCCATCACTTTTTCAAATATTTTCCTTAAAACACCAGAGAATGTGATTGATATGTAACTTTTACAATCCTTATTCAGCTTAAGTATTGGAACTACAAACAATTGTTTCCACTTCACAGCTGTAACCCCAGTTTTTAAAACATGAGAAAATCTGTACTTTTCAGTTGTAGTCCATTTTCTTCCAAATTTTTAATCATAGCACATGCTACTTCATCAGGTCCAGGAGAATTGCTTTTATAATTATTAGTTGTGTGTTTTATTTCATTGATATGGATATCCTTGGTTAAACCATTAGTCCCAACTTGCTCACAAGCCTGAGTGACTCTCTGACAGATGGTTTTTATACAAAGATCAGGGTAAATGTTTTAAAAAAATTGTATTGGAGTTCACTATTATCATATATATAGGCAAAACATCCAAATCACTTGATTTAGTAAATATTCTTGCTTCATTCCAAATTTGAATTCTATTTTTGTCTGTGGTGATAATGAACTGCAAACTTTAAAGCAACTGTTTCTTCTTCTTGTTGTTGTAATTAGTACGTACTATCTTGGTCTTATCTGCCTGATTTTTTATAAATAAATAATTCTTTAAGCTGTTATCCTTGGTGAACTGTTTTATAGCTTCACTCCTTTCGCCAGTAGTATCCTAATTTCACCATCTTGGTCTTCTATTGTTTCTTATATATGTAGGATTACAGGTATCCAGAAAATTGTATACTTAGCTGATAAAAATACTTAAATATTTGATCCTTCTTTATATCTATGTAGAGAAAGCTTCCAATGTAGATTTTTACTTCTAGTTTGGCTTTTTTTTTGTAATTTGCAGATCTCCAGAGTGCATAATTGTAGGAAAATGATCACTGCCAAGAGTATCACTAGGGTAACAATAAAGCTCCAATCTGGAGAATTGTGTACTTGTGAGCTATTTCACAGAAGGTATACTTATATTTCCAGTTGTAATTATTATTAATTTCAAATATGTTTTTCTAAATGTGTTGGTCACAAATGAATTAGGACTTTTATATATGTTAAACATTTTTAAACCATTAAATTGAATCACATTCCTTGGGCTGTATTGTCATGATCTGATAAAATTAGATTATCTCTATAATTAACTCGCTCACCACATCCAACTGTCAAAATGTATCATTTTGTACTTATACATATTAAATTTGTCATCTGTTTTAAATCAGGTTTCAGTAATTAAGAATGTATATATTTCTTGGTTAGCTAAAACATTTTGTAGTTCTTGTTTTTCTCATTTAAACCTATAGCATTCCATTACATTACTTTTATATTAAGCTAATTACAAGGGTAATTCTGAAACTAAAGCTTCCTATTTATTTTCATGGAAACTACAACAGGCACAGAAAGCAAGAGAGCAAGATTTCAGCTATATACTGTCATTTTTCCATAGTCACCCTCACTCGTTAGGCACTTTTGCCTATGATGAACAAGAGTATGCTAATAGAAACTGAACCAGCTGAGGCTAACCACTATCTTACACCTTTGATGACGGCATCTGAGTCTGAAAAATGTCTTACATGGGCCCAAAGAGATGGAAGTTTAAAGGTGCTAAATCAGGACTGTACAGTGGATGCGATAAGACAGTCCATGGTTGCAAAACTGGTGTGGGGCCGTATTATCGTCTTGTAAGCGGAAGTTTGTTCTTCTCTGGCCTGACTCTTGAAATTTGGGCTTTCAGCCTAGTCATTGTCATCTTGTAGCATTTTGAATTGGCAGTTGCTTTAGTTCCAAGGCATCTTGCTTATCCCAGAAGACTCCGCATATCACTTTGCCTGCAAATGTCTATTGTTGAACTAATTCTTTGTTGGAGAAGTCCCTCGACTGTGGTTTGGATTCTGGCTCTAGTGGTGTCACCACGTCTCACTTCCAGTGATGATGGTGTTAAAAGAATTGCCACCTTCAGCCTCATATTGGTCCAGCACATCCCAACTAATTTACATTCAATGATTCTTTGGTCAATGACTCATCTCGCACATTCTTTGTGATAATCAAGGTTCCATAATATCTTGTCTGTGGCATTACAGTCAACATTCAGCTGTGCAGCACACAGTTCCTTGGTGGAATCCGCTGATCATCATGGATGAATTGATCAAGACACTGTTCATTATGCAGGGTGCCAGCTGACAGGGTCAACCAGGGTGTGGTCATCCTCCATGGTATAGTGGTTACCATGCTGAGCCACTAGTTCCTGAGGTTGCGGGTTCAAACCTGGCAAAGGGCAATGAATTTTTTCAGGCGTAGAAATCCTTAGCATGGCTTCCTTCGGAAGGGAAGTAAAGCTGGTGGTCCCGTGTCGTAGATTTACGGCATGTAAAAGAACCTCAAGCCTGATAAAGAAGCTTCTGAGCAAAATTACTGGTATTTCACGCCCAGTATAGAATGGGGCACTAAGGACTGCAGCAGTTAAAGAGCGTCCATAAATAAAACTCAATTTAATTTAACCAGGTGTGGCTTGTCTTGCACACAATTCCTTGATGGTAATCTGCCGATCATCATGGATGAGTTGATCAAGACACTGTTCATTATGCAGGATAGCAGCTGATGGGTCATTCAGGGCATGATTTGTTGTGCACACAATTCCTTGGTTGCAATCTTCTGATCATCACGGATGAGTGTCATCACAGATGAGTTGATCAACATATGGATTGGCAGCTGAGCAGGGTTGACCAGAGCATGGCTTGTGTACACAATTCCTTGTTATAATCCGGCAATCTTCATGGATGAGATGATCAAGACATCGATTGGCAGCTGAGCAGGGTTGACCAGGCCGTGGCTTGTTGTGCACACAAAACCTTGCTTATAATTTGTCAATCATCAAGGATGAGATAATCAAGGCATGGATTGGCAGCTGAACAGGGTTGACTGGGCTGTGGCTTGTTGTGCACACAAAATCTTAGTTGTAATCCACCAATCATCACAGATGAGTTGATCGAGACACGAATTGGCAGCTGAGCAAGGTTGACCAGGGCATGGCTTGTTGTGCACACAAATCCTTGGTTATAATCCACCAATCATCATGGATGAGTTGATCAAGACACGAATTGGCAGCTGCGCAGGGTTGACCAGGGCATGGTTTGTTGTGCACACAAATCCTTGGTTGTAATCTGCCAATCATCACAGATGAGTTGATCAAGACATGGGTTGGCAGCTGAGCAAGGTTGACCAGGGCATGGTTTGTTGTGCACACAATTCCTTGGTTGTAATCTGCCAATCATCACAGATGAGTTGATCAAGACACGGATTGGCAGCTGAGCAGGGTTGACCAGGGCGTGGCTCACTGTGCACACAATTCCTTGGTTGTAATCTGCCAATCATCACAGATGAGTTGATCAAGACACGGATTGGCAGCTGAGCAAGGTTGACCAGGGCATGGTTTGTTGTGCACACAAATCCTTGGTTATAATCCACCAATCATCATGGATGAGTTGATCAAGACATGGATTGGCAGCTGAGCAAGGCATGGTTTGTCATGCATATCTGAAACACTGCATCATCTCCATACACCTTTAGCAAGCGTCAATAGATTTCAGTTCGTGCAATTTGTTCAACAGTGAAGAATTCAGTCACAGATCCCTGTTTTATATGTACCTCACTGTCAGATGCCATTTTGGAATACTCCCCTGCTGTCAGTTGTAGGACAACAAAACTAATAGGGCATTAGTGGGAAGATGCAGTAATTAGTACTACATGAACATAATCTGGCTCGGACACAAAAATGGGAGGCACTAGTTTCGGAATGACCCTTGTATTTGCAATGATTTTGTAAGACCATCTTTAACAATTATAACTAGATTATCTTCATTAGGTTTTATCTGTTCGATAATTAACTTTTTTGGAATGAGACTTCGTTGTTTTCCTGATTTAGCTCTTCTGCTTAATGCTTGTGTCTGGTTTCTCATTAGATTTTCCTGCCCTTGGAATCTGAGACTTCTTATTTCAGGCTTATTGGACTGGACGCTTGCCATTGGGATATGCAAGTTCTTTATTTAACTCTACTAATCCATTTTATTATCTTCTGCATCTGATATTTTTCTTTTAGTTGGAGGGATCATTTTTGGTTATGATTGTTTAAGTTTCCCCATGATGGATTATTTATTTCCTGTCCATAACCTAGATTGTTTAGTTCTGTAGTTATTTCACATTAGGGTTGCAATTTTGATTAATTTTTAGCAGTGATTGGACGATATCACTATTTCTTGAAACTCGAGACTCACTTTATAAAAAACTGCATTATGTTCTTATTAGTAGTTTTCTGTGTATAAACACATGCAAACAATTTTGTATTGTATGCTAATTCTGAAATTGTTCCTGTTTGACATTCTCCAGCAGTCTTTTATTTTGATAATGCCACAGGTTATATATTCCCTATTTTTAGTCAAGGCTAAGAAGGAGGAGTGCTCTATTTTTCTTCATATTTTACACACTGCTTTGTAGTTATTTGTACTGAGTACTTCAAAATAGTCAACACTTCACTCATGTTTGATTCAATATCGCTATTGTACATGGATAAAACAAAATATTTATCGAAATTAGTTGTGCAGTGTACCTGTAAGCTAGGCTTATGATGAGTTTGTCTTGCGTAAACACAAACTGACAGATAGAAGGAAAGAAATATCTCCACATGCTGTATTATCTCACGTCTTAAGTTTGGATTTGTTTCTACTGGATTCACAGATTTTGGTCACTGGAATAGGTATATGTAATATCTGATAATGAATCACCAAGCCAGGCTGTTGCAGAAATGGATTTAGTGTGTCAACTAAATCAACTTTATTCACAACTCAGTTAATGCATGTTATATGAATACTTCTACTCTTCCCCCATTATTTTACATGTTTTCATTTAGACAAGAGTCTATGGAATGTGGCATTCATTCACCCACAGGAAATGCAGTCAAGGTCTTTCAAGAACTACAATACAGTAACTCTTTGGGGACACTTGCGAGGCAGTAACTTAAGTCTTGACTCCCTTCATTCCTTACCTAACATAAAGTTACATGCAACAGCTTTCAATAATGCAAAACTTAAAAATTTTAAAACATCAAAGTTTTATCTTAAAGTATTAGACACATTTCGATACCACTAAGAATTGAGGCTCCATCCCTAATTTTTAGGATTATCTTATCTGCAAGTAAAAGTTGCAAATATATCTCTCTGTTTTCTTTCAGATACTTCATGCCAACATTGTTGTGTACAGTTACCATTATCTGTTGGACCCCAAAATAGCAGATGTGGTGTCTAAGGAACTGACGAAGTCAGCAGTAGTGGTGTTTGACGAGGCCCACAACATAGGTGACTATGGAAACCATCTCACATTTGGATTTGTCTTATTGATAGTGCAGCATGTAGCAGATGGATCATTTCTCTGTTTCAGATAATGTTTGTATTGACTCAATGAGTGTCAAGATCAACAGGAGAATCATAGATAAGAGCACAACAAACATTCAGCTTCTGGAAAAGACTGTCAATGAGTATGCTTTTATAATTACTCACTTTAATTTAAAGTTCTGATTGGTTTCACAGATTTTGGTCATATGCAATGGCTGTAAATAATTTACTGAGAAAAACCTGATGTGTTATACTCACATGATTTTCTCTACCCTCTATTGTTCATATAAATAATTCTTATGAAAGCTTGTTTTTCTCTTACTTCGTTTTAATCCAGATAAACCTTTGCAGAAATACTATATTACACGTTTTGTTATAGATACAAATATTTCAAGAATTTCAAGAAAGGAGCTTAAAGAAAAGTGGGTGGAGCTATAGTATACAAACTAACTTGGAAAACAGTGGTCTGGGAGAAATTTGGAGGAGGGAAAGTAATGTCAAGGGTTTCTGGAAAGAAGCTAGGCAGAGGTTTGAAGATATAGAGATACAGAATTCATTTAGTACCATTTGGAAGAAAAGTTCTTTGGAATCATACATATTAATAAACAATGCATGGGCAAGAGAAGAGTATGTGGACAACTCAAATAAGGAACAAAGAGAGAGTATAGCGATCAGGTGTATGCAGACTAAAAGGAATGAGAAATGGGTACCCACAGAACCAGTGTCCAATATATGGGGAAATAGAAGAATAGGAACACATTGTGTTTGACTGTAAAGGTATACAGCATTGGAGAAAGGAAGACATAAATGGAAAATGGTTAAAACTAGACAGAAAAGTAGCCTTAAGCAAGATTTTTAACAAGGATAACAAAAAGGTAGGAGAGTACCTGTCTAAAGTAAAAAAAGAAATGGTTATGGTCAATAAAAAGAGATGTGAATTATACTTCATTCATGAGATATTATTACATTTATTATTATTAGCATTATTACTACTATTATTATTATTATCATCATCATCATTTTTTATGTTATATATAAAGAAAGAAACATGGGTAGCATATGGCAAGATAACAGCCTGGGCTGATGTATAGCCATATTCTAAGGAAGATTGCTAGCACAAATAAATAAATAGATACAAAGAGAACAGCGATAGTCAAATGTTTAACAACTGGACGCTGTATGCTGGCCTTAAAATTCCATACTGTTTCCATGACATCACAAGAAACAAGTGAAAATTGACAGACAAAATGTCATTTGAAATAAATGGTATGTTTTAAAGAGATCTACAGTTTTTGTGTATAGCTTAACTTTTACAAGTTATACACGATTATACAAAATTCCTTCTGAATGAAGAGAACTTCACAGGCTATTCCCAGAAAATTGAAGATATAGAATTTATTTGCCATTTAAATAGCTTAAACATATAATGTTTTAATCAAAATCATTTGAGCCACTTTTCAGAGAGTCGAAAATTTAAAAAAAATATTCCAAGTAAAGGTACATTGGGGTGGGATTTTCTTGAAAATCTTCATGTTGCATCTTTGGAAGATATTGAATTTAAATACTGTAGAATCTCATTAGTACATTTTTACATGGACCCAAGGATTTGGACGTCATACATAGGAAAACATGTTAACAAAAATACAAAACTGCAATTTCAGAGCAAAATTATGTAATAAAATCTAATAATACATCTTACCTCCCAAACAGATGTGAAATATGGACTCTATTTACACTACTTTGAAATACATATCTATGGTTGATTGCTTTGTTGGTTTTAATGCCAAAATCTTACTGTCCATCTTGTTTAGTAAAGTCATTACATCGTCATCAACTTTGAAACTGCACACACATCGCTTCACTATGTCCATTGCTTCCATCGCTTCCGACACTGTAGGTGCTGGCTCATCATCACTTTCATCTCCCACTGATGCTTCTTCTTTCATTTCAAGTATTTCATGTACTGTCATGTTCACACACTGGAATTTCATTGTCAAAGTTTACATATGTTTCAAAAGATGCACCAGCATCGTCTGCTATTTGGCGTCATTCTTCACTCTCAGAAAACTCATCTTCCAGCGTGATGGTATCACCAAGAACCCGGCAAAATCCAGCTTTATTAAAGGAGTTCCTAATGGTATCTTGTGTCACAGAATCCCAGGCAGTGCTAATGAAATGCTTGGCATCTAAGACAGCGGTTTTTCTTGTCATTGATTTCAGTGCAGCCAACCTGTACCAGCCTCTTCTGATACATTTGCTTCATGCACTGAACTATGCATTGATCTAAAAGTTGTAGCTTACTCATGCAGTTTGCTGGGAGGAAAATGGTCTTTATGTTTCTTAAATTTGAAAGATTGGTGGATGAGCAGTACAGTGATCAATGAAGAGTGCAGTTTTCCTGCTACTTATGCCCAGTCGTGTATCCCATGCTCGTAAGAAATTTACAAATATGCAGAAATTATCCAGGCTTTTGTGTTAGAAGTGTACTTACATGGAAAAGATTGCACATTCTTGAAGCATCCTGAACTGTGTGCTTTTCCAATAACAGCGGTACCAATTTCTCATTCCATTTTCATTACAGCACAACATAACTATAATCCTCTCCTTGTTAAGTTTCCCACTTAATGACACTTAGTGCCCTTAAAATCCAGGGTTTTGTCTTGCAAAAGATGGAAAAATAGTCCTGTTTCATCTGCATTATAAACATCAGCAAGGCTATAGTCTTTCAAAATTGATGGGAGTGTTATATTTTTCCACATTTCTATATTTTCACACAGTGTAGCGTCATTATCTAGGGCAGCAGCCTCACCTCGCGCACATCTGTAAATTAAACCATGTCGATTCTTAAATCTTTCAATCCTGCTGTTGCACGCTTTGAAATCTTCCAGTCCCTTCTTCTGTGCTAAATGTGTTGCCTGAGCTCGAACCACAGTGCCATCTATTGCCACATTTGAAGTTCTTGCTTGTGTAAACCACTGTAGTAGAACATCTTCTAATTCTGGAAACTGGTCAGGTGATTACGTTTTCTTTTAGCATTTTTCCCTTCAAAAGCAGTTTCAATTAGTTTACGTTTGCTAACAATTGTGTTTAAGGTTGACGTTTCATATTTGGATTGCAATCTACTTCTTCAAGGATTTTCAGTTTTTCACTGTTGGTTATTTGCTGCACTTTCTTTTTCTCCATTGCTAACGAAAGGTTAAAATACAATCTCCGTATGTTTGGTCAACACTCAACAGTAAAAACTATTGTTGGCATTTACCACACCAAGCTAAAGCATTCTCCATCCCGCCCACACAAATATGTACATACATCCATGGCATTGGCTGCCAGTCTCAACCCCATGTCCAAGAATTGACCAAAGTAGCGAATAAGGATGTCAAACTTTGAACGTAGTAAGTGCCTACTCCCACTGGACTGACCTAGGATTGGCCAAAGTAGCAAATGAGGACATCAAACTTTGAACGTAGTAAGCTGGAGCGAGAAAACATACTAAACAAACATTATTTATTACATTTGGTGCTGGAACTGTTATAATTCAATGTAATACTCAGAAAGAAACATGTTAATGAAGAATGTGCTGATAAGATTCCACTGTGTCAAGTTTGGTGTTTATCCGACTTTTTGTTTTTGAGTTATGTTGCACGCACCCCCCCTCACACACACTCACTCTCTCTCTCTCTCTCTCTCTCTCTCTCTCTCTCTCTCTCTCTCTCTCTGGTTGGTGGAATGCAATACTTCCTTTATCATGTACATGGTAGACAAAGTAACCACTGGATAATTTAATGCATTTACAGTTACACTCTCAACAAATACCTAGGGCTTGTAGTATGATCACTGATTAACAGCCAAGGTTTGCTAACTTGGTTATTCGTTAATGTTAATTAAACACAGTGCATAATATTACAAAGGCTGGGTTACTGTAGGTTATTTAACCTGTAGTTTGTTAACAGCTTGGTATGGCTGGCAACATTTTCATGCACAATTTCGTGCCACCTAGGTGGAAACTTATAGCATTAGATCTTCAAAATAAACATTCTACTGTAATAATAATAATAATAATAATAATAATAATAATAATAATAATAATAATAATAAATAAATAAATAAATAACAATACACTAAGTCGGGTTTAAGTATACAAACATGTTTTCAGGATAGTTACCCCATCCTCTGTTCCAACCCTTAAAGTTACTCTTTTGAAGTGTTATTATTTTGGCTTTCCTGCTGCTATATACGAGGTATGATAAAAAAGTAATGGGAATATTTGTTTTCCTTAAAGAATTTTTATTTAATCATCAACATCAACTTTGTCCCCTTCAAAGTAATCCCCCTCAGATATAATACACTTGTATCAGCACTTTTTCCAATCTTGGAAGCACTTCTGGAACTTACTTTTCGTTATGGCGTTCAGCTCCTTCAGTGATTCTGTTTTTATCTCAATGGTGGCAAAACTTTGTCCTTTCATGGTTGTCTTCAGCCTCGGGAATAGATAGAAGTCGCAGGGGGGCCATGTCCGGCAAATACGGTGGCTGAGGCAGCATAATGATTTTGTTTTTTGCCAAAAAGATACAAACAAACATTGAGGTGTGAGCAGGTGCATTACTGTGATGCAATTTCCATGAGTGGTTTTGCACAATTCTGGCCATTTTCTTTGGATTGCTTCATGCAAATGGCGCATAACTTCCAGATAGTATCCCTTATTGACCATACAACTATAAGGCAGGAATTCCTGATGCACACTCCCATTGTAATCAAAGAAAACAGTGAGAAGAACTTTCACATGTGATTGAACTTGTCTTGGCTCTTCAGTCTTGGGACGATTGGGCCTTAGTTTCGATGTCATACCCATATACTGTCACCTGTTATAACCTTCTTTAGAAGTTCTGGATGGTTTTTGACTTCATTGAGCAATTCCTGAGCAATGTCTATGTGATGTTGCTGTTGGTCACAATTCAACAATTTTGGAACAAACTTTGCTGCTACATGTTTCATGCCCAAAACATCCGAAAAAATTGCTTGGCATGAGCCAAAGTATATGCCAACATCATCAGCAACCTCTCTGATGGTGATTGTGCAATCTTCCAGAACCATTTTCTTTACTTCTTTCAGATTGTCATCAGTAATTGATGTGCTAGGGCATCCAGGGTAGTCGTCGTCTTTATCTTCTCGATCCCCTTTGAAATGTTTATACCACTTGTAAACTCTTGTCCTACCCATAGTAGATGCGACAAAAACCACAGTCAGCATTTCCTTTTTCAAGCAAAATTTAATGCAAACTCTTTGATCCATCTTTTTCGAAAGTAAAAATTTCAGAAGCACTCGAAAACACGTATAACTTTTTTAACTGTCAACAATAAACTAAATTTTTAAAACAGCTGAAAATGCAAACATACATCAGGAACATATGTACCAGTAAGATAAAACAAAAGTTTTGAATATCGGATGTATAAAGCTCGCAAAATTAAAGCATTCCCATTATTTTTTGGTCACATGTACATATTGATCCAATACTTCATCCTGAAATTGATATCTACTATAGTTGAGGCTGAAGGTATGGTTACCTTCAAGTTCGTACCCTAGATGGCAGTTAGTTCATTGTTAAATAACTCCTGGTTAGCTGTTAACCAATGTGGACCTGATTCACAGTTAGCACCTAACTGGAAGCTTAACCGGAGATAGTAATACAGACCCCCTAATCTAGTAAGGAAAGAATAGATTCACCGTTCAATTCTCATCATCAAATTCCATAAAAATTTATCTCAAGATCTAAATGAAGAGTCACTTATACCTTCTTGTAGGTATACAAATTGTCCCTTGTACCTAGAATCCCCTGGCTGATTCCACCAAGTTTTATCAACATCTCGGATAGTGTTGTTTTATCAGGTGCAGTAACATATAGCTTGTATTCTATGCTATAGCAGTGCTGACTTTTCCAATAAGTGTAATGAAAGTTCACCAGCAGAATAGCTCAAGTTTAAAACATTGAAATTCTTTGCAACATTTGTAAGCTTTATGAACTCCTGAGATTCTCTATGTCAGCACATGTACATCTAATGAATTCTGTATTTCTTCATAGTTGCCAACTTCTACAATTTGCCCATCAAGCGTTTGAGAGTGGAGGCATTTTTATGCCTTTGTGGGCAGATTTTCACAATGGACATGACAAAGCATGAAATTCTATTGTAACTTAAGATTACAGACTGAATGGTATACAGCGCTATGATAGGCCAGAGCTTATCTGCATGTCTGTCTTTTATCACGATCATGGTCCCTCTACACTGGGCTGTAACAAAATGTATAGCACCACTAGTGACCTCCAGTAAATGGTATACAATGCTATGATAGACCAGAGCTTTATGTGTGCCTATCCTTTATAATGATCATTGTCACCTTTACTAGGCTGCAAGAAAAATGTATAGCACCACTAGTGACCTTTAGTAAATGGTATACAGTGCTATGATAGACCAGAGCTTATCTGTGTGTCTATCCTTCGTCATGGTCATGGTCCCTCTTCACTGGGCTGTAACAAAATGTATAGCACCACTAGAGACCTCTAGTAAATGGTATAAAGTGCTATGATAGATCAGAGCTTATTTGTGTGTTTATCCTTCATTATGATCATGATCATGGTCCCCCGTCACTGGGCACAGGAAAGTGTAAGTGCTATGATAGACCAGAGCTTATTTGTGTGTCTATCCTTCATCATGGTCATGGTACCTCTTCACTGGGCTGTAACAAAATATATAGCACCATTAGTGACCTCTAGTAAATGGTATACAGTACTATGATAGACTAGAGCGTATCTGTGTGTCTATCCTTCATCATGGTCATGGTCCCTTTTCACTGGGCTGTAACAAAATATATAATACCACAAGTAAATAGTATACAGTACTATGATAGACCAGAGGCTTATCTGTGTGTCTATCTTTCATCATGGTCATGGTCCCTCTTCACTGGGCTGTAACAAAATGTTCAGCACCACTAGTGACCTCTAGTAAATGGTATACAGTGCTGTGATAGACCAGAGCTTATCTGTGTGTCTATCCCTAATAATGATCGTGGTTCCCCTTCACTGGGCTACAACAAAATGTATAGCACCACTAGTGACCTCCAGTAAATGGTATACAATGCTAGGATAGACCAGAGCTTACCTGTGTGTCTATCCTTCATCATGGTCGTGGTCCCTCTTCACTGGGCTGTAACAAAATGTACAGCACCACTAGTGACCTCTATTAAATGGTATACAGTGCTGTGATAGACAAGCTTATCTGTGTGTTATCCCTAATAATGATCATGGTTCCCCTTCACTGGGCTACGACAAAATGTATAGCACCACTAGTGACCTCTGGTAAATGGTATACAATGCTATGATAGACCAGAGCTTATCTGTGTGCCTATCCTTCATAATGATCATGGTCCCCTTTACTGGGCTGCAACAAAAATGTATAGCACCACTAGTGACCTTCAGTAATTTGTATGCAATGCTATGATAGACCAGAGCTTATCTGTGTGCCTATCCATCATGATCATGATCATGATCCCCTTTACTGGGCTGCAACAAAATGTATAGCACCACTAGTGACCTCTAGTAAATGATAGACCAGATCTTATCTGTGTGCCTATCCATCATGATCATGGTCCCCCTTCACTGGGCTGCAACAAAATGTATGGCACCACTAGTGACCTCTAGTAAATGGTATAAAGTGCTATGATAGACCAGAGCTTATCTGTGTGTCTATCCATCATGATCATAGTCCCCCTTCACTGGGCTGCAGCAAAGTGTATAAGACTACTAGTGACCTCTAGTAAATGGTATACAGTGCTGTGATAGATATGTGTGTATCCTTCATCATAATCATGGTCCCCCTTCACTAGGCTGCAACAAAGTGTGCAGCCTGTGGATTTAAACCTTGATTGCACCCTAGTGACCTCTAGTAAGCAGATTATAATTGACATTGAACATTGGACAACACAAACTGTAAAGTCAACTTCCTCAAGTAGCTTGTTTATCTTATTCATGTTCTCTGGCTGCAGGATATAAGTTGACAGTTTTTGTTTATATTTCATGTCATAAAGCATAAAATATACACAAAAAATGTATGTACAGCATAGGAAGTGGTACTTTTTGCTTTAACACAAGTTTATTTTGGTACTAGGAAAAATTTCAGCAAGAAGCAGTACTACCAGATCTTCAATGATTCGTATAAAACATAATTTTGTTTATGTTACATGCAGTTTTTGTACATTTGTTGCACTGAACATTTTGCATATTCTAAATTTTGTCATTGCAAAATTATTATGGGTTGGTAAGTGTGAATGAATGAATTTATATGTACAACTTATTTAATAAGATTTGTTACAATATTTGCTTTAGAGCTAAGTAAACCCATTTACAAATTGTCTGCTCATCTATAGGTAACACTGTCCAACATGTTGTAATGTGAACCTTAACATTCCATCCACACCAGTTGACTTGTTGGGACAACAAAATCTCTCAACTAAAAGTAAAATGGACTCCAGTGATGAGGATTTGGCTATTGCTATTTGTATCCGTGCTTGGTATGTAATGAAAAGAAAAGTAGAATGTGATGAGGCTTAAACTGGTTAATCAACACAGGAGTGAAAAATTCTGAATGAGTTTAAAATTCAGGGCAGGTTCGACTTTAACAATTTCTTGAGAATAAATTAAAGTGACTTCAAAATTGTTTTGAGTGTAGTAGTATTAATGTTACAAATATTGTAACATTATTGTAGCCCCACGTTTGGGAGCCAATATGCAACGGTCGATGCTTGTTTACGTAATATGTTTTTGTGTTTTTGTTAGCCCCACGTTGTGGAACCAATTTGAAGTAGTATCAATGTTGTTTTTACTTCATGCGTTGCCATCTTGTGACGTCATTCGTTTGTTTGGTTTGTAGCTCCATCTGGCGTAGCAATTTGCATCAATTAGGGTTCGAAAGAATTTAAAGTTTTGTATATTGTCCTCCGGCTAGCTATCATCTTATCTTGGTAGGACATGTATCTCTATGCAAGGTTGTGAAGCGGAAAGGAATCTTTTATCCAGAAATTATACTTAATGAAGAAAATTGGTTTTATAATTTTTATTGTCGAAACACGTTCACTAACACTTTTACAAATTGATTTAGATACTCGCCAAACTGAAACTGTTTGTAATAACTTCTTACTTATCACTTTTAACTCTGTATTTCAACTTTGTGTAGAATTAACTTTATAATAATTCTCGTAATTCTGCTGCGCGTAACTTGACGAAATGAAGGACTTACTGACGATGTGTAGTGTACACGAAATTTTGATGAACTGAAGGACAAGCTACCTTGAACCTACCCTATTTATAGGCCTGCATCAAGATACGCCTAAAGATTATAAATGAACTGCTATTGGCTAATAAAACGCGCCAACATTAGCGTCTATTTTAATATCCAATGAAAACCACTAATACATATGCTTTAGGAAATGTTCTAGAAGGTTCTACCAAAACCGCGCGAAACATTACGTAACTTCCTTGTTCCCAGTAATGATAAACAACTCACCCCATCGCTGCATTATTGCGTTATTATTGACAGTTTCAGTAAAGCCGTATATTATTATTTACCAATAATAATTACAATTAATAAACATCTGAAATCAATGTCACATAAAAATACATATTCATATTACAATCATTATTTACATTTAAGTAATTTGTGATCCAAATTACCGTATCATGAGCAACGTTACTAACCTATAATTAATTCGCAAAAAGGTCACACATTTGAGAGCAGCCATTCCAGCTGCCAGACTTGAGTCTGTTTTGCAATTCTCTAGCAAAGTGAGGCTGTTCTCCCCCCCCCCCCCGATATTGCCTCTGGAACAACAATAAATTGCTCGTACCTTGGTATAACTGTCCATCCTTTTTATTACATATACTGCAATGTTCCATAATGATAGGCTCAACAAAGATTTTATTAATGAATGTGTCTTTTGTTTTGTCCATTCCATAACTTCACATGAAGCAAACCAAATCACGGATGTGAGCACAGAATGAGTCCACATGCAACTACCGAACACAATAATGGAAGGAACCAGAAGCACGCCGTTGCCATGGTTACAGTCTGGAAACTTCCAAAGTTCATCCAATCACCTACACAGAGAGTGAATTGAATTAACAAGTTTTCCATTAAAAGCGGAAAACCCCAACATGTTAAAATGGTTATGCACAACCCTTTCGGTTAACATGTTAAGTCACTTCTGCGATCAAGATTTGGCCAACATGCAAACTGTTTTGCACTTAACAAGTTTTGTTAAATGTTAATCAGTATGGACAGGGCTTAAGCCTATTTTGTTCTACTAAGTTTGCTTGGTTCCCTGGCCTTGTAGCTCACTGAGTAGCCCGTTACCAAATTTAGCATCCAGTACTCATTCTGCCCTTTGTTGTTCTTCCTTCCTTGCATTTCTTATTTTTCTAATTCATTTGTCTTTTACTTTCCTCAAAAACTCTCCCATTTCTCAGTTTTCTTTTCTTCTTTTCCTGTTAGTTGGCAAGTATGTAATTGGAAAATGATCTGACACATCGCTAGGAAGAAAGAAAGAAATCACATAAATTAGAACAAGAGCAGAAATTGAAGCCAGCATATAACATATTGTGCTTTTCAAAGCTAGTTTCAGAGAAAAACATGTCTAAAATCTACCCTGCTTAGATAATACTTTATTTGAACAAATGCTTAGATGTTAACACAAAGCAGATGTAAATTATTAACAAAACAATGTTGATGTTTAGCATGAAAGAGGATGATGTGAAAAAGTTGAAGGAAGAATACCAAAGACTTGTGGAGGGACTGAAAGATGCAAGTATAGCAAGAGAAACAGATGTGGTATTATCAAACCCTGTCTTGCCTGATGAAGTTCTTCATGGTAAGTGAATTTTCATTACACTACACATGTGAACATGGTAGACACCATTAATACTATAATCTTGTTGTTTTATAGGTTGTTGCCGGTAATATAAGGACAGCAGAACACACATAAACATAGTAGACAACACAAATACTGCAATCTGTTGTTTTATAGGTTGTTCCTGGTAATATAAGGACAGCAGAAAACACACCTGAACATAGTAGATAGTAATACTGTAATATGTTGTTTTAGAAGTAGTTCCTGGTAATACAAGAGCATCAGAACACACATGAACATAGTAGACAACACAAATACTGTAATCTGTTGTTTTATAGGTTGTTCCTGGTGATATAAGGACAGCAGAACACACCTGAACATAGTAGACAACACAAATACTGTAATCTGTTGTTTTATAGGTTGTTCCTGGTAATATAAGGACAGCAGAACACTCATGAACATAGTAGACAACACATATACGTAATCTGTTGTTTTATAGGTTGTTGCTGGTAATATAAGGACAGCAGAACACACCTGAACATAGTAGACAACACATATCTGTTGTTTTATAGGTTGTTCCTGGTAATATAAAGACATCAGAACACATATGAACATAGTAGACAACATAAATACTATAATCTTGTTGTTTTATAGGTTGTTCCTGGTAATATAAGGACATCAGAACACGCATGAACATAGTAGACAATATAACTACTGTAATCTTGTTGTTTTATAGGTTGTTCTTGGTAATATACAGACATCAGAACACACCTGAACATAGTATAGAACTTAATACTGTAATCTTGTTGTTTTAGAGGTTGTTCCTGGTAATATAAGGACTGCAGAACATTTTGTGGGCTTCATGAAAAGATTTGTGGAATATCTGAAAACTAGATTGAGAGTGCAACATGTGGTGCAGGAATCGCCAGCAGGTTTCCTCAAGGACGTTTATCAGAAAGTGTGCATAGAAAGGAAACCACTGAGGTAAAAATTACAAATCATTTAAACCATAAATACTATAGCAAATCATCTTCAGTATCCATAAACTATATCCATCGTTATAGGTAGGGATTGAAAAATTAGCTTTTATTTTTCTTGAAGTTAGCGGTTATTTTCTTAGAAAATAACATCTATTTTTGTAAGATTAGCATGTTTTGTGTTTATGATTATAATTACAAATTAACATAATTGAAATCAATACATCATACTCCTCACTGAAATGAAGACTCAATGTAATGAACAGTTCAGCACTATTTTCTGTCAACTTAGTTTTTTGTTGCCATAATGTGACAGTTGTCTTTCACTGCCAACATTGTTTGTTGGTATCCCCAAGGCTAGAAGGCATTGCTTAACAAAAAGCTTGCGATCGATAGACACTATTCAATGTCAGTTTTTTAGCCTTGTTTTCAACTCCCTGTATCAAGTAGAAAGTTCGTACAGACCAGCATCCTCTTCATTTCTGTTCAGAATGATGGAATTTGAAGAAAGTGTTTTTGAAATGTTAAAATATGACTCATTTAACAATCCTTCTCCCTTAAGAGGTGCAGATTTGTGATTTGGTGTGCAAGCAACATTTTGAAAAATTCCAACAATTGAAGCTCATTTTAAGGGACTCAGTTGAGCCAAGGGTTCCTTTGTGGTAGGTAAAGCCTTTTGGGGCAATGTTGTTAAATGCCACACTTAATTTGTCTTAATGTTAGTGACAAAACATGTGCAGTGGGATAATTTGAACCTTTGAGACATGTTAAAAGGTCAATCAAACCTTTGGATTGGCAGGTTCAACAAATTTAAACATCAATCGTGGAATCCATAAATTCTGAAAATTTGTTGAACTTGGACTCCCTACATATACATCAGAAACCAGCTATGCAAAATTCATTCAGAATGAAGAGGACTTCACAGGATATCCCACAAAATTCAAGATACACTTTTTATTTGTGATGAAAATATCTAACATATGGCATTTTAATCAAAATTGTTAGAGCCATTTTTGAGAAAATCAAAGTTTTCGATAAATTTTCCATGTATAGGGTAGTTTTGGGTGGGGGGGATTTTCTTGAAAACCTTTGTGTCACATCCTTGGAACATACTGAACTTAAATATCAAGTTTGCTATTTAACCAACTTTCCATATTTGAGTTATGGTTCTCTCTCTCTCTCTCTCACACACACACACACACACACACACGCACACGCACACGCCCACGCCCACGCGCGCACGCACGCACGCACGCACGCACGCACACACACACACACACACACAGAGCTTTTCTATTCACGGGCCTCATAACACTTATTTCTTTAAATGTCAGTATTGCCATCCATTTCTGTGACAGTTTTTGTTCATAGTTGATTCTATGAAATGTGTGTATAGCCTAGTAAGTGGATCTCTTCACTTTAATACTTGTTTATTGTGGTACAAGGAAGAAGCAGTACTACCAGTCTTCAAAGATTTTTATAAAATGGAATTCCTATTTATTTTACACATAATTTTTGTACATTTACTGAACATTTACACATTCTAAATTTCATGTCATTGCATAATTATGAGAGATAGTTTTTCAGACTTCAGATTGAAGAAGTTGGCAAATATGTGTAAATGTAATGGATACACAGTATTTGAGCCTATAGGCCTCAGGGAATTGTAGCACTTCTCATGTCTATAAGTGATACCTCCCTGCATGATGAACTCGCAGTGGAAGTTCTCTCCTTGGCTGTCAGTCAATATATCCTATTCCTAGCTTTGTTGAATCTCAGGATATTTGTGTGAAAGCCTTATTTGTGATGATATTTCAAATAAACAAAATTATCAAAGTGGCTAGCAACTTGTTCCCCCCTTTGAGGAATAATAAGATTGTCTATAAATTTAAGTTCCCATTACTTAGAATATTGCAGTGGACAGGTACGAATGTCACACACTGTCTCCCACCCACATGCACAAATTTGGCAACTTGCCACCAGTTTTTCAATTCAATTCAATTCTTTATTCACCTTATAAAATTATTACAATGTATGGTTTCGTCAGTAAAGAAATCTTACAATATCAAAATATTCTTATATGCAAGTAGTTACATTTAAATTACAGATGTCAAGGACAAACTTAACACTTATTTATATGGATTCTAATACTTCGTTTATTGAATAATATTTGTGTTCCATTAAGATATTTTTAATTTTCTTTCTAAATGTATGTGCATTAAAATCTTCAAATCCTCTATTTAGTTTGTTATATAATTTTATATCTAAATGGTCAATGGATTTTAGGCTGTTAGAGGTTCTTTGAGTAGAAAGATGAATATGTTTCGTTGTCCTTGTGAAATAGTCATGATAGTCTTGATATAATTATGTATAAAGCACACAGTTTCTAGTATATATAGACATGGAAGAGGTAGTATATTTAACATGGTAAAAAGTGGTTGAACTAGAGAACTTAGTGAGAGAATGTCAAAATCTGCGGTGAAACTGCTTTTTATGTAGTGCTGCTGTGACACTACTTTTCACGCCCTTTTACCTAATCTCTATTTTGATTGATTACTTGCTTAGTGTTCTATAAGAAAGAAATCATCCATTTTTGTGAGTCAAGCTTTTGTCCGACTTCTTTGGGGGCATCCATGTATCTCTGTCTTCCTCACAACTCTTGCTTCTCTTTCTATTTCTTCCTAAGTCTTTATGCAACTCTGCATGGGGCCGTGCCTCTTCCTAGAATTTTCTATCTCTATCCTTGTCTCGCCTCTCCTCAGATCTCTTTCTCTCTGCTCATCATGACTTTGCTAATTTCTGTGCTTCATTGGTGGAGTTTTGCCCTGCTGCTAGCTCACTCCTTAGCGTATTACAATGTTCCTTAACAGTGTATAAAATACTTTGCAATATTTCATCATATTATTAATTGTATTCATATCACAATTATTTCTTTTTCTGTTATTTACAGTATTTATTTTGTTGGGTGTATGTTCTACAGAATCCAGCAATTCAGTGTAGTGATATATAAATTGAAGGAATAGATGGATTACTGTATAGTTTTAATGTAAGCATTTTGATGTACTAACATGTACAGGTTGTTAATACAACTAGCGGCCAGTAGGGCATGGCTACTTCCGTGTGAAACAAAAACATCTTGCCCGTCAATGCTGATGCCAGGTGTTTGGTTATCTAGTCAATTGGAGCACATGATTCTCAAGGACTGGCCATGTTATATGCACTTCTCTATTTACATGTTATCAAGCATTATTAATGTTCTTTGTTAATTATGCTGCCATTCAGTGTTGAACAAAGAGCGTTTAAGTACGACAATTACATGAAAACTGTTCTTGCAGCAGAAAAGCGATAAGGCACTTTGTTAGAGAATACCTTGTACCCAGTCTGGCCATAAGTTGTGTCCCTGCTAAAACAGCATGTCAAGGATAGAGGAAACGGAGGAATTCCAGTTAGATACATAAAATATATTTATTATAAACCACTGAATACAAAATATTCAAAGTACTCAAAACGTCCACCCTTTGCCTTCACACACTTCCTCAAACAATCAGGCCACTTGTCTATCACCGCATGCACGACTTCCAGTGGTATTGAGGCTGCTGCCTTCACCGAATCTGCTTTCAATGATGCAATGCTGCGATGGGGCTTACAGCAGTGTTCTCCCTCTAGGATGTCCCACAAATGATAGTTCAGAGGGTTCAGGTCTGGGCTGCCAGAGGGCCAATCTTCTGCAGCAATGAATTCTGGCAAATTGTCTCCAACCATCATTGCGTAGTCTTTGCTTTATGAGCTGGTGCTAATCTTGTTGGAATATTCAGTGCCTGCCTGCAAACAGTGTATTGTTTAAGGGCTTCACTACAGTTTCCAAAATGTCTGTTTGACAGTTCACAGCACGCTGTTTTACTCCCTGTTCACAAAAATGGAGCGGGGCGACAACCCCATCAAACCATCACTGAAGCCGGGTGATGCCCCCTTTCCACTCTGGAAATCTTCTCACTGGCTTCTTTAGAGCTGTGGGCACACACACTCTCATTTTGTCTATTGAATTTTTCTTGTACAGAGAAAAGTTTTTCATCTCTGAACAAGATTTGCTTATGACCATTTTTTGCATGTTGCATCAGCAACCTCTTCACTCTAGTGACTTTTATTTTGCGCCAAGCTGGTGTTAGTAGCTGCCCAATGCGTTGTTGACAGGCTCGAAGTGTAAGGTCATCTGCAATAATTCATTAAATGGTTCATAGTAATTGGCATTTCTTTTGCCATGATTTTCTGTTTGCGGAGCGGATTTCTACGAATTCTCTCCACGACTGCTTTGACTGCTGCTGTAAGTGGGCGACCACTTCTTGGTCTGTCAATGACAGAGCGAAGTTCATTATATCGTTTAATAGTTCTCCACACAAATTTCTTTGTTATGTTTAGCGGTTCTAACAGAGCAGAGACCCCATTGGTGTCTTGCTGCACTTCAGTAAGGCAATGACTGCAATACGGTTCTCTTTGTTGCCCCATTCCATGTTTATCGTTCAGTATTTGACTTTCAACTGTGTTGCTTCTCATACATAAAGGACCATTGTGCTTATTGGCTCAGAGCCAAATACTACAGTGCATGTGGAAACTTTTCGTAGAGTTTTAAATTGAGGGACAGAACTTATGGCCAGACTAGGTAATTGTGTTCCAACTATTGGACAACTTGTTACAAAGTTCCCAGAGATAGGATCTGTGAATGCAGGAAGTGGGTCACAAGCCACCATGTTCTTACTGAAGAGAGGTTAGACACAACAGGGCAACTTCTCCAACATTTGCCGAAAAAGATCGCTCAGGAGTCAGGAGTGTCAATATCCTCTGCCAGAAATGCAACCAGATTACTTAAATTAAATTAATGGAAGTGAAAGAGAATTTCATACGCAAATGTATTGCTGCTGAGGGACAACATTTTCAACATCACTTAACCATAGGTTAGTATTACATTATTATTTTCAGTAATGCGTTCAGTAAACATTTTACACCTGACGATTCAGTATCTCTTATTTGCATAACCTACTGCTGGCCACTAGTTGTATTAACAACCCTGTACAACGGATGTTAATGTAGTAGATTTTGATTTATGGATAGAGACAAATTCACTAACATGTATTCTTTCAAATATTTGAACAAAACAATGCTATTTGTGTTCAAAAACATCTTTATTTATGCTCCTAACAGGTTTTGTCATGAGAGGTTGGCATCATTGTTAAGGACATTGGAAATTTCAGATCTCACAGACTTCTCTCCTCTGATTCTCGTCACACATTTGGCAACATTAGTTTCAACTTATACCAAAGGCTTCACTATCATTGTAGAACCTTTTGATGACAAGACGCCAACTGTATCAAATCCCATTCTTCACTTCAGGTATTGGAAATACAGTTCAAGTAGGTAAATCACAAAACAGAGTCCAGATGTTAGGCAAAATGTCATTTTACTCAGTAAAAATAAATTAAAAGTGAAGTAGGTGATTTGTTTAAGTATTATATGTTTATGTAAACTTGAAGATCGTTATGTTGTGCTGCTTTTTGTTTTGTTTGGTTACGTAATTTTAACTGCCCCACGTATGGGTGCCAACTTGAAGTAGGGAGTTGTTGCGTAAAGTATTTTATATCTGCCCCTCGTATGGGAGCCAACTTCAAGAAGTAGATTATGGTTAACGTAACGTTTAACTTGAAGATAGTATACTTACGTAATTGTATTTTACGTAATATTTATTTAGTTGCATTTAAGGAGTTCCTGGAACACGCTTTGGGCGTTGGTTTGAATTTGTTGATTACGTAATAGTTACTGTTATTACGCAATATGCTGCTACATATGAGAAGCTGATTTCAAGATGTGTTTTTGTTGTTACACTCCAAGTTTTACACTATAATATTTAACTTTGTTATTAACACTGCTTCTATTTTTTATTTATGTTTGAATTTGCCTCGACTGCATCAGTCTTACTTTAGAAACATGTTTCTCTTATTCAGGGTGCGGTGCAGCAAGAATGTAGACATCACAGAATTTAAGTTTTTAAAATCCACTTCTTTTATTAATTCTTGTATATTTTTAAAAAGCAATACACTTTTTAAGAACTGTGAGAATCTTCAATACTTTCCCTTAGCGCGTATACATATTTTACGATTCACACTTAGAGATCACATCTTCCACCTGTTCACTACCAAGTCTTGCCAGCGACTGAGTAACTTTTAACGGTTAAAACTCATAAGCTTTGGTATTTCAAGTCTCTGATTGGCTAATTCTAGTCCAATAGAATATCTGCATTTTACTTAAATTTTTTCCTCTATTGATTGGCTAATTTTAAACTGTTACTGAATTTACCTTATCTTTGATATAATCATGACTGGTAACTTTTCAAACTCTTAAACTCATTATTGCTACAAGGTTACCTCATTATTACCTCATTGTTAGCAACTTAAAACTTATTATTCTCACAGCTCTTGCATTATTAAAGTATATAATGTATTCACATAACATTAATAAAACATGTTTACAATAAAAATAAGCATTTGCAATGACTGTTACATACAATTTAAATAATTATTGCATACATATTGTTTCAAGGCGGGCTGTTATTAAATTTATTAATTATAAAATACAATTGAAATTATTCAGGTATTAAAATACTGCCTCAAAAGTTGCTATGTAGATAATATAATCTTTTGAGTTATTTGGAAGTGATAGAACCAGTTTTTATTTTGTCTAATTTGACCTTTTAAGGGCTAGCTGCCTGTTTGAATTATAAATGCCATTTTTCTTTTTTAAATCAAATTATAGGTTTTCAATTTATTTCCATTTCCTGTAATTAATTTTGAAGATTGAGAAGCTAGTAACAGTGATGTGTCATAATTTAAAATAAAGATAGTCAGAGTAATTATAAATGCCAATTTTTCTTTTTTAAATCAAATTATAGGTTTTCAATTTATTTTCATTTCCTGTAATTAGTTTTGAAGATTGAGAAGCTAGTAACAGTGATGTGTCATAATTTAAAATAAAGATAGTCAGAGTTTGTTACACTACATCACTAAAAATTCTTACTTTGAACACGTTTCGGGAGAATGGTTTGCTCCCATTGTCAGCGTGTACATTTTGGCCAATAGTGATGGTCAGTTATTGTCACATTGTTTGTTATGTTAACATCATTTAGTTATGATGCCAGTCAACCATTTAAAAGTAAACTTCACAGTTATGTTAGTGAATTTGCTGCCCAGGTTTTTTCAACTGCTGAACCATTTCATTGTGTAAGGTTTGTGAAAAATGTTTATTAATGAATACGTGCTAAGAAATCTCCTGTTACTTCAAACAGTAGTAATAACAAAAATAGGCTACTTCCAATATCTGGCAAACTGTCACAGTTTTCAGTAGATTAAATCATTAGCAGAGTCTAACATAAGAACAGTAATACTTTTGGTAATGTGCTATAATAAAAATGTGTAATTTGTATATGTTTTAAACTATATATTGATCATTAAATGTACTATGATTAGGACTTTAAAAAGTCTGCTATTTTTACATTTCTATTGTATTTTTTGCTTGCTTATATTGATTATTATAAATGTGTGATTATCTGGGCTTTAATCATTTAAAAAAAAATAAACACTTGCAGCAAGTGGTGTATATCACTCAGATGTACTTTATTTCTTCTGCTTAATAATTTGAAACTGGTTCCAATAATTTGCTAAATGCAAGCCTAAGTTAATGTTGACTAATTTCTGTACTTAATTTCCAGTTGCTTAGATTCTTCTATAGCAATCAAACCAGTATTGGATAGATTTCAGTCAGTGGTTATTACCTCAGGAACGCTTTCACCACTAGATATGTATCCGAAAATTCTAGACTTCCATCCAGTTATAATGAGCTCCTTCACTATGACACTGGCACGTCCTTGTCTTCTGCCAATGGTAAGTCATTCGTATTAAATGTTTATACAGTAGTGCGGGAGTTACCATTAAAACATCTGAGTAAGAGATGTACGCATATAGTGACTTTATACTTGAAATCAAAACTTTGTAGTTACCCTTATGTAAGAATTTTTTGTTGTAATTCCTCTGTATGATGTAATCAAGTTAATTACAGTGTGTGCTAAATAATTATATAAAACTGAAATTGTGTCCAGTTTAATATGAGAAATGATTCAACCGATATTTATAAATAAAAACCGATGAAAGTATTTTTCTTGATGATTACAGAGTATGTGCCATTTCCAAAATGTTTAAATTGTTGGTGTGAAGTTGTGGAATATTCCTTTGCCCCTATTTTGTTGAAGATTGATGTCAGGTTTCTGTGCTATGTGAGAGCTGTGAAGCCTTTATGTTATGAAATAAATATGGTGCCAAAGAGCAGGTACCTATAGCAGTTGTACAATAATTCCTTAAGAATATTTTTGGGTTGGTAAATGAAATTGACTGCAAAGTCACCTGTGTAAAGCCCCTTGTACATGATCATACTTATTTTTCAATTCAAGAGTTTACAAGAAAAATTGTGAAATGTTTTTCAATATGTGACCAGATTGTAAAAGACTTGGCAAGACCTGGCAATGTCAAAAATGGGTATTTACAAGTTGTCTCTTCGTCAAACTGAAACCCTTCAGATCACATTGATAATTTATCACGCACAAAGTAGTTTTGCATTAGCATCACAGTATAACAATTTGCAATGAAATATTGTTCTTTACTAATATTATGTAGCACTTTCACGTATTATATCCAATGAAATCACATTACAAGTGTGGAACACAATGGAAATAACACCAACTGATAGGTTAACCACACTACATAACATTGCATTAATGTATACTTAGTTCGGAAAACTGCCTGGCAATTATTTCTTCATAACTGCCTTCATCTGCTCCATTTTGTGGTAATCCACAGAGCTCTCGATGTACAGACATGGGCCAGCTTATGTATAACCTAATCAGTTTGCATACGAAATACCTTGGCCGGGTAGCCATTTTTGTTTACTTTTCGCTTTCAGCCATGTTGCAGATTTCGTGATGCACTGTAAATACTCGCATTTCATTGGCCAAAGCCATCAAACCATTGTGAAATCTTTGACCATTTAGAGCATGTCCTTATTTGCTTTCAAGACTTTCAAAGACTTTAAAAGTATTGGAAGCAATTTGACAAGAAAAGTTGTGAAGTTATGACAACTCTTGAAAAGGCTTGTAAAGTATTGAATTTGTCAAAAGTTTGATCATGTACAAGGGGCTTAGCATTGGTATGCCAGAAGGCTGAACACACATAACTACTGCTTGCTTACAACACAGCTGTGATTAGTTTTAGTTGATTTGTAAGTACCATGACAAAGCAATCAAGTTGAACTGGGACGCTACAACTTGGTGTCTGTCAGTACTTGTAACCTAACCATACCTGTTACTTCTTCTGTCTTGCTGGCTAAGCTCCAATATGATGAGTTACATTCACATCACTTTCTCTACCCACTATATACTGTCTACAGAACACATTTCATTATAGGTACAAAGGGAATAACTATAGACAAACATTTGAAAAACTGGTTGCTATATACTGGCCTTGAAGTTCCATACTATTTTGTAACGGTTTAATGTTATTTATATTTAACATTATTGTAGCCCCACGTTGTGGTAGCCAATTTGTAACGGTATTCTTATAATATTATTACTTGTGATGTTTGTGTATGTGTGTTTACTTCATGTGAAGCCATCTTGTGACGTAATTCTTTGTTAGGTTCGTAGCTCCATCTGGTGTTAGCAATTTGCGGTAGTATTAATGTTTGTTTGAAAGAATGCGACTGTAATTTGATTTAATTTTTGTTTACTGTCCTCCGGCTAGCTATTATCTTTTCTTGGGTCGAACATATCTCTTGGTCAAGGTGTGTAAACGGAAAGGAATCTTTTATCCAAAGATAATACTGATGAAGAAATTTGTTTTACACTTTTATTGTCGAACACGCTAATTATAACATTTACACATTGATCTTAACACTCGCCAAACTGAAACTGTTATAATAACTTCTTACTGATCACTCTTAATTTGCGTACTTCAACTTTTTGTATAATTAACCTTACAACACTTTAGATTGTTCATAATTCTGCTGCGCGTAACTTGTGAATCGATACCCGACGTTTGCCGTACAAATACTTTCGACGAACTGACTGACTGAAGACGACGTGTAGTGTACACAGATTTTTGATGAAATGAACGACTGACTGACTTTACCTCTAACCTAGCCTCTATTTATACTCCCACTCCCCGATATGCCTAAAGATTATAACTGAACTGCAATTGGCTAATAAAACGCACCAACATTAGCGTCTATTTTTATATCCAATGAAAATTATGAATGCATATACTCTAGGGAAACATTCCAGAAGATTCTAAACGGAAAAACGCGCCAACATTACGCAACTTCCTCGTTTCCAATAATGATAAACAGCTCACCCCCTCGCTGCATTATTGCGCTATTATTGACAGTTTCAGTAAGGTCGTATAAACTTACTTATCAACGATAATTACAGTCAAGAAACATCTCAAATCAATGTCACATAAAAATGCATATTCATATTACAATCATTATTTACATTTAAGTAATTTGTGATACAAATTACTGCATCATATGCCCCACTAGAAACATAATTATGAATATTTACAACTTGTTTGGAAATTTCATAATTGGGTTTTTAGTCTCCTAAATCTTGGAACACATGCTATCACTTTCACTTAACACTTCACACGTATTTAACACACGACATGTTTTTCCTCTTGCCACTACTTACTGGCTCTGGTTTAATGTGTTTAGACTTTAATCTGACATTACAAATTTTTTTTTTTTTATAGCAAATACTGTACCCTGAATTATTTAATTACTGTTACAAAAAATGGTTTACTTTATTATATTGTTAACAAAAATTTATCAATTCAAGAATTTTTTTGTAATTATTAAACATATTTACCAAAAATATTCACCCTCTACACAAATATATTTACATATCTTAAATCTAGGCACTGTTTCACATTTTCTGTTTGCTACATAAGTATTTGTTTTAGTTATTTTTACCCCATTTTTGTTTTTTGTACTTTATATTCACAATACTCTTGGAATTATATTTACGTACTTTTACTTTAATATCATATTAAGTTTCAATCTTTACATTCTTAATTTTCAAATACTGTTATAGTTAAAAAAAAATGTTATTTTTTTTTTTAAATATTTTTTTTTGTTCTGAATTTATTTCTGTTTTCACATGACATATATAAATAGTTAACCCTCTTACATTCCAATACATTGCTCTGCATTTCATCTTTAACTATCCAGCATTTACTTTACAACTCATTGCTATTCACCCTCCTGGATCAAATTGTCTGTAGCTAAGCATTACTCGTAGCTGTATCCTAACCTTCAAAAATTTGTTCATGAATAACCTCTTGTATTCATATGAAATTTCATTCCCTGATAACATTTGAAAACAATCTAAAGTTTCCTGAACAACACATCTTTTAACAACTTTCATTTTCAATTCATCTGCTATCTTTTTAATCTGAGAATACTCTGAGAAGTCTGTAATAATCTGTACTGGATTGGAGTTTTCATTTTGAACAGCTTGGTACTTGTTAATTTCAGAAGTTAGCTTTTGATTATTTACAGGCAACACTTTAACTTCTTCGTACAATTTATTTCTTTGCATTACTGACTCTTTCTGAATTTCAGATATCTCACCTCTGAAATTAACTTGTGCCTGATTCACATCTACGTTCATAACCTCTTTCATCTCTATTATCTCACTTGAAATGTTACTCATTCTACTACCTGACTCTGTACATTCTACATCAACATGTTCACTTTTAGTATTAACCTCACTTTTTTTGTTACCTATTTCCCTGCTCATGTCTAACATAACTCCTCCTATCTCACTTGCTATTACTTCCTGATTTTCATCTCTCATTTTTGGCATACTACTATCTAGCTTCGTAACTTTCTTTTCAATTTCTTCCCTGCTTTGATCTACTTTTTGCTCTAATATTTCATTCCTCCTACCAATATATTCACTCAATTCCCTATGATCTATTTTTATAGCTTCTCTCAATTGATCTGATTTTTGCTCTAATTTATCAACCTTCAGAATTAGTTTTTCTAATTTCTCATTATTTTTACTCCTATCTTCCCTTAACGTTTCAAAAAAATTTCTTATCATTTCCATCATCATTCTAGCATCAAGATTAACATTTCCTGCTATTCTATTCTGACTTTCTGCACTAACATTTCCTCCATCAAATACTACATTGTTTAAGCTATTTTCTGTATCCTGTATTGAATTACAGCTAACTGTTACATTATCTCCCTCCATAATTATTTCTTCTGTATTATTAGTAGTCATTGTTTTCTTTATCCTACCGCTCCTAAGGTACATTTAAATGTTATAATTTTGTTTTCAAAAAAAAATTACTATACTCTGACCTTTGTGATGCGGTCTGTTGCTGTTACTTTGATGTCCAGCTTCCTGCCCCTCTCTCCTAGGTTATATGTTGCTTCTGCGTTGTATTATGATGAATCTACGTCGTTTTGGTGTTCTGTTGTTGAATTTCCCTGTTGCCTTGTAATCTCGGAATTACGATGTCCAATCATCCGCGTAGTCTGTCGTCCCTTTTGTTGTTTCTGGAATCTGCGTCTTGTAGTTCAATTCACTTCTCCATTCGTTCCACATCCTGGTTAATTCTGCTACTTTCCTGGTCACTCTGCCCCTTTCCTGGTCACTTTGCCCCACGTTCTGGGTGCCAATTTGTAACGGTATTACTTATAAAGTTTGTTTGTGTATGTGTGTTTGTTTACTTCATGTGAAGCCATCTTGTGACGTAATTCTTTGTTAGGTTCGTAGCTCCATCTGGTGTTAGCAATTTGCGGTAGTATTAATGTTTGTTTGAAAGAATGCGACTGTAATTTGATTTAATTTTTGTTTACTGTCCTCCGGCTAGCTATTAACTTTTCTTGGGTCGAACATATCTCTTGGTCAAGGTGTGTAAACGGAAAGGAATCTTTTATCCAAAGATAATACTGATGAAGAAATTTGTTTTACACTTTTATTGTCGAACACGCTAATTATAACATTTACACATTGATCTTAACACTCGCCAAACTGAAACTGTTATAATAACTTCTTACTGATCACTCTTAATTTGCGTACTTCAACTTTTTGTATAATTAACCTTACAACACTTTAGATTGTTCATAATTCTGCTGCGCGTAACTTGTGAATCGATACCCGACGTTTGCCGTACAAATACTTTCGACGAACTGACTGACTGAAGACGACGTGTAGTGTACACAGATTTTTGATGAAATGAACGACTGACTGACTTTACCTCTAACCTAGCCTCTATTTATACTCCCACTCCCCGATATGCCTAAAGATTATAACTGAACTGCAATTGGCTAATAAAACGCGCCAACATTAGCGTCTATTTTTATATCCAATGAAAATTATGAATACATATACTCTAGGGAAACATTCCAGAAGATTCTAAACGGAAAAACGCGCCAACATTACGCAACTTCCTCGTTTCCAATAATGATAAACAGCTCACCCCCTTGCTGCATTATTGCGCTATTATTGACAGTTTCAGTAAGGTCGTATAAACTTACTTATCAACAATAATTACAGTCAAGAAACATCTCAAATCAATGTCACATAAAAATGCATATTCATATTACAATCATTATTTACATTTAAGTAATTTGTGATACAAATTACTGCATCAATTTCCATCACATCACCAGAAACAACTGAAAAGCAACCACACTTTAAAAAACTGACAACGTATTGAAAATTCAAGCCAATGATAATGAATATTTCAGAAATAGCTTATGCTACAAAAAAGTTATTTCACATGAATTGTGTGTTTTAAAGAAATGTATACTTTTTTTGTGTAGTAAGTATTTGTTTATCTCTTATGGTTTACCAGTTATGCAAAATTCCTTCTGAATGTAGCGGACTTAATAAGTTCTTCCAAGAAAATTCAAGATATACATTTTATTTGTCATGTAAATATGTTAAACATATTGTGACTCTGCGTGAACGAGTTAACTATGAGCCAGTTAAATTAAAATTGAGTTTTTTTATGGACGCTCTTTAACTGCTGTGGTTCTTAGTGTCCCATTCTATATTGGGTGTGAAAGACCGGTAATTTTGCTCAAAGGCCTCTTTATCAGGCTTGAGGTTCTTTTATGTGCCGTAAATCTACGACACAGGTTCACCGACTTTACTTCCCTTCCGAAGGAAGCCATGCTAAGGATTTTTACGCCTGAAAAAATCCATTGCCCTCTGCCAGGTTTGAACTTGCGACCTTGGGAACTAGAGGCTAGCACGGTACCACTAGTCCATGGAGGACAACTCTATGAGCTGGTGGTGCAAGCTCACTGCAACTGGCCTATTTCTAGGATTACAAATTGACAAGCAGCTAAATTGGAAAACTCACATAGACGAAATTGTCCCTAAACTGAGTTTTGCATGCTATGCATTAAGACTTCTGTCCTCCTTCAGTGATACTTGTACACTAAAATCAGCCTACTTCGCATACTTCCACTCGGTAATGAAATATGGTATACTTTTTTTGGGGAGTTTCAACAGATTCAAAGAGAGTTTTCAACTTACAAAAGAAGGCCCTCAGAATTATATCACGCTCTCATGCAAGAACATCATGTAGAATTATTCAAAAACCTAAAAATATTAACCCTTACAGGAAAATGTATATACACACTGATGACCTTCTACATAAAAAATAAAAAATACTTTACTACTAATTATGACATCCACAATATCAATACAAGATCCAGATTTGAACTCCATGTACCATCAACCAACCTCACATGTGTCCAAAAAGGAGTGCATTACCAATGCTTTAAGATGTTTAATATGTTGCCTAATGAGCTGAAGAACTGTAATGATAAGGTATTCAAAATTAAGTTAAAGGAATACCTTCTTAAGCATTCATGCTATACCATTAATGAACTTAAAAACACCTGGTGTAATTATAGACTATCTCTGTACATAATATTAATCTTGTAATTTCATTGTAAATATTGTATATACATATTGATATGTTCCACATCCTGTTGTAAAGCCAAATTGTAGGATCTACGAAACGCAAATATATATTTGTGTGTGCGTGTTCGTGTGCGTGTGCGCGCCCAGTCCCTTCAGAATAATAGTCATATAATGAGCTCATTTCAGTTTAGGTAATTACTGTTCCATTAGATTCGTTTGGGCCGGTTCTAGTAACTTCCCCTTCCAGAACATTCCACTTTGTATGTGGGTCCTATATAAGGGGCTGCTCTTGCCCGGACAGGGCACTTCAGATAAGAAGTTACAAGGTGAAAAGTGGACAATGCAGTTCAGTCATGAGTTGTGTTCAGAGTTTGTACCAAAAGTGAGTTAAGTGTGACGTTTGTGCTATACTGATAAGTAAAGTGTGTTTGATGTTCTTATTTGTTACAACATGGTACTGTAATCAAAATCGTCAGAGGCCACTTTTGAAAAAAATCAATGTAAATTTTCCATGTAAAAGGTAATAGGGATTTTGTTAAAAATCTTCATGACACATCCTTGGAAGATGCTGATCTTAAATACAGACTTTGAGATTTACACAGACACATGCACCTTTTTTTGTAAAAATTGGGAATGGGACCTCTATACTATGGCATTGAAGTATGTCTAATACTTTAAGATAAACCTTTGATACTTTTAAATTTTTAAGTTTTGCATTATTGAAAGTTGCTGCAGTTAACTTTATGATAGATAAGGAATGAAAGGAGTCGAGATTTCACGTAATTGCTTTACATGTGTCCCCAAAAAATTGCTGGATTATAGTTCTTGATAGATCTCGACTGCATTTCCTGTGGGTGAATCAAGCAACATTCCATAGACCCTTGTGTCTAAATGGAAACATACAAAACAATGTGAGGAGTAAAAATATTCATGTAACATGCAGCGCTAACTGAGTTATGATTGAAGCTGATACACTAAATCTCGTTGCTTAATAGCCTGTGTTGCTGGCTCACTCTCAGTCATTACATTTACCTATTCCTGTGACCAAAATCTGAATTCAGCAGAAATAAATCAGAACTTAAGATGTGAGATATTACAGCGCATGGAAATATTTGTTATTTTCAGTTGTTTGAGTTTTGTGTAAAATATATATTAGTTTATATTTTCAAGGTTGCAGAGTAAAAAAGAATTGCTAATATTTGTTTTTCTATGAATAGAAAATCCTTTAAGAGAAAGTTTTCAGTGCAAAATATAGTTAGATAAAAAGGCAAGCAAAGAAATTATTATTATTATTATTATTATTATTATTATTATTATTATTATTATTATTATTGCTATTGTCCTTGACCAACAATAGAGGAAATCTGTAGCATTATCAAGATAAAAAAACAATTTGTTGTCAATTGTAGAATGTCAAACAGAACAATTCAGAAACAACATGCATTACAAATTGGTTATATGTGTTTATACATAGAAAACTATTAATAAGAACATAATTCAGTGTACAAGCTATTACCTTTACAGTATTTTATAAAGTGAGTATTGGGTACTGAGTATCAAGAAATAGTAATATTGTCCCATCACTAGTAAAAGCTTCTTTTTTTATTCAGTGCACCTCAAAACATGCATTTTTGGTGAGATTTCAATATTGTATTTTTCGGTGAAATATGATACTTCTCTGGCTACTACTATGCCACAATTGAGGTAACCTTGTTCCTTACAGATAGTGTCCAAGGGAAATGATCAAGTGGCCATATCTTCGAGATTTGAGACACGAGAGGATGTTGCTGTTGTCAGGAACTACGGGCAGCTCTTGGTGGAGATATCATCGATTGTACCTGATGGTGTGGTGTGTTTCTTTACATCATACCTGTACCTGGAGTCAGTGGTGGCCAGCTGGTATGACCAGGGCGTTGTGGACAATCTCCAGCGCAACAAGCTGCTCTTCATAGAGACTCAGGATGCAGCAGAAACAAGCCTCGCTCTTCTCAACTACATAAAGGTATTGGATTGTGCTGTATCTTCAGATGTTATTTATTGCCTTAGCAGTGTAGAATGTTTAGATAATACGAATACATTGGTGTTCAGGCATGTGAAAGTGGACGTGGGGCTGTGTTGCTGTCCGTTGCACGGGGCAAGGTATCGGAAGGTGTGGACTTTGATCATCATCTGGGCAGAGCAGTCTTAATGTTTGGTATCCCATATGTATACACCCAGTCTAGAATTCTACGAGCCCGTCTCGAATACCTTAGAGACCAGTTTCAGGTAGGTTGGTGTAGTAAGTCCTTTGTTGCTATGGAATTCCTAATTGTGCTATAACCAGCCTTTTGTTTCCACCGTGGAAAGATCAGGATAAAGTGTAAACAAATCTCATTACAAGCAATACAAAATTTATGTGAATCTTTTAAATGTTCACCCACTGCTGAGGCAGGGTGTCCATATACTGGATTAGGATTACATGCTTGAAATATTCACGTAACACATTGATTTATTTCAGATTAAATGTTAGGTGATTGGTACTTGGAACACCTTGCTAAGTATTTCTTTAATAAAGGCTCGTTCACAACAAAGTTGAAATACGTGTATTCTCTTGGAAGCACTCAAAATCAACAGGAAGGTTTCCTGGGCCCCACAAATGGGAAAGAAGACTTGGCCAAGTTTTAACCTTCTCGTCCTTGTTCCCGAGCACGGCATACTAGGTCAATGTTGTGCTTATTAGACTCTTCATTGTAGAGGTTACTCTAGGCAGCTGTGACACAAAACAGCCGCTAGTGTTCTCTATAGTTGCAAGCTGGAAACACTAAACTGGATGAAATTAATAGCATATGTGCTTCCTAACCTCAGATCCTGACATTGAATGTTGGTTCTTCTAGTGAAAGGTTTTATATGCAACCGGCTGTTGGCTCAAAAACAAAGGTAAAAACTAAAGAACAGCAAAAACCGGTAGAAATTAACAAAGAACAATAAATAATTTTAATGTAAGCTTGCTACAACTAGAGGAATCAGAAATGTAACGCCTATGTATTTAGATAATGTTTACCCTATTATATTTTGATGTTGGCTAATTGGAAGCAGGGGTGAAAAAATATCATTGGTCAGTTAAAAACAAATGAAACCCCAGTGCACAAAAACGACTTCCCATTTTGTTTTTGATCAATATGCATTCCCATTCTTGTTACCAGGCTGTTGTGTATCAAAACCTTGTTTGTGCATTTTTTCCGTTCTCGGGCTGTTGTGAACCAACCTTAAGTTATTGTTTTGCTTGATATTTGTTTTCCCATAACTTTTTATCTTGCATAATAATTACTCAAACATTTAGGCAATTTTTACCTCTAAACAGCTATACAACATATCCAGAATTATGAAGATTGTTGCAGGGAAGGGGGGGGGAGACTAAGATTAGAAATGCCAAATATGTTCATATTTCATTCCCATTTCTGTGAATATCAGTGAATTTTTGGTCCATTATTATGAATAGTACAAGAATTTTATGAAATTACAGTTCTAAAAGGTAATGGGGAAATTTTGGTATAAAAAAATCTTCTAGATCAATATACAGTAATTTCATACAGAGTACAGAGAGTAAATGAAATTAAATAATTATTTGATATTTAAAAAGCCACCCATTCAACATTGGGTCTGGTAGCTAGTAAGTAAGTAATTTTATTATTAACCCAATTGATTGTACAAATTTACAACAAAAATTTTACAAATTTATTCTTAACCCAGTTTCTAAAAATAAAAATAAAATATAAAGAAAACTAATCTCTTAACTACTGGTATCCAGTAGTATGGAATACTGGTAGCCAACATTCCTCCTAATCTAAAAGTACAATTATAAATTTAAATAATCTCCAATTCTAACTGTAACTCTACCTTGAGTTACTTTCCCTGGACCCCAACAAACTCAAACCTTGAGCTTGTCGAGTTGCTGGGTCCTACTTGCGACATATCAAATAAAAACTACTGTAATTTAATAGTTATTTGCCTCTTCCTTGCTAATTTTCCTCATCCATTTTGCTGTTACTCTGCCCAAAAAGTTCCCTACTTCTATTACATTTTCCCTAGATTTTACATTTACTAACTTTTTAGCTTGAATTTCTATTGGTAAATTTAACCATTTTCTCTTCTCTATCCTCTTTTTAAGCAACTTCGTTTCTTCACACTCTAAAACTATATGCCACTCTTTAACTTTCCGGTGCCATAGTGGGCATTTCTCCAAATCAATCTCTTTTCTCAAACCTTTCAAATTCACCACTCCTGTCCTAGCCCATGCAAATCCTACTCTTGCTGTTTTATTACATATATCAACATACTGTTCCCTGCTCCATACTACTTTCATTTCTGTGTATAATCTCAGTGAGCTCTTAAAAGTAAAACTCGCTAATAAATTTTGTTTTTCCATATCCTCTATTCTTGTCCTAATTTCATTCCAGAAACCTATTTGCAGTAATTCTTTAGCTCCCCAAATCTCCCCAAAACCTATCTTCATCAATGTTTCCTTTATCTTACTTTAGCCAAGACTCTTTATGATTAAGTCTTTCCTGCACTATCAGACATTGATGTAAAATGCTCTGATCATCAAAATTTCTAATTGTAATCCAATATTTTAGCACTCTTTCCACAATTTTCCCTTTAATTCCTATTTTCCCTAATTTGGCTTGAGCTACTCCATTGGGCGATCTTGGTAAGCTCAATATTTGTTTACAAAAGCTCCTACGGATCATGTCTATATTTACCCACCCTTCTTCCAGGCCCCAAATCTCTGCACAATACAACATTTTTGCTTCTACTACAGTAGTATAAATTCTCTCTAACCATTTTAATTGCATTTCTGGTAAATTTATCTATACCAAGTTTTGATGGTTTTCATTGCCATTTTTCCTTTAGCTAATACTATTCTCTTTTGTTCGCTCCATCCACCATTGCTGCTTAATCGTATCCCTAAACAATCAGATTTTTTAACTACCTCAATTTCTCTTCCATGCCGATGCTATTTCTCATCCTTCCGTAATTTATTGCCCTTTTTAAATACTATAATTTTTGTTTTATTAACATTAATTCTACACTCCATTTTTTGCAAAATTTATCTATCACTTCAATTGTTCTCGCAATCCCACATTGCTTATAGATCCAACTAAATCATCTGCAAATAACAACCAGGTATTTCCTTATTATTAATTATTGGCACATGTCTGTTCTATACTCTAATTGATTCCAAAATATCGTCTATGAACAGATTAAATAATACAGGACTCAATTTACAACCTTGTCTTACACCAATATTATTCGGAATGCTTCTCATTAATTTATTATTAGTAATTTTAATACAAAACTGATTGTCCATATATATTCTTTGAAGTACTCTTATAAAGGTAGTACTCATCCCTCTTTTGCTGAATTTAAACCACAGTGCTTCTCTATTTATCGTGTCAAAGGCCTTTTCAAAATCTACAAATAACATATATAATCTCCCTCTCTTGTTGGTTAAATATGTCTTTACCATTGTATTTATAACAAAAATTTTATCTAATGTACTCTTATTACATCTCAAACCTGCTTGAAGGACTGATAATTTTGTCTCATCTTCTGCCCACTTTTGAACCCTTTCTGCCAACCCCCCCCCCCCCCCGTATATCTATCTTGCCTAAAACAGATAGTAAACTAATTACCCTATAATTTACTGGGTTATTTATCTCCCCCTTATTTTTAATTATCGGTACTACTATTATAATCTCCAACTATTCAGTACCTTTCCTCCTTCAAATACATTGTTTAAAAGTCTAACTAACAATTCTAATCTAGTTTCATTCACACTCCAAGCGCCTTCCAAAATTCTCCAGGAATTCCATCTATGCCACTCACTTTATTTCTTTTTAATCTATTTATTTGTTCTCTTACTTCATTTCTATCTGTCGATCTAATTGCTCAATATATCCTATAGTTTCTATTTCTCTAATTTTTGGGCACTCCCTTGTTCTGCTCCCAAAAAATTTCCAAAATATCTGCACCAGATTTCAGAAGTAATATTATTTTCTCTAACTCTGGACTTATAAGTTCTTTTTATTAATATCCATATTGTTTTTCTACTATTTACTCTTGTTGCCTCATAAATTTCCTGGCTCAGGCAGCTAGTAATAAACACAGCATTATATTGTGGCTGAGGAAAAATACGTTAACCTAGCCACAAGACATGTTTGAATACTGCTGCATGACTCCATACATTACTGGAATTTTGTCTAAACCTCTACTGGAAATCTACTGAAATTGCTGAAAATTTGTGAAGTTTTACATTAAATTTTTTCAAATATTTTTTTTCTTCTAAAAGGCGATATAAGAAAAAGCTGTTTTAAAAATATAACGTGACACATTCACACGACTTTCTCTATGATCTATTGCTTATTAATGGGTACACATAAAGATGTTGACAGGGAAAGAAGAAAAAAAGTTAAGGGCATGGGAGAATTTTTAAGGAAGGTAAAAGAAAAATGGTCTAGAAAAGTGAGAGAGACAAAGAAAGAAGAGCCATTCAGTGGGCTGTAAGGCCTGGGAGCCAAGCAATCTGAGTGGCTCAGTAGAATAAATTGTATACGATATAGGGTATGAGAGATGTATATTGTATAAAAATTGTAAAACAAATTGTACAATAAATTAAAATTCATATTAATGGGTATACAGATTATTCTTTTGAAAGTTCATTTTCATTTTAATCGAGATACACCTTTCCGGAAACAGCTGCATTACACATTTATTTATAGATACAAAGGGAATAGCGATAGTAAAATGTTTAAGAAGTGGACATTGTGTACTGGCCTTAAAATTTTGCATGCAATTGCGATAAACAACTGCATATTGAAAGGACTTGAAAAGAGTGACAAAAGTATTGATCAATTTGAACTATTACTAATGAATATCTCGGAAATGGCTGGTGCCACAAAAAAAATTATTGGAAACAAATTGTGTGTTTTAAAGAGATCTACATTTTTTGTGTAGTACGTTTTCATCTATTGCTTAACGTTTACCAGTTATCAAGATTATACAAAATTCCTTTCGAATGAAGTGGGCTTCACAGGCTATTCCCAGAAAATTCAAGGTATGCATTTTATTTGTCATGTAAATATCTTTAATATATGGTATGTTAATCAACACCATTAGAGCCATTTTTGAGAAAATAAAAAGTGTCGAAAAATGTTCCATGCTGAGAAGGTATTTAGATATGCATATTATTTAAGTAAATTATTTTAGCTTCATGCTTGGGAAGCTAACTTGAAGTATTGTTCTTGGAGTTACTTTGTTTAAGAAGTTTGCAACATACTTTGGGCGTCAGTTTGAAGTTGTTGATTACGTAATAGTTACTGTTGTTATGCAATATGATGTAATTTTGTTATTACACTCCAAGTTTTACACTATAATATTTAACTTTTATTAAAACTGCTTCTATATATTATTTATGTTTTAATTTGCCTCGGCTGCATCAGTAATATTTGTAGACTCATGTATCTCTTAGGCAATTGTAGACATATGCAGAATTTAAGTTTTTAAATTCACTTCTTTTATTAATCCTTGCACATGTTAATAAAGCACTACACTTTTCAAGAGCTGTGAGATTCTTTAATACTTCACTTAGCTAACGCGTAGACATATTTTTACGATTCACATGTAATATTTCTGTAGAGAACACATCTTCCATCTGGTCACTACCAAGGTTTGCCAGCAACTGAACATTATTTCAACTGTTAACCCATAAGCTTCGGTATTTCAAGTCTCTGATTGGCTAATTCTAGTCCAATAGAATATCTGCATTTTACTTAAAGCTTTTCTTTGCTGTTGATTGGCTAATTTTAAACTGTTACTGAATTTACATTATCGTTGCTCTAATCATGACTAGTATCTTTCAAACTCTCAAACTCATTATTGCTACAAGGTTACCTCATTATTACCTCATTGTTAGCAACTTAAAACTTATTATTCTCACAGAACTTGCATTATTAAAGTATGTAATGTATTCACATAACATTATTAAACATGTTTACAATAATAATAATAAGCATATGCAATGACTGTTACATACAATTTAAATAATTATTACATACATATTGTTTCAAGGCGGGCTGTTATTGAATTTACTTATTATAAAGAATAAAATTGAAATTATTCAGGTATTAAAATACTGCCTCAATGCAAAAGGTAGTTTGGGCTGGGGGGAGTTTCTTGACAATCTTTGTTACATCTTTGGAAGGTACTGAACATAAATACCAAGATATTGGTATATATCCTATTTTTCATTTTTGAGTTATGCTGTTCACAGATGCGCACGCACACATACAGACATTTTTCTAAAAATGTTTGTTTTATTTATTCCAGGGGCCTCAAAGCATGTATTTAAGGTGATGTCTTGGTATTGAATTTTTGGTGGAAGGCAATACCTTCTCTACCTGGTAGGTACGTGGTATAGAAAGTAAAAACCAGGGAAACCAGATGCAAAAATTCAAACTACAGTCATTTTGTAATTCTATTTTTTGTAAGCAGTTTGAAGTGCTTGTTATGTGGTACACACAAGTAGTTGTCTATGTGCATTATACACAATGGAAAGCTGACTTTCACCTAGACCTTTGAACAAGTGATGGTACACTTAGTTTAGACTGAAGATATTAATGTGTAGTGGTAGCTATTCAAAGAAAAAAAAACACTTTCATAAATATGGCAGAGTTGTGTAGCAATGAGAGTGAACCAAAACCTCTGTGCATTGTTTGTTACGAAGCGCTTTGAAACAATTGCAAGAAACCCATGAAATTGAAATGACGTTCAGAGAAGAAACATGTAAATATAAAAAGTAAACCTGTCAAATTTGTTCAATTATATGTTAAAAAATGAATAAAGAAATTAACCATGCTAACTTATTATAAGTGATTATGAAACTTATTAACAATAATTAAAATTGTGGGTGGGTTGATGACCCCTACTTTCACTTACTAAGTTTTCATCTCCATTGTCAGCTGATGTTTCCTGGCATCTGGAAGGGGATTCCCTACTCAAGTGTTGGTTATACTGCTGTCTCCACTTGGTCATAAAAATGGTTGATTCTGTATAAAGTTGCAAGACATAAGTTTTTAAAAGCATAGCAAGTCTCTTGATGGGGTTATACAATTCTCATTCCATTCCTTAGATTAAATGGCGTTTTGTTGAATGCAGTCAAACAGCTATGTGTCTGTCTGCCAATTTGTCATTCATACGATCATATGGTGTGCGTGTGCATAAAAATCTGATGTGATACATTCACAAGGCTTTCTCTACTCCTTGATTTATTATTGGGTATACAAACTATTCTTACTAAAGCTTATTTTTCTATGTACTTCATTTTAATTGAATAAACCTGTACAGAAATAGCTACATTACACAATTCCTTATAGATACAAAGAGAACAGCAATAGTCAAATGTTTAACAACTGGATGTTACGAGGTACGTCCAGAAAGTAAGTTCCGTTTGGTAATAAAATTAAATTGTGTACAGATACAGAAAAATTATTTATTGCACAAAATTCTACAACTCTTAAACTACTGTTCCACATAACTGCCGAAATTTTGCAGGCATTTGTCATAGCGTGGCACAAGTTTTTGTATAGAAGTTTGCCGCCTGTGTCTTCAACCAGTTGGAAACATTTTCTTTCAGCTCTTCGTCATTGTTGAAGTGTTGACTGCCAAGGAAAGACTTGAGATGTAAGAACAGATGAAAGTCGCTAGGAGCGAGGTCAGGGCTGTATGGAGGATGGTCAAACACGTCCCAGCCAAATTCCTGTAGGAGGTTTTGCGTCACATTTGCAGTGTGTGGTCGTGAAGAAAAACAACACCTTTTGACAGCAATCCTCGGCGCTTATTCTGTATTGCGCGGCGCAATTTCCTAAGTGCCTCGCAATAAACATCTGCTTTGATTGTTTGACCATGCGGTAAGAAATCAATGAGTAAGATGCCTTTCCAGTCCCAGAACATTGTGCACATCATTTTTTGAGGTGTCAAGATTTGTTTCGGCTTAACCTTTGCTGGGGATGAAGTGTGCCTCCATTCCATTGATTGCCGCTTACTTTCAGGGGTGTCGTAAGAAACCCAAGTTTCATCTCCTGTGACTATCTGTGTCAGAAATTCTTCGCCGCCTTCATCATAACGGGTCAAAAACTGAAGTGCACTACCCATCCGGTTTGTTTTGTGTTGCTCAGTAAGAATCTTTGGTACCCAATGAGAGCAAAGTTTACGAAATTTCAGTTTTTCGGTAACAATTTCATGAATTAGTGATTGTGAGATTTGGGGAAATTCCATAGCGAGAGCACTAATTGTAAACTTGCGGTTTTCCTGGATCTTGTCATCAATCGCGTGAACCAGTTCTTCTGTAACCAAAGATGGACGCCCACTTCGTTCTTCATCGTGCACTTCACTACGTCCTTCATTGAACTGTCGGACCCATCTTCTCACCATTGAATCACTCATTGCATTTTGTCCGTAAACTTTGCAAATTTGCCAATAAATTTCAATTGGTTTCACTTTCCTAGCATTCAGAAAACGAATCACAGATATGATTTCACAAGCGGCGGGATTTTCAATCAACACCGACATTGTAAACAAGCACAACAAAGCATACGTGGCTGACAGCGATCTCAAAATGGAGCACGTTTCTTCTCCTTGATACAGAGCGTCTACCGCGCATGTGCGGAACTGCGATCGCAGCGCTGCAGCAGAGAGAAATTGAAACGGAACTTACTTTCTGGACATACCTCGTATATGCTGGCCTTAAAATTCCATACTGTTTCGATGACATCACGAGAAACAACTGAATGTTGAAAGGACTTTAAGAGAATAACCAAGAAATGAACCATTCAAACCATTAATAATGGATATCTCAGAAATGGCTAATGCCACAAAAAAAACTTATTTTAAATAAATTGTGTGTTTTAAAGAGATCTACATTTTTTGTGCAATATATTTTTGTCTATCACTTAACATTTACTGGTTATACAAAATTCCTTCTGAATAAAGAGGATTTTACAGGGGCTATTCCCAAGTAAAACTTTCATGCAAATATCTTCAATATGTATAGACATCCAATACAACAAGATACAGATGTGTGCAAACATCCAATGTAAAGTGTAACTGAGTATATGAATTAAATTGAGTTTTATTTATGGATGCTCTTTAACTGCTATGGTTCTTAGCGTCCCATTCTATATTGGGCATGAAAGACTGGAAATTTTGGTCAGAGGCCTCTTTGTCAGGCTTGAGGGTCTTTTACGCGCCACAAGTCTACAACACAGGACCACTGGCTTTACTTCCCTTCTGAAGGAAGCCATGCTATGGATTTTTACATCCAAAAAAATCCATCGCCTTCCACCAGATTCGAACCCACAACCTTGGGAACTAGAGGCTAGCATGGTACCACTAGACCATCGAGGACAGCATGTCTGATAAGGTAGCACACATTAGTTTAAAGACTCATTCACAGGAAGCAAGACAGCATATAACATTGTTCCCCAGGAACAAGAACGGAATGCATATTGATGGCTATATCAGTAGCAATTGTTTGTTACTGACCAATGATAACTTTTCCCCTGCTTCAAAATTAGCCAACATAATGCAGGTTAGCCAATGTCAAAATCTGATATAGTAAATATTTTCTAAATGCAGATTCATTACAATTTCCTAACCCTCTAGTTGTACCAAGTTTCATTCCTTTATTAATAGCAGAGCTTAAAGTTATTTATTGTTTTCTGTTAACTTCTACTGGTTTTTGCTATTGTTTTTGAGGCAGTAGCGAGTTTTGAGTTGTATACGAGGGTGATAATGAAAATTTTTAGAATGCCATGTTTCTAAAAACAAATGAAATTTGTTTATATTTGACAGCTACTTTCAAATGTTTTGTGACTTGATTCTCAATAGTTTGTTAATTATTATTTAAAGATTTTCTGTTCACCCAAAATTGAATTTGACTAGAGAATATTTATGGGCTATGATTTTTTACGATATTAAAGCATCATTAATACCTAAACAATGTGAAGATTGGCTTAGAAATGCATTTGGCAAAGAAGCCCCACCTAAGGCAACAATTTATAATTGGTACAGCTTTTTCTTAGTGATGAATTTCGTGAAGGATGCCCAAGAACTGCTGTTACTGATGAAAATATTGCGACTGAGCAATGCTTGAAGATCGATGGACATCTTATGAATTTATTCGGGTGACATTGGGCATTGGTATGGGTCAAATTAAAAACATTTTAAAACAACTGTTAGATGCGAGAGAACTTTGTAGTCCATGGATTCCACATAAACTGGCCCAAAAAGAACAATGCATTGATTGGTGCAGCAAAAAACCTGAAAAAATTCAAGGTGGCACTTCAAATTGGGTTTGGAATATCGTTATCAGTGATGAATCTTGGATTTATTGTTATGATCCTGAAAAGAAAAGTCAATGGATCTTTCGAACACCTAAATCTACAAATGTCTGATGAATTCGCAGTGCTGGTAAGAAGAGGTTTGCTCATTTTTTTTTCCAAAACATACCATATTGCTACTATAGCATTGGAAGATAGAGACATACCATTACTGCCGATTGCAACAAAAATATCTGTTTATCACAAATTTGTGAAAAATGCCCAAAAGGAAAAATAATGTTATATCATGACAATGCATCATCGCATACAGGCAAAACTAACAAATGAGTATCTGGATGCCCAGAAGGTGAGCACCGTGGACCCTCTACCATACAGTCCTGACCTAGCACCTTGTAATTTCATTTCGTTTCCAAAACTTAAAGATAAAATGTGGGGAATCACTTTTTCGTTGGAACATTATAAAAACCTGGTTTCTGAAGTGCCTCAGGAAGAGTGGCATCATGTATTGCCTTTGTATAAACAAACTATAGATGACATAGAAGAAACAATGCTCAATGAATTTGAGGCAGTCAGAATGGACATTTTCCCAGGTTGTGACTAGAGAGTGCTCTGTGGCTGTTTCATTTCATGGCTGCCTTGAATAATTTCTACAGTGAAGAGTCTAATATGGACCGTATATACTGTCCCTGGGAATGAGGACGAGAAAGATTTATTTTGTGAGTTGGAATTGTAACATTAAAAGCACCACGAAATGGTAATTGTTTATCTGAGTATGTTTTGAGGCTGCTTGACCTCATAGTCAGCATCCTCCAACTGCTATGGTGTCTTTCCCAATGGTCTTGGAAGGGGTTCGCTTCAATGTGATTGTGTGATGAATTTCCAGAGGGTCCTGTGTGCTTTTCTTCAAAATCTGAATCTTCTCCCAAATGTCTAATTCTGTTGCATATTCATTGGATTTTATGAGCATTATATTTTGTGTTATTTTATGGTTGATTGACCAGAACTGGTGAGCAATGGTGAATAAGTTTGTAGTTAACTGCTCTTAGGGTGGTGTGTACCATGTTGGAGTAAATTGCTTTGGAAGTAACGTTTACTAAAGAAGTCCCCACTACGGAAGTAGGTTACTAAGGGAGCAATTTACTCTGAAAGTAACATTGGAGAGCTCAATTACAATTTACTCTTTTAGTTACGACTATGGAAGTATGAGCTCATTACTCTGGAAGGTATTGTTTTGTTTACGTGATTTACTTGATGCAATCATGAATAAGGTTATGTGCGATAGGAAAAGGGGAAAACATCAGCAAAAAAGATAAATGTTTGTTGGTAGAAATAAAGAAAATCCATTTAAACAATATGAGTGTAAAAAACATGCAATAACCTGCATTACATTGGTCTTCAAAGCCAGTGGGATACCGCCAGCACTCGCAACATGCATTCCTAATTACTTTTTATTTTAGGTTTATTAGTTGTTTACGTTTCTAATTTATGGAAGGTTAGGTTAGGGTTAGATTTTTTTAAATATAAGCTTAGGTTCCTGATTCACGGGAGGTTACTTTTATTAACGTTTTCAATGAAGACCCAAGTAATGCAAAAAAGCCGAAACATGTTATAAAGATGCTGGAAAGTTGCGATTGACGAGTTTAATAATTCTAGCAATGGGAAACGTATCGAAGAGCAGCTTAAAATTCTGGAAACAATGTTTCTAATCTTCATTTTGTATCACAGATCACTTGCGTGTTGATAGAAAAATACCCTTTCGGATTTCGGAAAAGTTCACCATATTCACGAATGGGTACAAAATAATAACATGCGTGCGGTCAATTCCACACACAATGTGTGGGAAATCTGTCAAAGTGAAGAAGGATTGCCGTTTATTTTCTTAACACTCGTGTATATTTATATGTGTAGATACCTTGCTCAAAAGGGCTCTAACAACGCAGTGAAATACACAGCCAGCAGACGCGTGGTGAATATATAATATATAAGATCGCCTGTAATACCGGGATTACAAGGAACTTTACTTAACGTGACATGAAAATGCTGGTAAACTAAAGGTATAATTGGCATGCACTTAACATAATGGGAATGACTCTTGATTCATAGTTCTTTTATTACTTCAAGCTAGTACCGATTGGTTCTAATTACCATGTGAAATCAAACTTGACGTAATGGGAAGGAAAAGTTTGACTTTACCAAACTTTTAAGTTACATCGCGTTAAGTCAATTCTAACTATCTCCATTTAATACAGTGTAAGACTGTCATTTTATGTTAAGTTCATCATAATACCTGCTCAGTTTCTGAAATATTCTGGTACGAAACGCTCATAGGACGCCTAACAATAATTGCAGTTTGGATTATAGAGCTGAAGTTATGTCTGATCCAAGCAGGTGCAAAAGGCATGTATAAGATTCTTTCCTAATACCGAAATGTTCATTGAACTTTCTATCTCTCTGTATAAGTATTCGCATTCCCATTGTTTTTTTTTTCCCGTCAAGATCATCAATTTAATTTAAATAATCCATGAACGCATCAAAATATCTTCCTCCAAATACGATATGGTATTCCAGTTCAATCGACAGGTTAGTTACTCCATCCAGGTCACAAGAGTAAATTCTAACCTATATTTGTGCTCTATTTAATTCCTTGGTAACATACTACATAATAGTGCCCTCCAACATTTACTTCTGCAGTAATATAATCTGGGAGTATCTGAAAGGAGTAAAATTCTTTGGAAGTAGTTTACTCTCGCATGGAAGTCACAGAGTGTTGACCTGAATAGTAGTTTACTACGAAAGTAGAGCTTACTCCAGGTTGGTGCAACCACCCCTAGTGTTTGTTGCAATCTGCACAATTTATACTAGACTTTTAGTGCTCTGGGATGGATTCTCTAGGTTGGCACATAGTATATTTTGAAGCCTAAAGATATTTTGGGGACCTAATGTGATTTTTTAAAAGTTTTTTTTGGAATTTGTGATGTAGCTTTGAATGTTTTGGGAAGATCTTGAATTTGGGTTTGCCTTTTGATTCATTTAGTTTCTGTTGAGAACAAGCAAGTTAAAATTTGAGCAATTCTTCTTTCCCATTCTCAGGAGCCGGGAAAGCTTACCAATGTGAACACTCACATTATAATTGTCATTCTAAATCAGCCTAAATTCTTAATACAGATTTAATTTTGCATTAAATGTTTGCTTTCCAGATTCGTGAAAATGATTTCTTGACTTTTGATGCAATGAGACATGCAGCACAGTGTGTGGGAAGAGCTTTGAGAGGCAAGACTGACTATGGTATAATGATATTTGCTGACAAAGTTAGTATAAAAACCATAGCATTGTCTACTACTTTCATGGCTGTTAAGATATGCTGATAAATATGTGCATGAATCCATCTCATAAGTAAACATACTTTGTTGTTTTACAGAGATTTTCACGAGCTGATAAGCGAAGCAAATTACCAAAATGGATCCAAGAGCACTTGAAAGATTCTTTGTGCAACCTCTCCACAGAGGAAGCAGTTCAGGTAGGTTGAGTTCTACAATTCTTCTAAAGTAGTGCAGTCTCCATATACATTGCAATGCAAATGTTATCATTCAATCCATTATTAAATAAAAAAGAATGAAAAATATGTTAAAATGAAAAACATTCTTCTGTAGACATCGACCAGTATCTCTAGAAAGGCCTCCAATCTGTCATGAAAGTTTTCCAGAAATATTATAAAATAAATTTTTCCTAGACATCTCTAGACATTGTCTGGTATAGACATTAGCCGGTATCTCCAGAGAGGCTTCCAATCTCTCACAAAATTTTAAGTTTTTATTTCCCTGGTTTGAAATATAAAAATTACACAGGCCTGCGAATTGAAACTTATTTTTTTATACAGCACGGTGTTAAACAAGTCTGTAAACCTAATTTTGGTATGCTGAATTAAAATCTGCTTTCCATTTTTTCGTATCATGTACCATTTATTTTTTGTAATTTTTTTTTGGGGGGGGAGGGGCATGCAGAAAGGAAATATCTAATATTTGAGTTTATTCATAGTTTTTAAGTATAATTTAAAATGTGTGAAATCATGCAGACTAAGAAATAATCTCAATTCTACAGATGCAACAGTTTACATTGCGCTACCTTATGATTTTATTCTCTCCTCCACTTTGTTGAAAACGAATGCTGAGTTGACTTGTGTTTGTGGTCCTGACAAGGGTTGTCTCTAATTAAATACCAACAGTAGTCGGCTATCATGGAGACATTGCATCGAACCTGGTACCTTGTTTCTCTCTCCTTTATGTCCTGGTAGAATCTCTCTCCCTGTTCTTTACTTAGTGCACCCAAGTTTTCAGAAAAAAATGCAATATGCGAATGCAGAAAATGGAATTTTAAGCTCATATTGCATCCGAGTGTGTGTAATTTTTTGAGCATAGTTTTAACAATATGCTCATATTGGTCAACTTTAACATTGCCCAAAACTTGTTTATAGCTTCATTGAGTGAGTCCCAAGCTTGAGGCTCTATGTCTGTCATGATATTCTAAAATTAATGTCCTTCATAAGTTTTTGAATCTGTGGGCCGTCAAAAACGCCTTTCACTTTTGATATTTCTGAATAAGATGTTGAAAACATGGACCACGTTTGTATAAAGCTTTGACAAATTGCTTCATTATCCCTAATTTGATATGTAACGGTGGTAGCAAAACCTTTTGTGAGTCAATCAGCAGGCAATTTATTACATTTTTTGTCCCTGGCACTAAATGTATCAAAATCTGTATGTGATACTCAAAAACTTCTGATTATTTTTGAAATCAGAGCATTAAATTTGACCATTATGATGTAAAATATTCCGTGCCGCAAAATATTTGCAGGGCTGTGTTATTTATAATTGAAAGATTTCTCCAGGTATTTACAATATTGCTCCACTATTGCAAAGACTTACTTCCTGATATTTGGGGAATAATTTAAGTCAATTAGTAACCTTAATGCACCACTTACACTAAATACTAGGAACATGTTTCTAAGTTTTGACTGTTGATTCGTTTTTGATGTTTATGTAGTGAGTTGTAGTTCCAGGAACTAGCTGGAAAAAACTTATTGGAATTTCAAATTTGAAAACTCTTTGTTTTTCCAAATACACAATTGCTCTCAACTGTTCAGTTTGTGTTGCTTTCTCAATTGTTTTAAGAGCATAGGGGTGGGATTTATATAATGAAATTTATTCCAGAAATGAGCATTTCAACATATGCAGAAAACTCACCCAGACAATTACATAAAATCCAGATCACACAAACAAGCAGTTCAGTTCACAGATTACTTTCAGAAACAGGGAGCAAAATATCATAAAAATTGTAGAAATGAGTGGCTACAAATGTTATTTGATTCATAAAAAATTAGCACAGCTAGAAAGAACAAATACCTGAAAGAAACTACCAGAACCTTATACTAATCTTCAACAAAATTCACATTCCACCCAAGTACCTTTAATTGTTCAACAAACGCAACATTCATATAGCACCAGTCAGTAGATTTTTCCTTGAAAAACATTCTGAATTCAAGAACAAAGGATACCATTCCCCCAAATATATACAGGATGAATCCAGACACTGCTGATGAACTTTCACAAGTTGCTCTGTGTTTTTTCATATAAGGAACCCATGTTCTCCGGCGGCTCATCATCGTTTTCATTTTATAACATAACCACAATATGATTGTTTCCAAAGAAAACACAACATTTGACTGCTGTAGAGCTTGTTTACATTTACCTCCTGACAGTTTCAATTATTTATTTTTAAGGACAGATAATAAAACATTACAAAAAATAACATGAACAAACCCAAATTACACTGTTTCAAAATGTCGACCGCCATGATTACAGTGACGCTTCATGGATTGTCACACATGTTCTAGCATCACAGGAGATTGGCACAGATCATCAGCAGCTGCTACAATCCTAGAAACAGGTGCATATTAGTTCTGACAGGATTTATGTGCATTAGAATGTTTGCATGTTCATGAGTGTCAGATCTGGTGACGAGCTGGCCATGGAACAGGACCACGCCCAAATTGTTTACCAGGTATTCTCTAGCATTCACTGTAAAATGTGCTGGAAACCATCATGTTGAAAGAACGTTTCGTAGACTATTCAACAGGTAGCACATAAGGCCCAGTCACAAATCGACGACACCAACCAATACATTTACAGAGAATGCCTGTTGGTAGCCTCAATTCACCATAGCATGTGAATTTTCATACTCCCAGATATGGCTTTGTGAGGGTTGAACATGCCCCATAGCAGGAAAAACGTTGGTTGTCTGCACATTGCTCTAAGAACCAATTAGCAAACCACAATACCTGGACCCTCTGTGGATGATACGGGTGCAATTGCTGCTTATGTAAGACCCTCAAAACAGTTGCTTGTAGTGTTATCAGACGCTGCATTTAAAACCTGCTCTTTAAGATCGAGTGTTGTAACATTCCTGTTGCAGCCAGTATCTTGCATACTTAGACTAGTTTACATGAGGATGTGTGAAAGTTAGTGGCGACACTAGCCAGTTTTTGCTACTTCCAACTTTTGGTGAAACAAAATTAATTCTAGCGCCTGATTTTGAGGTTATGTTGTGCTTGCGATTTGCAGAATGAAGTAGGGAAGCTAAGAAATAATTAAATGTCTGGATTTATATGCAGTGCAGACGTGCTTGTGGGACTTCAATGATATACACTTTAAAAAATAAAGTGAAACATGCTGCTATGCTAATTTTAAAACAACTTAATGTGGATGAAAAGAGAGTAGAACTTAAAATGCAAATTCATTCTACAAGAAGGACCTACACAAATGAAATATGGAAGATCGAAAAGAGTAAGAAGTCTGGAAGTGGCACAGACATCAGGCAGAAATTTTGAAATTATGGTTTTTGGGAATCGGTACAAAAGCTGTAGCGATGAATATGAGCCACCATTTGCAACATATTTCAATGCAATTTGTAATTTCAGCTCTGTTAATAATGCTTCATGCATTACAGTATCTTGCTTCTTTATTTCATCATTTTTACTTTCCCAAGCAAAAAGGCTAAGCTACCCCGAAATCATACAAATAATTGTAATAACTTTTTGGATCCTCTACAATTTCCTTCAACAAAGTTGCAGAGCACCCTAAAAATAACCTCCTCTGAATCCAAGATCTAGCCCATACTTCTCTCTTTCACTTTCTCTCAGTGGTAACATCTCTGCCACTACTTTAGCTGCTGCAATATCTTGACCATCAAACTACCTCTGCAGAAAGACGTTTAAAATATGCAAAACTACAGTACACACAAGTGTCACCACAACATCTTGTGCAAATAGTTTCCCGAAACCTAGTGTCGTCATGTAAACTAGGCTTTACAGTGAAAGATCCAGCTGCAAATGTGGTGTGATGAGGTCGCCATTGTTGTGCACTGAGTGAAATCGTAGACAAGGTGCACAAGTAAAGTTATCCATTAACAACGTACTGCAGGAAACAAAAACTGAGCAATAGTTCAAGCCTGGTGGCAGACCCCTCTACTACAGCAGTAAAAGGCTGTGTTTTGTTTGCAAACAACTCAGTCACTGGGTTCTCACATCAAAAGATGCCTGAACAACTTGTGAAAGTTTGCCCAGTAGAATTCACATTCACGATGCACATAGAGTGCTAAGCAAGCAGTGGATGTGTGTGGAGGAAGCTCCTGGAGTGGAAGAAAAGAAAGGCTTAAGAAACTATGGGAATTAGTATCAATGAGTACAGAGAAAGAATTGGAACCTTTAACAAGTTAAAATGAATTCAAAATAAATAAAGGTGCAGAAGAGATGGTAAACATGATTATTCTCACATGTATAATAGGCATGCTACTGGTAATTGGTGTAGTTGAAATTAATCCTGGGCCAAATGGGAATCGAAACATCATGGATGAAATCTTGGCTAGTATAAAAGATATGGATGAGAAATTAGGAAACAACTTCAATGGAGTGGAAAAGGAACTAATAGATATCAAGGGAGAGATTAAAAATGAAATGCAAGATATAAGAAATGAGGTACAGGAAATCAAAAGAAGAGTAGAGCTGTTGCAAGAGAGACACCACAGATTCAATCTAGTCATAACAGGAATGAAAGAAAAGAATGGAGTATGGCCTGTTGAAGAGGTCAGAGAGATTATAGAAGGAAAGCTGGGAATGGTGCTACAGGGCTGGGAGATTGGGGAAGCATTCAGAGTGGGAAGATCAAGAGGAGCCAGAATGATAGTTGCAAGATTTACGTCAGTGAAGTTTGTTTATGAAGCGTTCAAGAAAACAAAGCAACTAAAAGGAACAAATATCTTTATAAATAGAGATTTATTCGTGGAACAACAGGCCTTGAAGAAAGATTTAATACACAAATGATGCTGGCAAGAATGGAAGGGAAATGGGCCTTCATAAAGAATCTACGATGGGCGTATGGTGGCTGGATACGAAAATAACACAAGGAGCAGCAGATCATTCAGCTAAATACATCTGAGACCAGAGAGAAGGAATGCAGATCGGAAGGAAGTCCAAAGGGCGATCGAAGACTGGAGGAAAAGGATGGATACATGGAAGTTACGTCACTGGCATGTGGGGCTGGCGGAAAGAAGGTGATTGTGTCAGAGAGAAGACGTGAAGATGACATAGTGAGAATGTCAGATCAGAGTGACGTAAGGGCAACAGCTGGAGAAGCAAGGAAAATGATATTATCTAGGAGGGAGGAAGTTCAATCGGCATGTGATCTGGCCATGGGCAGCGCAGAGGCATGGTTGCAGAGTGACGGAATGGTGGGAGAAGAAAGCATTGTGTCGACACCCAAAGAGAGTTTACTGGTTCTGGACAGAAATATAGCGGAACCATCAAGGGAGCCAACAGGAATAGAATTACGGAGTAGGAAAGTGTGGTATAGGTATAGAAATACAACAGGCTTAGAGAGAAGTACAGGGATACGTAAGTAATAATAATAGGGGATGTGAATATAGAATGAATATGTTGTGGAAATGAAACATGTTCTAGAAGGGAACAACTCAGACAAAGTAAAGACAAGTGATAGATTTATTTGAATTTGTGAAGTGAATGCTGTAGATATATTGAACGGTAAATACAGAGAGAACTTGGAGGGAGAGTTTACCTTTGTTAATTATGAACGAGCAAGTGTTGTTATGGCCATCCAGCACGAGGTACACAATAAGTATCTTTAAGGTATTAAATTATATCTAATAGTTAGCATTTCCCGCTGGTAGTGGAGATCCAAAGACGATCGGAGGAAGTAAGGGAAGAGGGATGGGAATGGGAAAAGAATAGTAAGCAGTATATTGAATTTAAATGAAAAACTGTTAGCATAATGAAGCAACTCAACACACACATGATTGTTAAATGCTGTAAGCTTGGGTATGATTGGCAATAGGAGCCAGGGCTCGACGCTGATCATGCCCAAATGAATTGTAATAGCTCAACACTCGATAATAGGGAATATATATTCATTAGGGATATATATATAGGGAAGATGGAGAGGAATCAAACATTTCAGGCAATCAGTTTTACATACATAGTACATAGAGAAGGTATTGCTGTACTCCACCCAAAACTTTCACCAGCAATCACATTTTGAGGGCCCATTAATCCAAAAAAACATTTTTAGAAAAGAAGTCTGTGTGTGTGTCCGAACAGCATAACTCAAAAATGAAAAGCGGGATAAACACTAAACTTAGTATTTAGATTCGTTATTTTTCAAAGATGCAAACATTTTCAAGAAAATTCTCCCACCCCAAACTAACCTTTACATGGAAAATTTTTCAAAATTTTGATTTTATAAAAATGTTTCTTAACAATTTTGTTTAAAATACCATATACAAGGGTCGGCTGATAAGTCCCGGACCTCAAAATGAAAACAACATTTAAAAATTTTTTTTTTTTATTTCTGAACATAATCTCCAGAAAGGTTAATACATTTGTCATATCAGTGTTCTAATTTAATTAAACCATCTCTGTAGTGCAATTTATCAAGGTCCTCAAAATAGCTGTTTACCGCATCAATGGCCTCCTCATTGTTGTGAGATCTTCGTCCTCCAAGAAATTTTTTGAGATTAGGGAACAGGAGGTAGTCACTGGGTGCTAGATCTGGCAAATAGGGTGGATGTTCAAGCAATTCGAACTTTAATTCGCAAATTTTCCCCATTGCAATGACTGAACGATGGGCTGGAGCGCTCTGTTGATGAAACAAGATTTTTTTTTGTGCCAAATGAGGTCTTTGTCTTTTCACCTCATCACTCATACGTTGCAGTAAGCTTGCGTAGTAGTCACCAGTGATACTTTTACCCTTTTCCAAGTAATCAATAAAAATAATTCCCTGTGCATCCCAGAAAACACTCGTCATAACCTTGTTAGCTGACAAAATTGACTTTGCCTTTTTTGGAGTTGGTTCACCTGGTGCAATCCACTGTTTTGACTGTGATTTACTTTCTGGAGTGTAGTGATGTATCCAAGTTTCATCCATGGTAATAAGCCATCTCAAAAATTCATTTGGATTTTTACTGTAGAGCTCCACATTCTTAACAGAAACAAGTTTTTCTATGCAACTTTTCACCAGGTGTCAACAAACGCGGCAGCCACCTCGCACAGACCTTGTGAAAGCCCAAAACATTACTCAAAATATTACCTGCACGTTGTTTTGATACGTTTACAGCCTCTGCTATCTCAAACAACTTTAATCTGCGGTCTTCCAGTACTAAACAATGAATTTTTTCAATCATCTCTGGAGTTGTGACTTCCACAGGGCGTCCAGAGCGAGGCTCATCACTAGTGCTCGTATGTCCCATTTTAAACTCTGCAACCCACCTTTTAATCATTGAATATGAAGGGGCAGAGTCTTTCAATGCACTGTCCATTTCCTCCTTGATTTTTTTAGGTGTTAAGCCTTTCAAATGGAAGTATTTAATCACTGCTCATTTTTCCAAATCCTCCATTTTCGTGAAAACTCTAAAGTTCTCTTGTTTAAAATGCTGTCATTCAAAAACTAAACAAGCTATTGACCTGTAACTATGCATACAAGCTAGTCTAGAGTAAAACTATACAATGCTACCGTCTACTGGCGCCATCTCTGTTGTGAGGCTCGGGACTTATCAGCCGACCCTCGTATTAACCAGTACATGAAAACATACTATACAAAAAATGTAGATCTCTTTTAAACACAACTTTTTTCAAATTAAGTCTTTTCGTGGCATAAGCCATTTCTGAGATATGTGTTATTAATGGTTCAGATTGTTCATTTCTTGGTCATTCTCTTAAAGTCCTTTCAACTTTCAGTTGTTTCGTGCAATGTCAATGTTACAGTATGGAATTTTAAGGCCGGCATATAGTGTCCAGTCCTTAAAACATCTCACTATCGCTGTTCCCTTTGTATGTGTAATGTAGCTATTTCTGCAATGGTTTATTTGCATTAAAATGTAGTAGATATAAAAATAAGCTTTAGTAAAAATAGTTTGTATACCCACTAATAAACGATAGAGGGTAGAGAAAGTCATGTGAATTTATCACTAATATTTATTTTTTTTTTACTAAACATCAAGATATAAATCTTACTCCTATACTCTTCTAAAAGCAAGAAAACAACAGGAACTGAGCTCTTGGAAGCAAATCTACATTTAAAATTCTGAACAGCAGTTGAACCTATAGGTAGTTTGATCGCCGAAACATGTGAGAGTGGTGTATTAAGGTCACAAATTGACTCAAATTCTTACCCAAATATTAAGTTACAACACTGTCGCTAATCTGCTTCTAAACAGTTTCAAGAAAACTTCCTGATGCTTACTTGACATCTAATCGAGTTACGCGTGTACCATGCCTCTTAAGTGCAGGTTATGAATAAGTGTTCAGACCACAGGCTTTTAAAAAGTTGTCCTCCATGGTCTAGGGTTATCATGTTAGCCTGTAGTTCCCGAGGTCGCAAGTTCAAACCCAGCAGAGGGCATTTTTTTTAAAAAGTTGTCCTCCATGGTCTAGGGTTATCATGTTAGCCTGTAGTTCCCGAGGTCGCAAGTTCAAACCCAGCAGAGGGCATTTTTTTTTAAGGCATAAACATTCTTAGTACAGTTTCCTTTGGAAGGGAAGTAAAGCCGGTGGTCCTGTGTTGTAGATTTATGGCACAATATAGAATGGGACACTAAGAACCATAGTAGTTAAAGAGCGTCCATAAATAAAACCCAATTTAATTTTAGGGTTTAAAAAAAGAAAAGAAAAAGTGAATTTCACAGTGAGTTTGTCAAACAACATTGCTACCAACACATAGCTGAGGTCTATGGTTCAAATCCCACCAGGACCATCCCCCCTGAATGAGAATGTTTCCAGGTTTACCTCAGTCTTTGTAACTGGAAAATGCTGGGAAGTTACCCTAAACTTAGGCCAGAAATATTTCTTACCCAAATTTCCATACTCGACTAGGTTTGGATCTCATGTGGTTTGTGTATTTAAACCGAAATGTACACCAAAGATTAGCATCATTCAGATACTTGTATCCTAAATAACTAATACTTTTCACATGACTTTCTCTACCCTCTATCATTAATTAGTGGACTATTCTTATGAAAGCTTATTTCTCTATGTACTTCATTTTGAATTGAGATAAACCTTTGCAGAAATAGCTACATTACACATTTCGTTATAGATACAAAGAGAACAGCGATAGTCAAATGTTTAAGAACTGGACGCTATACACTGGCAATAAATTCCATACTGTTTCCATGCAATCATGAGAAACAACTGAATGTTGACAGGACTTGAAGAGAATGACTAAGTAATTAACAATTTGAACCATTAATAATGGATATCTCAGAAATAGTGTATGCCACTTTGAAACTGTGCATTTTAAATAGATCTACGTTTTATGTGTAGTACATTTTCGTCTACTTATAATTTATCAGTTATACAAGATTCCTTTCGAATGAAGAGGACTTCACATGCTATTCCCAGAAAATTCAAGATATACGTTTTCCTTGTCATCTAAATATATTTAATATATGGTATTTTAATCAAAATTGTTGTCATTTTTAGAAAATCAAAAATTTTGAAAAATGTTCCATGTAAAGATTAATATGGGGTGGGGGATTTTCCTGAAAATCTTTGTATCGCATCTTTGGAAGATACTAAACTTAAACACCGAGTTTGGTATTTATCTGATTTTTCATTTTTGAGTTAAAACTAAATTGAGTTTTATTTTAACTACTATGGTCCTTAGTGTCCCATTTTATATGGGCGTGAAAGACTGGAAATTTTGCCCAGAGGCCTCTTATCAGGCTTTGAGGTCTTTTTACGTGCCATAAATTTATGACACAGGGCCACACCAGCTTTACTTCCCTGCGAAGGAAACCATGCTAAGGATTTTTATGCCCAAAAAAATGCATCGCCCTCCGCCAGGTTTGAACCCACAACCACTAGAGATTCTTGGTAACCACTACGCCACAGAGGACGACTCTTTTTTTTTTTTTTCCTCCAGTTATGCTGTCACAGATATACACAAGGACTTTTTCTAAAATGATTCTTTTGGATTTAAGGGACCTCAAGACGTATTTCTGGCGAAATCTTGATATTACATTTTTGAGTGGAATACAATACTTCACATACTTGAGAAAGTAAAAATATGGTGTTATTGTTGGTTTTTTAATGCTGTGCATTTGGCAACTAAGTCATTAGTTGCATTCTTGGTCTCCAGGACATTTCACAGAGCTTTTTCTTAGGAATGATGCAAGACATTGTAGAAACAGTATTCAAATGTTTATTCATGGCAACAAAATTAACAATGGCACTCTTTCAAGCTTGGAATTGTTTGACACAAATTGTACACTTTGGTCTGTCCTTTAAGTTTCCTTGTAATTCAAAGCTATACAACATTAAATAAAATAAGGAGTAGTTCACATGCTGTTCCCAGAAAATTCAACATATACATTTTGTTATGCTAATAGATAAAGACACTTTATTCATCCTTTAGACTTACAAATTTCAGTTTATATGTATACAGAATGGTCCACACTTAAATTCTTTCAGGCTTCATCGCCTTTATAGTGTATTGTCTTCTATTAATTAGTTTTATTTCTTTGGGTTTCTTATTATAGAGTATTTCTTCCCATGTTTTTTTGTTTCCCCCCTCCACCCTTAGTAATGATTGTTGTTTGTTAAACTGTGATTCTACCAGTAGAATACAGTGCAACATAAATATACAAAGTTGTTACAAAAAATATTAAGATAAAGAAAAGAAAAATACAATAAAACATAAACATACAAAGGTCCCACAAATATATTCAAATGAAAAAAGAAACAAAATTTTTTTTTTAGTGAAATGTTAATAATGTGACTTTTTCTCAGTACTGTCACTGTTTCATCCTGTTCAAGTAGGTCACCTTCACTTCTTCCTTCGTGATACAACCTCTCCACACCTGATGGTTCACTTCACTCTGAGGTCGAACACGATCTCCACAACCATCGCTCTGCAGTACCACTTGCTGCATGTCATACCAATTTACTTGGAGAATTGCTCACTGACTGACACACTTGAACCTCATAACGTCATTGACTCGATTACTCCCGTGAGAGCGCTTGCTTTTATACAGCTACTGAATGTTCTGGAAAGCCCGAAAATAATAGAAGGCTCCAGAACGATCACTTTATAACTAGGTCTTCCGAGAACTGTTTACATCAGCTGGAAACTGTCTGTTACCTCACTGCCGGCTACTATTGTCACAATATAAGTAAAAACATTACTCTAAATTGTTTAATATTTAAATTTGAAATGTTAGTTACTAGCACATAAAATAATATTAATAATAAATGAATGTTGCAAGGTATTTATCACTGTAATAGAGCAGCAGCTTAGGTTGAACTATAAATGTGTGCTCTAATTTTCCTCTTAACTGCTTAACATTCCGGCAGTATTTTATGTCTTCCAGCAGGGAATTCCAAAGACGAGCAAATGCTGTTTGTGTTATAGCAGGAATGAGTTTCTCAATTATAACAGTCAGAAAGATATTTAAAGTAGACATTTAGATAGTTAGGGATGTGAGAATGAAGGAGTTGGTGGAGAAGTAATAAAGGAGTTCATTTCCTAAGTCAGAGGCAATGCAGTAATTCAAATGATGGTATAACAGGATCAAATCAATGGAGATTGCATAAACAGGTATTTTGAGCCTGCTGAAATGGAAATTTCAGTTGGTAAGTAAAAACAGAGTCACAATAGTCAAAATGGGGCTTCACAAGCGTTTGTATTAATATTTTCTTAACTGAAGTTGGCAGAAAGTCATTCATACATTTTAAGTGATAGAATATTGAGAATATTTTTTTGCATACTTGTGTAATTCGCAGTTTCCAGTTTAAAGTTTGATCCATATAAACTCTGCAATTACAGAAATCCATAGTGTTGGAATATCAAGCAGATGTTTGTGTGCCACATTAATGAAACTGATACAAGGTGAGGGTGTACTGTTATTGGTGGACTTCAGTCCTGTATCAGGGCAAAAGGGGATTATGTGACCCTAAAAAACAGTAAAATACATTGTTACCTCTATAAAAAATTGTTTTCTTGGCTTGAACTTTAATGTACCATATTGGATGGTGAATAAACAAAATGGGCTCAGTGTATCAAGCTTAGAGTTCTGACAGTTATCTTCTCGGAATAATGGAAAACCCCAGGAAAAACCTTATCCAGGTGACTCACCGTAACCAAGATTTGAACTAGAGACCTCCTAAATGTAAGACAAACATGCCACCTCAATATAAAAAGACCTTTTAACAGAACCTATGCCTAGAATGGAAGAGTTAAAATATGAAATTGTTTAAACATATGGTATTATCATTAAGAGACATTTTTGAGAAAATAAAAAGTAATGAAAAATTTTCCTTGTAAAAGGTAGTTTGCAGTTGGGAGAATTTTCATGTTATATCCTAAGATCTGTTCCATATAAGTTTGCCCCATTATCTCTTAACATTTACGTGCACTAGTCACTTCTCATTGGCTGCCATCGTGGAATAGGTTGTTAAATACCTCCTTATTTAACATAATCATTTACCTTCATATGAGGTGTGATCAAAAAGTCTCCATAATGAGGCCATAAACACAGTACAACACTTTGATTCGTCTATTCTCCACTGCCACCCTCGAAGTTGATACACTTGTCCCAGAGCTTTTGCCATTGGTGGAAGCACCTCTAGAAGTCATCTTTAAACATGTTCAGAGCCTTCTGTGATTCGTGATGGATAACACCAGTGTCCTTGGTGCTGTATTTTAAGTCGCTGGGAAAAAAAAAGTCTGCTGGAGTCAACTCTGAAGAGACGAGATGGGGAACAGTATTCACCCTATTTTTATTCAAAAACAGGCAGACAGAAAGGGCTTTGTGCGCAGGTGCATTGTGGTGATGCAAGAACCAGTCACCAGTCCTCCATTTCTCTGGCTGTTTGCATCACACATCCCTTAATCTTTGCAACACTTGATTCGCTATTTGACCCTGTGGTACAAATTCATGTATAATTCCTTTGTCAAAAAATCATCATTGACTTCACATTGGATCAAACTTGTCTGGCCTTTTTGGAGCATGGAGATGAAGGACTCTTCCATTGTGAAGATTGTTGCTTCGTTTCTGGATTGTATCCTAAATCCATGTTTCATCACCAGTAACAACTTTCTCCATAAACTGAGGGTCATTTTGAAGCTGCTCTTTAAGATCTGTGCAGGCAATCACATGGCTTTCCTTTTGCTGATTTGAAAGGAGGCAGGGCATGAACTTTGTGGCAGTTCTTATCATGTCGAAATTGTCTTTTAAAATGCTTTGAACACTTCCAAAGGAGAGTCCTAATGAATCAGAAATTTCTCTTATTGTAATGTGCCTGTCATTTAATACCATTTCCCTCACCTGATTGATATTTTCATCATTTTTGCTGGAAGAGGATCATCCCGAATGATCTGCATCCTTCACACATGTCACATCATTTTTAAATTTCATAAACCACTGAAATGCTTGAGTTTTGCCCATTATTGTTGTTAACATTTCATAGGCTTTTGTTGCAGTTTTACTGAGTTTGAAGCAAAACTTGATGTTTGTCCTTCATAATCCAACATTTTCACTAGAGAGAAAAATTGCAGCTGGTGCAAAACATGTGTTCACTTCAGAGCTTCTACCTCTGCACTGCAAGGTCACAGAAAGTTACGTGACCTCTTATTGTTATCTATCAGTCTGGGTAAAAATTAGACAGCTCAAAGGCAAACATGTTGTGGAGCCATTCTGGAAACCTTTTGATCACACCTCGTATATTTAAAGATAATTTTCAGATTTACATTGTCATAATTAATTAAATACATTACAGAGTTACTGCATCTGGAATGCATATAAATTCTTATGAACAAATAGATGTGAGGATTCTTTGGTTTAAACCTACCTCTCAGTATAACAATGTGCCTCCCATTGCACTGCACACAGCTTGTTTGTCACCATCAAAGGTGTACATTAGCTAACCAGGGGAAAAGTGAAGAATACATATATGCAGGGCAAGGTCATAAGAAACAGGGTTTACAAAGATGGTGAACATAAATGCCAAGTTGATATTCATCCAAATCTGTTGTTCACAGACCTAAAATGCTTTTGTCTATATTGAGGGAGCCTCAAAATGTGTATTTGTAATGAAATAATGCTTTTCTGTTGACCTCAACAGAAAGAAAGAGGTTCTAATATATTGAAATTGTTAAGTATGGACAACAAAAAGTGATTGGGGAGCTTCATGGGCTAGAATAGTGTAAGACATATACATACATTTTATTGCAGATTGCAAAGCGATGGCTACGACAGATGGCACAACCATTCAGTCGTGAAGATCAGTTGGGAGTGTCGTTGCTAACTCTAGAACAGCTACAAAATGAAGAAATGCAAAAGAAGCAGCAGAAAGCAGCAGAACAAAAATAGTGTCTTGTTTCAATATTTTTAAATGAAAAATAAAACACTTTTTTACATTTTGGTCAGAATGTTTATTGTAGTTGAAATCCTTATACAGACATTTATCACAATAGGGACATAATCCATTATCACATATTCTCCTCAAAGGAAGTAAAGTATATAGGAAAAAAAGAAAGGCAGTGATATTTGAAATTCAAAATAAATAGGTGCTATCCTATTTATTATGCTGTTAGCAATAAAGAACTCCATGCTCCTTGTAAACTAGTTGGCAGGCTGGAACCACATGTATCATAGAGTCAATAATAATAATAATAATAATAATAATAATAAAGGCTGGTTCATGACAACGGAATGCAGGTTGGTGACCATTTCGATAGCAAAGTGGAAAGTTGATTTTGTGCACTGCGATGTCATTTATTTATAAGAGAAACAATTTATTGGCAGTTCCCAAGGAGTCAAAATGGGCATCGTTACCGCCAACTCTGCAATAGAAATTACTAGTTTCTAGTCAGTCAAGATTGGCTTACAATAATTAGTGACTGAAGTGTTCACAGATAGGAACTGCTCATGGGCAAAATCTTTCATAAATAAGTTTGCAACAATTACAAGGTATGGAACACTTATTTAAGTACTAGCATGATCTCAAATAAAAGTCCATGTGGATCACAATGGCATCTGTATAACAATTTGCTTTAAATTCAACAGTTTATGTACCTGCAATGGTCATATCTTTACCATGGGGAGAATTTTAGAAACAGTTGCTGGTACAATGCCAACTGAACAGATGGAATGTCAGCATATATAACTATATGTCACATTTGGCTTTTGGTGAATTTCAATAGCTTGTGTTCTCTATGTAACTGACCAATGATATTATTTAACCTGCTTCCAATTCAGCCAATGTTAAAATTTGATGGAGTAAACATTTTTTAAATGCAGATTCCATTACTATTTCTGATTCCTTTAGTTGTGCACATTAATTTCTACTGTTATTTTTTAGACAATATCTAGTTGCATATAAATAAAACTAGAAAAACCAACAGTCAATGAACTGAGGAAGTCAGGTTGCACATTTGCTAGAGTTGTTCCACGCTTGCAACTAGAGAAGATATCTCTAGCAGCTGCTGCATGTCATGGCCATCCTGAATAGTTTCTAGAGTGAAGGATGTAATATGGACATTACTAGGCATGCCAAAAAATGATGGAAATTTTTTAATTTCGCAGCCTTTATAAATCCAATTCTCAAAAGTTTTCTTCTATCTTGTTGGTACACATGTTCCTACATATGTTGACATTTGCAGTTATTTATAATAATTGGTTCATTATTGATAGTCGAAAATGTTATACAATTTTGGTGTCCTCTGCAATTTTTTACTTTCGAAAAAAATGGATTAAAGAATTTGTATTCAATTTTTCTTGAAAAATGGAATAAAGTGCAGCACTGGATTGGAAATATTGACTGTGGCTTTTGGTGAATCTACTTTGAGTAAGACAAGAGTTGACAAGTGGTACAGATGTTTCAAAGAGGGCAATGAAGATGTTGACCACATGGACGCCCTAGCATATCAATAATTAACGAACATTGAACAAGAAAAGCAAATGAATCAGGAAAATTGCTGAATCACTACCAGAGAGGTTGCTGATGATGATGTAACATTTGGCTCATGCCAATTTTTTGTTTTTTTTGTTTGTTATGTTTTGGGCATAAAACATGTGGCAGTAAAGTTTGTTCCGAAATTGCTGAATTTCAACCAAAGAATGACGTCACATAAACCTTGCTCAAGAACTGCTAAATGAAGTCAACAATGATCCAGAATTTTTTTTAAAAAGATCATTAGGTAATTACAGGTAATGGTATATGTGTATGACATTGAAACTGAATCCCAATGGAAGCTGCCTGAAGGGCCAAGACCAAAAACAATTTCACAAGTTTGATCAAATGGAAGGTTCTTCTCACTATTTTGTTTGATTTCAATGATGTAGTGTATCACGAGTTCCTGCCATGTGGTCAATAAGGAATACTACCAGGAAACTATGCAGAGTTTGCATGAAGCAATCTTACGAAAACAGCCAGAATTGTGGAAATTGCATCATGATAATGCTCCCGCGCACACCTCAATATTGTTCGTGATTTTTTGACAAAAAACAAAACCATTATGTTGTCTCAGCCACAGTATGAGATAGAAACAGAATCACTGAAAGTGCTGAACACCATACCGAAAAGTGAGTTCCAGACATGCTTCCAACATTGGAAAAAGCAATGGCACAAGTGTATTATATCTAAGGGGACAAAGTTAATGCAGAATGAATAAATAAAGATTCTCTATGAAAAACGAAAATTCCCATTATTTTTTTTATCACACCTTGTATGGATCTAATATGCCAGGAACAAGAACACCACTAAGTCTTCTTTCCTGTTCCTGGGAAAGCAAACACTCACATAATACATTCATTCTGGTTACCATTCTCACGTTTTATATGTAATCAATACTCTTATTATCCAGCATAATAAGACAAAAGCCAAGCTGTTTTGTTGCATAAACTTAAACCTTAGGGGGAGTTTTGTATGCAGAATTATTGCATTATCAGCAAACTTGCAAAACCGCATGTCTGCATTTTACTAATCTTGCAGTGGAAGGAAAATAAAGCACATATTTTAATTGAATCTTGAGTTGGTAGATATACTAAAACTTCACTTACTTTAAATTAATGGAACATGTTTCGAAAGCACCACTTGCTTTCACCTTCAGCTTTTTTCCGACTGTATTTACTTTTAGTGTTCAAATACAAAGCCTTTATTTGGACACATGGCCATATTACAGGGAATTGCTTGCCCTGTGCTGTAATGTTTCTGTTCCCTCTCCACTTTCCCTCCTCTCAGTCTGCTGGCTAATCACTTGATGTGAAGTCTGGGCTGCACCAAGGTTGATAGTTGTCAGGCCACATGTTAGAGTGTGTTAGTGCTGTTATAATGCCAGCACACAGAATCTTCATGTATGATGCCTATGTGACAACAAACTCTTGTAGAGAAGTGAGACAGGTTCCCTGTTGTTATAATGCCAGCACACAGAATCTTCATGTATGATTCCTATGTGACAACAAACTCTTGTGGAGAAGTGGGACAGATTCCCTGCTGTTATAATGCCAGCACACACAATCTTCATGTATGATTCCTGTGTGACAACAAACTCTTGTAGAGAAGTGAAACTGATTCCCTGCTGTTACAATGCCAGCACACAGAATCTTCATGTATGATTCCTAAGTGACAACAAACTCTTGTAGAGAAGTGAAGACAGCAATTTATAGACTGATTTCCTGCTATTTGTGCGGATCACAAACAAATGATCCATAATCTTGTGGACACATTTAAGGAAACAGGATTTATTCTTGATAGGAAACCAAAAGTAAATCAACATGTTCTTGCAAAGCAAAAAACATATCAGAAAAGTTAGAATGAAGTTCAAAGAAATCTCTGAGAAAGGTTGCACAGGAATCAGGACTTGTCACTAAAGTTTTAAATTAAAACCATATAAGATAACTAGTTCAGGAATTGCAACTATGAGATAATGTTAGTAGAGTTAATTACTGTAATTGGGCGATGGATAAATGTTAATGATTGCTCTACTGACCCGTGTTTAATTGTTTTTACGGATGAAGGATAGTTTTATTTAAATGACTATAAAGAAATGAGTGTTAATGCAAATTTTGTTAAAAGATATCAGAGATGTATGATGGTACAAGAACATCTTCTAAGACAAAGGTATGGGGTCATTATATTACAAGGGGTGTTCGAATGAAAAGGTACAAAACGGCATAACAACCAAACCGGTTGAAATTTGAATATGCCACTGCAAATAACACAGTGAGACATCTAGGGACGCGAATGTAGAGCCCGGCGTGGTTGTGCACATGATGCAGGAAAGAAGCAGGCAGTTGTGTGTTCTGTCTAATTGATGCGGTAGTGTGTTTGAGCACATCATGGCATTCACACTGAAAATTCAATGATTGAGGAGCAGTGATGTATTATCAGATTTCTGACTGCGGAAGGAGTTACATCAGTCAATATTCATTGTAGGGTGGGGAAGGCTGTGTGTCTGACAAGTCAGTGGGAAAGTGAAGTGCTTGTTTGAATGATGACCCGAGACCAGGCCAGGCAAACATGGTAATCACGGTTGAACTCATCAACAAGGTGAGAAGTGATTGGCGTGTTACAATGCGACTGTAGGCAGTGATGGTGGGGGCCAGCATTGGAACAGTGTGGACGATTGTGCACGACAGATTGGGTTACCAGAAGGCGTGTGTGCAATGGGTGCAGAAGAAGCCCAGTGAACCGTAAAAGGCACAGCATATGGGGCTAGCACTGCAACACCTGTTCTGGTATAATGAATACCCCGTTTTCCCATAACAGATCATCACTGGTGACGAGAGTTGGTGCCATCACTTCGAGCCAGAGACAAAGTGGGGAAAGCATACAATGGAAGTATGCGTCATCACCTCCCCTTAAAGAATTCAAAGCTGTGCCCTCAGCAGGCAAGGTGATGCTTTTTGCTTTTTTCGACTTCTCATTGAATTCCTTGAGCATGAAAAAACCATTAACAGTGACGTGTACTGTAAGACACTCTGTAGCCTATGCAACTCCATCAAGAGCAAACGGCCTGGGCTGCCCATGGAGGGAGTGATTCTGCTCCATGATAATGTGCTTTCCACACGTCTCCAGGGTCACACAAAGTGTACTGGCCAAGTTCAAGCAGCTTGAGCATCCGCCCTACAGCCCTACATGTCACCCTGTGACTTTCATCTGTTTGGTCCGCTAAAAAAGAAAATACAAAGGGAAGCACTTCCTTGGAGGATGAACTGGAGAACTGGCTCTTGTCACAGCCACAGGAATTCTGGGAACAGGGAATCCTTCGGCTTGTGAAACGGTGGGGTAGTTGTGCTCATGCCTTTGGTGATTACTTTTGAATAAAGACTTCAATTATACCCACAGTGTCGTTTCGTACCTTTTCATTTCAACATCCCTCGTATATGGTAACCCACTCGCGGGCTCTCTCCACTGCGCGAGTGAGCTGGGAGTTACTGGTGAAATGTGCACTAAAAATCCTTATGTTAAAGTAGATGCTGGAAATGTTGACCCTCTGCCCTCAGATAAGCATCATACCTTGTAAAAATATTATCAGTCACTCCCTAAGCTCACCAGCAGGAATTCTTGTGACTGCTTGCACAAAGCTATCTCTAAGTTCTTGTAGTGTGTGTGATGCTTTGAACAATACTCTAACTTTCAAAGGATCCCATAAATAAGAAGCAGAGCTCATTAGGTCAGGAGAGCGAGGGGGCCACTAAACAAACAGCAATAATTCTGCCATCACATACTTCTTTGATTGCATTTAATGATTCAACAGTCGTGTAAGCTTTTGCAGGACTTTGCTGGAACAGGTGGCACATTCTCTGTGCACACGGTGAGCAGATTTATGTTTAAAATAAACACACATTCTTCTTCAGTAAAAGTGACATATCATGCTTACCGTATCAAAAGAGGCACCTGACGCAGCAAACACATGTGGGACATGGTGCCAGTGCACTTTAGGGCACAAATGGTAGGGGAATAGCAAAGGAGAGAGAGGCCTCAAATGGTTACCAAATAATATAATGACCCTATGTGTGGTTATTGTAGTTACAATGGGCATGAGCAGTCTATGCGCTTGCATATAAGGTGTTAGGAATATCCAAGTCAACCAGCAAACAGCATGCTTCCCACACGTCCAAATTGAACACTGTATACTGATAAATGGTCTATATGCTTTATTATAAAATTCTAAATTTCACATTATAATATGAACAGTGAAAATAAAGAGGATACTTTCCTTCTTGTGTAAAATGTAGATGCAGTTTTGCAAGTTTGCTGCTGAGTAGTGATACAGTTCCACTGTGGTATCAACTTCAAAGCTACAAGTATGCTTTAAGATGTCAGTCTTAGCAACACATGAAGAAGCAATACAACTGCTATCCTGCATCACCTGGTCCCTGCTTATGTGCCAAATACAGAAAACCAATTGACGACAGGGCACTTACAAGAAAAATGACGTCAAACCATCGATGGTAAAAGTTGAACTGTAGCTCTCCAAGGACTTGGGTGATGATGGATCTGTATTCAGGTGGCATGTTCATCCTCATAAGGAGAACTGAAGATACAAAATACATTCCCTAAAAACAAATGTCACATTATACATAAAACTTGCATCACAACATTCATTAAAATTAATGTTTTATATTACAAGTGTAAATAAAGCATGCCACATTGTTTCAGGAACTTAGCAACGTTCATGGTTTCATGATAAGAATGGGGTACTTGTAGTTTCAGCATTCTGGCTGGGAATACAAATAATATAGCAGAACAGAATGCTGTTCTTGCCACCCTACACAGTTGAGGACAAAACGTCAAGTTTTAACAGCTTTATTGTTTGAGCATGGCCTACAAGCCCAGAAAACTGTTATATTTTACTAAATTTTATTTATCTTGTGAACTCAGCAATTTCAAAACATCATCTAAAATATCTTGGGTGTGATGCCATGTTATACAGCTAAAACATACAAGGGGTATTTTAAAAGTAAGGTTCTGTTTTGCAATAAAGTACAAACTACTACATATTTTCCAATAATTTATTTTTTACCAAGTCTTCAAACCTTACACACCTTTTCTATCAGTTATCAATGTTTTTTTTAACATTTATCTTAGCGTAACACAAGTTTTCTAGAACCTCATCACAGACTTCCGCTGCCAATCCAGCTGGGAATCGTGTAACTGTTTCTGTACTGAAAATGAGCTGTGATAATCTCTTAGGGGCATCTGTGGCACATGGACAAAAGTTTCTTCAAGGACATAAATAATGAGTCATCTGGTTTTGGTTAACATCACATTAACCAGTAGACTCACAATTGTTTCCTTTCAGCTACTCTGTGATAAAGATCTGACTTACGAACCACTAGTTTCAATTTGCATCCCCTGAAACCAACAATACCATAATGCAATTTCTTCTACCATGAAATCTTAGACAAAAAAGATGCATCTCAGAAACTGTACATTGTTTCATGGACCGTCAGCAAACTTCTACTAGGAGGAGCCACTAAAATTTATTCTACACCAGAATGAGAATTTAATTGATTATAAAAACTGTGTGGAAAGAAAGCTTAAGGCATATAGAATGGAATAAAAACTCAGTTAGCAAAATATGAGGGTGATTCATAAATAAACAGTAATTTCATTTCCTCCAAGCTCTACACACTTTTGCCAATGATTTGCAAGTTTTAATATTCCTTATTCAAAAAATGTTTGAGGGTGTGTTGTCAACCAGTTGCGCACATGCTTTTCAATGTCTTCATTGTTTTCAAATTGCTGCCCTCCAAGTGATTCATTTATGAGCGCAAATAAAAATTAGGGGGGGGGGGGGTCAACAGCTTCCCAACACATGTCCTTCAATATATCCCTTGTCAAAATGTGAGGCTTAGTGTTGCAGAAGGATGTCATCTCTGATGGGCATACAACACCTTTTGTTTGACTTTAACAATTGGCAATAGTAAGCTGCATTCACTGTACGTTGATCGTGAAGAAAATTAATGAGTAAAATTGCTCTGTAGTCAAAAAACACTGTTGCAAGACGTATTCTAGCTGAGAGGCAGTTTTGGCCTTCATCCTTAGTTCGCCATTCCTTACTCGACATTTTAGATTCCAGAGTGTAATGATGGGCCCATGCCTCATCACATGTGATGCACCTCCCCTTCTTGCCAGAATCAATTCAGAAGACTCCCACAGATCTGCAACCTGACCCATTTTTGCTGTTTAGTTAACAACTTCAGAACCCATCAAACAGTAATTTTTCTAAAGCTGAGATTATCACTGATAATGGTATGAGCACTCCCATTGCTGATACCCACTTCGGATGTGATATCGTCAACAGTGCATAAACTGATAAGCTGTTGAACAGCACGGATGTCATCTGAGAGACTTACCTTGAGCACTGAGCATGACCTTCATATTCTACAATTTCTCGGCTGCCCTTAAATTCCTGGGCCAAGTAAACACTCTGTTCTGGGACAGTGTACCATCCCCAAACTGTGTCTTAAAACGAGTTAAAGTCTCAGAGGGTTTAACCCATTCATTGGTTAAAAACTTTATAATAATGCTTTGCAGAACAGACGAAGGCACCTCTTGTTCACTCATGACTGTATTGACCCTGAATAGAGCGAATCAGCTAACCAAGCTGGTTCCCCCTCCTTAACACACTGACCTTCAACCCCCACTCCATCATCCCGCTTGGAACTGCTTGCTCAGTATACTGGCTCAATTACTGTTTATATATGAATCACCCTCATATTCAGTAGTTATTTTATTGCATAACAGAACCTACTTTAAAACATTCCTCATGTGCATGTAAATCTGTATCTTTCTAAATTACTCATATACAATTCTGTGAAGATGGGTGAAATTAGGGTACCCATAGCCAAACCTGCAGCTTGTTGATAATGACTCTACTTGAACATGAAGCCATTTTCTTTAATACATAAATCTACAAGGTAAGTGAAGCAAGTGTGTCCACATGTTAAAACATTTCACAAATTTGTAATGCTTCGCTGTATTTATTACTTCATTTTAAAATTCTAAAATATCTCATTATCCTGCAAAGCAAACATTAGCAATCGTGATCACTCAAGCTCAGCCTGCTAATACCTAATGTCAAAAAAAAACAAAAAAAAAAAAAAAAAAAACAATATTAAGATAGCATGTTGTATCATTCACTGTACACCTCACAGATACTCTAGAAGTAGAAGATATTTCCTGTGATTGCTTTATACCAGTTATAGCATGCTGCACACCTCACAGATACTCTTAGAAGTAGAAGAGATTTCTTGTGATTGATTGCTTTATACCAGTTATATCATGCTGTACACCTCATAGATACTCTAGAAGTAGAAGATATTTCTTGTGATTGCATTATAGCAGTTATATCATGCTGTACACCTACTAGATACTCTAGAAGTGGGGGATATTTCTTGTGACTGGTTTATATCACTGCCTGAGTTCAACTCAGGCACATTTTAATAAGTATTTTGGGAGTGCAGCATTCATTCGGTTTCTACACTAAAATTTAAATATTATACATTCTAATCTATTCAAAATTTAACTTCCGTAAGAATTTTTTAAATTTCACTAGGACACAGTTGAACATTTACATTAATAAACTATTCTATCTTATTAAACAGGAGGAGTGAAAACTAAGTCAGTGTTTAAATATTCACTAAGGGTGGCGTGCACCATGTTGGAGTAAATTGCTTCGGAAGTAACGTTTACTAAAGAAGTCCCCACTATGGAAGTAGGTTTCTACGGAAGCAATTTACTCCGAAAGTAACGTTGAAGAGCTCAATTACAATTTACTCTTTTAGTTACGACTACGGAAGTAAGAGCTCATTACTCCCAAAGGTATTGTTTTGTTTTCGCGATTTACTTGATGCGATCTGAATAAGGTTATGTGCGATAGGAAAAGGGGAGAAGCATCAGCAAAAGAAATAAATGTTTGTTGGTAGAAATAAAGAAAATCTATTTAAACAATATGAGTGTAAATAAACGTGCGATAACCTGCATTACGTTGGTCTTCAAAGCCAGTGAGATACTGCCAACAATCGCAACGTGCTTTCCTAATTACTTTTTATTTTAGGTTTATTAGTTTTTTACATTTCTTATTTAGGTTAGGTTAGGGTTAGTTTTTTTTATTATTATTATTTTTATAAGCTTAGGTTCCTGATTCACAAGAGGTTACTTTTATTAACTTTTTCAATGAAGACCCAAGTAATGTAATAAAGCCAAAACATGTTATAAAGACGCTGGAAAGTCGTGATTGATGAGTTTATTCTAGCAATGGGAAACGTACTGAAGAGCAGCTTAAAATTCTAGAAACAATGTTTGTAATCTTCATTTTGCACCGCAGATCACTTGAGTGTTGATAGAGAAATACCCTTTCTGATTTCGGAAAAGTTCACCATATTCACAGATGGGCACAAAATAGTAACATGCGTACAGTCAATTCCACACACAATGTGTGGGAAATCTGTGATGGTGAAGAAGAATTGCCTTTTATTTTCTTAACACTCGTGTATAGTTATATGTATAGGTCCCTTGCTCTTAACCTCAAAAGGGCCCTAACAATGCAGTGAAATACACCACCAGCAGACGCGTGATGAATGTTTTTTTATAAGATTGCCTGTAATGCCGGGATTGCGATGAACTTTACTTAAGGTGACATAAAAATGCTGGTAAACTAAAGGTATAATTGGCATGCACTTAATGTAATGGAAATGACTCTTGATTCATAGTTCTTTTATTACTTTGAGCTAGTACTGATTGGTTCTAGTTACCATGTGAAATCAAACTTGATGTAACAGGAAGGAAAAGTTTGATGCCAAACTTTTAAGTTACATAACGTTAAGTCAATTCTAACTATCTCCATTTAATACAGTGTAAGACTGTCACATTAGGTTAAATTCATCGTAATGCTGGCTCAAGTTTCTAAAATATTCCGGCACGAAACACTCAGTTTGGATTATAGAGCTGAATTTGTGTTTGAGTTTTGTTGAAATGTTCTCCAAGCAGGTTCAAAAGGCATGTATAAGATTCTTTCCTAATACCGAAATGTTCATTGAACTTTCTCTCTCTCTGTATAAGTATCATATGGTTCTCGCATAGCACTATCGCATTTCCGTTTTTTTTCCCGCCGAGATCATCAATGTAACTTAAATAATTGTCGTTTTCTTCATCGATATCATCAAAGTAATCCATTAATGCGTCGAAAATATTCTAAATATGATACGGTATTCTAGTTCAATCGATAGGTTAGTTACTCCATCCAGGTCGAAAGAGTAAATTCTCACCTATATTTGTGCTCTATTTAATTCCGTAGTAACATACTACATGATGGTACTCTCCGACATTTACTTCTGCGGTAATTTAATCTGGGAGTATCTGAAAGGAGTAAAATTCTTCGGAAGTAGTTTACTTGCATGGAAGTCGCCGAGTGTTGACTTGAATAGTAGTTTACTACGAAAGTAGAGCTTACTCCAGGTTGGTGGAGAGAAGTTGAAGGTGCATCAGCTTGACACTCAACAATTTTTTTTTTTGCTGTTGTAATAATCTAATAAAGTTAATGATACTTAAGTCAATGCTCTACGAAAATCCGAAACCCACAATTTTCGTGTGATTGCTTTGACCTGTTTACCATATAGTGCACACAACCTTTTAATGAACATGTCAAACCACTGTTAAGATAATATTTTGTTATTCATAATTAATCACTTTTTCATATGTAATATGACCAAATCCTATAGTTTATTGTATCACTTTCAAATTTTCAATTTGAGCTGAGTATGCAAATGTAAATCATGCTGGCATTTCATAATTTTAATTAGTTTAAGTTGAAAAATATTTCATAAATATATTATTTCATTTTTCAACCTATTCATTGTGAGTTATGGAATTTCGCTGAACTATTTAATATTTTTTAAGTAGTACACAACAGTTTTTTCAATGCTGAAAATTTCAAGCTAAGAAGTTATATACTGTGGTCCAAGGATCATTTTGAATAATGAAAAACGCTGAAAAAAATGGACTTTAAAGTTCAATGTGGTGGTTTAATTAAATGGTAAAGTAATAGTCATTTGTGACTTTAAAATTGCTGATATTACAGGCTGATTGAGTAGCATGGAAGAAGTACAAGTTGTAAGTATAATGAAACTGCAAGACATCAAAAATCCTTTAATATATTGCCTTAAGCAGAACTCTGGAGAATTTTGTGTTCAAGAGGTGAACAGCTATTCCTTTGGAGGGGGATGGGCGTACAGATAAAAACAAAGGCTTTCAGAGCATCTGTTATACTCCTGTACATCTCTGACAGTTGTCACAGATAATATAACCAATGACTTTATTTTACCACGTAAGGTCCATGTCCATGTACTTTCTGGTGTCTTCCTGCGAGTTGTAGTCAAACACAAGGATAAGGAGGACTTTGGAAAGGATAAGAAGAAGACTATTGAGGGAGAAACTCGAAACCCATCCTATGCTATTGTGCATAATAAGTGCACTCATTAGCATACTTGCCAACTTCCTGAAATTGAAGTCTGTAAAAATTTCCCTCAAAATTTCCTAAGCTTAATAATTTTGCAATTACATAAAATTTGGAATGAGTAAAATATTCCGTGCAGTAAATGTACAAAAATTACATGTAAAATAAACCGAAATTCCATTTTATAAGAACCCCTGAAGATGTGGTAGTACTGCTTTTTGCTGAAATTCCTATTAGTACCACAATAAACAAGCATTAAAGCAAAGAACACCACTTCCTAAGCTATACACACATTTCTAGTCCATATTTTACACTTCATTAACATAAACAAAAAATCTGATGTGTTACACTCCCATGACCTTCTCTACTCTTGTACAAACTATTTTTATAAACGCTTATTCTCCATATGCTTCATGTTAATTGAGATCTTATTGCTGATTTTCTTGTAGATGCAAGGGGAATTGGTAGGCTTTAAGCGATAGTCATTATTTTAAGAGCTGGTTGCTATGTGGAGTATTCCATTCTCTTTGCATTACCAGGACAAAAAATGAATAACGAATTCCTATTTGAGAAAAAGTAAAAGTATTGGAAAATTTAAGGGAATAACAAGCAATATCTTAAAAATGGTTCACTCAACAAAAAAAATGTATATGACATAAATTGTGTATTTTAATGCGATCTACATTTTTTGTGTATAAACTTTTGTCTATCTCTTATGGTTTACCAGTTATGCAAAAGTTGTTCACAATGAAGAATACTTCTGGGAGACATTCCTAGAAAATTTGAGATATACAATTCATTTGCCATAAAAATGTCAAACTTATGGTGTTTTATTCAAAATCATTAGAGCCATTTTTGAGAAAATTAAAATTTTCCATGTAAAGGGTAATCTGGGGTGGAGGGATTTTCTTGAAAACCTTCGTGTCGCATCTCTGGATTGTGAGTTTCTCCCTCCCTCTCCCTCTCTCTCTCTCTCTCTCTCTCTCTCTCTCTCTCTCTCTCGCACACACGGACATGTTTCCAAAAATGCTTTTTTTGGATTCAGGGGGCCTCAAAACATATATTTCCGGTGAAATCTCAGTATCGAATTTTTGGGTGGAATACAATACTTCCCCTACTTACTATATGTAGTAGAGAAAGTAAATAAAATGAAATAGCCCTTAAACCGTGGAAAAAAAAATATAAACTAAAATAGGAACATTTAAAACACTACTATAATGAACAATAAGATATGAATTAATAAAATGAAACAATCTTACGAAATTGGTTAAAATCAGCATTCCTTTGAAGTAAAAGCCACTAGAAGATTCACAAAATCATAGCAGTACGTTTATTTCTCAGTATAAAAAAATATTTGACTATTGCTTAAGGCCTACTATGTTCCCCTTGTTTTGTATTTGCAAGGGCAATATAGAAATACAGTAGCCTTTAAGCATATACATCTCTCTTAATAGCTGGTTGCTATGTGCAGCACCATTCTCTTTGCCACAGGTGGAATACAATACTTCCCCTACTTACTATACGTAGTATGGGACTTCTATTTATGTGAAGGATCTGACTTTACAATTAATGTTGTCCATTAATGCATGTTCACACCCATTTACTGCTTGCTACAAGAAGTCAGTAGTGGTCCAATCAAATTATTAATCTGCATGTTATACATTTTTAAAGTGATACAGACTGTTCAATGTAGCTTTGAGCAGGGTTGTACAGAAAGCACTTGAGAGGTAGTATTGTACTACCAACAGAATCATGCCTCATGTCAGTTTACCATCCTCATATGTAGGACTTGCAACCATGGCACCAGGGTCTGTAGAGAAGCAAATGAACAGTGAATCACAGAATGAAGAACCTGATCAGCCTTTAGCCAGGTATGAGAGTGAGAAAGAAGATGCTATTAAAGGAAAGGTGATAATGGAGCAATTGGTGGAATAGATGACAGGAGAAACCCACCCAGACGCCACTTCATCCACCACAAATCCCTCATGCTGGGATTGAGCCCAGGCCACCTTGTTCTCCTACACTATGCTTGTTAATTACTCTGAGATTATAGCTACTGGCACTTTCCATTTAATGGTAGCTGTTGGTGTTGGCATTTCTAAAGCTACTGTTTGTGGGCTTACCCTAAACATTTACAAAGTAATTGCTTCAAGAAGCCAACAGTGTTTTTCTTGGAGTCTGTCACTGATAACACACTTTAGTTTCAATATAGTGTGCACAAACAGCTCTCTGAACCTGGCATTTTTTGGTGCTGCATTTTGTTAGCTTAAAATTTTTGCAGTTGCGTACTGGACCTGGGAGAAACGCATGCATTTAAATTAATTACTATCAGAAAAGTATCCTTCAATGTAAGCCTTTAGGTTCTTTTGAATTGGATAATTCCTCTATACTTAGTAACCAGTTCTATAACTATATCTTAAAAGACAGTAGAGAGGTAAATGGGATATCTCTGTCTCTATCTAACCCGTGTTACCATTAGCTTTGTCCTTTTCTACTCTCAGCACTGTGATCAAGTTGCTAATAACAGTGTAAATTTAAAATAAAGAGAGTTGAAGGTTGTTACACTACATCACTAAAATGTTCTTACTTGAACACGTTTCGGGAGACGGTTTGCTCCCATCGTCAGCATGTTTTCAACTGATTTTGCCGGTTATTGTCTGGGGAAAGTGTTTGGCTAGTGGTGTTCTCTGGTGCTGGGCTGATGAACCCTACATAGCCCAGAGTACATAGAAATCAACAAAACTCCATTAAAAGAATGCACCAAGTCAATCCAAAACACATTGATAGAAACCAAAACATCAATAAAAGCCGAAAAATCCAGAATTAAACCAGATTTTCCCACCACACCTAGGTTATATGCACTACCAAACATACACAAACTTGGCAACAAAATGAGGCCCATAGTGAATAACATAAACTCTCCCACATATAAACTAGCAAAATGGCTTTCAAATACCTTCAACTCCATGCCTGTGTTCAAAAGTCTAAGTATAAAAAATTTGTTAGAATTAACCAGTCACCTTTCAGATATAAATATATCATCCACAAACATGATGGTATTATTTGATGTCACTGCACTCTTCCCAAGCATACAAAAAGAAAAATTATTACCACTCCTAGAAACTTGAATATTAAACAATGGCACACCTAGAGCACAAACAGAAGATTACTTAAAACTAACAAAATTACGTCTGGACCAGAATTACTTTTCATTCCATAACAAAATCTTTAAACAAACCACAGGCCTAACTATGGGTAACCCCCCTTTCACCATTTTTAGCAGAACTATATATGAGCCATTTTTAATGCCATATTAATAAATCTTTCCATCTATTCAAACGTAGATGATATTTTTGCTATTGTTCCAAAAAAACTTTCAGAAGATGCTTGAAATTATTGAATTTACAAAAAAGATCTATTAAATTCACAATAGAAAAAAAAGAAAATGGCCAATTACTTTACCTAGACATCAGGATCATCAGAAATAATGAACACAACAAACTAACATTCGGCATTTACAGAAAACCAACTCACACAGAAAATTATATTAAAAACAATAGCTACAATCCTACAAGCCACAAACATGCAATTTTAAATAGTATTACAAACAGGTTAGCACATATACCATTGGAGAAAGAGGAATACCAAAAAAAAAAAAACCAACACATTATCAAAATAGCCACTATGAATGGATACCAGAAAAAAACAATAGATAAGAAGATAAAAAAGTTTGAAAGACAGAAATACATCCAACAAATGACTACTTTGCTCAGACAACAAAAACCACAAGCATATAGGAAATTCACTTATCACCCTTGGACACATCATAAATTTCAAAAGATTTTCAATGAAATACATCACCCTGTCTCCAGAGAATAACCACAATATACAGAAACTACTATGCAACAGAACAAAAGATCCTATCCCCAACGATAAATCAGCTGGTATATATCAAATTGTTTGTAATGACTGTAACCTGGTATACATAGGAAGAACCAAAAGAAATCTTGAAATAAGACTTAAAGAGCATATGAGATGCATTTACCAAAAGCAGCAAGATAAATCAGCAGTAGCAGATTATTTCTGGTCTTCAAACCATGATATCACTCCGAACATAAAACTCTTTTAAACCGATCAACAGCAGCAATGAATTGGATATCTGGGAAAAAATACATATCGTGAAACACAGGAATCACCTAATTAATTTCGAACTGCCGCCACCCAGCAGCCTTTGGAGGTTCATCAGCCCAGCACCAGAAAACACCAGACAATGATCGGCAAAATCAGTTGAGGACATGCTGACGATGGGAGCAAACCATCTCCCGAAACGCGTTCAAGTAAGAACATTTTAGTGATGTAGTGTAACAACCTTCAACTCTCTTTATTTTAAATACTTTGTAATAGTTTACTGAAACAACTAAAAGGTACAACACTACATCACTTTTCTACATAGTGTCCTGATTTGAAAGCACACCTTTCCCAACAAACCTTTTAATCCTTCTGGAAGAAAGAAGAGGTATTTGTCTGAAACTAGTTGTGCACAACTCCTCTGCTCTTGCGACATTGAAATGATGTCCCCTCATTGCCTCTGTAAGTGGCCAGAACAAAGCACATTCACAGCGGGATACATTTGGACTGTAAGGAGAGTGTTCCAGAAATTGTCCACTGAATCTCTTTGAGCTTAGCCGTACATACAAAAAGATCTATTAAATTCACAATAGAAAAAGAAGAAAATGGCCGATTACCTTACCTAGACATCAGGATCGTCAAAAATAATGCACACAATAAATTAACGTTCGGCATTTACAGAAAACCAACTCACACAGAAAATTATATTAAAAAGAATAGCTACAATCCTACAAGCCACAAACATGCAATTTTAAATAGTATTACAAACAGGTTAGTACATATACCATTGGAGAAAGAGGAATAACCAGAAGGAATACCATTAACCACATAGCCAAGATAAGATAAAAAAGTTTGAAACACAGAAATACATCCAACAAATGACTATTTTACTCAGAAAACAAAAACCACAAGCATATAGGAAATTCACTTATCACCCTTGGACACATCATAAATTTCAAAGGATTTTCAAGAAATACATCATCACCCTGTCTCCACAGAATAACCACAATATACAGAAACTACTATGCAACAGAACAAAAGATCCTACCCCCAACGATAAATCAGCTGGTATATATCAAATTGTTTGTAATGACTGTAACCTGGTATACATAGGAAGAACCAAAAGAAATCTTGAAATAAGACTTAAAGAGCATATGAGATGCATTTACCAAAAGCAGCCAGATAAATCAGCGGTAGCACATCATTTCTGGTGTTCAAACCATGATATCACTCGGAACATAAAACTCTTAAAACCGATCAAAGCTGCAATGAATTGGACATCTGGGAAAAAATACATATCGTCAAACACAGGAATCACCTAATGAATTTCGAACTGCCGCCACCCAGCAGCCTTTGGAGGTTCATCAGCCCAGCACCAGAGAACACCACTAGCCACACACATTCCCTAGACAATATCCGGCAAAATCAGTTGAAAACATGCTGACAATGGGAGCAAACCGTCTCCCAAAACATGTTCAAGTAAGAATATTTTATTGATGTAGTGTAACAACCTTCAACTCTCTTTATTTTAAATTATGACACATCACTGTTGCTAGCTTCTAAATCTTCAAAATTCACTAATAACAGTGTAAATATTCACTTGTTATAAATTAACACATTATCCTCTACAGAATATTTTTCTCTATCAGATTATATCATTCTTAGAGCTTGTAGATTTCTGTGATCACAAATTTCTAAAGAAAATGAGTTTTTCGGTAAAAGTCCAATATTTGCTGTTTGTATACTTATCAAGCATAATAAATAAATACATAAATAAATAAACTAAAGAATAGAGCGCAACAACAGTTTTTTATTAGGCAGAGTAAACCTGAGTGCTCATACCTGCAAAGTTTGAATTCTCTACCTTGAATAAGATGAGCATTATATGTTTTAACCAAATATTTTCAGAAAACTCTATACCTATGCAGCAGAAAAGTCAGCCAGCCAGTCTTTGTTATTGGGTTTACAATGGGGATCAAGCGAGAGAAAATGATGAGGAGGGTTGGAGACAGCTTTTAAAAGAAACTGGAATCCTGTAATTTCTTGCATTCATTGTATATGACAAACAAAAATCAATCGTCTATTCAGCTAACAGGTACCAGGCAAAAGGCAGTAAAGGTTAACATCAGTTGTAAAGAAGTGTGTACGTTTACAGCATTTAGGAACACTGTGAAATATTATGTAACTTATTTATTTAATATTTTACATAAACGTTTATCATTATGGACGGAGAAGATAGGAAGAGACAAAATGTTGGTAAACTATGAACAAACGCAAAATTATAATAATGGTGTTAAATTATTAAAGTAAAGTGAGTGTTAGTAAAGCAGTTAAGGAAACAGCTAAGGATACCGGGTGTTTAGAAGCAGTAGTGTACAGGATAAAAAAGGAATTAATGAAAGGACCTCTAAGGACCCTCAGAAAGAGTGGGGGAAAATTGATAGATTAATGCAATATGATGGACTAACACAAAGTGTAGTGCGGCACATTGTTCATTCTTGGAAAACATTCTACTCATGTTCAGTTTAATTTTGTCTAGGGTAAACAATGATGATACCCTACCAAATTATAGCTTTTAACATTTGATACCTCCATATTTCTTTGATAGTATATGTATTTTAGGCCTGTAAAATCGTATTTTGAAGTACTAAAAGTACAAAGAAGAGACAGAACGTGCAGGTGAAAATTAAATGTCTTACAATAGCCTTAAATAGTAATGAACATATTTCACTATTTGGTGATGTATCTTTTAAAAGATGACATTAAATTTGTAGACCGATCACAGCTGGGCACCAAAGTTGCATGGCAACAGTGCACCCCATTTAAGCTATACTGTCCTTTAAGCACGATACATGCTTTAATTCCCTTTTAAAACAGTGAAACATTAGTTCATTTGCACTTAGTTTTTCAGTTGATATAATGATTCTAACCTCAAACAATCAATAAAGTCACATGGAAAATGTCCACTTATGTAACTAGTTGTCTACTTCTGAAATAGAGAGCGCTGCAATGCATTGGAGCACATTCATAAGCGAGTATTTTAATCACTCCTTCTTAACAGTTGTTGTCTTTAACGTTAACAATTCACTGTAAAAGCTTGAAAACAACAAAACTGTTGCCAAGCTCTTTCACTTGTTTCACAGCAAATGGGAATCTCCTATGGCTCTGTTTGATGAGCTACTTAAGTTAAAACCATAGAAAATGAATTTATTCCATATACTATGGATTGTGCATAGTGTGAACAGCGAAGACCTTGACCCCAATCTCATTTAGAATATGCATCCATTCATAGGCATGTGTAAATATAAAAAACAAACTGTAATGAACTGTCGGTGAAACTAACTTGCTTTATAAGAAATTCCTACACAATCAAAGAATTACAAATATGATGCACTATTAACGGCATGAATGTAGTTTTCCACATTTATACAGCACACATAATTGAGTACTCCTAATAGAAAACTTATCACACTGAAAGTGGTGTGCACCAATCTAGAAGGGCACTGATGACTGTCGATGTTTAGCGCCCTTAACCACATTTCATCATCACCGACCTAGAGTAAGCTCTACTTCCATAGTAAACTACTAAAATCAAACTTTAGTGATTTCCATACAGGAGTAAACTGGTTTGAAAGCATTTTACTTTCAGATACTCCTGAAGTAAATAATGAAGACCACCATCATGTAATATGTTAATACAGAAGTAAATATAGAAAAATATAGGTTACAATTTACTCTTATGACCTGGATGGAGTAACTCATCTGTCGATTGAGTTGCAACAGTATATCGTATACAGAAGGAAGTTGTTTTGACATGTTCATGGATTACTTAGGGTGGCGGGTTAAATCATTATTAAAGCATTTTTGTAGTTTCTAGTGAATCATGAATCTACAGAAGCCAAGGGTTACAAATATTTAATTTTTGTGCTAACATTTCCAAAATATAGTATGTTTTATTATCTTTGGAAAGGATAATGGTAATACGCTTTTCTATAGATATTTTAGTGCTCATTAATAACTAATCTAAATTAAATTCATTCAGAAGTAACAAAAGTGCACATGTTCCTGACTCACTCATTTCTTTTCACAATGACAGCCAGTTTTTAATTTATCATGTTTTGAACAGGTATAATACTCATGGAGAAACATCAGATCCTTCAGTATTTGTGAAGACATCATGCTTGTTGCCCACCAAAATGTACAAACTAGGACAGCAGCAGTACCACCATATCCTTCAGTATTTGTGGAAACATCATGCTTGTTACCCACCAAAATGTACAAACTTGGGCAGTAGCAGTACGATCAGATCCTTCAGTATTTGTGGGGACATCATGCTTGTTACCCACCAAAATGTACAAACTTTGGCAGTGGCAGCAGTACCATCAGATCCTTCAGTATTTGTGGAGACATCATGGTTGTTACCCACCAAAATGTACAAACTTGGGCAGTAGCAGCACCATCAGATCCTTCAGTATTAGTGAACACATCTTGGTTGTTACAGACCAAAATGTACAAACATGGGCATCAGCAGTACATCAGATCCTTCAGTATTTGTGGAGACGTCATGGTTGTTACCCACCAAAATGTACAAACTTGGGAAGCAGTAGTACCATCATATCTTTCAGTATTTGCGGAGACACCATGCTTGTTACCCACCAAAGTATCCAAAGATGGGAAGTTGCAGTACTGTCCTATCCCTCAGTATTTGTGGAGACATCATGGTTGTTACCCACCAAAATGTACAAACTTAGGCAGTTGCGGTACCATCAGATCCTTCAGTATTTGTAGAGACATCAGGGTTATTACCCACCAAAATGTACAAAGTTGGGCAGTAGTAGTACCACCATCAAATCCTTCAGTATTTGTGGAAACATCAGGGTTGTTATCCACCAAAATGTCGGAAACTTGGGCAGTGGCAGCAGCAGGATCATTAGATCCTTCAGTATTTGTGGGTACATCAGCATTCTTACTCACTAAAATGTCCAAACTTGGGCAAGAGCAGTACCATCACATCCTTCAGTATTCCTGGAGACATCATGGTTGTTACCCACCAAAATGTCCAAACATGGGCAGTTGAGTACCCTTCATAGCATTCAGTATTTGTGGTCACATCATGGTTGTTATCCTCCAAAATGTCCAAACCTGGGTAGTAGCAGTACCATCACATTCTTCAGAATTCATGGAGACTTCATGGTTGTTACCTACCAAAATGTACAAAGTTGGGCAGTAGTAGTACCATCAAATCCTTCAGGGTTTGTGGAGATATCAGGGTTGTTACCCACCAAAATGTCCAAACTTGGGCAGCGGCAGCAGCAGGATCATCAGATCCTTCAGTACTTGTGGTCACATCATGGTTGTTATCCACCAAAATGTCCAAACATGGGCAGTAGCAGTACCATTATATCCTACAGTATTTGTGGAGACATCATGGTTGTTACCCACAAAAATGTCCAAACTTGGGCAGTAGCAGTACCATCAGATCCTTCAGTATTTGTGGAGACATCATGCTTGTTACCCACCAAAATGTCCAAACTTGGGCAGTAGCAGTACGATCAGATCCTTCAGTATTTGTGGAGACATCATGGTTATTATCCACCAAAATGTCCAAACATGGGCAGTAGCAGTACCATCAGATCCTCCAGTATTTGTGGAGACATAAGGGTTGTTACCCACCAAAATGTTCAAACTTGATAGTAGTGGTACCATCAGATCCTTCGGTATTTGTGGAGACTAAGGGTTGTTACCCACCAAAATGTTCAAACTTGATAGCAGTGGTAGCATCAGATCCTTCAATATTTGTGGAGACATCAGGGTTGTTACCTACCAAAATGTCCAAACTTGGCAGTTGCTGTACCATCAGATCCTTCAGTATTTGTGGAGACATCAGGGTTGTTACCCACCAAAATGTCCAAACTTGGGCTGTAGCAGTACCATCAGGACCTTCAGTATTTGTGAAGACATCACAGTTGTTCGGACGTTACCCAATAGAACGTCCAAACTTAGGCAACAGTGGTACCATAGAATTGTTCAGTATTTGTGAAGACGTCAGGATCGTTACCTACCAACATGTCCAAACTTGGGTAACGGTGGTACCATAGGATTTTTCAGTATTTATGCAATTACCATTATTTTTTGTGAAACTTGCTACTGTTGCATCATGTATTTCTTTGTAGTCTTGAAGCATTATTTCAATTATTGTTTCCTAGCACCATTCACGTACATTATCTGTAAACTACTGTCAGCTTTAAATTTTGTATCTGTTTCTTTGGATTATTGCATTTTAGTCTTTCCTTTCAGGTCTTTCGAATTTTAAGCTGCTCATCAGTATGTTTCCATTGCTTGAAGCATTAAATGTATTCAGCATAACCTTCCTGTTTTTCTTCCTATCCACCATCTTTATATCATGCTTTTCCATATTTTTAAATGGATTTTCATCATCTCTACCAACAAAAATTTATCTCTTTTGCTGATGTTTTCTTCCTTTCCTATTGCACATCACCCATTTCATGATTGCTTGAAATAAAGAGCACTAACAAAATTCTCTACAAGTAATGAACTTTACTTCCCGGATAAATTACTCCAATAGCAATTTACTCCACATGGTGCATGCCATGGTAAATGTAATAGTAAATTTCATAAGCATCACACGCCAGAAAGGTATGAAAAATACCGAGATGTACTTCAGTGTCTGTTACTCTCACTCTTTCAGTGAGCATTAGTAACAACTTGGACACAATCCCTAAATAGGCTTCTCTTTGCAGTAGCTGACGTGCCCTGACCTGCCATAAGCAGAAATGTCTCTTGTGGTAATATTATTAAAAATACATGAAATACGACTTTCTCAGTGTACAGATATGTAGTGTAAGTTAATTTAAGTTTTATAACAATTCTTCCATTTTTAAATTTTTAGCGAAAAAGTTTGGACCTGAAGCTAGGGCAATGACAAACTAAACCATTTTATTATTACCTGCACTTTAGAAAACTTAACATGCACAGAACAATACATATTAGTTAAAATTACTAAACAAGAGAATACTGATGCATTCCTTTTACAAATGTCAACAATAACAATAATTTGATTTTAAGAACATATTAACCAAAGTGAATTGCACTCTTCAAATAGAAAATATTTCACTTACCATAATTTGCGCAAGAACAAGAACTATAATATTCGATGATTTACTGCTGGAGATTGCATAGAAAAACTGGAAAAAAAGAAACCAACAATAAGAACAATAGTAATAAATAAACATATAGAGTAGGAAGTATAGCTAATTGAAAAAAGGATCTATTATATACCATCCATTAATGATGTAAAAGGGTGAGTCAAATATAAACCAGAATTACTTTGTAATATTGAAGATTTATAAGCTAGTAACAGTGATGTGTCATATTTAAAATAAAGGTTGTTACACTACATCACTAAAATGTTCTTACTTGAATGCGTTTCGGGAGACGGTTTCCTCCTGTCGTCAGCATGTTCTCAACTGATTTTGCCGGTCATTGTCTGGGGAATGTGTGTGGCTAGTGGTGTTCTCTGGTGCTGGGCTGATGAACCTCCAAAGGCTGCTGGGTGGCAGCAGTTCAAAATTCATTAGGTGTTTCCTGTGTTTGATGATATGTATTTTTTCCCAGATGTCCAATTCATTGCTGCTGTTGATCGGTTTTAAGAGTTTTATGTTCCGAGTGATATCATGGTTTGAAGACCAGAAATGATGTGCTACCGCTGATTTATCTGGCTGCTTTTGGTAAATGCATCTCATATGCTCTTTAAGTCTTATTTCAAGATTTCTTTTGGTTCTTCCTATGTATACCAGGTTACAGTCATTCCAAACAATTTGATATATACCAGCTGATTTATCGTTGGGGATAGGATCTTTTGTTCTGTTGCATAGTAGTTTCTGTATATTGTGGTTATTCTCTGGAGACAGGGTGGTGATGTATTTCTTGAAAATCCTTTGAAATTTATGATGTGTCCAAGGGTGATAAGTGAATTTCCTATATACTTGTGGTTTTTGTTGTCTGAGTAAAGTAGTCGTTTGTTGGATGTATTTCTGTCTTTCAAACTTTTTTATCTTCTTATCTATTCTTTTTTTCTGGTATCTATTCATGGTGGCTATGTGGATAATGGTATTCTTTCTGGTATTCCTCTTCTCCAATGGTATATTATTAACCTGTTTGTAATACTATTTAAAATTGAATGTTTGTGGCTTGTAGGAGTGTAGCTATTGTTTTTAATATAATTTTCTGTGTGAGTTGGTTTTCTGTAAATGCTGAATGTTAGTTTGTTGTGTTCATTATTTCTGATGATCCTGACGTCTAGATATGGTACTTGGCCATTTTCTTCTTTTTCTATTGTGAATTTAATAGATCTTATTTGTAAATTCAATAATTTCAAAGCATCTTCTGAAAGTTTTTTTGGAACAATAGCAAAAATATCATCTATGTACCTATATCAGGTTTTGAGTAGATGTGGGAAAGATTTAGTAATATGGCATTAAAAATGGCTCATATACAGTAGAATCTCGTTAGTACATTTTTGCAGGGACCTAAGGATTTGGACGTCATAGGCGGGAAAACGTGTTAACGAAAATGCAAAATCTGCAATTTAAGAACATAGGTAATAAAAATCTAATAATTACTACGTCTCCATGGGCAATTTAAATCAATTTTGAGTACAATTTCATACTGAATACGATCCGCGTTTCCATGTTAAATTCAATATGTTTAAATGGATTTGGATACACAAAGCCTGAGAATAAATAATTCAAGCTTTTATTTTGTTCAACTTGGATTTTTTAGGTTATGAATGTTTTTGAGAAAATAAATTGCGAATTGTGGAAGCGGCAATAGTGGTTTTGCTGTGTGTTTTATTACACACATGGGCCCACACGTGATAACAATTTCTGCTAAAAAAGAAAAAATTTTGAGCGTGCATCATGTTACGAGTACAATAGACGATATTATCTTTGGTGTATACAAGATGATTTGAATACGGAAGTGTTTCCATGCAACAAATTTCGTTCCGGTCCTCTTCTGATCCTATTTTCCAAGAGAAAAGTTTTGTTTTAGTATTTTTCCCTTCTTTAAAAGCAGTTTCAATCAATTTAGGTTTGCTAACAATCGCGTTTAAGGTTGACGGAGGAATGTTTAACTTCCGCACTATATCGACATGTTTTATATTTGGATTGAGATTACATCAAGGATTTTCAGTTTTTCACTGTTGGTTATTTACCTACTACACTGTCTTTTTTTCATTGTAAATGAAAAGTTAAAATACAATCTACGGTTGTTTGGTCATCACTCAACGTTAGAAACTATCATTAGCATTTACCGCGTTTACCACGCCAAGGTAAAGCATTCTCTATCCCACCCACAGAAATCGTGTCACACAAATATTTAAATGCATGTATGTGATTGGCTGCCGATATCCACCCCGTGACCAAGGATTGACCAAAGTGGCAAATGAGGACGTCAAACTATGAACGTGTTAAACGCCTACTCCCACTGTACCGATCAAGGATTGGCCAAAACAGCGAATGAGGACGTCAAACTTCAAACGTAGTAAGCGGGACCGGGAAAACGCACTAAGCAAACATTATTTATTATATTTGGTGATTTGTTACCGGGACTTTTATAATTCAACGTAATACACGGGAAAACGTGTTAATGAGGAACATGCTAACGAGATTCCACTGTATAGTTCTGTTAAAAATGGTGAAAGGGGGTTACCCATAGTTAGGCCTGTGGTTTGTTTAAAGATTTTGTTATGGAATGAAAAGAATTTCTGGTCCAGACATAATTTTGTTAGTTTTAAGTAATCTTCTGTTTGTGCTCTAGGTGTGCCATTGTTTAATATCCAAGTTTCTAGGAGTGGTAATAATTCTTCTTTTGGTATGCTTGGAAGAGTGCAGTGACATCAAATGATACCATCATGTCAGTGGGTGATATATTTATATCTGAAAGGTGACTGGTTAATTCTAATGAATTTTTTATACTTAGACTTTTGAACACAGGCATGAAGTTGAAGGTATTTGAAAGCTATTTTGCTAGTTTATATGTGGGAGAGTTTATGTTATTCACTATGGGCCTCATTTTGTTGCCGAGTTTGTGTATGTTTGGTAATGCATATAACCTAGGTATGGTGGGAAAATCTGGTTTAATTCTGGATTTTTCGGCTTGTATTAATGTTTTGGTTTCTATCAATGTGTTTTGGTGCATTCTTTTAATGGATTTTTGTTGATTTCTATGTACTCTGGGCTATGTAGTAATTGCATAACCCTAGATTCATAATCTTCTTGGTTTAATATCACTAATGTGTTTCCTTTGTCTGCTTTGGTGTATACTACAGGCTTTGACTTCAGAGATTTGATAATTTTTTGATGTGGTATGTAGTGGGCTTTTTTCTGGTATTCTAGAGAGTTTTTTGTTTGAATACCAGAGTACCGGAATATTGGAAAAAATCCCCTAGACATAACCAAAAATGGAAAGCAACATATAAACATAACCTAAACAATGAACCTACAACAGGCCAATATGTAGTTAACCTCTCAAAAGAACCATTCACCAGCACTGAGCTATCTGTCTTGAACAATGGCCTAAAAACCTGTATAAACTTCACCAAAAATACAGAAAACTTCATTGCCGAATTTGAAATAGCCTCCAATTACCTGACAGATAATGATAAAAGAATAATAAAATCACAGTGTGAATCAATATTGGACCAGATACAAGCCCAAAAATACCACTACATACCACATCAAAAAATTATCAAATCTCTGAAGTCAAAGCCTGTAGTATACACCAAAGCAGACAAAGGAAACACATTAGTGATATTAAACCAAGAATATTATGAATCTAGGGTTATGCAATTACTACATAGCCCAGAGTACATAGAAATCAACAAAAATCCATTAAAAGAATGCACCAAGTCACTCCAAAACACATTGATAGAAACCAAAACATTAATAAAAGCCGAAAAATCCAGAATTAAACCAGATTTTCCCACCATACCTAGGTTATATGCACTACCAAACATACACAAACTTGGCAACAAAATGAGACCCATAGTGAATAACATAAACTCTCCCACATATAAACTAGCAAAATGGCTTTCAAATACCTTCAACTCCATGCCTGTGTTCAAAAGTCTAAGTATAAAAAATTCATTAGAATTAACCAGTCACCTTTCAGATATAAATATATCACCCACAGACATGATGGTATCATTTGATGTCACTGCACTCTTCCAAGCATACCAAAAGAAGAATTATTACCACTCCTAGAAACTTGGATATTAAACAATGGCACACCTAGAGCACAAACAGAAGATTACTTAAAACTAACAAAATTATGTCTGGACCAGAATTTCTTTTCATTCCATAACAAAATCTTTAAACAAACCACAGGCCTAAATATGGGTAACCCCATTCACCATTTTTAGCAGAACTATATATGAGCCATTTTTAATGCCATATTAATAAATCTTTCCATCTATTCAAACGTAGATGATATTTTTGCTATTGTTCCAAAAAAACTTTCAGAAGATGCTTGAAATTATTGAATTTACAAAAAAGATCTATTAAATTCACAATAGAAAAAAAAGAAAATGGCCAATTACTTTACCTAGACATCAGGATCATCAGAAATAATGAACACCACAAACTAACATTCCGCATTTACAGAAAACCAACTCACACAGAAAATTATATTAAAAACAATAGCTACAATCCTACAAGCCACAAACATGCAATTTTAAATAGTATTACAAACATGTTAGCACATATACCATTGGAGAAAGAGGAATACCAAAAAAAATACCAACACATTATCAACATAGCCACTATGAATGGATACCAGAAAAAAACAATAGATAAGAAGATAAAAAAGTTTGAAAGACAGAAATACACCCAACAAATGACTACTTTACTCAGACAACAAAAACCACAAAAATATAGGAAATTCACTTATCACCCTTGGAAACATCATAAATTTCAAAAGATTTTCATGAAATACAACATCACCCGTCTCCACAGAATAACCACAATATACAGAAACTACTATGCAACAGAACAAAAGATCCTATCCCCAACGATAAATCAGCTGGTATATATCAAATTGTTTGTAATGACTGCAACCTGGTATACATAGGAAGAATCAAAAGAAATCTTGAAATAAGACTTAAAGAGCATATGAGATGTATTTACCAAAAGCAGCAAGATAAATCAGCAGTAGCACATCATTTCTGGTCTTCAAACCATGATATCACTCGGAACATAAAACTCTTAAAACCGATCAACAGCAGCAATGAATTGGACATCTGGGAAAAAATACATATCGTCAAACACAGGAATCACCTAATGAATTTTGAACTGCCGCCACCCAGCAGCCTTTGGATGTTCATCAGCCCAGCACCAGAAAACACCAGACAATGACCGGCAAAATCAGTTGAGGACATGCTGACGATGGGAGCAAACCATCTCCCGAAACGCGTTCAAGTAAGAACATTTTAGTGATGTAGTGTAACAACCTTCAACTCTCTTTATTTTAAATACTTTGTAATAGTTTATTGAAACAACGAAAATGTACAACACTACATCACTTTTCTACATAGTATCCTGATTTGAAAGCACACCTTTCCCAACAAACGTTTTAATCCTTCTGGAAGAAAGAAGAGGTATTTGTCTGAAACTAGTTGTGCACAACTCCTCTGCTCTTGCGACATTGAAATGATGTCCCCTCATTGCCTCTGTAAGTGGCCAGAACAAAGCACATTCACAGCAGGATACATTTGGACTGTAAGGAGGGTGTTCCAGAAATTGTCCACTGAATCTCTTTGAGCTTAGCCGTACATAGTGGTGCGATGTTGTAGAGAGGAATGAGGTTTTACATGGGTTGCTGACATCTTGTGCTACAACAAGCAGCTTCTGCCTTGTCCACAAGGTTGCAGTAGTCGGCAGGAGTTATTCTTCTTTCTAGAATAGAGTCCACCATCAAATTGCCCTTTGAGGTCATAAAAAACATGTCAAGCATGTTCCTGCTAACAATGTTATTTTCTACGGTTATAGCTGTCTTCAGTCATTATCAGTGAGAGTCATTTTCCACAGCCTTCTGTCCCACTGTAACACTTGAGGCTTCAAAAGAGCTTTAAACTGCAATCTTCTCCAAATCTTCAATGGCTTTACGTCTCTCTTGTTGAGAGAATTTATGATAATCTGTCGCTCCACAGACAAGTCTACCAACTTCTTACTCACTATGCTTCTGACGATAGAAGCGACTCACTGTATGTGATGAACTTGAGAATGCCTCTAGACATTCCCCACCACTACCAACTCAAGGTGATAAACTGGTTCACTCACTGTGCTACTGACAAGAGAGGTGACTTGTGTGTGCCCAACAGAGGAATGCCTCAAGATATCCCCCACCACTACCCTCTTAAGTGACAAACTGGTTTACTCACCGTGATACTGACAAGAGAGGTGACTTGTGTGTGGCCAACAGAGGAATGCCTCATGATATCCCCCACCACTACCCTCTTAAGTGACAAACTGGTTCACTCACCATGCTACTGACAAGAGAGGTGACTTGCTGTATGTGACCAAATAAAGAATGTCTCAAGATATCCCCCACCACTACCCTCTCAAGTGATAAACTGGTTCACTCACTATGCTACTGACAAGAGAGGTGACTTGCTGTATGTGACCAAATAAAAAATGTCTCAAGATATCCCTCACCACTACCCTCTCAAGTGACAAACTGGTACACTCACTGTGCTACTAACAAGAGAGGTGACTTGCTGTATGTGACCAAATAAAGAATGTCTCAAGATATCCTCCACCGCTACCCTCTCAAGTGATAAACTGCTTCACTCACTGTGCTACTGATGTGAGAGGAATGCGTCCAGATATCCCCTGTCAAGGTCACAAACTGGTTTGTAGATTGTCTGAACCACTAACGGAAAATTTTCCTTTACTTTTAATCCATCCTCATTTTTAGTAGAGGAACAAGACCTTTATATTATGATGGTCTGCAGTGAGCTATAGATACCAAGAATGTATGTGATATTAGTATTCCGATTTTAAAAGATTATATAAAGCATAGCAATAAAAGTACAATTTCATTTTTTCTCCATGTATGGGTTCATGTAAAAATAAAAGTATTTTTTACTGTATTTATGGGCAAGTTTTAAATTTCCATTACCGGATGTTGAATACAATAAGGAAAAAACTGTTTGCTTATCAATCTTTCATAAAACTTTATATTGTCATGCAATTGTAACACTGATGTTCAGCCAGTGGCATTCCTCAATCCATTACAGGCAGGTAAACCTGAACTATCACGACAGCACAGACTGGTCATATGCTATGATGTACTTATGGGAATATACATACTGGATGTTCATTTTTATCCAAGATTTTCCATGCAAGAAATGACATCATCGCTGATCCAGCGTCTGAGAATAGAGAATAAAAAGCAAAATGACTGTTTGCACGCTACACACAATTTTGTCTGGTATACATGGTGAATTTCTTTATAATAGTTTTTGACAACCAGAAAGCTTAACGCATTACGTTCTAAAGGTAGTCCGATAAATGAACGGATAGCAATGATATTCAAGTTGAGAAAAGGTATCGAGCTGAGGTAATTTGAAGGTTATGTATGACATGCACATAGATGAAATAAAGTTACTATTTAATACAGCGCAACATACTTAGAATATTATCAGCAAAATTTTATGCAAACGGAAAAGTTAAATACTACCCAAGATAAACACAAAATACAGTGTAGTATTTCAGTAGTACAACATAACGATGTAAAGAGTGAGGTTAAGTTATTATTGACGAAACACTAAGGACTAGTCACTTCACACTTCATAACGTACAAAAACATAATTCAAAATGTAACATAGCCATAAGTGTGAACGTTGGTGGCATTCTGTGTGATGTTCATTGGTTTAACAATGGTGATGTTTTGCGATGTGGGAAGGTGATCTTCAGAGCTCCTATATCTTATCTAAGATTAAGTTTAAATTATTTGGGAACATATTCATAATTTTTGCATGTTTATCATCTGGGTTTACTTGAAACAAATGCGGAGATAAACTCACTTTTATCACTGTCACTTGCCCGGGTGCAACGCAAAACAGCTTGATGACATCAGAAACAAGTTTTGGTTGAATACAAAACATGGTCAGTAAAACAATAATGTTCTCGACCTCATTGGTTTTACTGAGCATTTCTAGCTGTTACATGTATTGCCATCAACAAAACATGAGCTGTAATGGGAATGTTTTCCTAATATTCTAGTCATACAAAGCAGTCTAATATTTCTGTTGGCTAATACCTGTTTAGCAAATTCTTTAGGTAGTTGATCTTGGTGCATTGATTTAAGTATATCTTAAGTTGGCGGCGGTGTTGGCAATAGTTAAAATGTAATTTTCAAAACTCAAATTAAAAAAGTATTTTAAGGAGTGCAAACAAAGAAGCCAGGTTAAGTGTGTTAACTGTTTTTAGCATAGGAAATAAAGATAACAAACTCTTAAATATCAGCACAAGTTACAACTTTGCACAAAAGGTGAAGTTTACTCCCATATCTTACCCTATCTCATAAAGTCACAGTCTCTGTGCTTGTATAAAGTAGTCGTAAAATCATAATTTGGAATCTGAGCATGATTGTGAGCATTTATAATTATTTGCAGTACTGTAAACAGCCCAAATAAGAAATAACAACACTTGAGCAGGTGACTGTGAAAACATGTTAAATTTTGTGCTAGTTTCAGCAAAACCAAGCAGCGATTATATATCGAGCTGGCCGTAAATGACCTTATGTAGGCTTGTCAGTCAACTATGATGTCATTCTTACTTTATCAGCATGCGGGAAATCTCTGACAAATAACACTGTATATAAAATGAGAAACCTTAATGTTGAATTCACGTGACTTTCTCTACTAACTCTTCTTAAACTATCTTACAAAAGCTTATTTTTGCGAGTACTTCTTGTTAATTGAGATAAACTTTCATTGCACATTTCATTGTAGGTAAGAAGAAAACACTAGGTTAAAGTGATTTTTAAAGAGCAGATGTTATGTGATGGCTCTGAAACTCCATGCTTTTGCATGATCATGAGAAAAATGATTAGCAACTTACCACTTGAAAAAAGCATAAGTATTTTAAAATTCAAATCAATAACAAGAAATATCTTATGATGGGATGATGAGATGGGGGTTAAGGATGCTAAACATCAAAGGTCATCAGCGCCCTTACGTGTAAAATTTAAAATCCAAAAACTAAAATACGGGACAAAAACCGCATAGTCAAAAACACTAAAAACAAGCACACAAATTCTAAAACCACCACACTAAAACATGGTAAATAAAACAATAAAAGAGTAAAACGATGTGTCAGGAACTGTAGAACGCAAGGGACAAGAGCACCATATCTCCGCTGGGAAGAAAGAGTCCCCATTAAAACAGACAATAGAAAGTCACAAAATTAAAAGACGCTCAACGCATCAAATGCATCGACTAAAACCAATGTCACTGATGAAACGTAAAAGACATTCTATAGTATGCGCGTTGTCTGCCAAAACATTGGCTATACCAACAGGCAGACACACAAAAAAAGTGCAAAAGATCTAAAACCTGACACTCTGTTAAAATGTGACACACCGTTAAGAGTGCCGCACACTGCACACTGAGAGATGCAGGGTCACCAATACAAAGCTTCGTTAAAATTACCTCTTACCAACGAGAAGCACAAGAAGAGGTGGCCCAGATAACCGGGAACGGTTTAACCTTAAGCAACTTATTCCCCCTAAGGGCCACCCACTCATCGCACCAACGCGAGAGATACAACGGCGTAAAATTACATACAAATCAGTGGAAGGAACAATAGAAGTAAAACATCTGGGCGATAAAATTACCGATTTGGCAGCGGCATCCACAGACTCGTTGCCAGAGATGCTAACATGACCCGGAATCCACACAAAGGAGACGGTGCCAGAAACAGCGAGTGAGTGGAGTAGATCATGTATGCACTGTATAAGTGGGTGGTCATTGTACAGCGCGTTAATACTCTGAAGGGCGCTCAGAGAGTCTGTGCAAAGAACACAGCGTCGTAAGTCGTGCCGTTGGATGTATAAAAGTGATTGATAAATACTAAAAAGTTTGGAGGTAAAACAAATATCTTAGAAATGATCAATGCCACAAAGGTGTTATTTGACATAAATTGTTTTGTTTAAGGTTGATTTACAATAACTGAGAATGAAGCATTATAAGTGAGTGTTCACAAAGCTTTCCAGGATCGGGAATGGGAAGACGCTTGGTTAAGTTTTAACTTTCTCGTCCTCAGGGATGACATGTTAGATCCATGTGGTGCATATCAGACTCTTCACTATAGAAATTATTCAAGGTGGCCATGACATAAACAGCTGCTAGAGCTCTCTCTAGTCGCACACTGGGAAAATTCTATTATAGCAAATGCATGTCCTGACCACAGATCCACTGAGCTTTAGTTCTAGCGAAAGTGTTAGCTGCAGTTTAACCGAAACTCAAAACTGGCTATTGCCTCAAAAGCAGTATTGGGAGAAATTAACAAACAACAACAAAACTTGAATGTACACTATTAATAAAGTAATGAAACCAGAAATCAGAAATAATAAATGGATCTGCATTTACAAAATGTTTACTTTTATCAAATTTTCACATTGGCTAACCTGCATATGCTGGCTGAACTGGAAGCAGGTCAAGAAATATCATTGGTCAGTTACAAACAAATTATGTTCCTATGCACAAAATCAACTTTCTGCTGTGCTATCTATGTTGTGATACAGCAGCTATGGCCCAAAGTTGGTGGTGGACAGTCGGAGTAAACAATGATAAGTACCACTCACTGGCATAAACACCAAAACCTTCTGGAAGTTTCTTCCCCCTCCTCCAGAATGTTCTGAGGAAGATTCCATTGCCTAAATAACTGAGTGTTCTTGCGAGGGGGATTGAGTTGTGTTGGTCAGTCAGTGAGTGAGCAAGTTTGTGGTGACTGCTGTGGCATTTAGCAGGTGCTGGTGCAAAGCAAGAGATTTAGGAGGTCTTGTGTTCGACTCCATAGCAAGTGAACCATCTAGAACATGAGGCTACATCGTGACGAAGTAAAGTGATGCAGAAATGAACTAGTTCATCTTAGTGAAGTGATAGAAAACATTTGTGAACTGCCAGTGAGTCGGTGAGAGGGAGTAACAGTGGAAAAGCTGGACAAGGTCTCAATACAGTCATTGATATGCAGTCCCGTTGTCTTTCCAGGGTACTGTGAACCAAAACGTTGTATGCTGCCATGCTTGTTTTGTCAACAAGCCTTAAGCCTGGTATCACAGTTTAAGCTTAAGCTTTGAATCAGACTTAAGCTGAGCTTATATGTGACTTGGCTTAAACCAGTGATTGCCAAACTTATGAAGCTACCTCACCATTTTTAAATGCTACTGCGCACTACTAACAGAAATAACAACTTTTTAAAAAAATTTACATTCATTTATTGCTATAAGCTTACATTTCTAGTAAATATGAAATGAACTTTAATTAAACTGTACATAAGAAAGAAATTGAAGTGTAGTTAGTAGTAAGTTACAAACGAAACAACAGATTTTTTTCAGGCTTCTTAACTTTAATGAGAAGGATGACACTTCATCAACAATTTTTATTAATGTTGGGAGAAAGGTAGTGGCTGCCATTCAAACACAGTTGTCCAAGTGTTACACCTGTTGTAAGGAGGCATTGAAGAGCCTTGCTTGTTAAGGGTTTGTTTCAAACAGGTCTTCCACCTGTTGTAAGGAGGCATTGAAAAACCTTGCTTGTCAAGGGTTTGTTTCAAACAGGTCTTCCACCTGTTGTAAGGAGACATTGAAGATCCTTGCTTGTCAAGGGTTTGTTTGACACAGGTCTTACACCTGTTGTAAGGAGACATTGAAGAGCCTTGCTTGTCAAGGGTTTGTTTCAAACAGGTCTTCCACCTGTTGTAAGGAGACATTGAAGAACCTTGCTTGTCAAGGGTTTGTTTCAAACAGGTCTTCCACCTGTTGTAAGGAGGCATTGAAGAACCTTGCTTGTCAAGGGTTTGTTTCAAACAGGTCTTACACCTGTTGTAAGGAGACATTGAAGAACCTTGCTTGTCAAGGGTTTGTTTCAAACAGGTCTTCCACCTGTTGTAAGGAGGCATTGAAGAACCTTGCTTGTCAAGGGTTTGTTTCAAACAGGTCTTCCACCTGTTGTAAGGAGGCATTGAAGAACCTTGCTTGTCAAGGGTTTGTTTCAAACAGGTCTTCCACATGTTGTAAGGAGACATTGAAGATCCTTGCTTGTCAAGGGTTTGTTTGAAACAGGTCTTACACCTGTTGTAAGGAGACATTGAAGAGCCTTGCTTGTCAAGGGTTTGTTTCAAACAGGTCTTACACCTGTTGTAAGGAGCCATTGCAGAGCCTTGCTTGTCAAGGGTTTGTTTCAAACAGGTCTTACACCTGTTGTAATAAGGCATTGAAGAGTCTTGCTTGTCAAGGGTTTGTTTCAAACAGGTCTTACACCTGCTGTAAGGAGGCATTGAAGAGCCTTGCTTGTCAGGGGTTTGTTCCAAACAGGTCTTACACCTGTTGTAAGGAGGCATTGAAGATCCTTGCTTGTCAAGGGTTTGTTTGAAACAGGTCTTACACCTGTTGTAAGGAGGCATTGAAAAGCCTTGCTTGTCAAGGGTTTGGTTCAAACAGGTCTTACACCTGCTGTAAGGAGGCATTGAAGATCCTTGCTTATCAAGGGTTTGTTTCAAACAGATCTTACACCTGTTGTAAGGAGACACTGAAGAACCTTGCTTGTCAAGGGTTTGTTTCAAGCAGGCCTTACACCTGTTGTAAGGAGGCATTGAAGAGCCTTGCTTGTCAAGGGTTTGTTTCAAACAGGCCTTACACCTGTTGTAAGGAGACACTGAAGAACCTTGCTTGTCAAGGGTTTGTTTCAAACAGGTCTTACACCTGCTGTAAGGAGGCATTGAAGAGCCTTGCTTGTCAAGGGTTTGTTTCAAACAGGTCTTACACCTGTTGTAAGGAGACACTGAAGAGCCTTGCTTGTCAAGGGTTTGTTTCAAGCAGGCCTTACACCTGTTGTAAGGAGGCATTGAAGAGCCTTGCTTGTCAAGGGTTTGTTTCAAACAGGCCTTACACCTGTTGTAAGGAGACACTGAAGAACCTTGCTTGTCAAGGGTTTGTTTCAAACAGGTCTTACACCTGTTGTAAGGAGGCATTGAAGAGCCTTGCTTGTCAAGGGTTTGTTTCAAACAGGTCTTACACCTGTTGTAAGGAGGCATTGAAGAGCCTTGCTTGCCAAGGGTTAGTTGCAAACAGGTCTTACACCTGTTGTAAGGAGGCATTGAAGAGCCTTGCTTGTCAAGAGTTTGTTTCAAACAGGTCTTATGCCTGTTGTAATGAGGCATTGAAGATCCTTGCTTGTCAAGGGTTTGTTTCAAACAGGTCTTACACCTGTTGTAAGGAGGCATTGAAGATCCTTGCTTGTCAAGGGTTTGTTTCAAACAGGTCTTACACCTGTTGTAAGGAGGCATTGAAGATCCTTGTTTGTCAAGGGTTTGTTTGAAACAGGTCTTACACCTGTTGTAAGGAGGCATTGAAGATCCTTGCTTGTCAAGGGTTTCTTTGAAACAGGTCTTACACCTGTTGTAATGAGGCATTGAAGAGCCTTGCTTGTCAAGGGTTTGTTTCAAGCAGGCCTTATGCCTGTTGTAATGAGGCATTGAAGATCCTTGCTTGTCAAGGGTTTGTTTGAAACAGGTCTTACACCGTTGTAAGGAGGCATTGAAGAGCCTTGCTTGTCAAGGGTTTGTTTCAAGCAGGCCTTATGCCTGTTGTAATGAGGCATTGAAGTTCCTTGCTTGTCAAGGGTTTGTTTCAAACAGGTATTACACCTGTTGTAATGAGGCATTGAAAAGCCTTGCTTGTCAAGGGTTTGTTTCAAGGCAAAGCATTTGTATTCACCTTGGATGATATTTTTTGTTCTTCCTACAGTTGCAGCTTTTTTGAGGATGAGGCAACTCCTGAAATTGTTCTGCCAATATATTTATCCTTACCTTGAAGCTGTAACTTCAGGGTGATAAGACAAAAGTAATGGAATGTTTATATATAATACAGTTGCAAAGTTATCTTAAAAAACTAGATGTATCAAAATGACAATATGGATTTCAAAAGCACAAGTCAACCACAAATGCGACTGAAAAGACAAATAATATAATTGTAAATGCAATAAATGACCATGAATCAGTGGTGGCTATCTTCATAGATTTATCAAAGGCCTTTGATTGTATGAATATAAAAATATTACTAAATAAATTAGAAACATGTGGTATTCGAGGTTTGGCACTGGATTGGATATCAACATATCTGGAAAATCGAACACAATGTGTCGAAATAAATTATCTAAATACAAATGGTGTCATAAAAAGTTAAAGTCAGATTTCAAAATAGTAAAACAAGTGGTCCCACAAGGTTCAAAATCGAGGCCATTTTTATTTCTTATATATATAAATGAAATTTTTGAAGTCGTACAAGAAAATGAGGCATCACAATTGGATATGCAGACAACATGACTGTCATAATTAAAGGTCAAACAGCAAAAGAGGTTGAAATTAGAGCAAATTCAATTTTAAAAATTATAAAACAATATTATGCTAATTTAGATATGACAATAAATACACAAAAGACAGCATGTATTTAAATTTGAATTAACAAAACTTAATCCGAGTAGTATTAAACTAAGTATAGATGGGGAAAACATATCAGAAATAAATAGCACTAATTTTCTTGGAGTAATAATTGATAAATATTTAAATTGGCAATCTCATGTAGCATGAATTAGAAAAAAGATAAATAAGGGCATTTATGTAATGAGACAATTAATTAAAATAATGGACAATAAAACAATGAAACAGGTCTATTATGCTTTTATATATTCGCATGTAAAATACGGAATTACGTTATGGGGAAATATTACAGCAAGAGAAATGGTTGCAGGGGGGTGTTTAAGAATCAAAACTTGTTAACAGTGGCATGTGTATATATATGAACGCATAAAAACTGTGATAAATATAAATGAGCAAAAAAATTCCAGTGTACATATCATACTCTGATTTTTCAGTCATTTTAACTTTATGTTGCTGGATAACCTATTCTAGTGCCGCCATAAACAAACAATGGGGATCTGCTCCATGTGCAAGCACTTCCAAAGACACATGGAGTTATTCAGGTCAGTAAAGCTGAACCTGGTTGCCCTATCGTGAAACTTGCAAGGCTTAAGTGGCGTCCATAACTTACTAAAACTCTTGTTTAAGTTTAAACTGAGAAACCAGCCCTTAATGTCTTATTGTGAACCAACAGTTTGATTCTTACGAAATACCATAATGGGAATGAATTGTAGCAATGTTTTGTCTAAAGGTACTGATGCATGCTTTTCACTAACCTTGGTCAAGGTCAACAGAAGACCTCGAATGGAGGTTACAACGATGCAGCCAACCAGGAAGAAGGAAATATGCTGCGACCAGAATGTGACATCAATGTTAATTCCTATCCAGTGGACTGCAAATTCCATTGCTTTAGTGACAGGATCCTTCTTTCCCACTCTGTCAAATACTATGTTTATGGTGGACTGAAATAAGACAATCATCATCCTTGCAATAACAGTAGTGTCCTGTAAAATTTCATCTACACACAATGAAAAAAATAAGATCTGATACATTCATATGACTTCTCTATCATTTATCATTTATTAGTGAGTATACAAACTATTCTTACTAATGCTTATTACTTTCTCTACTACGTATAGTATGAATGAATGAAATTTATTTGTCATTAATCACATTACAATATCTGGTTACATTTATACAATATAAACCTTCCTTCTGTTTTTGTTAGACTAATTTCTATTCTTAAGAGTTGTTTGTTCCTTTGGACCTTATACACACTAACACCCTGGTTATTGGTGTATAAGAATCCTGTTTAACTAATGCAAATTAACTAATCCTATTCCCGCCTTAATTTCTTCCTCCTTTCATTAACTAACAGTTTATAACATTTCTCATGTCCTTTCTTACTCTCTCTAATCCTGTACCCTTTATTTCCTTTGTTCTAAGTTCCTGTCCCTTCTAATAAATACTCATATTCCCCCTGGTACCCTGTCTTTCATTCTCTTTTTCACTCCATGTTTTCTACAATACTCATAACCCTCCATGTATATCACTGCATTCACCATTGCTATAGATCATCCACACTTGAGCCAATTCCCCTTTATTGATTTTGACTAATAAACCTTCCACATTCCAGCAACCACCGCCAGGGGAGATTCATCCTATGCTGAATCAGTTCTATTTTGTCTAAATTGTTGTACTTTTACTTTCGTTCCTGTTAGCCTCCCCTCCTGTTGAGTCTGAATCTTCTTGTGGTCTTTTGCTATTAAGATACCGCCTTCGGGTGTTGACACTACACTCATACCTTCTCCGTCTTTCCATACATCAAGTCCCACTGACACTGCTAATATGTCACTCCTTGCTTCATCTACCAGCTGTTTCTGTGGGCTGACCTTCTTCAATGGTGACGTCACCTCCCTGGTTGGTTCGCTGCTCTCCCGGTCCTTCCCCTGTGGCACACTTACTTCTTCTCCCATCCTTTCCTCTCTTCTAACTGAAGTTCCTTGGCCTTGGTGCTGAGTGAAGGGAATTCCATTGATATATAACTGCATGCCTCGCATGAAAGCTCTCCTTCCTTCGTTTCTAGCTTTTTTGTGCTCTTAGTAATTCATGTCTTATTTCTCGTTCTTTTTTCCTGTAGTCGTTTTCATAAATATTCTGGGGCCTTTCAATTTTTTTGTATTGCTTAAAATTTTTCACTTGAAATTCATTGTTGCTAGTTTGGCCAAAATTGGTCTTGGTTTCCAGCCCCTTCGTCCAATTCTAAAAGAGGCTATAATCTCCCAAGCTGCAAGTTTGATGCCGAGCTGCCCTTCTATAATTCCTTCTACTTCTTCCCATGTCCTTTTGCCTCTTTGTTCTACTATTATTACATATAGTAAGTAAGGGAAGTATTGCATTCCACCTAAAAATCTGATACCAAGATTTCACTGGAAGTAAATGTTTTGAGGCCCCCTTAATCCAAAAAAAGCATTTTTAGAAAAAAGTCTGTGTGTGTTATAAACAGCATAACTCAGAAATGAAAAGTTGGATAAGTACCAAACTTGGTATTTAGGTTCAGTATCTTTCAAAGATGCGACAAAGATTTTCAAGAAAATTCCCCCACTCCAGACTACCCTTTACATGAAACATTTTTTGAAAACTTTGTCTTTCTCAAAAATCGCTCTAACAATTTAATTAAAATATCATATGTTTAAGATACTTTTATGGCAAATAAAATGTATATCTTGAATTTTCTGGGAATGTTCCCAAAAGTCCTCTTCATTCTGAATGAATTTTGCATAACTGGTAAACCATAAGAGACAGAGAAAATTTTACTACACAAAAACTGTAGATCTTGCTAAAATGTACAATTTATGTCATACACTTTTTTTTTTTGGCAACTGACCATTTCAGAGATATTCCTTGTTATCTGTTTGAATTTTCCAATACTTTTTCTCAAATGAGAATTCGTTATTCAGTTTTTTTTTATATCCTGGACATGCAAAGAGAATAGAATGCTCCACATAGCAACCAGCTCTTAAATGATTTGACTATAGCTTAAAACCAACCACCCTTGCACCTACAAGAAAATTAGCAATAAACAAATTGTTTATCTCGATTAACATGAAGAAGATGGAGAATAAGCATTTGTAAAAACAGTTTGTAGAAGGGTAGAGAAAGTCATGTGTGTGTAGCACATCAGATTTTTTTTATATTACTATGTTTTAAACCAAATAAGCCTTTGCAGAAAAGGCTACATTAGACACTTTGTTATAGATACAAAGAGAACATCGATAGTCAAATGTCTGAACCAGTAACAACGGATATTTCAGAAATGACATACCACTAAAAACTTATTTGAAATAAATTGTGTGTTTTAAAAAGATCTACATTTCTTATGTAGTATGTTTTCATCTACCACTTAACATTTACCAGTTATACAAGATTATACAAAATTCCCTCCGAATTAAGAGGACTTCAAAGGCTATTCCCAGAAAATTTAACATAGACATTTTATTTGCATCAAAATGTCTTTGATATATGACATTTTAATCAAAATCATTAGAGCCATTTTTTAGAAAATCAAAATTTTCAAAAAATGTTCCATGTAAACAGGTAGTTAAGAGGCGGGAAATTTTCTTGAAAATCCTTGTGTTGCCTTTTTGGAAGATACTGAACTTAAATACCAAGCTTGGAACTTATCCAACTTCTTGTTTTTGAATTATGCTGTTCACACACACACACACATCTTTTTCTAAAAATACTTTACTTGGATTCAGGGGGCTTCAAAACATGTATTTTTGGTGAAATATCAGTATTGAATTTTAGGATGGAATGCAATACCTTCTCTACCTACTATGTACGTGGTAGAGAAAGACATTTAATAAAGAGGAGAATAATAATCAACACACAAAACATTCCGATGTGTTACATGCCTTTTTGTACCTCTTCCTCTCTACACTTATTCTTCTATCTACTTCATGTTAATTGAGACAAACATTTGCAGAAATGGCCTTGTAAGTACAAGGGGAATACAACAGGTTTAAGGAAAAGTCAAATCTTTTAGAGCGTGTCACTATGCATCATGAGAAAAATACAAATACTAACTTTGCAGTTGAAAAGCAGAAGTATTTGATAATTCAAACCAATAATAAACAATATCTCGGAAATGGGTAATGTCATGCAGTACTGTGGATGTACAAGGTGTGATCAAAAAGTTTCTGGAATGGCTTGACAACAATGCTGACGCCGAGATTTCTTTAATTCTTACCCAGACTGTACATGCAGCGTTCCTTCCCGATAAAAGTGAGAGGTCACATGACTTCCTGTGACCATACAATGACGAGGTAGACACTCTGAAGTGAACACATGTTTTGCATGTGCTGCAATTTTTCTGCGTAGCAAAAATGTCAGATTACGAAGAACAAGAACGAACATCAAATTTTGCTTTAAACTCCGTAAAACTGCAACAGAAGCCTATGAAATGTTAGGAACAGCTTATGGGGAGGAAGTTATGGGCAAAACTCAAGAATTTGAGTGGTTTTCAAAATTTAAAAGTGGTGTAACATCAGTTAAAGATGCAGATTGTTCGGGGCGACCCTGTTCCAGCAAAACTGATGAAAATATCAATCAGGTGAGGGAAATGGTCTTAATGATAGGCACATTACAATAAGATAACTTTTTGACTTCTCCTTTGGAAGTGTTCAAAGCATTTTGAAAGACAATTTGGAAATGAGAAGAATTGCCCCCCAAGTTCGTGCCCCGCCTACTTTCAAATGACCAAAAGAAAAGCCGTGTGATTGCCCGCACAGATCTTAAAGAACAGCTACAAAATGACCCACAGTTTATGGAGAAAATTATTAGCTTTGAAACATGGATTTATGGGAAACGAAGCAACAATCTTCACAATGGAAGAGTCCTTCATCTCCAGGCCCGAAAAAGGCCAGCCAAGTTTGATCCAAAGTGAAGTCAATGATGATTGTGTTTTTTGACATTAAAGGCATTGTACATAAGGCATTTGTGCCACAGGGTCAAACAGTGAATCAAGTGTTCTAAAAACAAGTGCTGCAAAGATTAAGGGAGAATGTGCGACGCAAACGGCCGGAGAAATGGAGGAGTGGTAATTGGTTCCTGCATCATAACAATGCGCCTGCGCACAAAGCCTTTTCTGTTCGCCAATTTTTGGATAAAAATAGGATAAATACTGCTCCCCATTCTGCCTATTCTCCAGATTTGGCACCAGCAGACATTTTTCTTTACCCACAACTTAAAATGCGGCTCCGAGGACACCGTTTTGAGGACATTGATGTCATCCATCGCGGATCACAGAAGACTCTGAACATGTTGAAAGAAGAGGACTTCCAGAGGTGCTTCCAGCAGTGGCAGAAGCATTGGGACAAGTGTATCAACTCCCAGAGAGACTACTTCGAGGGTGACAGTGCAGATTAGACAAAACAAACTGTTGTGTAGTATTTATGACATCATTCCGGAAACTTTTTGATCACACCTTGTATATAAGAATTGGTACTAATGTGCATTCCATTACTGTATTAGATGTGGAACATCAACATACACCATTTGTTAAAAACCCAAATAAACTAAAGTCAGCTAATACAGTATACAAGCAGTTGTCATGTCTAGATCATTTAAGGACACTTGAAAGAGATTTCAGTTGTAATGGATTATAAATGGCATAAGAAACAAATCTATGTGGTTTTTTGTTTTGTTTTGTTACTTGGACCTTTAAAGGCTCTTATGGTCCAGCAATGTTATAATATATGGTATGTAACAATTTGCTCACCCTTCCCATAAATTTTATTTTTTAAACTTCAGGTACGTTTTTCTCAAAATCTAAGTAAACTTAGAAGTTTGAAATTGTTTCTGCTTGTACAGAATCTTTAGTACATTTAGTAGGTTAAAGACTTTGATCTTAACTTACATGACTTCCACAAAAAAAATTACATCAAAAACTTTTCATGTGACTACTTTTTTAAAATTAAATTAGTCCCTCAAATGGACAAATGGTTAACTGGCTTTAAGCCAGTTATAAAAACTCATAATAAAAAAAAGAATTGACAGAGATATTATCTACATTTTTCGTAAAAAGGTACCTATAATTGAAAGTAAAATTTTTTACACATCATTTTTTGATATTTAAATATTTTTATAATTAAAAGCTTTAAAGGTAGCTAAAAAGTCTTGATACCAGTGTACTCAAAAAGCCTCTTTTAATAAGCAGTAAAATGTTTATTGTCCTAAGTGGTGTAATTCTACAGAAAACTGGCTTTCTTTCAAATACGAAAATGAGTAAAAATATCCTGCAATCTCACCAAGTGACCTTAATTGTTAGCACACATAAAACAGAATATTATATTGAACTTACTTATGATTAATAAAAAGTGACTGCACATAATAAAAACCAATAAATCTAAAGAAAATTCCTACATTTAACCTACTTGCTAACCTATCAACTTGTCCTTCAGAAAAGAAATCCAAGTTTTGAACACATGCATTGATTTTTTGCAAATAATGGAAGACTACATAGTCAATATCAAAGCACCATGGCCACTTCACCAGAAACAAAACAGATTGTTCTAAAAACATAATATGAATGAGTGCTAGTCCAAATCCAGACAACAAACACTGCTGTGGCAGAACACAAATTTATACTACAGCTCATAAACACAACAAAATATCATCATGGAAACTCTTTCAAAAAATGTCATTCACAGGACTTTCTTTACCTTCTATTGCTTATTAAAGGAAATAAAAATTATTCTTATGAAAGTTTATATTCCTATCTGGTTAGCTTTAATCGAGATAAACCTTTGCAGAACTACATTACACATTTCCTTATAGATACAAAGAGAACAGCGATAGTCAAATGTTTAAGAACTGAACGCTATATGCTGGTCTTAATATTCCATACTGTTTCCATGACATCATGAGAAACAACTGAAAATCGACAGCACTTTAAAAGAATGACTAAGCATTGAACAAATATAACCATTAATAACAAGTATCTCAGAAATATCAGATGCCCCAGAAAAAAGGTTATTTGAAATAAATTCTGCGTTTTAAAGAGATATATATTTTTTGTATAGTGTGTTTTCGTCTATCACTTAACATTTACCAGTTATGCAACATTATATAAAATTTCCCTCTGGATGAACAGGACTTCACAAGCTGTTCCCAAAAATTCAAAACATATATTTTATTTGTCAGTAAATGTCTTTAATATATGGTAGTTTAATCAAAATCGTTAAATGCTATTTTACAGAAAATCTAACATTTCGAAAAATGTTCCCTGTAAAGGGTAGTATGGGAGGTGGGGCATCTTTGGAACCTATTTACTTTAGTGTGGTATTTATTTGACACTTTGGTTTTGAATTGTGCTGTTCACACGCACGCACGCACAAACGCACATATTCTGAACCTTTTTTTTCTAAAAATGCTCTTTTTGGATTTAAGGAGTCTCAAAACATATATTTCCAGTGAAATCTCTGTATCAATTGCAATACTTCTTCTATTTGCTATAAATATGCAGTGGAGAACATAAAAATAATGAATACACAGAAGTAAACCACAATCCCATAAGAAATGCTGCAGCACTAAAAATAGATAACTTTGCACATAAGAAGACAACCGGTCACACCAACAATATGTGGCTTCCCCATGAACTTCTGTCATCTCAATAGCTTTGAAAACTCATATGAATACACAGAAGTAAACCACAATCTCATAAGAAATGCTGCAGCATAAAAATAGATAACATTCCACATAAGAAGACAACCGGTCACACCAACAATATGTGGCTTCCCCATGAACTTCTGTCATCTCAATAGCTTTGAAAACTCATATGAATACACAGAAGTAAACCACAATCTCATAAGAAATGCTGCAGCATAAAAATAGATAACATTCCACATAAGAAGACAACCGGTCACACCAACAATATGTGGCTTCCCCACAACCTCCTGTCATCTCAATAGCTTTGAAAAATCATATGAATACACAGAAGTAAACCACAATCCCATAAGAAATGCTGCAGCATAAAAATAGATAACATTCCACATAAGAAGACAACCGGTCACACCAACAATATGTGGCTTCCCCACAACCTCCTGTCATCTCAATAGCTTTGAAAAATCATATGAATACACAGAAGTAAACCACAATCCCATAAGAAATGCTGCAGCATAAAAATAGATAACATTCCACATAAGAAGACAACCGGTCACACCAACAATATGTGGCTTTCTCGACACCTCCTGTCATTTCAAGAGCTATAAAAATTCATATGAATACACAGAAGTAAACCACAATCCCATAAGAAATGCTGCAGCATAAAAATAGATAACATTCCACATAAGAAGACAACCGGTCACACCAACAATATGTGGCTTCCCCACAACCTCCTGTCATCTCAATAGCTTTGAAAAATCATATGAATACACAGAAGTAAACCACAATCCCATAAGAAATGCTGCAGCATAAAAATAGATAGCATTCCACATAAGAAGACAACCGGTCACACCAACAATATGTGGCTTTCTCGACACCTCCTGTCATTTCAAGAGCTATAAAAATTCATATGAATACACAGAAGTAAATCACAATCCCATAAAAAATGCTGCAGCACTAAAAATAGATAACATTGCACATAAGAAGACAACCGGTCACACCAACAATATGTGGCTTCCTCGACACATCCTGTCATTTCAAGAGCTTTGTAAACTCATATGAATACACAGAAGTAAACCACAATCCCATAAGAAATGCTGCAGCAACTAAAAATAGATAACATTGCACATAAGAAGACAACCAGTCACACCAACATATATGGCTTCCTCATGACCTTCTGTCATTTCAATAGCTTTGTAAACTCATATGAATACAAGAAGTAAACCACAATCCCATAAAAAATGCTGCAGCACTAAAAATAGATAACATTCCACATAAGAAGACAATCGGTCACACCAACAATATGTGGCTTCCCCACAACCTCCTGTCATTTCAATAGCTTTGAAAACTCATAGAAGAGAAAGCACACCTTTGTTGCCAAGGCTACAACCCATCTCATGAAAAAGAACCACAGAAATTTGCATTTCACAAGGTTTTGTTACTTTCAATAGAAAGATACTCAATAGAATTCTGGTTTGTCAGCTCTCCATCTTCACTCCTATCAGATTTATTCATGGGTTACTTTGTAAAACACAAGCATTTCTCCTTATTTTTAAGACATGCTACACAATCAAGTGGATGATATTTTTTGAATAGTTCCCAAAGAACTGACTCAAGATATAGACTTAATAGCATTTGCTTTAATTATGTGTGCATACTGATCAAAATATGTTACTGCATAGTTTTGGTCTAATGAGCACTTTAAACACATGTTTCATAATACCCTCATGTGTAATGCTACACTATAGTGTTATTACATAATCTAAGTTATACACAAGTAAACTGAGTGACGTGTCAACAGGCAGCAAACCAAGAATTTCCAAAAAATTAACATCAGGGTTTACTAAGATTTTCTTAAGAGTATATAGAGATACTTTGTAGAAAGAGAAGGGTGTCACAAAGTTCACAAAATATACAACTCCACAATAAACCATGTTCCTCCAGAGATAGGGATAATAAACCACAGAGTTTGTGATACATAAAAACATTGTTACACAGTGACACACATTGTCAACAATATAACTACTTATTACTTCTGAAAGCTATTGGTAACTCAGGTATTTATACATTAAGGACCAGAGAGGAAAAATTCTCTACAATATCCAACAATAAGACTTACTGTTGAGCAACACAATGTAGTCAGTGTATCATCCAGCAGTAAAACAAGTGCAACATCACTTATGGAACTTCTGGGCCAACAACATCTACTAAGTATTGCAGCCAAGGTTACTGGGAGGAAGACAAACAACTAGTGAATAGGCCATTGAAAAAAAAAGTAGAGAGTGGCATACTCAAGAGATAACCAGATTCTCTGGGTGGTTACTACCTTCACCTCCCAAGAACATTCCAGACACTTTCAGACTTGTATACAAGCAAGCGTGCTTGCGGGTGAATTCTTATACTTCATACACCACAAACTGCTGTTCTATGAATGAGGTTCTGAATGATTACACAGGTCTTGTGTACGTCTCCCCAGCAAATAAGATAGTGACAGTTGTGATGCTTGATGCAACACAAAGTGCTGTTCTATGAGTAGGGTTGTAAATGAGTACAGAGGTCTTGCATTTGTCTCCCCAGCAAGTAAGATAGTGAGTTGTTATGTGCAACACGAAGTGCTGTTCTATGAGTGAGGGTGTGAATTAATACAGACGTCTTGTGTCCGTCTCCCCAGCAAATAAGATAGTGAGAGTTGTTACACTTGATGCAACACAAACTGCCGTTCTATGAGTGAGGTTGTGAGTGATTACAGAGGTCTAGTGTCCGTCTCCCTAGCAAATAAGATAGTGACAGTTGTTAAGCTTGATGCAACACAAACTGCCGTTCTACAAGTGAGGTTGTGAGTGCTTGCAGAGGTCTAGTGTCCGTCCCTAGCAAATAAGATAGTGAAAGTTGTTATGATTGATACAACACAAAGTGCTGTTCTATGAGTGAGGTTGTGAGTGATTACAGAGGTCTTGTGCCCGTCTCACCAGCAAATAAGATAGTGAGAGTTATGCTTTAGCAACACAAAGTGCTGTTTTATGAGTGAGGTTGTGAGTGCTTACAGAGGTCTAGTGTCCGTCTCCCTAGCAAATAAGATAGTGACAGTTGTTATGATTGATGCAACACAAAGTGCTGTTCTATGAGTGAGGTTGTGAGTGATTACAGAGGTCTTGTGTCCGTCTCACCAGCAAATAAGATAGTGAGAGTTGTTATGCTTTAGCAACACAAAGTGCTGTTTTATGAGTGAGGTTGTGAATGATTACAACGGTCTTGTGTCCGTCTCCCCAGCAAATAAGACAGTTAGTGTTGTTATGCTTTATGCAACACAAAGTGCTTCTCTATGAGTGAGATCGTGAATGATTACAGAGGTCTTTTCTCCGTCTCTCCAGCATATAAGATAGTGAGAGTTGTTATGCTTGATGCCACACTAAGTGCTGTTCTATGAGTGAGGTTGTGAATGATTACAGAGGACTTGTGTCCGTCTCCCCAGCATATAAGATAGTGAGAGTGGTTATGCTTAATGCAACACAAAGTGCTGTTCTATGAGTGAGGCTGTGAATAATTACAGAGGTCTTGTGTCGGTCTGCCCAGAAATAAGATCGTGACAGTTGTGATGCTTGATGCAACACAAAGTGCTGTTCTATGAGTAAGGTTGTAAATGAGTACAGAGGTCTTGCATTTGTCTCCCCAGCAAATAAGATAGTGAGAGTTGTTATGCTTGATGCAACACAAAAGTGCTGACTTATGAGTGAGGCTCTGAATGATTACAGAGATCTTGTGTCCGTCTCTCCAGCAAGTAAGATAGTGAGCGTTCTTATGCTTGATGCAACACAAAGTGCTGTTCTATGAGTGAGGTTGTGAGTGATTACAGAGGTTTTGTGTCCATCTCCCCAGCAAATAAGATAGTAAGAGTTGTTATGATTGATGCAACACAAAGTGCTGTTCTATAAGTAAAGTTGTAAATGAGTACAGAGGTTCTTGCATTTGTCTCCCCAGAAAGTAAGATAGTGAGCTGTTATGCTTGATGCCACACAAACTGCAGTTCTATTGGTGAGGTCGTGAATCATTACAGAGGTCTTTCGTCCGTTCCCCAGCATATAAGATAGTGAGAGTTATGCTTGATACAACACAAAGTTCTGCTCTATGAGTGAGGTTATGAATGAGCACAGAGGTCTTGCATTTGTCTCCCCAGCAAGTAGGATAGTGAGTTTTATGCTTTATGCCACACAGTGCTGTTGTATGAGTGAAGTCGTGAATGATTACAGAGGTCTTGTGTCCGCCTCCACAGCATATAAGATAGTGAGAGTTGTTATGCTTGATGCAACAAAAAATGCTGTTCTGTGAGTGAGGTTGTGAATGATTAATAAGGTTTTGTGTCCGTCTCCCCAGTAAAATAGATAGTGACAGTTGTTATGCTTGATGCAACACAAAGTGCTGTTCTATGAGTGAGGCTGTGAATGACAAGAGAGGTCTTGTGTCCCTCTCCTCTGCAAATAAGATCCTGACAGTTGTGATGCTTGATGCAACACAAACTGCTTTTGTATGAGTAAGGTTATAAATGAGTACAGAAGTCTTGAATTTGTCTCCCCAGCAAGTAAGATAGTGAGTTGTTATGCTTGATGCCACACAAAGTGCTGTTCTATGAGTGAAGTCGTGAATGATTACAGAGGTCTTGTGTCCTTCTCCCCAGGATATAAGATAGTGAGAGTTGTTATGCTTGATGCAACAAATAATGCTGTTCTATGAGTGAGGTTGTGAATGACTACACACGTCTTGTGTCCGTCTACCCAGCAAAAAAGATACTGAGAGTTGTTATGATTGATGCAACACAAAGTGCTGTTCTATAAGTGAGGCTGTGAATGATAAGAGAGGTCTTGTGTCCCTCTCCTCAGCAAATAAGATTGTGACAGTGTGATGCTTGATGCAGCACAAACTGCTTTTCTATGAGTAAGGTTATAAACGAGTACAGAGGTCTTGCATTTGTCTCCCAGCAAGTAAGATAGTGAGTTGTTATACTTGATGCAACACAAACTGCTGTTCTATGAGTGAGGTTGTGAATGATTACAGAGGTCTTGTGTCCGTCTAAACAGCAAATAAGATAGTGAGAGTTGCTATACTTGATGCAACACAAAAAGCGGTTCTATGTATGAGGATGTAAATGATTAAAGAGGTCTTGCGTCCGTCTCCCCAGCAAATAAGATAGCGAGTGTTGTTATGCTTCATGCAGCACAATCCGCTGTTCTATGAGTAAGGTTGTAAATGACTACAGAGGTCTTGCATTTGTCTCCCCAGCAAGTAGGATAGTGAGTTCTTATGCATGATGCAACAGAAAGTGCTGTTCTATGAGTGAGGTTGTAAATCATTACAGAGGTCTTGTGTGCGACTCCCCGGCAAATAAGATAGTGAGAGTTGTTACTCTTGATGCAACACAAAGTGCTGTTCTATGAGTGAGGCTGTTAAAGATTACAGAGTTCTTGTGTCCGTCTTCCCAGCAAATAAGATCGTGAAAGTTGTGAAGCTTGATGCAACACAAAGTGCTGTTCTATGAGTAAGGTTGTAAATGAGTACAGAGGATTTATATTTGTCTCCCCAGCAAGTAAGATAGTGAATTGTTATGCATGATGCAACACAAAGTGCTGTTCTATGAGTGAGGTGTGAATGATTACAGAGGTCTTGTGTCCGTCTCCCCAGCAAATAAGATTGTGACAGTTTTGAAGCTTGATGCAACACAAAGTGCTGTTCTATGAGTACAGAGGTATTGCATTTGTCTCCCCAGCAGGTAAGATAGTGAATTTTTATGCCTGATGCAACACAAAGTGCTGTTATATGAGTGTGGTTGTGAATGATTACAGAGGTCTTGTGTCCGTCACCCCAGCAAATAAAATAGTGAAAGTTGTTATGTTTGATGCAACACAAAGTGCTGTTCTATGAGTGAGGTTGTGAGTGATTACAGGGGTCTTGTGTCCGTCACCCCAGTAAATCAGATACTGAGAGTTGTGAAGCTTGATGAAACACAAAGTGCTGTTCTATGAGTGAGGCTGTGAATGATTACAGAGGTCTTGTGTCCGTCTCCCCAGCAAATAAGATCGTGACAGTTGTTATGCTTGATGCAACACAAAGTGCTGTTCTATGCGTGAGACTGTGAAAGATTACAGAGGTCTTGTGTCCGTCTTCCCAGCAAATAAGATTGTGACAGTTGGGATGCTCGATGCAATGCAAAGTGCTGTTCTATGTGTAAGGTTGTAAATGAGTGCAGAGGTCTTGCATTTTTCTCCCCAACAAGTAAGATAACGAGCTGTTATTCTTGAGCCATACAAAGTGCTGTTTTATGAGTGAGGTCGTGAATGATTACAGAGGTCTTGTGTCCGTCTCCCCAGCATCTAAGATAGTGAGAGTTGTTATGCTTGATGCCACACAAAGTGCTGTTCTATGAGTGAGGCTGTGAATGATTCAGAGGTCTTGTGTCCGTCTCCCCAGTAAATAAGATCTTGACAGTTGTGATGCTTGATGCAACACAAAGTGCTGTTCTATGAGTAAGGTTGTAAATGAGTACAGCGGTCTTGCATTTGTCTACCCAACAAGTAACATAGTCAGTTGTTATGTCTGATACAACACAAAGCGCTGTTCTATGAGTAAGGTTGTATATGAGTACAGAGGTCTTGCATTTGTCTCCCCAGCAGGTAAGATAGTGAATTGTTATGCATGATGGAACACAAAGTGCTGTTATATGAGTGCGGTTGTGAATGATTACAGAGGTCTTGTGGCCGTCACCCCAGCAAATAAGATAGGGAGAGTTGTTATGCTTGATGCAACACAAGCTGCTGTTCTAAGAGTGAGGTTGTGAATGATTACAGAGGTCTTGTGTACGTCTCCCCAGCAAATAACATCGTGACAGTTGTTATGCTTGATGCAAACAAAGTGCTGTTCTATGAGTGAGGTTGTGAATGATTACAGAGGTCTTGCACTTGTCTCCCAGAGCGTGAAGCGGAAGAAGAGATTCTTTCACTGCTATTGCCTTACTCCATTACATTGCGACAAAAAGTTAAGTGAGTGGGAACTGAACTAATTCACATTAGTGAAGTAACAAAGAAAACCGGATAAGGTTACAATATACAAATACAAATGTTTTTATACTTCATATTTGTAGGAAATACTATAGCATCCTTCCTGGGCTGTCTTTCCTCAAGCAAGTTTCACATTTTTCACAATCAACTTCAAATGCAAAAAAGCCATGGAGATGGATCAACTTGAGATCCACAAACAATTGACAGTGTTAACAGAATGTAACTGACCATTTTGCCTCCTAATGGACATTAATTTGCCATTTTAGGAATTTTGAGTTTTTTCATTTCACTGCTGGTTATGCAGTATGCAGCAAAACAAATGACACAGAAATGTTAGTTAATACAATAGTAGACAGTGTGTTCTAAATGAGTACCATTATGTGCCACACACTGTTCATATTTCTGAACACTATTGCAGTAAGGACACACAGAACATTCTCTTGCACGATTTGGGAATATTTATAGGTGGGTTGCCTTAAAAATGTATCCTTTAAACATGTCCCATATGTAGACATCAGGGTTGTGAGCAGACAGGATATGGGAATATTTGTAGTGGTTCGTTTGTCGTGACAACATGTCCCATATGTAGACATCAGGGTTGTGAGCAGACAGGATATGGGAATATTTGTAGGTGGTTCGTTTGTCGTGACAACATGTCCTATAGGTAGAAATCAGGGTTGTGAGCAGACAGGATATGGGAATATTTGTAGGTGGTTCGTCTGTCGTGACAACATGTCCTATATGTAGAAATCAGGGTTATGAGCTGACAGGATATGGGAATATTTGTAGGTGGGTCATCTATCGTGACAACATGTCCTATATGTAGAAATCAGGGTTGTGAGCAGACAGGATATGGGAATAATTGTAGGTGGTTCATCTGTTGTGATAACATGTCCCATATGTAGACATCAGGAGTTGTGAGTGAGTAGAATATGGGAATATTTGTAGGTGGCTCATCTCTCTTGACATGTCCCATATGCAGACATCAGGGGTTGTGAATGGGTAGAATATGGGAATATTTGTAGGTGGCTCATCCCTCTTGACAACATGTCCTACATGTAGACATCAGGGGTTGTGAGTGGGTAGAATATGGGAATATTTGTAGGTGGGTCATTTGTCGTGACAACATGTCCTATATGTAGACATCAGGGATCGCGAGCAGACAGGTTATGGGAATATTGTAGGTGGGTCATCTGTCATGATAACATGTCCCATATGTATACATCAGGAGTCATGAGCAGGCAGGATATGGGAATATTTGTAGGTGGTTCATCTGTCATGACAACATATCCTATATGTAGACATCAGGATCGTGAGTAGGCAGGATATGGGAATATTTGTAGGGGGTCATCTGTCTTGACAACATATCCTATATGTAGACATCAGGATCGTGAGCAGGCAGGATATGGGAATATTTGTAGGTGGTTCATCTCTCATGACAACATATCCTATATGTAGACATTAGGATCGTGAGCAGGCAGGATATGGGAATATCTGTAGGTGGTTCATCTGTCGCGACAACATATCCTATATGTAGACATCAGGATCGTGAGCAGGCAAGATATGGGATTATTTGTAGGTGGGTCATCTGTCGCGACAACATATCCTATATGTAGACACCAGGATCGTGAGCAGGCAGGATATGGGAATATCTGTAGGTGGGTCATCTGTCGCGACAACATATCCTATATGTAGACATCAGGATCGTGAGCAGGCAAGATATGGGATTATTTGTAGGTGGGTCATCTGTCGCGACAACATATCCTATATGTAGACACCAGGATCGTGAGCAGGCAGGATATGGGAATATCTATAGGTGGGTCATCTGTCGCGACAACATATCCTATATGTAGACATCAGGATCGTGAGCAGGCAGGATATGGGAATATTGTAGGTGGGTCATCTGTCGCAACAACATATCTTATATGTAGACATCAGGGTCGTGAGCAGATAGGATATGGGAATATTGTAGGTGGGTCATCTGTTGCGACAACATGCCCCATATGTAGATATCAGAATCTGAGCAGGCAGGATATGGGAATATTTGTAGGTGGGTCATCTGTCGCGACAACATATCCTATATGTAGACATCAGGGTTGTGAGCAGGCAGGATATGGGAATATTGTAGGTGGGTCATCTGTCTTGACAACATATCCTATATGTAGACATCAGGATCGTGAGCAGGCAGGATATGGGAATATTTGTAGGTAGATCTTCTGTCGCGACAACATGCCCCATATGTAGATATAAGGAGTCATGAGCAGGCAGGATATGGGAATGGAGTTCTGCGAGAAATGAGGCAATCACCAAAGTGTTATTGCAGAAAGGCAAGTGTGGACTGTTGCTCCATTCTTAGTAGACACTGAGGTTATCCAGCAAGTTCTTTAAAGATCCATCAAATAGACCTATCACTCAAACCAAGTTTCAGTCAAGTTCACTTTGACAACTCCCAACAGTTTTTGGAGAACTTGTCCCTTGACAGTTCTTGATGGATGTGATGTTCCCTTTCCCCATAGGACGACAGCTAACATTAATTTGTTATTAAACGTTTCTTGGTATGGTTGTTTAATGTGAAACAAACAAGATCCATTCTGACGTGCTACTCTGTAGTGTTTCACCATAAAAACTTCTGTTGTGAGAAACATAATTGCAGAATTCAACACAGAACTAAATTCTCAAACTATTATATACAATAAATGTATACTTAATTGCTGCAGAAATTTGGACAGCAAATGATTTGATAATTTCAGTGTTGTTCGGTTTGCTGCATACTGCACCTTAACAAATATAGCTACATGTTACTTGTATCTTATTAAATAACATATAAACTATAACTTAAAATGTAGATATTTGAACTTACAATGAAAATTTTCCACATACAATATAAAGAAAAAAAGTAGCCCAGGAAATTAAAATATTTTCCCTGCCATGTCGAGGCCCAGACCAGTCTTTCCTGCATATTATGCATATCATGTGCCTCAAGAAACAATTGCCTGCTAAGCTCTTCCAGCGCAGCCACCTCCTGCTTCAGTTGAGCTATATCTGAACAAAGCTGTTAAGAATAAACACATGTTTCAGTTAGCAGCCCCTGCTTTGTCTTAAGGATAAATTCATTCCAAAACTGTCCCTTATCAATCATTTAAACGCACAGTTCAAAATCCGGGCTGTATTTATTTATTTTATCCACTACTGCCATACAAATAATTGCTTTGTTGTTCCTAGCAACCTAAATACATCATTTGTTTTGTTCTTCCTAGTAAGCTAAATACATTACTTGTGTTGGTTTTGTTGCTCCTAACAACATAAATACATCATTGGTTTTGTTGTTCCTAGCAACCTAAATACATAATTTGTTTTGTTGTTCCTAGCAACCTAATTACATCATTGGTTTTATTGTTCCTAGCAACCTAAATACATCCTTTTTGTTTTGTTGTTCCTAGCAACCTAAATACATTGTTTGTTTGTTTTGTTGTTCTTAGCAACCTAAATACATCATTTGTTTTGTTGCTCCTAGCAACCTAAATACATCATTGGTTTTGTTGTTCCTAGCAACCTAAATACATTGTTGGTTTTATAGTTCCTAGCAACCTAAATACATCATTGGTTTCGTTGTTCCTAGCAACCTAAATACATAATTTGTTTTGTTGTTCCTAGCAACCTAAATACATTGTTGGTTTTATTGTTCCTAGCAACCTAAATACATCATTGGTTTTATTGTTCCTAGCAACCTAAATACATCCTTTTTGTTTTGTTGTTCCCAGCAACCTAAATACATTGTTTGTTTGTTTGTGTTTGTTTTGTTGTTCCTAGCAACCTAAATACATCATTTGTTTTGTTGTTCCTAGCAACCTAAATACATCCTTTTTGTTTCATTGTTCCTAGCAACCTAAATGCATCATTGGTTTTGTTGTTCCTAGCAACCTAAATACATTGCTTGTGTTTGTTTTGCTGTTCCTAGCAACATAAATACATCATTGGTTTTGTTGTTCCTAGCAACCTAAATACACAATTTGTTTTGTTGTTCCTAGCAACCTAAATACGAGTACATTGTTTGTGTTTGTTTTGTTGTTCCTAGCAACCTATATATATATATAATTTGTTTTGTTGTTCCTAGCAACCTAAATACATTGTTTGTTTGCATTTGTTTTGTTTTTCTTAGCAACCTAATTACACTGCTTTGTTGTTCCTAGCAACCTGAATACTGGTTGAAAGCTATTGCTACAATCCTTTTACTTCTTTTGTAAATGTGCACTATTTATCATATACTTATAAAAAAACCAAAGTTTTTAGGGACCAATGAATTCACTGCACTCTGGGCATCCACTAAAACATCTTCAGAAATAAACATTTCCCCCGTTTCCGTATATATTTCAATTTATACTTATACTATCTGCCATCAATTTGCCTTTATTTATACCCATTATCTCAAGACAACCAGCATTGGCATTACCATGTTCCCATCCAGTAACGATAAAATTACATATTTAATTAGAATAATTATTCTGATATATATTTTAATAGCAGATAAAATATTGTATGCCACATGACATTAAAATAGGTTTAGGCTACAGAAATGAGCAATAAGAATTGCTAGAAAAATAAAAAATGAAAACCTGCATAATTGCTTTTAAAAAAACTCAAAAGTGCTAACACTATCATGTCTAAATGAATATGTTGTAAAAACCCATAACATTGAAACAAAGAAATATTACTATAGAAAAACAGATTAAGAGGTTCACTAAAAAGCAATGAAACATTTACACAATCACTGGATTAAAGAAATAGAAGAGGAAGCAACAAAAATAAAAGAATGCCTTCTACAATGCGGAAGAATATAAAACAACAAAACTAAACCTGCTTAAAGTAAATACTGCTTAACTTATTTCAATAAAATTGTACATATGGATAGCAATCCTAACGTTTAAGGTTAAATTGTATTTTATTTAATAGGAAGAAGCCTTGCAAAAGCATTACAATTTGGTGAAAAATTTGAATCTCATGCTGACAAACATAAGACAGCTAAAATGTCTTGGGGATTAAGGGATTAAGTCTGAAATTGGCTAAAATGGTTAAGTATCAAGGATATAAAGCTTCAGTCACAAAACACTGAATAGCTACATGTGTTATCTTTCTTGCTTGCTCCCATGTATCTAGTATTCTCTCATGCTCTATCTCCAGCCCTGACATTTCACAAAGAGGGTAGATATAATGTGAATTTATTGAAGGTATACAATGGCACCAATGTTCAAGTTGTAACAACATTTTTAATAACAATGGTTTGGCAGCATGAGCTTCGAGTTGTTAAGACCCGCATGTAATTGTCTGCCAACACCAATCAACAGCCCTCTCCCCATGTGTGTCTTCTGCTTGTTGCCAGTTATCTTCTATGCAAAGCATATGGCTTTGTTATTCATTGCTTTAGTTGACATAAAGGTTTTGTGTTGTGAGCAATTTACCATGTTGTGTGCATTAACAAACTACTTGCAGGCTCTCATTCAAGTGAGACACAACAGCTGCACTGTACGCAGGGAATTACTACATTTCAGCCAACATTTTTATGTCCACATTTCTCTGCAAATATATATTTTGAAGCACACTGAAAACCCAAAGAACCATTAAGGAAAACGTCTCTGTGTGTGTATTTGTATAAACAGAGTAACTTAAAAATCTGATGTGTTACATTCACAAGACTTTCTCTAGGAGTGAGCCTATTCTCTACCTTCTATTGTTTATTAGTGCATATGCAAAATATTCTTACAAATCTTATTGTTCTATTTATTTCATTATAACTGAGCAAAACGTTTGCAAAAATAGTTACATTACAGAACACACAAGTAACAGTGGTAGTCAAATGTTTGAGAATTGGACGCTATATGCTGGCCTTAAAATTCCATACTGATTCCATGACATCGCGAGAAAGAACTGAAAATGGGCAGGATTTGGAAAGGATGACAAAACACTGAACAATTCAAACCATTAATAATGGAAATGCCAAAATGGCTTATGCCACAATGAAGATTATTTGAAGTAAATTGTGTGGTTTAAAGAGATCTACATTTTTTGTGTAGTATGTTCATCACTTAATGCTTACCAGTTAAATAAGATTACGCAAAATTCCTTCCGAATGAAGAGGACTTCACAGCAGTCTATTCCCAGAAAATTCAAGATATACATTTTATTTGTCAACTAAATATCTTTAATTTTAATCAAAATCATTAGAGCCATGTTTTAGAAAATATAATATTTTGAAAAATATTCCATGTAAAGGGTAGTTTGGGGTGGAGGGGTTTTCTTGAAATATTTCATGTCACGTTTTTGGAAGGTACTGAACCTAAATACCAAGTTTGGTATTTGTCCGACTTTGATTTTTGAGTTATGCTGCGCACATGCACACACACACACGGACCTTTTTCTAAAAATGCTTCTTTTTGGATTCAGGGGTCCTCAAAACATGTATTTCCAGTGAAATCTTGGTATCAAATTTTTGGGTGAAATGCAGTTACCTTCTCTACCTACTTATGTATGTGATAGAGAAAGTAAAAATGAAAAGTAGGATAAACACTAAACTTGGTATTTAAGATAAAACTTGAATATTTTGAAGAAAATTTCCCCACACCAAACTACCCTTTACATAGAAAATTTTTTGAAATTGTCTATTTTCTAAAAAATGGCTGTAATGATTTTGATTAAAATTAAAGATTTTGATTAAAATTAAAGATACATTTTGTTTGTCATGACAGACAAAATGTATATTTTGAATTTTTTGGAAATAGCCTGTGAAGTCCTCTTCATTCTGAAGGAATTTTATATAACAAGATCTCTTTAAAACATAACTTTTTTTGGTGGCATGAACCGTTTCTGAAATATCAATTATTATTGGAAAGGTAGAATCAAACAACTGAATGACATAGCCAGGATTTGAACCACGAATCTTGCAGCTGCTCTAAGCAATTGAGCTACCATGGCAACATGCCGGTACAACATTGAATTCCCAGCTGACTCTCATTTTACCCAGTAAACCACAAGGAGATCACAAACTGTATTGAGATGGCATACCCCAATGGCGATTTACAATGCTTTAAGTGCTTAATTCCTGGACTTCATAGTTTTGACCCTTAGGTCTATTAATGAAATTAACTGCTCTTCCTGACAAGCTGTGTGTAGAACAAGGTTGGAAAGGTAGAATCAGATGACTAAAGAATTCAATGCCATAGCCGGGATTTGAATCATGGATCTATCCATTATTATTGATTTGAATTTTTCAATACTTTGTCATTTTTTAAAATGCTGCCGCTTTCAGTTGCCTGTCATGATGTCACGAAAAGAGTACAGAATTTCACTGCCAGCCTATAACAACCCACTTTTAAACATCTGACCAACAATTTGATTCTTGTTCCTACAATGAAATGTTTAATGAAACTACTTCTACAAATGAAATAGAAAGATACGCTTATGTAAGAAAAGTTTCTGGAAGCTACAACCCATTTTAAGTCTTGACAGCTATTTGTTCTCTTCGCTACAGTATAACTGCAACTGAGTTAGTTGAATGAGGACCTAAGCCCCTTTACATAAGCAACTGCAAGCCCAAGGATACTTTCTCCTCCACTTTTCCCAACGGAGGTAGTAACCGTCTTCAACATTCCCCATATTCCTCCAGAGCTGCCCTGACCATTTTGTGCTCCATTCAGCATTGAGCCCTTCTTTGCAAGAGCAATTCGTTTCTTCTTTGCCACAATCATATCCATTGTTTGCAACAGTCTCTTTTCAATTGTTTGTACATCTGAGGGAGTGACAGGCCTGTAAAAATACATAATTCATGCTAACCTAGAATAACACATTTTATTACAAAATGGTAACAATATTTGCAATAGTAAAGCTATTTACATTTTTATGATTGTCTTTATGAAGAGTTTGCGTGTCACACTTTATTACCGCTGAGTGATATCCATATATCACATGGAAGGAGGAGCATCAGAACAAAACACACTAACACCCCCTGCGAATGATAAAATGCTTTTTCATATAGATTTCCCCTATTTCGATCTGAGCAATCCATTTCCTTCAAATAGCATTCATTCCTATTGTAAAATGGTTTTGAAATACAGAGTTTAGTTCAGAAAGCACTTAGTTCACTCAGACAGATAGAACAAAATATATTGTTTTACAGAAGCAAAGAATTGCTTATGCAACAGTGCATACATACAGACCTTTGACTGCTGTGGAGCTGCACATGTTGTTGCCAAACAATATCAGATATCACTTCTTTGGGTTTTCCTTTTAATTATCATCTTGAAAAAAATAAAGTAATTCATTTTTTTTTTTTTTTTTTTTTTTTTTTTTGCATGTACATGTCTGCAGTCCTGGTATAAATTGAAAGCTCTGTGCCACAGTACTGCAGCACACGGTTAGAGAAGCCAAAACAAAATGGCGCATGCCAGTGATAAATTGGAGTATCGTGCGGTAATTTGTTTACTGCATTTGAAGGGGAACAATGCTGCAACAATCCATGCTCAGTTGGTGGAAGTGTATGGCAATGATGCACCATCATATGACACACTGGTTGGGTGGTGCAGACAGTTTCAGTGAGGTCAGAACAAGTCTGAATGATGAAGAATGAAGTGGCAGACCATCTCTCTGTGAAGAACCAGGAATCACAAATGATGTGGAGGCCAGGGTGTTCGAAGATCGGCATACCATAATCAAGGCGATAGTGCAAAATATGAAAATCAATCATGGATCAGTTCTGAACATCTTGCATGACATTTTGAACATGACAAAGGTCGCTGCCCGCCGTGTTCCACAACTGCTCAAAAAGCCTGCCGAACTGAGGTAGCAACAGAAATGTTGCAGCTTTGTCAGCCCAATCCAGATGACACTTTTAACTGCCTAACCACCATGGATGAGTGCTGGGTGTATCACTATGACCCCGAGACAAATGAAGCAGTGGAAATATGTGGATTCACACCGCCAAAGAAGACGGAAACCCAACCATCATTGGGCAAGGTGATGCCGAGTGTTTTTTGGGAATGCCATGGTGTGGTGCTAACAGATTACGCTCATAAGGGGGCAAACCATCACAGGAGCATATTACTGAAATCTCCTGATAAGGTTAGGAAGGCTGTCCGAGGGGCTCTCTTTGCTCCACAACAATGCCCCAGCTCATTCTGAGCAGGACACAGCCACACATGCTGCTTCTTTAGGCTGTCAAATTTTGCCTCACACCCTGTATTCTCGTAACATGGCATCCAGTGAATTCTTCCTCTTTCCTCGGATGAAGAGACCTGTCGTGATTTTTGATGTGGAACATTTCCTGAACAGCCAAAATGCAGACTTCTAAAATCAAGGTCTCCGCTAAGTCATCCATCGTTGGGGAAAATGAATCGCCTTGAAGGGTGAATATGTAGAGAAGGTCTAACACCATCACCAAGTTTCATGGTTGCAGCTTGATCTTTTTGAGGTGATAATTAAAACTTTATGACCACCATTCATATTATGTGATGCTAAATGAATCAATAAACAAATGAAAATGAATCTGCTTACTTGAAGGTGAGATAGGGAGCTGTATCAAGGAAGCACCAGTAGTAGATTTGCTGGAAAAGGCAGTAATTCTTGCAGGCAACAGTAATTAAAAGAAGTGTTGACTAACAATAATGGTACCAAAAGGAGAATGAAAATGCAGGAAATGAAGAAAAGCAAGGAAGTAAAACTGAGGCAAATAGCTTGTATCATGTCATTAAAATGTATAAATAAATGCAGTGGAATGCACACTGAGACAACTTTCTGTGTTGTCGTTTTGGTCTTCATGATTAAAAAGTGGTGACATGTATTAAGTTCTCTTTTTCTTGCATTATCCTTCAATAAAGCTATAAGATCCAAACTTAATGAACTTTTTGCCATCCTCTAAACCATTCAGATCTCCACTGAAATGGGGAGTTACATTTAAGTGTACCACACACGTCCGAGGTTTAACTCTGTAAAGTAGAGTCAACGTAGCAAAGCAGAAGGATGTCAACACACTCTTACACAAGAAGTCTGGGAATGAGGCTGAGCTGCAGTTTATGTGAAGGTTGGGATGAAGAGTCTACATTCTGTAGCAAAAACCAGAATGATGAAGAATTTGACTGTTTGGAGGAAGAAATAGGCATTATTTAAACACAGAAATACAGTTGTGCTTGTTGAAAGAAAAATTTACATTTAAGAGTTTACAGAAAAAGTAACTAATGAAATTTGAAGACTCATTCTTTTTTTTTTTTTTTACCAATAAATGTACAAAGCAAAGTATAGAACTGCTTTGGCAAGTGGAATTAAATTGTTTATTAAAATATAAATAAATATAATTTATTGCCATTTCTTCTACAGTTAGGTATAAACAACTTTAAAAAGCTCTGGTAAGTTTAGGAGATATCTGTTTTTCCTTTCTCCTGAAAAGTTTATTACGCACTTAGTGCTTTTTGATTCAATACTCCTCAAATGTGGTCTTTAAACCAAAATGTGATCACAATAAAGTCATTAACAAAGTTTATGAATAATTTCAAAAATAGTTTAACCCTTTAGTGGTAATATTGATCTCTCAGACCCTGGTTGTGAAGGAATGGATTACAATGGAGGAGAAATTACTGGATCTCTTGCACAGTTGCTGCCATCTAGTACAATAAGATGTACTATACATTCCCAGCAGATGCCTGTGCTTGAAGCAAAGCCTGGCAAAGACAAATGATGTCAGACGTGTCACTTCGTTAAATATGAACAAAATTCCCATTTTGTTACTGTACCAATGAATGAGGTTAGAACTGTACAATAAAGCTGAAAAATAATGATCTCCACATTTAATTAAATTTAAGTGCAGTGCTCTGGATGTTGATATGTATACATGCCAGGGTCCAAAGAAAGTTTTTTCTCAATTCCAAAGCAACCAGCATGGTAAGTAGATTTATAATCGGCGCAACAGTTCTAGACATGTGAAAATCTTAATGAGAGCTTTGAAGCGAGTTGCTTACTGGATCAGGAAGTGACCGGTCGTCTGCATGCTGCAGGAGTGTGTGGGACAGTCATTGTCAAATGTCCGCACACCGGTTATGCGCTGCGCTGATAAACTTAGTTATATACAGTATATTAAAATCCACGCTGTAAAAAGCGCTTAATATAAAAAACAATGTCAATCATCGCCTCCAATTCTTCCACACCTAATAACCCTTCTTCTTCTGCGGAATCACTCACATTATTGCCGTCATCGCTGCTGTCACTACTTTCTGCACCATTATCTTGGATGAGAATTATTTCTATTTGATTTTCTACAATTCCGTATTTTTCGAAATAATGATTCTTAATTTATTCAACATGTCGACATACATTTTCCCATTCTGGCCTTCCAATTTCAGCAAATTGCTGGCGTTATAACTGCTCCACATATTTTAAATTAAAAGTGATATTTCTGCATTGCCACCCATTTTTTGATATCAGCCCAGATTAATTCGATTGAGTTTAGATCTGGGCGATACGATGGCAGTCTAACTACATTATGGCGATGTTGTATTACTATCTGGTCACGTATGTATGATGTCTGAAGCTGTTTGTTGGCTTTAATTAAGTTATATAGCTTTGTTTTACTCATGCTTTCATCTAAAGCTATATTATGTCTAAGTAATCAAGCTCTCATTTCTTCTTTCAAGGAATTTGAGGTAGGTGGTTTGTCAATTGAGTGTTGACGCATTGTGAAGCATTGTCGATGACCAGAACAGACCCAGCAGACATATTAGGTATTAACATGGCATTGATTCACTTCATGTACTTTTCTGTATTCATTTCTTGATGAAAATCTCCTGTTGTTTTTGCAACTTGTAAAAGAAGGGCATTTGGAACAAAGCCGATCTTTCCAACAGCATGAACGATAATAAGTATTTGCCCTTTAGCAACAGGAACCTGCAACCTAATTCGCTATCGTCACTCCAACTTTTAGATGTTGTACGACTGCTGTGTATGTATGACTCATCTTCATACACTATAGTATTTTTCTGAAATTTGTAGCACCACCTTTAAAATTGATGCTGATATAAGTACATATAAAATTATATTCATTTGGAAAGGTAGAATCAGACTGAAAAATTCAATGCCATAGCCGGGATTTGAACCACGGATCTTAGGCTTTCTGTGCCGTTGCTCTAACCGACTAAGCTATCATGGCAACATTTACTTTTTATTTTTATTTTTTTTTATTTTATTATTTTTTATTTTATTTATTTATTTGTTTGTTTTGCTTTTCTGTTAGAGCTCTTCTATTTGATTTCGGTTTCTTCCACTTGAACCCTAAATCTTTAATAATTTTTCTGAGATTTGTAGCACCACCTTGAAAGTTTCTGCTGTCTTTCAGCTTGATGAGCAATCTGCTTATTGTTAGCACAGTTTTTTCACAGGAATTGTGAATCATGCGCCGAATGATGCATTCGAAATTGTCTATTTCTGTAATACGTTTAGGGACCTTATGTTTCTTCCCAGGTTTGTCAAATGGTACTGTTTCATCCATATGTTTTTTTTTTTCTCTTATCTTTGAGAACTCTGGAATCGGAACTCGGTGAAACACCAGTTGCTTTGACTACTCTTTCTTTCACTCTCTTAAGGCTTTTGTGGAACTCGGATGAACATATATTTTCTTCCTTCATCTCTGCTTCTTGCTTCATGAAGTCAAGGACATTTGCAATTATTTCCCTACTTTGACTACGTAACACCTCACCACTTAACTTTGAAAACATAGGAGCCATGGTTATAAATATAACAAATATAAAGTAAGTACTATTTAGATACTGCTCTCTTTAAAATTACAACTAGATGCAGACACTTTCTATGCAGACTGTATGTGTTACGCACTGTGAGTAAGCAAAGGTATTATATCGCTTTCGTTGATTAAGCTAAACATAAACCATTCCTAGGCTCGGCAGCTGGGGTAGCAATCAAGGTCACGATTCCAGAAGTTTTGCGCAAGTAATACTTTTTATAGCGTTATTGATGACTTGGGGTTCAAACTATGCTCACACGAGCCTGAGGTCAGAGCTTCTGTAATTAAGAAAACATGTCACCCTAGCTGAGACTCAAACTTTTATTTTTAGAGCTTCAATTTCTACACAAATTTAAGTGCAGTCAAATTAACCTTTAATATTAAAGGGCTATGATGGATAAAGCTTCACTCAAAGGAATTTTGATTTTGCTATTTATTTTAATTTCTACTACACTTAAGCTTCATTTCAATACAATAAAACAATCTGATGTTTAAAACACTCCCTTTTTCCAGAAAATTAATTCTCTACATTCTACATTTTTTAAGACATAGATTCACTTCAGTCTAGGAAACATTGGGTGGGTAGAACCAGACTGAAAAACTCAATGGCATAGCCAGGGTTTGAACAACGGATCTTCAACTGCCCACCCATTGCCTAAATCAACTGAGCTATTATGACAATTGCGGGCAGAAAACTAAATTTCCCAACAGACTCATATTTTTATATTTTCCCAGTACATCACAAGACATTCTTAAATTTATTTTGAGATAAGATATAGTAATGGTGGCTTAGTACGAACAGAGCATCTTCTATCTTGGTTGAGTTTTAATGAAAACTACAAGAAAGCGGGATGGGGGTTAATACTACAAATGTTTTGTCACCAGATGGCAGCACAATGAGTACAAATGTATATTAGAAAGAACTACTGCTAAGTGGCACAATTATTGCTAAGCTCAAACATAACACTAAACGGCAGAGTAGTTGGCAACAATATCACCCACCAGATAACACACAATTCAATATGTTCTAATAGATGGCAGTCTCCTCCTATTGTAATATATTCCTCCATGTTTTTGTGACACTGATCATATCGCAACCTTGAACACTGAGCTCTGCATCATTTTTTGTTCTTTTACAAATGAAATCATTGCTACTTTCTAATGTAAAACAAGTTACAGTTCACTCTCTTTGAAAACAAATGGCATATTGCTTTCACTTCAGTTTGGATGAAAATGCTGAAAGAGAACCACAATATAAATGTGCCATGCTGAAGTTGGTCCAGTCAGCAGTACAAGAAGCAGATGATAATGCTTTATCACGTTCTAGCCATGACACAATCTCACAAAAATGATAAAAATGTGATTACACAATACAAGAGATAACAATTTTGTGCAAGTAGTTTCTGCTTTGCAATTTTGATTTAATTGAATGTGGGGAAGACTTTGACATCAATAATAATAATTAAATAACAGCTATAAGAGGGCGGCACTAAAAATTTTAGAAAATAAAAAATGGATTAATTTTAAAAAATTTAAATGATTTTACTATTTTTCAAAATATTCCTGTTTAACATCAATACATTTTTGCATTCGATGAAATGATGCTATTCTTCCTGAGGCATGTCAGAAACCAGGTTTTTATATGTTCCAATGCTCCATCTGATGGTAAAAAGTGATTCCACGCATTTATCTTTAATTTTTCCCCCCTCCTTTTGAGCATTTTTCAAGAACTTTTTCAAAATTTTATGGTAAATAGAGATTTCTGTGCCAAGCAGCAGTAACACCACGTCTATCTTCTAATGCTATTGTAGCAATATGGCCCGTTTAAAAAAATCTAGCAACCATCTTCTTACCAGCACTACAAATTTGTCAAACTTTTGTAGGCTTATGTTCTGTTCAAAAGACACATTGAGCTGATTCACTTTTCTTTTCAGGATTATAACAAAAAATCAAAGATTCATCATCAGTAACGATATTTCAAACCAAATTTGAAGTGCCACCTTGGAATTTTTCTGGAGTTTTTCTACAACAATCAATGAGTTGTTGTTTTTGATCGGGAGTCAGTTTATATGGAATCCATCAACAACAAAATTTTCTCACATCTGTTGATGTAAAATGTTTTAGATTTGACTCATACCAATGCCCAATGTTGCCCGAATAAATTCATAAGATGTCCGTCGATCATCTTCAAGCATTGCTCGAACAGCAGTTCTTAGGCATCCTTCACGAAATACTTCACTAAGAAAAAGCCAGTCTCTTTTGCATTATAAACTGTTGCCTTAGATGGGGCTTCTTCGCCAAACGCATTTCAAAGCCGATTTTCACATTCTTTATGTATTAATAACAATTTAAAACCACAAAAAATCATAGCCCAGAAATGATCTCTAGTAGGTTCATTTTTGGATGAACACAAAATGTTTCAATAATGATAATTAACAAACTATTAGAACAAATCCAACAAACTACACAGCAGTCAACTCACAAAACATTAGAAAGTAGGTGTCAAATATAAAGAAATTTCATTTGTTTTTAGAAACATGACATTCTAAAACCGTTCAGTATAGCTCTTGTACATCACTTACTTCAGATTCATGGTCAGCTTGTTGACTGCCATGCTTGTAGTGGGCACGTTTCTCTATGAGGTAGATGTACAGGATGTCAGCAGGCAGGATTTCAAAGTTCTTAATTCTGACTTTGTTCTTCTAGATGTGTATACTTTCCCATGCTGCTAATTCTGTTGTATGTTTTAGTAGCTCTAGATTTTCTTGGAGCATTCAACTAGTCCACAAGAAAGTACATAAGGCCACAAAAAGACCAGCATCATCTCCACAATTAAAGAAGAAAATAACATGTTCAAAAAACTCAATACCATCCTACAGCTTTCAACAAGTCAAAAACATTTTCAAAGAAATAACATCATCCTGGAACCAAAGAACAATCATTCCATAAAAAACCCAATAAACAACTCAAAACTTCTTCTTTCTAAGTTAACCTTCCCCGCTGTTAAGGCTTACAAGCAGGTGCCTGTCAAGGAGCACAGACTGTGGATCAGAGAGAACAGCCAGGATGACTCATCAGCCCAACAGAGTGAGATGAAGGAAAGGAAAGGTGATAGAGTAATTGATGGAATGAATGGCGGGGAAACTGCAGAAAACCCCACTCAGACACTGCTTTGTCCACCACAAATTCCACATGCAGTTCCCTGGGATTGAACCCAGGCTGCCTTAGTGAGAAGCGAGGTCTAACCCTCGGCTACGGCACCGCCCAAACTCAAAACTAAAAGATGAAATTGCACCCGTTAACAGATCAGGAATACACCACATTGAATGCAAGCATTGCAACAAGATTTATATAGGAAAGACAGACAGAAAGATACAAACCAGAACAAAGGAACCTTTCAGAAAGATAAGAATGAAACAAGACAAATGGGCAATAGCATGGCATCTTTGGTGTGAATGCCACAACATCCAAGAAAATCCTAAACTGTTAAAATACACAACAGTTGGCAACAAAACTAGCAACGTGGGAAAATATACACATCTGGAAGAACAAAGACAATTATGAACTATGAAATCCTGCCTGGTGACGTCCTACTAAGAAGATTCGTGTATCCACCATCAGAGAGAAGTATGTGGAGCAATACCAGCGATCCACAAAAAGCTGACAAAACATGTTCTGAACAAATATGAAGTGATGCATAAATGTCATAAATCAACTCAAAGTATTGTCTATTTATTTTTAAAACAATGTAACATATTAAAATAAACAAATAAATGTGTTATATAAGAATTAAATGCAATATGTGCAAATAAAAATTAGCAGGCTTTCAGTGACCAATGTTACCTACAACATAATAAAGTTTTTAATTAATTTTGAAGACTGAGAAGCTAGTAACAGTGATGTGTCATAATTTAAAATAGAGAGAGTTGAAGGTTGTTACACTAAATCACTAAAATGTTCTTACTTGAACGCGTTTCGGGAGAATGGTTTGCTCCCATTGTCAGCATGTTTTCAACTGATTTTGCCGGTTATTGTCTGGGGAATGTGTGTGGCTAGTGGAAGCTCAGCCCAGCAACAGAGAACAATAAAAAAATAATAAAGTTTGTGTTATCACTTTTTGGGTGCATAATTTCCCTTTAAGGTTTTTAAAGTGGTTATGATTGCATTGCACCAACAATTCCCAAGGATCATTTGTTAATCAATGAAAGCAATTATAACCAAATTGCTTAATTTTGAAAAAAAGAACATGAATGTTTTAACCTCAACATTTACTCTGGCACATTTAAAGAGTGAAAATCAAATACGGACAGCAGTTTTTAGGTTTTACATGCAGAAAATATACAATTTAACCTAAACATTGAATGAAATGAAATAAGACCAAAATGCACCTTTTATTTAATAATTTGGAGAAATATGCTAAAATCAACTTGAAACAAACTGATAATAATAGACAAAGTAATTGCTTAATCAATCAATAAAACAAAGTAAGAACTTCATTAACAGGCCCTTATGTTGCTTCTTGTGTCCAAGATAGGGCAGCACATTCCTCCAGCTGTTGTTTCCACTTGTTCATTTCAGTAGCAATAATTATTAATAATTTAAATAAAATTGCTAAATATTATGAAATGAGAGCTCTGACAAACAACATGATTAGCCATTGTACTGTTATATATAAACAATGCACCTGTCTTGTCATATTGTATTTGAATTACAAGAAAAGTGAGGCTTTTCTTTTTCTTTGCTGAATTAGTGTTCAACTACAACAGTGCTATAGTTTTCCATTTCTCTATACAATCATCACCTAACCTGCCGATATTTATGCCCCTTCCACCCAATATAGCCAATCAGAGTGGAAGTGTTGAAATATTAAATTGAGTTTTGTTTATGGATGCCTTTAACTACTATGGCTCTTAGCGCCCATTCTATATTGGGCGTGAAAGACATGGTAATTTTGCATAGAGGTCCCTTTACCAGGCTTGACGTTCTTTTACATACCATAAATTTACAACACTGGACCCGCGGCTTTACTTCCCTTCTGAAGGAAGCCATGCTAAGGATTTTTATGCCCGAAAAAATCTATTGCCCTCCACTGGGTTTGAACCTGCAACCTCGGGAACTAGAGACTAGCATGGTACATGGAAGTGTTGAGTAGATTGAGGAGTTCTATCTAAGTAAAATATGTCATCAAATTTCTGTCCTAAAACATACATGTAAATGTAAAACATGTATATACACTAAGAATAGTATATTTATCTAATTTTCACTCACTCTTAACGTATGGAATAACAACTGGGGAAACAGTAGTGGCATGATAAAGTATTCAGGATGCAAAAAAGGGTAATTAAAACAATAATGAATATGAAGAAAACCATCAGCCATAAAGAATGGTTTATAAAGCTTAAAATACAGTGATAGCCTTGTATGTACACTTATCAAATTATTATTCAAATAAGAACAAACATAGAAAAGCTCTGAAATTAATACCAGGAAAAGATCGCACTTGCATGTTACCTTTCATAGAAAGAAGTCATAGAGCTCAGCTTCAAGTACAATGCTATTGAAATTTATAACAAGCTTCCCTCAGAAATAAAGCATATCACTATTTGGAAAATGTAAAAGAAACTCTACCTAAACAAATGCTATTACTCCATTGAGAAATACTTAAACGATAAAAATGTATAAATTATTTGTTATTATTAAAACATTATTCACTGTGTGTGTGTATGTGTGTGTGAGTGTGTGTGCGTGCGCACGTGGGTGTGTTTTGAGGAGAGGGGTAGATTGTATACAGCAGAAAAGAGGGTTAATCCAAAATTAAGTTTATTATACCGACATGTAATATGATCATGTACACAATGTAATCAGAAAAGCAATAAACTGAATATAATCTGGACATTGCAGCTTTAAACTACACTCCCTGTAATAAGCAAAATATATAGAAGGAATGTTGGCTGCTGTGTAAGAACACGTGAACACCCTAATGTCTGACACATCACACATTTATTGCTTACTTTTTCTTTGAATGCCATTACATGTAACATACATGCGGCATTTCAAAATCTACCGTGCTGCTCCTCTAAACTTGATAAGACATGGAAAACCAGTCACCAGCACGTCTTGACTTGTGCATGGTTTTAGCAGGTCTTGGGCATGCGCAAGCGATATGATATATATTGCCTTATCGGCAAAGTACATACTGGTTGTGCACACTTGAAGATGTGTACTGGGCCTTACCATCCATCTCTCAGTAACAAGTTCACGTCAATGCCACTAGGTGGTAGCACACTGTACTGTAGAAATTTTATTCATTAGTGTGTGCAAGGGTGGGAAGCTGGGAACACCCCCCTTCACTTTTCAGTTGGTATAAATCCAGCTAGATGGAAGCATATTGAATTCTTACACCAATTCACTCACTGTACAGTGAAATTTATATCTGATGTGAGTATATGTTATGGCTAAACAGATAGAAAAGCCTATTTTCTATATATAGTTTTCACTATTTAATGTTTACCTACAGTGCAGTGTATCATGTATTTATATTGATTAACTTTTGTGTGCAGTAAATGGAGGGTCAGGGCATTTTATAAAAACAAATTATGTAATTTTCCTGTTTCAGAAAATGAGACTTGATGAGTGCTAATAAATTTGTAGCAAATGGACAGTGGCAAAAGCAAACACATTGCTTCGTTGTTGCCCTAAACTCCACTTAATTATGTGCAAAACAATAAAGATCCGGGAGCAGCTACAGCTGTATCAATATCTTTATAATCATAACTGTTATGTATACTCATGGACAGCCAGCGAATGCAACCATATTCTAAAACACACTTCAAAACACAATTACTATTACAACATAATGCAGAGTCTCCATTTGAACTTGTGGCCGGCATAATGGGAATTTTCTTGGCACCAGAAAGCACACTGTTTGCTGTCAAAGTTTGCTGTCATAACCCCTTAAACTCATAGATTTCTTATGCAAATTAATTATAATTACAATAACCACATACCTTCATCACACATGTTGGAAATGTCCACAATCTCTCTTGCCTTTTAACAAAACTGTATTGACACTCAATTCCTCCTGGGCATGTAAACAAAACCATTGTTTGTCCGTAACGTGCATCAATGGAACCATCATTAACATTATCCAACAACCAATTTCAGAAATTAACACTAGTCACGTTATTGCAATTCCTGAACTATAGTTATGTAAGTGGGTTTGAATTTTAAAAGTTGTGGCATTCAAACCAGAGGCTTGCAAAACTCCCAATTCCTGTGCAAGATTTGTTAGACATTTCTTGGACTTCATTCTAATTCTACTCCAATGTTATTGAGCTTTTCCTCTTTAAGGAGACAGTGATTTAACTTTGATCAAGAATAGATGCCATTTCCCAAAATCTATTCAAAAGATTACAAAATATTTCTTTGTGAGCCGCACGAACAGCTGGGTTTCTATCACACTTCTCCACAAGAGTGTGTTGTCACATAGGAATCATACATGAAGATTCTGTGTGCTGGCATTATAACAACAGGGTATCTGTCTCACTTCTCTACATGAGTTTGTTGTCACATGGGAATCATACATGAAAATTCTGTGTGCTGGCATTATAACAGCAGGGTATCTGTCTCACTTATCTACACGAGTTTCTCACATAGGAATCATACATGAAGATTCCGTGTGCTGGCATTATAATAGCAGGGAATCTGTCCCACTTCTCTACAAGAGATTGTTGTCACATAGGAATCATACATGAAGATTCTGTGTGCTGGCATTATAACGGCAGGGTATCTTTGTCACTTCTCTACAAGAGTTTGTCACATAGGAATCATACATGAAGATTCTGTGTGCTGGCATTATAACAGCAGGGTATCTTTGTCACTTCTCTACAAGAGTTTGTCACATAGGAATCATACATGAAGATTCTGTGTGCTGGCATTATAATAGCAGGGTATCTTTGTCACTTCTCTACAAGAGTTTGTCACATAGGAATCATACATGAAGATTCTGTGTGCTGGCATTATAACAGCAGGGTATCTTTGTCACTTCTACAAGAGTTTGTCACATAGGAATCATATATGAAAATTCTGTATGCTAAAGTATACAAACTTGTTGGCACTATAACAGCACAACACTACAACAATAAAACTCATGGTCTCACAACGTACCAACATCTGTATAGCACAGATTTCATATGAACTGATTAGCTGGCACATGAAGAGGAAGTGGAGAGTGAATAGAATTGTTTAGAAACAGCGCAGTCAGGACAAGCAATTTCCCATAATATGGCCATATGTCCAAATAAAGGTTGTGTATTAATAACATGATTGTGATGTAGTGTGAATAAACCAATTGACAATATAGTTATTAAATTGTATAAATACATCACTGTGTATTAACTTCCATTCCATTAACTCTGTAATTTACAATTAATTGCCTAAAATGTTTTGAGATTACTGGACAATTTATAGAAGCACAATTTTTTTTCTTCAAAAAAGGAATTGAAAAAATTCTTAACCCTTTATTGACAGAATTATTTTGCTACATATGCCACTCTTCCTCTAATTCCTAAACCGGCTTTCATATCTCTTTCATTGGCACCACAACCGAAGTGATTCAAATAGCAACATGAAATGGGCTGGCCATCCTTTTAAAGCCAAACTTTGTGAGTTCGAATCCCAGTGACTGCAGTCAAATGGCCTATGATAAAGAATGGGGATGGACTGAGTAAAATAACTGGTGTGATGGCATGCTTGGATGCTGGCAGGGTTACATTTGACTGCAGTTATATCGACTTTGCTTCTTGTTATTTACAAAAAATTACAGTTTTACTGAAAAAAAATTAATATTTTTACCTATAAAACTGTTATTAAGATTTCAATTTTATTGCTGAAGGTTAGTATAATATGAAATTAGAAAAAAAAAGGTCCATTAAAAAACCTAAAGAAACTCGTTTGTTACAAATATGGACATCAGGCTAGAAAAGGTTAAATTGTATTATTATAAAGATGTAACAAGTATGCACATTTCATGTACACTATACATTCATTCATTATCTGTTTACCCTCCTCTTATGTAGGACTTACACCCCCCAGGACTTACAAGCGGGTGCCTGGGGTCAGAGGCCCGTCAAGGAGCAGACACTCATGGATCAGACAGAACATCCAGGATGGGTGATCAGCCCGATGCCTGGTATGGGATGAAGGAAGTGGATGAAGCGAAATGTTGGTAAAATGGATGAAAGGAAAGGTGATGATGGAGCAGTTGGTGGAATGAATGGCGGGGGAAACCGGAGAACCCGGAGAAAACCCGCCCAGACGCCGCTTCGTCCACCACAAATCCCACATGTAGGTCCCTGGGATTGAACCCAGTCTGCCTCGGTGGGAGGCGAGCGGTCTAACCACTCGGCCACGGCGCTACACTATACATACATGCTTTTAATAAGACATCCACTACAGCTTAATGGTAGTGTTACTTCTTCAACAAGGTAATCAACAGTGCTTGGTTTAACCATGTGTTCGATATGGTATTAGTATGTGTTTAATATCCCTGAGTAGAGACCATTATGGGATCTGATAAGCAAATGACAAACAATAAATCCTGCATTGATAATTCTCTCAAACTGAATTCCATATTTATAATTTTAGTATACTGCTGAAGTTTATGATATTTTACTTACTTCACTGTGCATTATCAATGTACAATCAAGGATTTCCTTAGTTAACTTGTAAGAATGAAATGTTAGAAAAGGTTCTCTTATCATCATTACTTTGGAAATCTAGCTTCCACCCCCAACCCTCATGCACATGCTCAAACCAATACTTAATCATTTTTATGCAAATTCCTTTATTTAATTACCTCATAAAATATGCCATTGAAGTATATGGGTAGTTCACAGCACCAAACCCAGATAAAAGGGCCATCACAGTGACACCAATTACACCAATACGACTAATTCCATGCTCTATGGAGAGAATTCCTTGTTTTGGACTTCTTATGGGAAATGGTTCTCCAACTTTCCAGAACAGGTAGATGTACACCAACCAGATGAGGATTGTAAGGGGGCGTATCATTTGAAGCTTCACTGGTACAGGTGCATAAAAGATATGTCAGAGTATTTCAATTATTAATGTTAAAGCTGTTAGTCTTTCTCAGTACTTTCGTTACAAACACAACTCCATGCAATTATAAGCAAAGCTCTAGGTAGTTCAGAAATACTTACCAAATCTAATGTTGCTTACAATATAATATCCTATGTAAAATGGAATGAGCACAATAACCATAAAAAGCATCATATAAAGCACCAAATTCCAATGGAAATAACGGGAGCTGGAAAAAAAAATATTTAAATTGCTTATAAATGGATTATTGCGAGTAATATTTCCAAAACGTGTAAAAATTTAAATTGGTACCTTGAATCCAAAATCCCAAGAATTTCGAAGATAATAAGTTCAAACATGGTGCATGACAACGAAAATGTGACGGAAAAGATGAGCTGAACCATTCTGTGATGAACTTCATAATCTCTGAACAACTTTTTCACAAAAAATACCCAACCCCCTACAAAGAAAAATATCTGGAACAGAATATGATTTAAGAATTAAAATATTTACAGAAATACCTGTGAAGTACAACATTATTGACACTAATAAAAAGCCAAATGCTTACTTGGGTTATAAGAATAATCAGTGTGTCCTCCAGGAAACCCATTCTTTTTATATGCTTTATCAATCATGAAAATGGTCAAATTCAAATTATGTTTACATCACAGCTGTTCCTAACCTATTATACACGCCAGTCTTCTGTTTTGATGTTATGTGTCGTATCCGCCTTTGCATGTTGATGGCCGGCACCTTATTTTAAGTATTCAGATAAATGCCCCTTGGGAACAAAATTTATGTTTATAAGTACTTTTTTAAGTACTTGTCGCCTCAACCATCTTAGAGTTCTGTCATTTGATGGTTTTTCAAAGATTTTGACGCCTATTAGAAAAAAAAATTCAAAACTTTTTATAGTTGGTAGATAAACTACAAATGTTGGCGAGCCTGCCTAAAGTGATTTTTGTTACATTTTTTCTTTACATGGACTGGGACGATAATTATTAAATCAACATTGTAATCTCCGTTGTAACCGTTAAGTTGCGAAACATGTCTTTATCCACTGTAATAATGGAAGCAGACGTATATTTAGTTTGTTTACAACATGCTTTATCAACAGAAAAGGAGGAGGTTATGGGACTGCTAATTGGAGAGGTTAGGTTATGTTGATTATTTGTTGTTTTTTTCTCTCTTCTAAATATGCGACTTAAGTTAATGATTCATGTTATACTCTGTGTGATAATCTGCTCTTCCTGAGTGAGGAAAATGTGGGTATATGTCCATCAGATGTCATTATGTCATACGCTAGCTCTAAGGCAATGCTGGCAGCATATGAATAACTAATGCCGCCAAAGCTTGTAAGATACTCAACCTCAAGGCGTAGCCGAGAGATTGAGGGCTCTCAGCCTCAAAGCGTAGCCGAGGGATGTTTTTTTAGAAGGAGAGGAGAGTAGCAGTTGCGTTCCTAAGCTTAGGTTTCTGATTCACGAGAGTTTAGGTTAGGTTTATTTTTTATATAAGCTTAGGTTTCTGATTTACTTTTATACATATCCTTGTTTTAATTTGTTACCAGTGGTTATATCAAAGCACGCGAGCGAAGCGAACGTGCGTTCCTAAGCTTAGGTTTCTGATTCACGGGAGGTTAGTGACATTCTGCTCTACTTGTATCTTCCACAGCTATGATGATGTATATTTCCAACAATGTCACTCATGTAAAACAGTAGCTCAACAGATGTCACTCTATGTCATACGTTTGACTAACGCAATGCTGGCAACATATGAATAATTAATGCCACCAAAGCGCCGCAACTCGGAAACGACTACAGGGCGTAGCCGAGGGATCTTATATAACCTTACGTTTCTGAATTCACGGAAGGTTAGTTTTAGGTTAGTTAGGGGAAGTATTGTATTCCACCCAAAAATTCAATACCGAGATTTCACCGGAAATACATGTTTTGAGACCCCCTGAATCCAAAAAAAGCATTTTTGGAAACATGTCCATGTGTCTGTCTGTGAACAGCATAACTCAGAAACGAACAGTCGGATAAACACCAAACTTGGTATTTAGATTCAGTGTCTTCCAGGGATGTGACACGAAGGTTTACAAGAAAATCCCCCACCCCAGATTACCCTTTACATGGAAAATTTTTCGAAAATTTTAATTTTCTCAAAAATGGCTAACGATTTTGAATAAAATACCATAGGTTTAAGACATTTTTATGGCAAATGAATTGTATATCTCGAATTTTCTGGGAATGTCTCCAAAAGTATTCTTCATTGTGAACGACTTTTGCATTACGGTAAACAACAAGAGATAGACAAAATTTTACTACACAATAAATGTAGATTGCGTTAAAATACACAATTTATGTCATATACATTTGTTTTGTTGAGTGAACCATTTTCGAGATATTGCTTGTTATTCCCTTAAATTTTCCAATACTTATACTTTTTCTCAAATGGGAATTCGTTATTCATTTTTTTGTCTTGGATATGCAAAGAGTATTAATCTGTGGGAAAGGGAATGGTGCTGCACCTAGCAACCAGCTATTAAGAGATATGTATGTGCTTAAAGGCTACTGTATTTCTATATTGCCCTTGTAAATATATATTCCCCTTACATTACAAGAAAATTAGCAATAAGATAGAGTCTGCAAATGTTTATCTCGATAAACATGAAGTAGATGGAGAATAAGCGTTTGTAAAAATAGTTTGTACAAGAGTAGAGAAAGTCATGTTAGTGTAACACATCAGATTTTTATATAAGCTTAGGTTTCTGATTTACTTTTATATATAACCTTGTTTCAGTTGGTTACATCAAAGCATTCCTAAGCTTAAGGTATCTGGTTCACGGGAGGTTAGGTTTAGTTTTTTTTTATATAAAAGCTTGTTTTAATTAGTTACCAGTGGTTACATCAAAGCACGCTCGCTTCGCTCGCGTGCGTTCCTAAGCTTAGGTTTCTAAGTTCACGGGAGGTTAGGTTAGGTTTAGTTTTTTTTTTTATATCAGTTTACGTTTCTGAATTCCTAAGCTTAGGTTTCTGGTTCACGGGAGGAGGTTAGGTTTAGTTTTTTTTAATATAAGCTTACGTTTCTGAATTCCTGAGCTTAGGTTTCTGGTTCATGGGAGGTTGGGTCAGGTTTAGTTTGTTTTTATATAAGCTTATGTTTCTGAATTCACGGAAGGTTAGCCTTAGGTTAAGTTTTTTTTTTTATGTAAGCATGCATTAACTATCTATCACGGTTACAGTAAAGGAACTTCTTTATTTAATGGAAATAACATATTAATATAACAAACTTTCACAAAAACAATACAAAAATTACAATTTTGGTGGATAGTCTTTCTTACTATCAATGAGTTGCATTTTTTTCAGCAGTAACAAACGAAGAAGAAGAAGAATTAGTAGTAACAACAACGCATCGCATTTTTAGGGGATTTCACATTTTCATTTAGGTTGGCAGTTCCCACTTTGCATGAGCTTGAGCGAAAACATGGCTACGTTTTCTTTGTTCATAACACGATTTGCCTATAAAAGTAAAACACCTAAAAGGGGCGGGCAGGTGGGCACAAGCTATTGAAGAGATCACATCTACTTCTAAACTCACTCCTAAGGTAACTTACTCGATTTCCCTTTGCTTCTTTCAGCTACTTCAACGAAGATACAAGAACGGCATATTTGCCGAGGTTAGGTTAAGTTTAGTTTTTCTTAATATATATAACCTTGTTTTAATTAGTTACCAGTGGTTCCTAAGCTTAGGTTTCTGATTCACGGGAGGTTAAGTTAGGTTTAGTTTTTGTTTTTTATATAAGCTTACGTTTCTGAATTCACAGAAAGTTAGCCTTAGGTTAGGTTTTTTTTATGTAAGCTTGTGTTAACTATCTACCACTGTTACAGTAAAGGAAGTTGTTTATTTAATGGAAATGACATATTAATATAACAAACTTTCACAAAAAGAATATAAAAATTACAATTTTGGTGCATAGTCTTTCTTACTATGAATATGTTGCATTTTTGTCAGCAGCAACACTAAACGAAGAAGAAGAAGAAATTCTAGTAACAACACATCGCATATTTAACAGATTTCACCTTTTCATTTAGGTTGGCAGTTCCCACTTTGCATGTGATTTAGGGAAAAAATGGCTACGTTTGTTGTGTTCATAACGTGAATTGCCTATAAAAGTAAATCACCTAAAAGGGGCTGGCAGGTAGGCACCAGCTATTGAAGAGATGACATCCACTTCTAAACTCACTCTTAAGGTAATTTATTTACTTTCCTATTGGTTTTATAACCATTTTCCAGGAAGAGGACTAAGAGCAGATTTGCCTAACTTTCGTTTGTTTTTAATTTATTTTGTAAAATTTTCTGACCTGTCATCTGTCCTTTTATTATTTGCCAAGTGATATGTGTGTGCGTGTTTTTTTTTTTTTTTAAATAAATAGTCCCTTATTATTTCAGATCGATTCCAAGAAGGTGGCACATATATCTGCAGTTGTCATGCTAAGGCGATCTGACAAGCAGAAAGACAGAGTAGAAATTTCCCCTGAACAGTTATCAAATGCAGCCATTAAAGCAGATGAACTGACACATGAATTAGGTCAGCCAATGAGAGTTCTTGGTTGGTATCATTCTCATCCACACATAACAGTATGGCCTTCACATGTAGGTAAGCAACTATCAATTCAACAAATAAATATTAGTGTTGTGGCATTTTACCCAAAAAGAAACTGGGCTAAACTTCTGTATCTTTCCTCCCAAAAAAGTGTAAACACTGGAGACAAAAGCAATGAAAATGCCTAGATTAGAGGTTTAAAGAAGATGTGAACACTTGAAAAGCCTGGAACCCACCCAACCATCCATTTTTAAGACGATTTCTTATATAGTAAAATCATAAAGGACTCCATCTTGTTACTACTGTGCAAGCATAGAAGAAACTGACAACTCAAGTGTAATCCACAAGAACAGGTTATTTGAATCCCATTCATATACACACACTAACATGGGCATCATAACTACCCTCAGGGCCCTGTCATCCTGTTCATATATACGCACTAACCTAACCTTGGGGTAAATTTCAAAAACACAGAACACTGTCAACCTGTTCATATACACACACTAACCTAACCTTGGGCTAAATTTCAAAAACAGAGAACACTGTCATCCTGTTCATATACATGCACTAACCTAAAACCTTGGGCTAAATTTCAAAACACAGAACCTTGACATCCTGTTCATATACACACTCTAACCTAGGCATTGTAACCTAAAACCTTGGCTAAATTTCAGAAACACAGGACCCTGTTTAGTTTACTGCATGTTTTTTATTCAAATGTTGGCAGCTGTTGAGTTCTGAAGTGCAACAACAAGAGGCACAAAGTTCCCCCTACTGGTGGTTCGCAAACAAACCAGAAGGGACACATAAGAAAACTGGTCAAGAAACTGTACAAGGGAAGCAGATTTTGAAGGAAACAATTTTGCAACCTTAAGAATTATTTTCATGTAAACTGAATATCTATAGACATTTTTTATTGCTGTACAAGATAAAAAAAAACCCAATTGATAGGAAAAGCTCTAGAAACCGGGGAATCTTTTGTGGAGAACATAAAACAAGAAAGAAAAGAAAGCAAGTACCATAATTGCAATGAACAATATAAAAGGTTTACTAGACCTGCATGTACCCATGTTCCTATTCTGCACCAGGTTCAGCACTGTTGTGAGGTATGGCATTGAATTAATATGAGAGCTTCTCACCAAAAGCAATGTGCAGTTATTGAAAGAGTTGAAGCTACACACTTGAGAATGACACTCAGCTCTCCATCTAGACTGTCATACGTCCTAGCCAGGAAAGTTTCTCTATATGATGTCTTGGCACTTGCTACTGGCATATGTCCTAGCCAGGAAAGTTTCTGTAGAGGATGTCTTGACACTTCCTACTGGCATATGTCCTAGCCAGAAAAGTTTCCCTAGAGGATGCCTTGACGGTGCCTACTGGCATATGTCCTTCCAAGGAAAGTTTCTCTGGAGGATGTATTGACAGTGGCTAATGATATATGTCCTAGCCAGGAAAGTTTCTCCATGTCTTCACATGGCTACTGGCATATGTCTTAGCCAGGAAAGTTCCTCTAGAGCAGCGGTTCCCAAACTTCTTGCTCACACGATCCCTTTTTCAATAATGAAATTATTGGCGATCCCCTCCATTCACTTCGCATATAAAATTGTACTACTGTGTCTACTGTCATATGTCCTAGCCAGGAAAGTTGCTCTAGATGATGTCTTGACAGTTGCTACTGGCATATGGTCTAGCCAGGAAAGTTGCTCTAGATGATGTCTTGACAATTGCTACTGGCATATGTCCTAGCCAGGAAAGTTGCTCTAGATGATGTCTTGACAGTTGCTACTGGCATATGGTCTAGCCAGGAAAGTTGCTCTAGATGATGTCTTGACAGTTGCTACTGGTATATTTCCTAGCCAGGAAAGTTTTTCTATATAATGTCTTGATACTGGTTACTTCTACTATGGACAGCAACACGAGAAAACACCTTGGTAGAAACAAAAATAAAGCAGCAACAATTTTTAAGATTTGTTTGGAACAGCCCCAATACACAACAGAATTGGATGAACTGTGACATGTCACGAGGTTTAGTTTTCAGGAAGTTCATAATCCTAGTTTGTGAGTTGTGCAGCAAACAGAAGAGAATCAGCAGCATCATACACAACAATAGCCAAATCTGACTGTAGATTCCTATTCCTCAACAGATGCGTCAAAAAAGGTGACATTCCAAGCAACTGACGCAAATCAGTCATCAAGTTATTGTAGAAAGGGAAAGATGAAGTAAGCCAGCCAGCATCTTATAAAGGAATAGCATCAGAATCAGTGCCCTTTAAACTGTAATGAGACTGTTAATACAAAGGTTGTGCACATTAGTGGACCCACTGCTGCTGGAAGAACAACTTGATTTTTGAGTGGTAGATCTACCTTGACGGTGCCTGAGATCCAGGAGAAGATTAGTGGGTGGTACAGAGTGTTGAGGCAGTGGAGACCCGCCTTCAAACATCGTATGTCTTTATATACCGTGAGAATTTTCTTACAAATTCATGGTTTCTTCAAGTTTCAACAATAAATAATAGGAATACATATATACAGAGAAAGATATATATATAACCAAGAATAATAACAATGTATACTAACTAGGATTAATTTCTGAAGTATTCAAAGAACTCTTGCATACTATAAAAGCTTCTCAATTAACATTTTTGCAACATCTTTCCTAAATTTAATTTTGTTACCATTAGTTAGTTTATTTGTATTTAGGTTATGAATATGTATCCCCTTATGCAATATTAAGTTGATCTATTTTGTTATTCTGGCAGCCTGTGAGTGTCATCTTACACTCATAAATGTGAAACAGTAGTTAGAGCTAAAGGCAAATGCTAACCTAAAAGTGGGTAATGTGGCAGGCCAATACGGAAAGCAAAGATGCTCTGGTTTATTTTGCTTTTAGATGACTTTATTTTGCTAGACGTTCATTATCATCTTGTCATTTTCAAACTCAACTGAGCATTTGTAATTAACATTTTAATACTGTCATAATTTTAATATAGCAAATGGATGTTTTAGTACGAGATCAAAGAGAGTAGGATTTATGCCAGCCAATAAGGAGCCTTGCATCTTAAGTTTTCTAGTTTTGCTATAAGAAGTTATATGGATACATGGTAAACTATTAGAAAACCATGTAAGAAAGAAAGCTGAAAGCTTACTTAAATGTAACAGACTTCAGCTGAGAACAATTATTGTATTTCTCACTGGACATGCTCCTGTGAAAAAGCATCTTAACATGATGGGAGTGTTTCAGGGTGACTTAGATTGCAGATTGTGCAAGAAAGAAACTGAAACAGCCCAGCACATTATATGCTCCTGTGAGGCCTTGCTTTTAGGAAAATGTTTTAAGAACCAGAAAAATTTGAAACCATATCTGTTATGAGAGTGTATTCCTTGGTAAGTTGAAGGGCAGTTATGTCCCCTTTAGGCTTGTATTTAAGTTAGGTTTCATCAGAATTAAATTTACTTTTATATATATGTACCTCCTCAGAAATGTAATTTATAATACGAGCGAACCTGAAGTGAACTACCTGCTGCATTTGAAATGTGATACTCATAATTTAACCTTTGCCATTTTCAGATGTTCGAACTCAAGGAATGTACCAAATGATGGATGAATGCTTTGTAGGCATCATACTGTCTGTGTTTACAGAAGACAAATGTACCAAAGTAAGACATCAAAAATAAAACCTATCATATATATATATAACATATTTTTGTGTGTAAATAAAAATGAAGCCAGAAATGAAAGTATACCTTTGTAGCTCCTATACTACACTGACCAGGCCACTTGTTATAGAAAATGTGAACTTTCAGCTGAGTGTGATTTCATAACCAGAAGTGGGGGTCAGATAGGGGGCTCTTCAAAACAAACAACTTTTGTAGGAAATGTTTCTATCAATTCATACTGTGACTTTGTCCAGTATTTCAACTGTCACTTCACCAGTGTCAGCTAGTTCAATTGCCCCTTCACTTCACTTTTCTTCTCAAAATAGCGATGTATCACTGGAGAGTAGAACACAAGAATTCAGCAGCAACACTCATTCAATGTTGCACAAGAATGACACTGGCTAACTCAACTGCTCTTGTGAGAATGCTCGCCTATATAGGCATTCGAATCTTCCACAAAACATTCGATACCCGTTCTGGAGGAGGGGGCAGATACTTACAGAAGGTTCTGGTGATAGCATCCCAAATGTTTACACTGGCAAGCATGTTGCTTATTGGCATAAAAATCCGTAGCATGGCTTCCTTCGGAAAGGAAATAAAGCCAGTAGGCCCGTGTCATAGATTTACAGCACATAAAAGAACCTCAGGCTTGATAAAGAGGCCTCTGAGCAAACTTTCCAGTCTTCCATGCCCAATATAGTAGTTAAAGAATGTCCATAAATAAAACTCAATTAATTTTAATTGAAGTTGCTTATCTCTGTTTACCTCTGACTTGCCAGTGCCGAACTCCTGATAGCCTATCACAACACTGTTTCAAGGAGATCTCTGTGTGCAGTTGCTTGTACAAGAGCATGTACATACACTTGGCAGCTCAATACGATCACATTTATAGTACAAGTAAGGTACTTGTGTAAATTAAATTTTATATTTATTTCATTAGCCACAAAACACTCAATTGTCAAGACTATCTGAGCTTCCTTTGCCAACATTAATTTTTATTTTCTTTTTGTAGCATTTCTCAATCTGAATGACATTGTTATCTACATATCTGGGGTTCGGGTGCATTTCTCCTTGAAAGAGTGTGGATTAGTAAAATTGTATCCTGTGAAAGTTGTGTTTCTCTTGAGAACTCTATCTAATGGTATCACTGACTCCACTTCCTGTGAGTAGTGTAGCCAGAAAATGATTAACGCTTGGTTATGTATAGGGATCCACTTAATGATTTGATACATTCAAAGGATAAATATGAATTAATTCTGAACTTCAAATAACTAAATTGATTTTATTTTCACAGATCAAGGTGCAGCAATTGGAATTAAAATTAGGATACAATGTTTTGCATATTCTAAGTGGTAAATGTGTTGTGACTTGAGAATTAATGATCACTGTGAAGTATTTTATATTACCATTGCAGGACATTTTACGGTTTTAGTAATGTTTTAAACTGGGACATATTGCACTCAAATTTAGCACTGGAATGAAAACATATCTTAACATGATTGTAGCAATGCCATCTAAACTAGGTTCTGTTAATGTTACCTTTGGTCATTTATTATCTAAGATATGCAGTGTAAACATAGCACTACCAGTGATACAATTAGGAAGTAACTTGTTCCCACCAACCTAGAAAGATGCTATTATTTTAATGAAGCTATGTTTGCTATTTATTTTTACATTTTTTAGCAATGGGGGTTCCATCCCCTCAGTACCTATACCTCTGCTTCCAGTTATGGCTGAGCGAATGAAATCAAATTTAAGTGAAAGTTCATGTGCGTTTTAGTTATAAATATTTTTGTATCAAAACTTTTAATGCCATATTTTCCAAAATAAATTACTGTTACATGTGGTCTAGTTCGTGCTGTTTATGGTAAAGGAGGTTCATCTTGCTGCATTAAGACATTATGGAAGAATAGAATGTGTAATATAAATAAAATGGTAACAGAGGACTGTTAAATAGATCCACTGTTATCACAGCAGGACACAAATGTAACTGGATATTTGTTTGTACTGTTTTAAACTAAGTATACAAATAATTCAGAAGGCGAGAGATGTGGGTTCAATACAATGGACATTTTATCAGGCATAAAAATGCTCAGTACATATTGGAATTAGTCCCATGTACTCTGCTCCATATATCATGAAGGAGAAGGCCCCAGTGCAGACTATTTTACATATTGCCACCATAAGCTAATTGCTAACTAAAGCTGTGTCAGCTGCACATAGATACCTTTATTGCTGTAGACATACTAAACTGTAGCAACATCAAAACAAACTAAAATTACCAGTGAATATCAACGTAATCATGTATATTATAGAGTGGACTTGCTGATAGAACCATTCCAACTCATCTTCTAAAATTGATCACTGTTAAAGTTTTGACATCATCAGGTAAAGTGTAGAACGTATTTAATGACGTAGCTTCATAACCCTTTTAGGTTTTATTATATTTTTATTTTTTGAAATAGATATTGTTGTTATTTCTTGTGGCATACTATGAATGGAATTACATCTAATATAATTGTGCAAGTTGTTCTTAAGATAATAAAAGCAATTTAAAATGTAAATATATGGAAATACAAGAGTATCTAAGTGCTTAAGTCCTTTTGGTGAAACTCCACAAATTAATCTAATTGCTCATTTCTGGCTCCCATATAGAAATTTCAGAGAAAATAGAATGTGTAAGGTCTGCTGCTTGGATTTTACTTCATTTTTAGATGTGTGTTGATGTAACGGGAATATACTGACAATCTAACTCTTGTAAGTTACATACTTATGTACCTTACAAGTACATGGTTCTAAATCGTTAGTAAATATATTAAAGTAAGAATTTTAGTATGGATCAAAGCATATAAACAGCTATAGGAAAAGTATAGAGTGGTGATTTTATGCCCTGGCCTGAATCACATGTGTGTGTGCTCCACGCACTGTCTACTACACAGCTCTATGCTACATACTCATGAGTAGAGTAACATGCACTATAATGAGTAAGTGGGTCAACTGCTTGAGACATTCCTGGTCATCGCAAGGTTGTAATTCCTGCACAATAGTCATTCTGTAGGGTTTCAGCTTTAGAAGTTTAGCAGCTGTATGAACACAGGTTTCTGAAAAACACACTTGCTGTGCATCAAGTCTTAGGGACTTCTTTGGAAAGCGTTAGAATGATACACTAGTTTCGTCAATTTTTTTTCCTGCATTAGAACATATGTTTTTTGCTCCTTAGGTTTAGCGTATAGCGATCCCATTGCCTTAAACCTATTAACCAGGCATCTGACAGTATCTCTGTTTCAAAATTGAATGCTAAGAAATGTTCCTGAAATTGTCTATACACCTGTGTACATGATTCAGTTTTTACCATGTATCGTACATAAAAATTCTTTGTTCAAGCGTGAATTTTTTGGTAGGTATTTCAGTGGATTAGTAACAAGACAAGTACAGCAACAATAATAAGGATACTGTAAAGTGATTCACACACAACACAGATGTTCGAATAAGCTTTCACTTCTGAGATGCACAATGAACAAACTCTAGTCTTCACAGCAGCAACTGACAGTTGATATGATAAAGTGCAGCCTAGTGAGCTAATGGAACAATACCGAGGTCACTGCAGTGATACACACATACTTAATCATGGCTGGGTTACAAAATGACCACTCTTAGAATCACAACCACTGCAATATCAAGTTTATTGCGCTAAGTGCAATGTTTTTCTTTTAATAGGAGCAACAAATGCAAGTTACTTGTTTCCAGTCATTCAACCAAAACCCAGAAGGTGAACCCTCTCAGTTTATCCGGATAGAAGTTCCATTGCATATCAAGCCCACTGGAGCTCTCTCAAAGTTTTGTTTGCAGGTACAATACTGTTTCTTAAGGAGGAAAATAAAACACTAAGTTGAACTGGTTGAAAACTCAATGCCATGGCCAGGTCTTAAACCATTTGGCTTCCTATGCCAGAGCTCTAAGCTGTTCGCACAGATCGCAAATGTCCATGATTCAAACCTGGCCATGGCATTTGATGTTTAAGTCCTGCATTGCAACTTAGTGCCTATGTATGGTTACTGTGAAAGAACAATTATCAAACTAAATATTGTGTAATTTGGGAAGAATTTGAGTCAGTTAGTGACCATTATATACCACTTATACAAATAACTAAAGAGTGGAAAAAATGGAGATGATTGATCCCTTAAACTGCTACATAGCAATGACTGGAAGAAGTTCAACATGAGATAGAGAAATAATAGGGCCAGTGTCGTGCTTCAACAATTGTAAGTTCTTGTAACAATGCTTTTGCTAAATGTCCTGGAAATTATTATGATGAAGCCTTCTTTGGCTTTCTGTGTTTTGGACCAGACTTATCCTTCATTCTCAGCTGGCATATGATTAGTTGGAGGAAGATAGGTGCTCTCAGCATTTTAACTCCTATTGGGACTCTAGTACAGTAAAACCTGTCTTCAGCGGAATTGAATGGGGCTCTGAACATTTCCGTCAAAGATAGGTTTCTGTTTAACGAAGGTAGGCCTAGGCTATTAACAAAATTAAACCATAAACATACATAAAAGGACAGACTGAGATAAAAAAATGTACGCACCTTATTCGGTTGTGTATTTAGATATTTTTGCTACAATACAATACACACCAGAACTTATAATGAACAAAAAATAGCTGTATACATGATTCATTTACTTTTTCCAGTAGTCAAGGAGAGTTTTCTGCACACATTACTGCTTAACTGCTCGACTTTCCACAAACACTTTAGCCTGAGAAATCACACCAAACATACATGAGTCATTTCGCCATAGTGGCGAATTGCTGCAGTTCCTTTAAACTTTTGAGATCATCTTTCATCTGACATGAAACCACATAAGAAAGCAGTCAATCTCTCCTTGGACAATTTTCCTCCCGAACATTTCTCACCTTTTAAACACAATGATTTATTCGGTAATGCTCGGAAGAAAAGTCCCGTCTTGTCGCTGTTTGCTATGTTTTCAGGTTCGTATCCTTTGATTATTGAAGATAGTTTAGCAATCCAATCAGTGATGGTTTCAATATTAACGTCATTTGATTCACACAAAGTTTGTTAAAAACTATCTGATGTCTTTTGCAGAAACTCTCCAACCATCCATTAGATGCTTTGAATTCAGTCTTACCCAGTTTTTCAGCTATGGTTTTAGCATATTCCTGTAACATAGCCCCGATTTGCAGTGATTTTTTGCCTTAACACTAACGAACCACTCTCATGCTATTTCATTAATATCCTGGTTTTCACTTTTCTTAAGTTGTCTCTTTATTTTTCCATTAGCAAAATTTTCCCACCACTTCAGAATTTCTGTTTTCTAGAATCTCGTAAACTTGAGTTTTGCCTACGTTGAACACCTTCATGATCTTTATTTGTAATATTTATTGAGTGCCAAAATAATTACAATCATATTGGGAGTGACTGCTTCTGGCCCTGGCCATTTTTCATCTCCCCTCCTTTGGTCATAATAATAATATATTAATCAATTGAGGATTAAGTTATTACATATTAGATGTCTTCTCGGATTACTATTACATGTTAATACAATTAGTAATTCTTATATTTATTTGAATTTACATTATTTTCTTCTTTTAACCATCCATATCCATTTATTCCTATTCATTCCATACCATGAACTTTCTTTTCTCCTAATCTCTATTTCTTTAGATACATTAATTTTATACCCATCCATATTTTACTCACATTATTTTCTCTAATAATTTTAGTTACTTTCTCTGCTTGTCTCTTTCTCCTATTCTTACATTAAAGTCTCCATTATTATAATTTCTATGTTTGTATATTTATCCTTTAACATTTATATATCTTTCTCTAAAAGATGGTTAGTCCAGGATTGTGAAATTGTGAAGCAGCCGGTTTGGCCTTCACAATTCCAAAATCCCAATCTCCTTATTGGCCGCTATTGCGATCCCATTCTGTTACGGAAAGGTGTAAACCTCTCTAAAGTTTTTTTTACTTCTCAGTTTGATTCCCTCCACTAATTTTTGCATTTCTTTCTGGAGCACCAATATACTTCCATGCGGAGATGATATAATGTTTTCTTCCCCTTCTTCCTCTGAATACTCCCCACTTTTCCAATTCTCTCCCCTTCCCTTCCCCGCTATATGCTTTTTTGCACTGCATGCTGTTGCCATGCCTCTTTCCTCTTCTCTGCAAGTAGGCGTACAGCTTTCCTCTCCTCTTTCCCCGGTGACACAATAATGCTTTCTTCCCCTTCTTCCTCCGAATACTCCAAGATTTTCTGGCGATTCACACCACTTCCCTTCCCTGCCACATGCTTTTTTACATTACTCACTACACACTGTGACCACACCTCTTTCCCCTTCTCTGCAAGGACACGTGCGGCTTCTCTCTCCCCGGTGACACTATCTTCTTTGGCGATGACGTATGCCTCGACGTTACTGGGCTTCTCTTTCCCCTCTGGCTCGGTGTTATTGCTTCATACATATGTTGTGACGTACCTTCACCTGTTACATTTACGTCATTTTCCTTTCGTGTTGGATCTATCTTCTTTCCTTTTCTCAGCTCTGTTCTGGACTTTGTACTTCCGCTGGCTGCCACTGGTGTTAATTTAGTTCGTTCGCCGCTGTTTTGCTGACTTGTTTCCTTCCATTCTGGTTCTCTCCACCATAGCTCCTTTTTGCTGGTATATGTTACATCCTCATCATCTCTCCAAAGCTGTAAGTTTCGAATGAATACTCGTTTGCCTTCTTCATCTTCTGTATTAGGCTTCTTTTGATGTCCCTCTGGGCTGGATTCAAGTCTTTGTTTATAAATATATTACTTCCTTTTAGCATTTTTGATCTTCCTAAAATTTCGTAAATTATATTGGATGTTACAAATTGTACTATTATTGGTCTTTTCCTGCCTTGCCTACCCATTCTGTATGCTTCCATAATCTCCCATCCTATCAGATCCATTTCTAGTTTATTTGTTAAAATTGTTCTTATTTCTTCATATGGCCAGATACCCCTTCTTTCTTCAACTCCTGTGAACACCAAATTGAGTCTCCTTATCCTTTCATCTATTCTTTCCATTCTCTCTTTGATTCTATCAACTTCTATATTTATTCCTTGCACATCTTTACTAACATTTTCTTTTATTCTTCAGCCACTATGTTTAAATTATCTTTTATGCATTGTTCCATTCTGTTCATGTTGATTTTTTCTACAAGATCCTCCATTATTTCTTGCATATTCTTTGGACTTGGATTTAATTCAATCCCTCCGATCACTAGGAGCATAAGTATCACACTTCTTGTTGTCAACCAATTCATCAACATGTTTTGATCAATTTTACATTTCATAACCTTTTTTTGCCATAAACAGTCCAATTCTCATTCTGTATGCTGTAGTTTCAACTCCCATTGTTCCTTAATTCACTTTTACTCTTCAGCCATAGAGCTCCTTACTAGCACAACCTTCCTCTTTCCCTGCTCACTTAGCAATCTCTGATCTTTATTACATTCACTAACACAATCACTTTCACTCTCATGTTAAGATCTAGCACAACTCTTGTTTTCGAAGCCATGGTGACTACTGCTGAATTAAATCATCTATGTAAGTTTAGAGGTGTACTGTTAAGAGCTGTATTCTATGTTGTCTGACAAGTCATTAGAGTAAGAAATGGATAGGGAAGGACAACAATAAAAGACAATCAGCCATGCGTATTGTTAACTTAATTATGCAGTGAAGGATGAGTGTGACAGGTTTCTCAATATTCCGACCATCATTAGCGCACCCATGCTCCTAGACTGGTCAGGTAGCAGCAAAATGGTCATGTTTCAACTTAAATTTTATGTACTTAGAGCAGACTTTCACAGGGTGCCTGAAAATTTTCTAAACTCTGCATTCCGGAACTGGAAAGTTTCCGTTAAAAGGTATACTTTGATTTCCGTTGTCCGCTAAGACAGTTTCCATTTAATAAAGGGAATTTAGCATGTTTTTCACCCCAAAATTCATGGGACCATGAAATATTTCAATTGAAGACAGATTTCCGTTTAACAAGGGGTCCGTTGAAGGCAGGTTTTACTGCAGAAGCTTCCAGACTTTCTCCGGCCTGTACCAAACCTTCTTAAGAGTTTGTGCAGATATACAATGAAGCTTGATTACAATGAAATAAGGTTCTGTGACGTTTGTGTTCAAAAGTGAGCAACTGGAAGAGAGAACGTTAATTAAAGCACTATGTGCAAGGAAAAACTGAAGAGTGACTAAAGAAAAAGCAGGCAGTCACATTATATTCAATGCTTATGTATTGTATTACAACCATAAATTTAGTGTTGATTTCATTGAAAATGCATGTTTTGAGGTTCCATAAACCTGAAGAAAGCATTTTTAGGAAAAGGTCTAAATAAAAAGTCAGATGAATACTAAACTTGGTGTTTAAGACCAGCACGTTTGACGGATGCAACACAATTTTCACAACCCCCCCCCCAACTATCCTTTACATGGAAAAATGTCTTAATTTTGATGAAAATAAGATACCATTTTTTAAATATTGACATTAAGAATAAAATGTATCTCTTAGGTCTTGTGTATATTGTCCTCTTCATTGTGGTTGAATTTTGTGTAATTCTATAAAACTAAGAATCATAAGAGATATAGGGCCTATTAATAGCTTTAGTCATTTCCAAAACATTCTTTGTATAAGTGGAATTAATTGTTCTTCCACACAAGCCATGTGTAGGACAGACTGGACAGATAAAATCAGGCGACTGAAAAATTCAATGCTATAGCTGGGATTTGAATCACAGTTCTTCCAGTTTCTGTCTGGTTGCTCTAACTGAGCTACTATGGAACTTGCTGGCATGACACTAAATTTCCGAACTGACTTGCATTTTTCCCGGTAAACCACAAGCAGATCTCAAATTGTTTTGAGATGACATACCCCAATGGCGACTTACAGTGTCATAAGTGCTTTAAGTCCTGGGCTTCATAGGTTAACCAGTCGTTTGATTCTACCTTTCCATTCCTTGTAAAAATGTAGTGTGTTTAATGCATTACCATTAATTTGAAGATTGAGAAGCTAGTAACAGTGATGTGCCATAATTTAAAATAAAGAGAGTCAGAGGTTGTTACACTACATCACTAAAAGGTACTTACTTTGAAGCGTTTCGGGAGAATGGTTGGCTCCCATCGCCAGCTTGTTTCCGACTGATTTTGCCGGTTACTGTGATTGTGTGGTTTGTGGTGTTGTCTGGTGCGGGTTGATGAACCTCCAAGGGCTGCTGGGTGGCGTAGTTCAAAATAGTTTTATACAGAAACCACTATGCAACAGAACAAAATACCCTATCCCCAATGATAAGTCAGCTGGTATATATAAAATAGTTTGTAATGATTGTAACCTTGTATACATAGGAAGAACCAAAAGAAATCTTGAAATAAGACTTAAAGAGCATATGAGATGCATTTACCAAAAACAGATGGATAAATCAGCAGTAGCACATCATTCCTGGTCTTCAAACCATTAGATCACTCCAAAATTAAACTCTTAAAACCAATCAAAAAGAGCTATGAATTGGACATCTGGGAAAAAATACATATCGTCAAACACAGGAATAACCTAATGAATTTCGAAATATCGCCAGTCAGCGCCCTTGGAGGTTCATCAACCCGGTACCAGAGAACACCACAAACCACACACATCACAGTAACCAGCAAAATCGGTTAGAAACAAGCTGACGATGGGAGCAAACCGTTCTCCTGAAACGCGTTCAAAGTAAGTAGCTTTTAGTAATGTAGTGTAATAACCTCCGGCTCTCTTTATTTTAAATAATGCATTACCTATTATAGTTATGCCATTTTGTAACAGCATAAGCAATATAATGGTAATGCATAAATTAAGATTTTTATTATTCTAGCTTCACTTTTTCATTAGAACTTACTGGGATATGTTTCGGAGACCGTTGTCTTCATCGTCAGCCTGGATTCACTGCCATGCTTCCTCTTGCGACTAATAGATGCCATTATCTAGTTGGACATACTGTGTAATGACATCCTTTTCACATGGATCAGAGTTTAATTATTGTCCTTTTTCTTATGAATGAAAAGAATTGGGAAAAGTTATTCATTCATAGGAAGAAGGACAGTATACTAAACTCTGATGTCCCACGTGAAAAGGATGAACAGAATGAGGAAAAGTTATTTATTCATAAGAAGTACAATATATTAAACACTCATGTCCCATGTGAAAAGGATGAACAGAATGAGGAAAAGTTATTTATTCATAAGAAGTACAATATGTTAAATACTGATGTCCCATGTGAAAAGGATCTCATTACACAGTACGTCGAACCAGAGAATGCCATCTATTAGTCACAAGAGGAAGTGTGGCATTGAATCCAGGCTGATAATAAAGACAACAATGAAACATTCTCAGTAACTACTGGTGAAAAGGTGAAGCTAGAATAATAAAAATCTTAATTTGTGCATGTATAAAAACTTCACTGTGATTCCCAAAACAGCTTAAAAAAAGATAATGGTAAGTTGGCTTCGTAATTAATAAGGTAGTGTGTCGGAACACTTATCTGCCTGAAAGACAGTGGCATACTGAGTTACTTCTGCACAAGGATTCAGAATAATATTTCACAAAAACTGTTTTTAGTGTTGTTACTAGTAATACAGTGAAGAATAAGAAGCCATTTGCCTTTGATCTGTCTGAGTATTGACTCATTTGTACATTCCTGTATTGCAGTCTATGGTTGAATTGCCAGAGATCTTGTTCCAAGAGGAGAAGGACAGCTTCAACATGACAGCCAAGTTGAACTCTCTAAACATACTGGCACAGTTAAATAATAAAGCAGGTAATGTTATGGTTAGACTGATGTCATTTTACAATATTGAAAAAGAGAGGAGTGGGATATGCGATGTTGGCATCATGTGCTACATAAACTATTTGCCTCTTAATGCTCTTCTGTGGAGTCAACTTGAAAGTTTCACTCACATATTTTTATACAGGAGATGTATCACGAGCTTGCACTCGTATTTTCAACTGCTTGTTGACTGCCAGAGTCAATTTGTTATCTTCTAGTGGCCTGTTGATAGAGTGTGTATCCAAGTTCATTAAACAACTTTTAAATTATTTTATGTATATCTTCTCCCAAGCTTGCAGTTCTTTTGGTTTCTGGGCTCGTTTTAATGGTTTGATTTCTGTTCTTAAGTCATAGTTTTTACTCCAAAAGTGTGACATAGCTGCTAATTTTTCTATTTGTTTGTATTTAGTGCAGCACAGATGTTCTTTCAAGCAGGTGCCTATACTTCTTTTAGTGTTTCTGAGATATACGTTATCACAATTTTCACACTGAATTTGATAAATTCCTGGCTTTTTCTCCAGGGGAATGCAATCCATTTTTCTTGACATTGTATTTATTGTTTGGTAGCAGACACGTGATGTGGGTCTTGAAAGGATCCTGAATTTTCTGCAGTACATCTTTTCTACTTTCTCAAAAATCACTCAGTAATACTTAAAATGCCACATGTTTAAGTTATTTTCATTACTATAAAATGTGTATGTTAAATTCTTTTTAATAGCCTCTGAACCCTTCTTCTGATTTAATATTGTATTTTGTATTGGCTCGAAGATAAGCTCCACTTTTTGCCCAGATTTCAACTGCAAATAGTCAAGATGTGGCATATATTTGCTACCTTGGCTTTTTACGTACCTTTCCTGTTAAAAATATATATGCTCATTTGCAGCAGTACAGCTAGTGTCTGGGGCAGCATTTTATTACACAACAATGCAAACTTTTACTGTCCTTTTGGCATTAACATTGTGTATATTGTTTCATTAGCTTCTACCTACTGTCCATTCTAAACCAGAGTTCCCTCTAATATAAAGAAAAGCATGTGCTTCTGCTTGTCACAAACCTAAGCACACAGTTCCTTAATAAATGTATTGTATCATACTGGGGTAGGAAAGCTATAGAACTGCACATTTTATTGCAGTTATCATAAGAACTCATTGCTTAAGGTAATGTTAAGAGATTACAAAATATGATTTTTTTAATGCTGTCTATCGCACTAATGCTCACAGTATCTTGTTTGTTAATTATCAACTATACACATGACTGCCATGTCTTGCATGTACAAGAAATGCAGCAATGAAATCCCAGAGGCGCTATTTGAGTACCAAATAAACACTTTGCATAACACAGGAAATATGATAAGCGAACAGCCATTCATAACATGGTAGCACATGTATGCTCAGCTCAGATAAAATCTTTGATTAGTCAGGTTTGAGTTCTCATGGCAGAGGAAGGTGCGTGTGCAAATAAGAAACTGGGAAACCATTAAAAAGTGGCGAAAAATAAATAATACTTAATGTGTTCAACTCACTATTAGAACACCTGACGCTGAAGAAGTAAATTTATTGTTTTTATTTGAGGTGCTTTATGTTTATCTGCCCCATGTATGGGAGCCAATTTGAAGAACTATTGTTCTTCAATTTGCAGTTTGTAGGTTACGTAATTATTTTTAGGAGTTTGCCCCACAGTTGTACACCAATTTGCAGAAGGTTATTTGTTTACGTAAAATATTATTAAGGTTACGTAATGAAGATACACTTTGATGTTGTTTGATTTTTAGGACGCCAAACTTTATAGTGAAGGTGATGCTTGTTTTTACATAATATTATTAAAGTTATTTGCCTCGGCTGCTTTCAGTTGCATTATAGAAACATGATTTCTTGCAGGATTGTGATAAGACTCATATTATAAGACGCCACACAATTTACTTTTTAATTTTTACTTCTTTTTATTTCACTTTATATATGCACATTTTATAAACACAACACTTTATAAAATAAAACTGTGAGCACTTAATACATTTTTGGCGGAGAACACAAATTTTATCATTTATACTTTACAACATTTTTACCCATGACTTTCACGTCTGCTCTGTCTAATATCTTGCCCGAGACCCTTACGTCTGCTGTGTACTACATCTTGCCCAAGACTGACTAGATTCAACGGTACAAACCTTTAGCGTTGGTAATGCCATTCTCTTATTGGTTAATTCTAGTCCAATAGAATTTAAGTATTCAAACTAAAAATCTTTCTTTACTTTTGATTGGTTAATTCCAAACTGTAAGCGAAATTACGTTATTACCGATCTTTTTTCATAACCAGTACTTTTAAAATTCCAGACACATTATTGTCACCAAAATTACATTATTACCTTATTATTAACATCCTAAAGCATATTATTCTCACAGTTTTTGCACTATTAGAGTATATAAACATTTACATATCACTAATAAATATGTTTACAATAAAAATAAGTATTTACAATGACTTTACATATAATATAAATAATAACTATATACATACTGTTTTCAAGGTGGGCTGTTATTGAATTTAATTAATAAAAAATATAATTAAAATCATTTGGGCATTAAAATACTGCCTCAAATTGCCCCCTTTTAGAAATATTTAAAATTTACTCTTTTTGTTGATTCTTTTAAATTTTCAAATATTTTCTAAAAGTCTCCTGAAAGAAAGAAACATAACTTTTTATTTTGCGCTTCCTATCTTTCACTTTCTTCAACACTTGTTTGTCACAACACTCGTGTATAGCTGAACACTTCCTATTCACTTGCGTAACACTTTTCAAGGTTAATGACTTGCTAAGTTTGCTCATTCACTATCACTTTCACTAGTAAACACTTTATATGCTTTACATTTTTACATACAATTATACATGTTAACATTTGTTACCCTTTGTTTACAATTTGTTTCCTAAATTTTAACTTATAATATAAATGTAATTGCTACTTAGATTTTCTACTAACAAATGGATTTTTAATTTAATTCTTCTGTTTCTAAACTTTCTTTTGTTATTTATTACTTGCTCTATTTATTAAAAAAGGTTATTATTTACAATTTTAAATGACACTGATTTTCCCTTTTATGTTCCAAATACATTTTTTTGTTTTTCTCTTGTTCCACACATAACCTGTAAATTTTACTTTCCCTTTCTTTTTATTTCTCAGATTGTTTACATTTATTTTCTCTCTCTTTTTGTGAAACACAATAACCTAAATACTTTATTTTCTTTCTCTTTTTGTTTCTCAGACTGTTTACATTTAATTTCTTTTTATGCCACATATAATCTACATATTTTACTTTCCCTTTCTTTTTGTTCTTACGCCACAGACTTTTTAGCTTTCCCCTAGTTTTATGTTGTATAGGTGTGTGTGACATCAAATTTGATACATGCTTTTGTTTATGTGTGTCATCCTTCATGTTGTGTGTTTGAGATGTTCATGCTATGGAAAAAGCAATTGCATCTCTTGTTTTGTTCATTAACAGTGGTGATGCATTTCTCTCTGTACTTGTATTACTGACATGCATTTGGTTAGCATTAATCTGTATTTACCTTTGGTACTGTTACATCTATCTGTATTTGTACAATGTTTACATTTGTGTTTCCTACTTCTTTAGTTTCCTGACTAGTTTCTTGTACTTTATTTAACTCTGTTTTCAACTCTGTACTACTGTCCATTCAAACCAGAGTTCCCTCTGATGTAAACAGAAGCACGTGCTTCGGCTTGTTACGAACCCAAGAATATACTCTTACGCTAACGTAAATAGTTCCTTAATACATGTATTATATTATGAAATATTAGAGCTGGAAAGGTATAGAACTGCACATTTTATTGCGATTATCATAAGAACTCATCGTTAAAGGTAATGGATATATACTAGCTGTTAAGAGATTACAAAATATGATTTTCGCCTGCTATTGCGCTAAGACCGAGGGCATCTTGCTAGTTAATACCAACCGTAGGTTGACTGTCACTCTCTTACATATACAAGAAATGCAGCAATGAATTCCCAGAGGTGCTATCTGAGTACCGAATAAACACTTTGCGTAACACAGGATATATAATAAGCGAACAGTCATTCATAATACATTAACACGCATATGCTCAGCTCAGGTCAAATCTTGTGATTTAGTCAGTTGGTATTTGAGCTCACATGGCAGAGGAAGGTACGTGTAGTGCGAATAAACTGTTCAAACACACAAGCGGGAAACAGTTAAAAAGTGGCTAAAAACAAACAATACTTCATATATTCAACTCACTATTACAAAAATACCCGACACTTGCATTATTGCATATTACGAAACTAATATCGGATTTTACAGGCGTTTCAGCGAGAAGTGTAATGAAAGCAGGGAATATAAACAGACATAATACAACATAGAAGAGGATAAAATGTGGGAACTTGTTTTGAGTGCGACAGTGCTGTGGAATTGTGGATAAGCTTGTCATTATTTTGGAGAGTAGTTCCGATTCTGATATGGCAGCTGAGTCATTTCCGGAGGATTCGGATTTGGGTGTTGCACTTTTGCCCGAGGATTGTGATTAACGTAAGTAAAATGTTCATTGCCGCATACTTATAAAATCGATTGTTACCTCAGGTTGCATTTTGAACCATGATTCTCACGCAGGGTGCCTTTTTATAGATTAAATATTGTTCAACAAGCAGTGAGAGGGGAACAAGTAGCCATTATGGGCAGGGATTGCAAACTACTTTCGCCCGGATAATACAAAGAGTTTGTTTTCAGTGAAAGGCACTCTGGTTTGGAATGGACAGTAGCTTCATTTAACTTATTGTTAGTTTCCTTTCCCAGTTCTGTACTAGTTTCATTTAATTTACTATTAGTTTCCTTTCTCAGATCTGTACTAGTTTCAGTTACTTTATTACATGACCCTACTCTGATTTCTTTTATCTTATTATTAGTTTCAGTGACATATTATTTAAATCTTTACTTAACCCTACTTTCAGCACTGTACTAGTTTCTTTTAACTCTCCTCTCATTTCTTCTATCTGTTTACTGTGTTCTGTACTAGTTTCATTTAGCTTATTACTTAAGTTACTTATTGCTTGTAGAATGCACGTAATATTTTGTTGTAATGTTTTCTTGCATTTGTTGGCTAGATGAGTGAGGAATAACATCTGTTTGTTTTGTTTCTTGCACTGACATTTGTAAAGGTGATTGACCTTGTGTACAATTGCTATCTGGCTGACTTTGCATACTATTGCTATCTTTTTCAACATTTACTTCTGAATTTTCAGATAACTGCTCATCCATTTCTACATTACAATTTGTAATAGCTGACCTAACCTCAACTACTTCCATATTTTCTTTATTTATAGCTTCCATTTTATTGTTTCTATTAACTTTTGAACTATTTAATTTAACTTTTCCACTTCTTAACAACATGAATTTTATTTAAATTTTACAATATTTTCTAAATTTTATATTTACAACATGAAAAAAATTGAACGTTCTGACCTTTAATTTGTAGTTGTTATTTAATTTCAATACTCAGTGTTCCGGCATAATTTGTTGTTAAGATGTTTACCACATGCCTCTTACTCCCGAAGAATTGTTGTTATCCTGGATTCCTTTGTTAATTTGGTGCTGATCTTGAAGTTCCAAGCTGCGTCTCACTGTATGTTTGTTGTTTTTGGCCGCCCTGTTGGATTCTCTTCTGTGACGTCATCAATTCTCATCGTAATTCGTAGCCACCACATTGTGGCGCCAATTTGAAGAAGTGTATAATTTATTGTTTTTATTTGAGGTGCTTTACATTTATCTGCCCCACGTATGGGAGCCAATTTGAAGAAGTATTGTTCTTCAATTTACAGTTTGTAGATTACATAATTATTTTTAGGAGTTTGCCCCACAGTTGTACACCAATTTGCAGAAGGTTATTTGTTTACATAAAATATTATTAAGGTTACGTAATGAAGATACACTTTGATGTTGTTTGATTTTTAGGACGCCAAACTTTATAGTGAAGATGATGCTTGTTTTTACATAATATTATTAAAGTTATTTGCCTCGGCTGCTTTCAGTCGCATTATAGAAACATGATTTCTTGCAGGGTTGTGATAAGACTCAAATTATAAGATGCCACACAATTTACTTTTTAATTTTTACTTCTTTTTATTTCACTTTATATATGCACATTTTATAAACACAACACTTTATAAAATAAAACTGTGAGCACTTTAATACATTTTTGGCGGAGAACACAAATTTTATCATTTATACTTTACAACATATTTACCCACAACTTTCACGTCTGCTCTGTCTAATATCTTGCCCGAGACCCTTACGTCTGCTGTGTACTACATCTTGCCCGAGACTGACTAGCTTCAACGGTACAAACTTTTAGCGTTGGTAATGCCATTCTCTTATTGGCTAATTCTAGTCCAATAGAATTTAAGTATTCAAACTAAAAATCTTTCTTTACTTTTGATTGGTTAATTCCAAACTGTAAGCGAAATTATGTTATTGCCGATCTTTTTTCATAACCAGTACTTTTAAAATTCCAGACACATTATTGTCACCAAAATTACATTATTACCTCATTATTAACATCCTAAAGTATATTATTCTCACAGTTTTTGCACTATTAGAGTATATAAACATTTACATATCACTAATAAATACGTTTACAATAAAAATAAGTATTTACAATGACTTTACATACAATATAAATAATAAATATATACATACTGTTTTCAAGGTGGGCTGTTATTGAATTTAATTAATAAAAGATATAATTAAAATCATTTAGGCATTAAAATACTGCCTCAACGCTTGCAGTAGTAGATATTATGAAACTAACATCAGAGATTACAGGCATTTCAGTGAGAAGTGTAACCAAAGTGCGCAAGGAATATAAACAGACATAATAGAAGAGAGAACTTGTTTTGTGTGTGACAATGTTGTGGTTAAGCTTGGATGATGGTTCTGATTGCACCTTTGCCTGAGGATTGTGTTTAACATAAGTAAAATGTTCATTTCTGCTGCATGCTTATAAACTCGATTGTTACTTCAGTTGCATTTTGAACTATGATTTTCATGCAGGGAGCATTTTTGCAGATTGAAACAATGTTCAGCTGCATGTGATATGCAGCAAGAAGCAGCCATTAGGGGTGCAGATAATAAAAAGAGTTTGTTTACAGTGAGGGGCACTCTGGTTTGGAATGGACAGTAATTTGGTCCAGTTTTAGAAAGAAGCTGCACACTTGTAAGAAAGCTTTGCTGTAATGGATGATGGTGAAGCTTCAAACTTGCAATTATGCTAACAAAAATGTTTATACTGTCTTTTCTTGCCTAAATCCAGATACGGTAATTTAGTAGAAATAGGAAATCAAGAACAACACAGCTAAAATATATGCATTATAATATGAGCCTTCGCAATTAACAGGAACTTTCCTGGGAAAGAATGTTTGGTTAAATTTAACTTTGTCATTCCCAGAGATGACATATTAGATCTGTATTGTATATATTAAACCCTTCATTGCAGAGGTTATTTTAGCTGGCCTTAATATGAGCGCTCTCTATAGTTACAAGCTGAGAAAATGAAACTAGCAAATGTGCATCCTGACAACTCCTGCAGGTGCATTGAGCATTGGTTCTTCTAGCAAAAGCATATTAATAAATAAATGAAGCTTGGTATAGTATGATGCAGTAATTTGTATCACAAATTATGTAAATGTCAAGAGTGATTATAGTGTGAATATGCATTATTGTGTGACATTGATTTGAGATGTTTGTTGATTGTAAGCATTGTCGAGAAGTGGGTTTATACGGCCTTACTGAAACTGACAATAATAGCATGCAATAATGTAGCGAGGGGGTGAGCTGCTTATCATTATTAGAGACGAGCAAATGACGTAATATTGGCGCGTTTTTCTTAGAATTTGCTGGAACATTTTCCCTAGAGTATATGTGTTCATAATTTTCATTGGATATAAATATAGACGCTAATGTTGGCACATTTTATTAACCAATAGCAGCTCGGTTATAATCTTTAGGCATATCGGGGTGTAGGAGTATAAAAAGGGCTAGGTCAGAGTCAAATTCGTTCAGTCCATCAGAAACATTTGTCCATTACACGTCGCTGAATACATCGCACAGTTTATCGATTCGCAGGTTACGCGTAGCAGAGTTATGAAAAATCTCAAGTGTTGTAAAGTTAATTACACAAAAAGTTGAAGTACGCAAATTAAGAATGAGCAGTAAATAAGTTATTATAACAGTTTCAGTTTGGCAAGTGTCAAGATTAATATGTGAAAGTGCATAATATGTTACGACAATAAAAGTGTAAAACAAATTCTTCATCAGTGTTATCTTTGGATAAAAACTCCTTTCCGTTTACACACCTTGATTAAGAGATTTGCTTGACCGAGAGATCATAGCTAGCCGGAGGACAGTGAACCCAAAATTAAATAAAATAACAGGCGCTCAGTAAAAGATAACACGAAGTGACCGCGACAAATTGTCTTTTATACGTGCGGCAGATAAAAATGAAACATCTTCCAACTACCAACATTAAAACCGTCACAAGTAATGAATCTGCATTCAGAAAATGTTCGCTTCTTCAAATTTTGATGATGGCTAACCTGCATTATGGTGACTAAATGGAAGCAGGTGAAAATGTATCATTGGTGCAAAATCAACTCTCCACTTTGCTGTCAATATAGTCATCAGTATGTATTGCTGTTGCTGCTCCCAGCCTATTGTGAGCCAAAATGTTGTAATATGGGTTTTTAATATGCCAGTATTCCTCATTTGGAATCCATTTAGAATATGATTTCTTATTATGTTGGCATTGCGTTGAGTGGCTGGCTTTGGCAGTATCTTTAAATTCAGTTTACTCATTGGAGTCAGAGACTTGGAAGCATCAATGTTTCTCTCAGGTTCTGATTTTATTTCTTCATTGCCTCTCTTGCTGTGCCATAGATTTTGTTTTTGCATGAGCTATGAGAACACCTATATTTATTTTGGGTGGTGGTACGGGAAGGTATTGTGAAACAAGATTATGGATCCTCCTAAAACTTGAATTTATTCAAAAACGTACTACTGCAGAAAAATAACTGAATCACAATTATTAACTGTTTCCTGACTTAATTTTCAAGTGTTTGTAATTTATGATGCCCATCCAGAATATAGCTTCCAAAGTCACCTAGCCTCAGTTTCGTGTGCAACTGACATTAAGACATCCTCTCTGAAAAAAATTATATAGTAATCGTTGTTGCTATGGTTACAAATCAATAGTATTGTTGTCTGACCCCCTATCTAGTTAAATCAAATTATATAATTTTTTTCTCAATGATGAGTTATTTCATAGTAGGCCATGCAATCTTTCAAATAATTAATATTTTCCCCTCTTTTCTCAATATTCCAGACATTTCAACTATCCAAAAAATATACAAACATCATTTAGAATAAGTAAAGAAATGCTACAATCTTAATAAATGGCTAACTCATTCAAATTAAGAAATATTTAAAATATTTGATATTTTTAAACAAAATCTCCATTTTGAATTCCAATCTATTTTAATTTGCAAACAATATCTCCCTTCTGAAATTCATATCTGTCTGTCATGTGCCATTCTGGTCTCTCTTCTTGGTCATTGTGAACCAGCCTTAAGCTATAGACAAATCCTTACTAGAGAAAAAATAAAGAGCTCATCAAAATATAGAAATAATGTTCTATTTTCTAAATATTCCATGATTATATTTTTGCAAATGTAAGTATAGCATATGATGAAAGATGCTTGAAAGTTTCTGATTCTTCGTTTTACTTTCTACATATAGCAACCAGAGGAAGTGTTGCATTCCACTCAAAAATTTTATACTGACATTTCACATTTTGAGACTCCCTGAATCCCAAAAAAAAAGCATTTTTAAGAAAAGGTCTGTGTGTCAACAGCATAACTCAAAAGTGAAAAGTTGATTCAATACCAAACTAAATTTGACGTCTTTCAAGGATGCTACATGAAGATTTTCAAGAAATCCCCCCCTCAAAACTACCCTTTACATGGAAAAATGTTCACTATTTTTTATTTTCTCGAAAATGTCTCTTAACAATTTTAATTAAAATACACATATTAAAGATATTTACGTGACAATAAAATGCATATCTTGAATTTTCTTGGAAAAACCTTTGAAGTCTTCTTCAACCAGAGGGAATTTGTGTAATTGGTAAATCACAAGAGATATGGAAAATCATATTACACAAAGAATGTAGATCGCATTCAGATGTTTAGTTTTGTCAGATAATTTATTTTTGTGGCATTAACCATTTCCGAGGTATTCTTCATAATTGGTTTGAACTGTCAAATACTTATAACTTTTTTTTTTTTAGTGTTAAGTCACTATTCTTTCTTTCTCATTGTCATGCAAAGAGGAAAGAATTTCAAAGCCTTTGCATAGCAACACGTTCTTTAAAAATGTGACTTAGCCTACTGAATTCTTCCTATACCTGAAACGAGATGTGTAATGAAAGTTTACTTTGATTAACAAGAAAGTATATAGAAGACTGAGTAGGGAAAGCCATGTGAATGCAAGAACATGATACTATTACAACTCCATCTTGTTGTATACTTAGTTTGAAATCATTAACGTAGCATGCACCTCATTCTTGCAATCACTTAACGAAGCATAGTGACTGCATTAGAAACACTCACAATCTCCCCTTTAGTCACCCAAGAATGGGCTTATTTTTCTAAATTCGAAATCAAAATAAAGTACAGCAACAAAAAGTAGACTTTTCTTTCAGCAAGCAATTCAATTATACTGGGTGATCAGCATACAGCAGAACAGGTTTCGCAGCTCTTAGTCGGCCAGCGGTGCTGCTTGCTATGTGTGCTGAGCAGGTGACAGCACATCCGTAGTAAATGTACTATGGTTTGTCCCATAAGTTATTTCTAACAAAGAAACAAAAGTAAACACTTAAAAATAAAAGTACTCACATATTCAAGCAAGATGTTGGAAGTGCCTCCCTTCATTGTTCAAGCATTTCTGGCACCTGCTTGGGAAATTGGCCATTACATGCTGCAGTTTCCTCTGAGAAAGGGTGCAATTTCTTGATGAATGTTATTTTTAAGTTCCTGTAAAGTGTGTGTATTTGTTTTGTAAACTTTCTCTTTTAATCCCCTCCTGGAAATAAAGATCACAGGGGGGCTAAATCAGGGGTATGTGGGGGCCATATGATAACTATCTTCAAACACTTCATGGATTTCCTGTACGTGCTGTTGCAGTCCTGCTGGAAAGTTGCATAACTTCTTTCCCTCTCAGTTAATTTACGGACAAATAGTCGCAAAATGTTTTGCACATACCTCTCACTACTGTTTCTGCAAAAAATGGGCTTATTATTCTCTTGCCGGAATAGTGCACCACACTCCAATAACGATGGTTTTGTGTATTAATATACCCACTTTGGTGGAACCATGATTAGTCCAAAAAGAAAATTAGATTAGAGTCCATTTGACCATCATGTACCTGACTCAAAAATGCATCCTTAATGCAGGGTCACCCAGTTTAAGTTCTTGCACTACAGTAATTTATTAGGGCTTGAACAGAGCCATAGAAAATGTCCATTTTCTAGGAGACCTTTTGAGAGCATATGCAATGTTATCTGGGGTTTGTTCTGTGAGTACTATACACGGTTTCTTATTAAGAAGACTTCCTGTTTCATGTAATTTATTTACGAATCATAGTTCGACCTGCAACTTGAACATCAGGAAATCTCTCTTGAAATAATCTCCTTATGGACTTGCATATTCAGTACGGACATATGAATCATAAATGAATACTTTTTGGGGAATAGAATGCTGGTACCCGAATAGAGCCATTTCACTTAATATGCACTGTATTGCATCCAGTAATAGATAGATTTATTTTCACCATATATTTAGATACATAATTCAATTTTTCTTGCTACTACTAACAACCAGCATAAAAGCAACTGGTATCCAGCGGTTGCTTACTAAACTCCAATACTATATTTCCTTCATTTACCTTTTTATTTATTAAAATAATCCACCTTTTTAAATTCATATATATATATATACTTATTTTATAAGCATCCAATAATAAACATGGGCCACGTTTGCAGGAGTTCAATTCACACTGAAGCCTTGTGCTTCACCGCCGGTTGACTAAGAGCCGTGAAACCTGTTCTGCTCTTATGCTGATCGAGTACTGTCCATATCTTATTTCCTAACCAAAGCAATCCACTGTTCCTCTGTTAATCTTAAAATAGATAATGTTTGATACTTTGTTTGCAGTTCTGACAAAAGCTTTATGTCATATAACCGAGCTGGTATCGGGACCTCTGGTAACAGCGCTAGAGCAGCGTAAGGCTACAAATCTCAAAAGATATGAAGAACTACAGCAAGAGATGAAAAAGCTCATTACTCTCAAATCTGGAACATAAACTGATCTGTGTGCATGGTTGGCCAGCAGTACCCCACCATCATTTTGTATCAAATATGTATATGGGTATCTGAGAGTGGCAGATTCCAAAGAACTTAAAAATATTTCTCATAAAAACAAACAAATAGCTGTTAAGTCTTAAATACTTATTTATGCAACTAAGAAAGTGTGATATTTATTACAAAGTCATAGATGAGGTTTATGGATAAGGCAGTGACACTTTTTTACTACAGTAGATGTTGCTTAACTGAAAGAGGACGGACCTGTTTCAGATAATTGATGCTAACTATTTTAAGTACTGAAAGGAAGAAATTAACTCTATTCCAAATATGCATAATAATGTTTAATATAAAAACTACTACTCTATACCATATTTACAAAGACTATTTCATAAAATCAATTTTTTTTGTGAACTTTCTTCTCACAAAAGATATGAGCATTGCATCTGTTGGTGTTGATTCTCTGCTTTGTTCCACAAAACACAAAGCAATCTATAAGCAAAAAGTTTTGTGTTATTGATAGTGCTGTAATTCAGTATTCCCCGTTAACATTTGAATATGAATTTGTAGTGTTTCTTACCTCTAATGCTCCAAATCCCTCGTTTGCTGTTACTAATGGCTTTGAGTTTCTGTTCAGTACTCACTACAATGTACTTTATTTTTGCTGACCAATACCAACTTATTAATAATGGTACAATATTTCTTGGAATGTGGAGCAAGGATTTACTCAGTACAATACCAAGTACGTGTATTGGAATTTAGGTCTGTGGCAAAAGAACATTGCCAGCTTTTGCAGCAATGTTGCCAGAGTGAATATGGTCATCTCATAATTTTTTATTTGTTCTTTCTTACTTTTTTTCCCTCCACCATTTCAGTTAAGCAGACTTTTGCTGAATTTGTGTAATAGATTTTGTTCCAAACTGTCAACAAAATTAGATTAATTTGATTACATAAAGGAAGGTGTAGTCATTTATGTTATCTGTCTTAAGGCAGGTCTCCACTGCATCAGCGCTAAACATGACCAAACATTAAAAACATGTTGAGTCATACGTGTAGTTGGAATTCCCATCAACATTCCATCTCCACTGCATTAACAAGTGAGACACGTCACATGGCTTCTGATTATGAAGATTTAGCCTTTGTGTATGCTTGGTGAAAGAGGCGCAAGATTAAAAGAAGAAAGTCATGGGTGTGTCCTTTTCTATGCAATAGCATCTTGTCTGAACTGAAAGTTGAGGGTAAATTCGGCTTCAAGAATTTTCTACAAAAGAAGATTTCAATTTGTTGCTGACTATAATTTCATCAGCAATTGCGAAACAGGAGACAAATTTCAGAGTAGCCATACCAGATAAACCCAGATTAGGCTTAACCTCTTTTTTTTTTCTTCTCTATGTCATCAAAAATATGGCAAGCTTGCATAACACTGCCTTTTCTTGATTTTATTTCCATAGTCTGTCAGGGATATATCCCATGTGACGGTTCTTGCATGGATCATTAATTAATTGTATTGTCTTTATTTTCATCCACTCCATTTTCTCGCTACAATATAATATGCATGGGCAAGTCTGGCTAAGTTAGTCAGGTCTACACGAAGTGAGCTGAATATATATCGCACTCATCATGTCTTTCACTGCCAGTGGAAAACAGTTTTGTTTAGCCAGACATGTTGAATTAGCCTGTTACACAAGACTTGTTGGTCAATGAAAACACTTGTTTACCACCAACATGTTGAGTTCAACATGCTTTTTTTATTGTTGAGGCAGTGGAGACCCCCTTTGGACAGTTATTTAAAAAAACATAAAATAACAAAATGTTGAAAATCAACGTAGTATTAAACAAGTGCTGTTTTTATATTATTGTAAGTGTTACTGGTGTAAACATGGTTTCTGGAGCAAAGCTCCATTTTCAGCTCGGAAACAAATAAATATGTACTACATCATTATACTGCTGTTTTACTTCTTGTGTGTGCTCTTCACTATTGAGGGACAGTTTCACCAACTGATGTTAAACTGATTAAATACTGAAGTTAATGCAAAATGTGTTTCATTGAAAAATGTTAGCTTTAAAGTTGTGTTAAACTGTGTTAGCTCTGCCATACCCTTGTTAAGGCGTTTAACAAATGTTAGAATTTGGAAAATAGCTCTTGCTGATGCAAATTTGCTGCATTTGGCACTTTTAATGCCATTCCTAATGGAAGAACAGCCGTATGTCATAAAAATTTGAAAATCTGCATAAGACTGAATTTTTAAAATGATACAGACTATACAAAGGGGTCATGAGCATGGTATTATGGGAAATACGAGAGGTTAGAATACTACAAAGAGAAGCATGCCTCCTATAAAAGTGTCATTATTTTGAGATATTATGCTACTGGCACTTTTCAGTTAATGGTAGGTGATGTCATTTCCAGAACTACCGTTTGTGGATGTATCCAGAAGGTTTCTGAAGCAATTGCTTCAAGAATCAAACAATATTTTTGTTGCAGTCTGCTTGATCCTCAATCAGTGGTAACACACTTTCATTCACTTTCAGTGCAATGTCCACCACCAGTTTTAGAACATTGTAAATGTTCTTTGCACTTGACTTTTTTGGTGTTGCAGTTGCCTTGGGCCTGGGAGAAACATATTCATTCCAATTAAATCACTCACGGATTTTCTTCAGGCCTTTAATGTAAGACAGTCAGCTTTTTCACACTCGATAATATGCCTGTACTTAATAATGAGTTCTGTAATTAATGCTTTTCCAATGGTGAAACATTTAGGGCCGGTTTCACCAACAGATGCTAAATTTTAACACTGAAGTTAACACAAATTCTGTTTCATCAAACAATGTTAACTTTCACAATGCGTTAAAGTCTGTGTTAAATTAACATCGCCTTAACAAATGTTAGAAGTTGGAAAATGGCTGCCGCAAACCAAGCTGTTGATGCGAGTTTCTTACAATTGACATTTTTAATGCCATTCCTAATAGAAGAGTAGTTGTATGTCATAATAAATTTGAAACCCTGCAAAAGGAGGAATTTTTAAAGCAATATAGACTGTTCAAGGTGGCATCAGCATGGTTTTATGGGAAATAGAGAGGTTAGAATACAACCAACGGAAGCATGCTTCTTTCTCCTAAGCTACAATTGTTAATTAGGTACTTAGATTTTATGCTATTAACATTTTTCATTTACTTGGTGGGTAATAATGCTGGTATTTCCAAAGCTACCTTTTGTGGTTTATCCAGAAGGTTTCCAAAGGAATTGCTTCAAGAATCAAACACTATTTTTTTCGGATCTGCTTGATTAATCAGCGATAATACACTTTTGTCCATTTTAGTTTCATTGCAGTGACCACCACCTGTTTTAAACTGTTATACACCTCTTTGCACCTAGCGTTTCTGGTGCTGCACTTTATGTTGCATAAAATTTCCGCAGTTGCTTACTGGTCTTAAGAGAAATGCATTCATTCCAATTAAATTACTCGAGAATTTTATCCCAGGCTGCAATTTTATCCTTTAATGTAAGCCCATCAGATTTTTCGAGTTGATAATACGTCTATACTTATTAACCAGGTGTTATTTAACTAGTTTCAAACAGTGAAACATTTATTTCAGTTGACATCACGATTCTAACCTCAAGCAATCGCAAACATCGCATGGCAATTGTCACGAATGTAAATAGTTGTCTTACTGGCACAGAGAGCGCAGCAAAACGTAGACAAAAGTGCATCAGAGCACGTTCAGAAGCAGTGTAGTTTGGCCACTGCCTTCTTGAAAGCTAGCGTTCGCAGTTGTCTTTGACATTAACAATTAACAATATGTTAGCTAATAATTTGCTGTAAAAGCTTGATGAAATGTTTAACCTTGTGTTAAACTTTGAACACCGTGGTAACAAACTAGATGTTTACAGCATTTTTAACATCGGTTGGTGAAACCGGCCCTTAGTGCATCTAGATTTTTCAATTGACATTGCAATCCTAACCTCAAACAATCAGGAACATCACATGCCATGAAGTCTTCTTTGGCACTGAGACAAAAGTGCACCAGAGTGCATTCAGAAGCCATGTAGTTCGGTCACCACCTTCTCAAAGGTTGTCATTCGCAGTTGTCTTTGACAATGACAAAATGTTAACAAACAAGACATTAAGAGTATTTTTAACATCGCTTTATGAAACTGGCCCCGAATGTTTTTACAGTTCTTGTACTGAGAAATTGCAGTTTAACCAATAAATTTTAACAAGTTTGATTATTGTAGCATTATTTTGTCGTACCTGTGTATGAGTCATGGCATACTCAGATCATGTCCTGTAAATGCATAACTGGACTGTTTTCACTTTAAAACAAAAATGGAAAGGGAATATGTTCTGTGGTGGTTAATGAACTGCATATCAAGGATCGTAAGCAATACAAACTTTGTAAGAATTGAGTGTGTAATAAAATATTATTGGATCTCAGATTGCTATAATGCAGGGTGTTACCGGAGTTAGTGGTAACATACTGGAAAAATTGGATGAAGTATCCATATAACATTCATTTATTTCAGATGTTTGGTTTTTGGAAGATCTTATTACTCAGTTAAGTATTTTTTGAATAAGTTATTTTGTTTTTGCATGATATCTGTTTTTGCATAGTTTTTTATTCGTATATAATAATTACTCAAAAATTTGACAATCTTTTACCCCTAACATTTTTATAAGCTGTACATTTACAGCTAAGGCTGAGGAGGCTAAGGTTAAAGATACAAAATCTGCTGATATTTCATGAAATTACAGTTCTAAGAGTGAAGGGCAGAATTCAGTGAGTACAGAGAGTAAATGTAATTAAATCATTCAAGATTTAAAAAGCCACCTCTGCAAGATGTATAGCACCTAGAAATAAACACAACTTCAAATTATGGCTGCGGAAAAGTATGTTAACCTAGGCACAAGACACATTTGAATACTGCTGCGGAAGGGTATATATTGGCCATGTATGTGGGTCAAACTCTTGATTCTTTTTCTGGATGCCTCAAGCTAACTTGTTAGCTTTAACCCAGTGACACAGCGAGTCTGGCCAGAGGTTTCCAGGTAAGAGATGTGTGGTTACGTCTTAAGTTCTTGCACATATGCCCCCCTCTACTGAGGGACCCCCAACGCTATGTTAAAGTATCCTAGAATATAGTCATCACCATTCTATACAACCCTAGGTATTTATTTGACACCCCTGTAATGACTTGTTCTACCATCTTAAGTTTTCCACACATTGTAAGAAACTCCCAAGGCTAACTGCTCCCAGGGGCAGTACAATATCTGCCACATGATAACAGTTATTAACCATTTATCCTTAGACCACAGAGGACAACTTCATATTGGTATCATTCTCTATTTTGATTACGTTTCCTTTCAGCTAATCTACTAGGATTTTTTGTGTGTGTGTGTGAGAGATAAGACGATTCTCCTTTTGGGCTTCACGCTTATTAAAATAAGGCATTGCAGGATGTTTAGGACCTGGCATATTTATATTATAGCAATGTTCCAAAATTTAATGAAATCCTGAACAGTATGCCCAAATTTCTCATCATCACTGTCTGTGAATTTATTTTCAAAATCAATTATAATTTGAGAATTGCCTTTTAAACGTGCATAATTAATCTCTGCATCACTGTGTACATTTACAATATTAAAATCAGTTTCATTTGCACTTTCTTGGTTATCATTTCTATTTACATCATATTTACAAACAATAATTTTTCAATGAATATCTGGATGCGCTTTGCTAATGGAGATATTTAAATGATTTTCTACAATATTGGAATTGATGATTGTATTTGTATTCATATTTGTAGCATAATCATGCCATACACAGAAACTGTTTAAAGCAACACCTATGTTACTTTTACTAATCGTTTAATATTTCAATATAATACCTTACAAAAATGATGCTAACACACTCTAGTGTATATTCGTTTGATGTCTCTTCAAGTAATCTTTATATCGAATGGATGAGATAAACCTAGTATAAATCACAAATATTTTGCATAGTTATGCATGGTCCACTAATCAAAGTATTTAGTATACTCTGTCCATATGGGCAACCCCTTCATTGGGGAAGAAATATATATTTATATATATAAAATTATCAATAATGTTTGTAGATTTAAAACAATACTTTAATTAAGCAAAACATATACATTATATACATATTAAATACAATAAAGAATACAGAAGGTTATTTACATGAATTAGCAAAATTTCAAAATTATAAGTAGATATAAATAAATATGCTTTGGCTTTGCTGCTGCTGTGTGTTACTAAGATATGCATGGTGGTTAAAATTCATTATTTAAATTGCTATGATTTGTTCAAAATTCGGGGTTCAATAGTAAAAAACTACTTAGCATGTTTAAAGTAGTTAACAGTCTTTAAACACTGTTCTGGCTAGCTTACAGAATATTTACAATGATTGAGGGTCTAAACAAATTCTACATTGCTGAATGTAGTTGATGGCGTGCAAATAATTACTTTACATAAAGAAGACCACAATAAATATTAAAAAAATGTATTAAGTGTTTTATAAAAGTCACTTAGCATTAACAAATGACTACTTTGGTAAACAGAACCCAATCACTGACTAGACTAATAAGGGTATTTGTGACTACAAGCAAAGCAATTAAGATTATAACATTATGTTCTTCCTGCTCTGTTTTCCTAAATTAAAGACTGTAAAGCCCCAGCACCTAAAAATTAAATAGCAATTCACTTATGTGGTTAAACATTTTCCCTGTTTTACACTTCTGTATTGTAACCATCATAATCTTGATAAAGTGCTGATCTATCATGAGCGTTTATGGGGCCTGAAGCAACAGAAAGAATACTGTCTGGAGATATGATAGTTTCGTCCACGTGGGTTCCATATGTTCTCTGCAGTACGGAGAGACCTTCCACAGGGCTCTGAACACTCACAACATCAGGCTGATGAGCAGACCTGTGAGCCTGAAGAACTTCTGGGACAAAGTGATGGGTCGAACCTTCTCTTCTGGGACTGGCTTGAGTTGAAGATGCTGGTGATGATTTCTGTATTAACATTTGCATACTTTAGTAAGAACATGATGCAGAATTCTTCTTCCTATTTTAAAGAAAATTTGTAAAACCTATCACAATTAAGCTTGTGCTTCCATCACCATGTTTGGAGGAGGAGCAATGCAATAAAACTAAGGGGATTTTATGAAGAAGGCAAATACACAGACACAAGTCTAGAAAAATTTAACTTGACTGTTTACTGAAATTATACGGGTCTTCAGATTTATTCGGCCGTTGCTGCCACTCTCTTGTCTGTGTATGGCGTCAATACTTTGAAGCAAGTATACCACCAGTGCCATTGGCAGAGGACTTGCAAAAGATGAATGGAAGAGTGGATGTCAACAGTTTTGAGATCACCTTAGTGAAGTGGGACTTATATCATACTTTTCCAGTATTTACATTTTAAACTTCTTTTGCTTGTGTCTTGTAAACTTGCAATCTCAGCATGTATGCTGATAGCTAACTGAAATAATTGGACAGTTTTAAGGCATAACTAACTTTTTTTTATTAAAAAACAACTGAGGTAACCTTTATAAATATTTTAAAATACTTTAGTTGTTTCTCCTTTTTTTTTGTTAATAAAAAACAACTGGTTTTTGTTTTTTATTGTGTTTTGTCCTGTGATTTGATGAACATTCACATAGCGGCCAATATCGTAACAATAGACTCCCACTCGTAACCTTCTACTTTAGAAGCAGCACTCGATCATGAAATTCTGTAATTGTCACTTCCATATCATGTGCAAACAATGCACAAAATGTCCCAGTTCTGCACTGCTGCTTTACATCAACCTGTTTACTAAGTCAGAAATGCATTCAGTCTGAGATTCAATACTGCACTTCCCCTCTGAAACAAGGGGGTTGCTCAACTAATACCGTCATTCATTTAAACTGACTAGCGGTAAATCTGAAGACCCATTAGAACAAGCTTGGCTGTCACTCAAGCCTTCATTAATCCAGATTACCTTACTGTTTCACCACGGAAACATGCACATCCTTTGTTAAATATATATTGTGATGCAGCAGCCATTACCCATGCTTATGAGGCGGCTGGTGAGATAAACAAATGTGATAGTGCTCTTGTCCAGAAGCACTGGAAAGGTAGAATCAGATGACTGAAAAATTCAATGCGATAGCACGGGATTTGAGCCACGAATCTACTGGTTTATGTCCGGTTGCTCTAACCAGCTGAGCTTCCATGGCAACAAGCTGGTATGACATTAAATTCCCCAACTGATTCGCATTTTTCCTGGTAAACCACACGGAGATCTCAAATTGTTTTTAGATGACATACCCCAATGGTGACTTATGCTTCATAGCTTAGTCTCTATTAGGTCAATTGATAGAATTTATTCTAATGTCCTACCAGCAAGTTGCCATGGTAGCTCAATTGATTAGAGCAACTGGCCAAAAACTGGTTCCATGGTTCAAATCCCAGCTATGGCATTGAATTTTTCAGTCGTCTGATTCTACCTTTCCAACCTTGTCCTTGTGTGGAAGAACAATTAATTCACCAGAAGCACTGCCAAAAGATAACCAGAACCTTCTGGAAGTTTCCTTCTCTCTGTTCTGGAACTCTAACCAGTGAGCATTCTTGTGAGTTAGTGAGTGCATTTCTCATGTGAGAAAAAGTGGTGTTCTCTGAGTGAGTCTGTGATGTGCACACGAAAGCTGCTACTGCAGGAGAGATTGGAGAAGTTTTGTGTTTGACTCCCCAGCGAGTGAACCATCTGGAAAAAGAGCCCACATAGTGCATATTTCATTATGCCACTATAAATGAAAAAAGTGAAGTGTCGGTGAAAATTTGAACTAGATCACATTAGCAGAGTTACAATTAAAAACTGGATAAAGTTACAATATGAATGTATACAGTTGTAATGTTGGCATTGCAATTAGGGTAGAGATTGCCTTCAGTTGTACACTTCAAGCCACACAGGACAACAAAACTATAATGTGTAAGATTATATATTTCGCTAATTTTCACGATTGCCCTGATATTGATTATAGAATTTTATCTGGATGGCTTTAATTTCTTCTCTCTTCTGCTTTTGCAGTGATTCAAATTTCACTGTTGTACATTCAAGTTTGTATTCATTTAATAGTTTGTTTCTGGATTATCTCTAATTTTGCCTAGTCTGGATAAACAAGGTTCTTTATATTTGCATTTTTTGTTTTTTGCCGTTTGGTTTTAGGCTACATGCTGCTCATGATCCCATTTATATGCTTGTTGCCTTTGTTGACCTTACAGAGAGATGTGCTCTATAGCAAGATTTACCAAAATTCTGTTACTTTTGCTGATTATGTGTCTTAGAGATCTAACGTGATCAGGGTTGCCAATACATGGGATATGACAATTTCTCAAGCACAACTTACAGATATGAACATCAAAACTAAAACACTTGCAGCTACACTTTGTAAAGGATTGCAGTTGCAAGAGTCAGGCTCTGTCTAAAAACTTGTGGAACATTGTTTATTGTAAATTATCCTTTTATTTACAATTTTATGAATTCTAAATTGAATGAACACAGCTAGTTTCTTAGAGGTATGTTGTGTCAGTATGGTAAACGCAGATTTGCTCTTTAGCATGCCGCCATGGACCAGGATGTGTTTACAAGGACTTTTAGTTGTCTTTCTTTAAGAGCAGGTTGCCTGTCTCGTTATTTTCAACCTATTGTGGGTGGGATCGTCTTCAAAACTCAGACCATCAGCATCACATATATCACTTACAGTCACTAGAGTGATGTACTACAAGACATCCACTTCCATTCTCTAAAGAATTAAGTACCAGGAGCATCCAATAAGTAAGTTTCTCTGTATTATAAGAAAACATTACACACAATTGATCATGTTGAAATAATTTTATTTGCATTGTACAATCCGTCTCTTACTTTTCTACATAGTTGCCATGTTTTTCCAAGCATTTTTGGTGACACAAGCTTTTCCAAACCAGTGTAGTTTCAGGTTGGGTCCTGTGTTCATAACCGGCTGTTTGCTTCTGATTTGACTTCATCAGTTTTAAAGTGTTTACCTCCAATGACTTTGAGTTGGGAGAACATGTGGAAATCACTTGGGGCAAGATCTGGTGAGTATGGAGGATGTAAGAAAACTTCCCATTGAATCTTCCAAGCTCCACCTGGGCCATTTGAGCTGTGCGAGGTGAATCATTGTCACAAAGGAAGAGAACTTTGCAAGACAAAAGTCAAGGGACATTTTGTTTTGATGGATATATAGCATTACACCAATGATGAAGTCAAATCAGAAGTGAACACAGCTAGTTACGAGCACAGGACCCGACCTGGCACCACAATGGTTTGGAAAAGCTTGTATCATGTTACCAAAAATACTTGGAAAAACATGGTGACTATGTAGAAAAGTAACATAAGGATTGTACAATGCAAATAAAATTTTTTCAACATGATAAATTGTGTGTAATGTTTTTTATAAAATATGTGAACTTATTTATTGGATGCCCCTCATACATACCTGGAAAGCTTTTGTCAATTCCAAGAAAAAATGCAGAATGGCTTTGGCCCACAGTAATTGTAAGTGCTATGCTTTTTCCCCTGGAACTAGAGACAGGCAACATATGAACAAAAATTTGACAAAATATTAGGAACTATATATTTTAAAATTAAAACATCTTATACTTTAAGGGTATGGAGCAGGTTCACTTCATTAGCTTAAAAAAGTATGTTGTATTACATTCACATGGCTTTCTCTACCCTCTATAGTTTATTAGTAACTATACAAATTATTCTTACGAAAGTTTATTTTTATATCTATTACATTTTAATACAAATAAACCTTTGGAGAAATAGCTACATTACACATTTCATTATAGATAAAAAGGGAACAGCGATGGTCAAATGTTTAAGAACTGGAAGCTATATGCTGGCCTTAAAATTCCATACTGTTTCCATGTCATCGCAAGAAATGATTGAAAATCGGCAGATCTTGAAAAGAATGACCAAGCATTGAACAATTCGAACCTTAAATAACGAGTATCTTGGAAATGGCTGATGCCACAAAAAACTTATTTGAAATAAATTGTGTATTTGTTTTAAAGAGATTAAATTTTTTATATGATACGTTTTCATCTATTGCATGACATTTACCAGCTATACAAGATTATACAAAATTCCTTCTGAATGAAGAGGACTTCACAGGTTATTCTCAAAAAATTCAAGATATACATTTTGTTTTTCACATAAATATCTGTAACATATGGCATATTAATCAAAATTGTTAGCCATTTTTTTAGAAAATCAAAAATTTCGAAGGTGTTCCATGTAAAGGGTACTCTGGGGTGGGGGATTTTCTTGAAAATCTTCATGTCGCATCTTTGGAAGGTACTGAGCTAAGTACCACGTTAGGTTTTTAATCTGACTTTTCATTTTTGAGTTATGCTGTTCACAGACACACACACACACACACAGATCTTTTTTTTAAAAAAAATTTTTATCTGCTAGTTCACATATTCAAAAAATCCTATTTCCAGTGAAATCTTGGTATAGAAAGTTTGGTGGAATGATGCAATACTTCCCCTACTTACTATATGTAGTGGATGTACGGCTGGGAAACTGAAGATATGTTTTAGGATAGGCAAGAAAGAAAGAAAGACCTATTATTTTGAAATTGACAACAATGAGAAAAGAATGGGAGATTTTAAGACAAACAAGAAGACTAAGGGGGACAAAAATATTTATAGAACAGGACTATACGAAAGAGGAACAAGACCAAAGGAAGGAATTAATTAAAAGAATGAAGCAAGGGCGGTAGGAAAAAAAAAAGCATATCTAAGAGATCTACAATTAATAGTGGAAGAAGAAAACTGGAATATGAGTATTAAAAGAAACGAAACCAGAGGAACATATGCACTGCAGCAAAATATAGAACGGCCGGAAAACACAGGACAAAGACCTGAACAGAGAATGGAATCGTCAGCAGGATTTCAGCAAAGTCAAACATGGGTAAGAAGAGGGCATCAACACGAGAGAGCGACAGCTGATCAGGAGGGCAGAAGAAGTGGGAGAAGCAGCTTTAGAGAGAGACGAGAGGAGGAGACAAGGGAGATACATCAACAAGAGACAACAAGGGGAAGGCAAGAAGAAGAGTTGGTAGTGGAGGGAGAAAGTGAAGAAGCAACATTGGTGAGCGAAATGACCGAGAGAGGAGTTAGAAGAAAGAAGAGGGGAGGCAGCAGGAGTTGTGAGGGAAGGGAGGCAGTGAGAAGTGAAAGTGCGGAGAGGTGTAAAATACAAAGTGGGGAAGTCACATTGGTAGGGACCATGAGTGAGGCAGAAGAAATAATAAAAAAGAAAGGTTTACAAATTTCATCCAAGGATTAAGGGTGAAAGAGAAGAAAGGGAAAGGGAGCCTAGAACTACAAGATACAGAAAAATGGTGGAGAGTTTTAAGTTTCAAGAACAACCAAAGAATAAATAGGGAAAGGGGCTGAAATTAATGTTTTGGAATGTGGAAGGACTAAGAAATAAGTTAGGCAGCGGTGAAATTAATAACATTGTGTGTTCTATGGATTTTGTAGGAGTAGCACAGACATGGTTAGGAAAGGAAGAGGTAGCAGAGATAGCAGGTTTTAAGTTTCCAGAGAAAAAGGCAAGGAAAAGATGCGACAGGGGAAGAGCATCAGGAGGAGTAGGTTTGTTTATAAAGAACAATACGGAAACAATTCAATTATTGATATAGAAAAAATGGAGAATAGAGTTTCCAATGTGTTATGGTCAGTAATTAAACAGAATAACACAGTAAGATTAGGAATAGGGGTAGCATATAACCCTCCAGAAGCACCATACTTCTACGACAGTAAGCTAGAAGACATGGAAGAAATACAGGTAAAGATGCCAGAGACAGAATTTATTGTGATGGGAGATTTGAATGCAAGAATAGGGGAGGAGAATGGAAGGTTATTAGGTAAAGAGCAGGTAGAAGAAGATAGGGATGTGATAAAGCCAAGGAAAAGCAGGAACAGAGTGATTAATAGGGAGGGGAAAAAATTACTAAAATTTTGTGAGGTAAACAACATGTTATGTAACGGAACAATGGAAAGATATGAGGAAGGGGAGTTTACATTCGTAAACACAAATGGGCAAAGTGTAGTAGATTACATGTAGTGAGGAACTGGAGGACAGATTCACTGCATTTAAAATAATAAACGAAGTAGTAGGTAGTAGCCATTTTCCATTAATGATGGAAATAAATGTTTTGGAACAGAAGGTAAAGAATAAGGAAATAGCTAGAATAAAAAACAATAAAAGTGTATAAATGGAGGGAGGAACTAAAAGAGGACTTTGTAAAAGAATTAAATTCAAAGGTAAGTCAGATTTTGGAGTGTGAAATAAAAATGGCTATGGATGAGGGAAATTCAGAAAAAGTATTAGAGCTACTAAAATTATTACTAACAAGAGCAGGAGCAGGGATGGATGGAAGGAAGGCACGGAAAAGGCCAAGAAATTAAGGGGTGGTTTGATGAAGAGTGCAGAGCAAAAAAAGAGGTATTTAAAGAGCTTATTGGATGGAGGAGATCAGAGAAGGAAAGGGATAGACAAAATCTGATGAAACTTAAGGGAGAATATAAAGGTTTGCTTGAGGCTAAGAGGAAAGAATGGCAGGGAAATATAGAAAGGAAACTAAAGGCAGCAATAGAGAGTAAGGATAGTAAAAACAAATATGGGAAATAGTGAGGATGATGAACAAGAATAGAGGGGAGAAAAACGAAATTACAACGAACGAATGGATAGGGTACTTTAGAAGGCTAATTGGAGAAGGGAAGAGAGTAAAGTTAAACACAAAAGAGGTAGGACAAGGAGGAATTTTCAATGAAAAATTAGATGGTAAAATCACGGAGCTGGAAGTTTACCAGCAAATAAGGAATATAAAAAAGGCAGTAGGAATAGATGGAATACCAGGGGAATTTTGGAAAATGTATGGGGAAATGCAAAATGGTTTAAAAGTGATGATAAAATTATTAAATAAAATTAAAGAAAAGAATGATGTGCCAGAATGTTGGAAAATAAGTATGGTGGTACCAATCTACAAAGGAAAGGGAGGAGCAAATAGACCAGAAAACTATAGGGGAATAAGTTTACTATCAATATTAGGAAAAATATACACAGATATATTGGCTGACAGATAAAGAAACTGGGTGGAAGAGGAAGGAAAACTGTCAGAATATCAAGCAGGGTTTAGGAAAGGTAAACAAACAATAGATAATATATTTATAATAAAGACTATAATAGATAAGTATCTGAGCAGGAAAAGAGGAAGGATATACATCTTTTTGCAGATTTTGAAAAAGCATTTGATACAATAAATAGAGAAGCATTAGCTTATAAATTAAGCAAGAAAGGGGTAAGCGAAAATTTTATAAAGGAAATCAAAAAAATTTATAAAAATATAAGATTTTGTATAAGATGTAAAAATAATGGAATTACAGAAATGACGGAGCAAAAAATAGGATTAAGACAAGAGTGCAAATTGAGCCCTATATTATTTAATATATTCATAGATTGAGGCAGTATTTTAATACCTGAATAATTTCAATTGTTATTTATAAGTATGTTCAATAACAGGCCACCTTGAAACAATATGTATGTAATAATTATTTAAATTGTATGTAACAGTAATTGCAAATGCTTATTTTTATTGTAAACATATTTTATTAGTGTTATGTGAATACATTACATACTTTAATAATGCAAGAGCTGTGAAAATAATAAGTTTTAAGTTGCTAACAATGAGTAATAATGAGGTAAACTTGTGGCAATAATGTGTTTAAAGTTTGAAATGTACTGGTCATAATTAGAGCGACGATGACGTAAATTCTGTTACAGTTTTAAATTAGCCAATCAAAGCAAAGAAAAGTTTTAAGTTAAATGCAGATATTCTATTGGACTAGAAATAGCCAATCAGAAACTTGCAATACCGAAGCTTATGGGTTTTGACCATTGAGAGTTAGTTCTCAGTTGCTGGCGAGACTTGATAGAGTATAGATGGAAAAATGTGTTCTCTACAGGTGATTAGTAAAAACAGATATACGTGTTAAGTGAATGTACAAAAGTTTCTCACAGTTCTTTTAAAAGTGTGGTGCTGTATAAATATGTGCAAAAATTTAAATAAAAGAAGTGAAATTTAAAAGTTTAATTCTGTGATGTCTACAATAATTGTCATACCCCGCCCTACTTAAGATACATGACTCTAAAGTAAGACCGACGCAGCCGAGGCAAATTCAAACATAAGTAATATTACATAAGCATCAAATTCAAACCGACACCCAAAGCCATGTTACAAACTACATAAAACAATTCAAGATTACGTAAACATATATTACATAATAAAAAGAAAACATCTACAAGTTGGCTCCCAATTGTGGGGCAGATAAAGTAATTTACGTAATTTATTACGCACCAACAATCTACTTCAAGATGACATATTAGAAAGAGTGAAAGAAAAAAATCTGCACTGCCCCATAATACAAATAGAGAGATACCAGGTTTACTATACGCGGATGATCTTATGGTCGGGGCTATAATGGTAATTGGGCTACAGAAAGCAATCAACGGAATACATGAATTCTGCGAAGAATGGGGAATTAAAGTAAATATAAATAAATCAAAAGTTATGGTATTTAAAAGAGGAAATAAGCTAAAAAGAGAAGAGAAATGGCAGATGGGGGATTTAAAGCTAGAAGTTGTCAAGGAGTTGGATTATTTGGGGGTGAGAATGAGCAGTAATGGTGAATGGGTGGCACATAGCAGGAAGGTTATGGCTAAAGGAATGACAGGAGTAAGGATGTGCAAATACAAATTAGAAATGCCAACTAAATGGATAGAAAGAATGTATGAAGATTGGTAGATGCAAGAATGCTATATGTACCTAGTAGAAATTTGGGGGGAAATCTGAATTAAGCAAAAAAATAGACCAGAGCTATAGAACGTTCTGTAAAGAGCTATTGGGCTTACCAGATCAGCACCAGGGGAAGTAGCATTAGTGGAATTAGGAAGAACAAGAAGAAAGGGAGTGATACTGGAAAGAATATTGAAATTTTGGTTTAGATGCCTGAGAAAAGATGAAGGGGAAATTTTAAAGATATGCATGGAACAACAAAAGAGTATGAAAAATAAAAATAGCTGGTGGACAGGGGTAGAAAAAATTATGGAGAAGATAGGAATGGGATATATTTGGAGAACAGAAGAAAGAAATAGCAATGGCTTCTGGATAACAGTAAGAAACAGAGTAGAGGACATAGAAAGACAAGAGATTTGGGGAAGCTTAGAGAATAAAAAATCACTAGGGTTCTATAGATTAGTAAAAAGGAAATGGGGAAGAGAAGGGTATGTGGATTATTGTAATAGAGCAGAAAAAGAAGCGTTTGCATGGATGAGAACAGGATCAATGTATCTGAGAGGGCTAAGAGGCAGAAAAAATGGAATTTGCGAATTATGCGGAGGTAGTGAAAGGACAGAGCATTATATGACAGAATGCAAAGAATTAGCAGAATGAAGACAAGAAGTATGGGAGGAAAAATGGGAAAAAATGGATGTAAAAATAGTAGCAAAGAAAAGTAAGAGAGATAAGAAAGGTAAAAGGGCAAACAGAGGAGGAAGAGGATGGGCAATAGGGATTAAGGGTAGCAAGGGCTGCTCAACTGAGCCATAAGGCCAGGGTGGCAGACAAAATGAGCAACATAGCTGGCAAGGAAATTTGTGCATAGGTTAAGTTAGTTTATATGTGGAATATTGTAAAAAAGAATTGTGTATAAAAAATGTATAAATAAAGTTACCCACCCACCCGTCTGTCCATCCATCTACTATACGTAGCAGAGAAAGTAAAAATAGGCTTTGTAGATTTTTGTCCATATAGTAAAACCTGGCACTTGGTTAGCCGTCATCACATTTTCTTTTTAAGTGTTGTGGAAGAAAAATGTGTTATATCAGAACTACGTTACAAAATGAACATATACTCTAGTCAAGTTCAGTGTGTTTCAAATCACAAAGTGGTCATAGTACTGTTGTCGATATACCTACAAAACTGATGAGAGTGAATAAGCGCATGTACTTGTACTGGTTTTACACAACCAAAATCTGTTATCTTGCAGTCCTGCCCAAAGGACAACAACAATCATCTTCATTGCCATTTGACTAAATATACAAGAATGTAACATGGGATTCATGTATTTAGTGAGCTTCTCTTTATTAAAAAACCTACTGTTTTTTATATTACGTAACATGGATTATCTGTCATTTTGATTAACTGTCAACCACACTCTCTCCATTATAACAGCTAATTGGGGTTCTATTGCATTTAATAATAAAACATCAAATACAACATATTACATCGAGTTTATAGATTTTAATCATGTGAAACTGTTAAATATAGGAAAAAAGAAAAAGAGGTTCATTTTTCCATTCTCAATACTAATTGCCATATGCCACTAAAAGCTTCACAACTCTTTAAAGAGCAAAGGCATATGACGTCACATAGCAGGGTTCCTCACTGAAATTTTTGTATCCATTTCCCTGACTTTACCTGAATTTTTATATTCATTTCTCTGTATTTTTATATTAATATCTGAGAATTTTTATATTCATTTCGTGAATTTTTATATTAATTTCTAAGAATTTTTATATTAATTTCCCTGAACTTTATATTAATTTCTATGTATTTTTATATTCATTTCTCTGTATTTTTATATTCATTACCCTGAATTTTTATGTTCCTTTCCCTGAATGTTTATATTCATTTCCCTGAATTCTTTTTATTAATTTCTGTGAATTTTTATATCCATTTCCTTGAATTTTTATATTAATTTCTGGGAATTTTCATATCCATTTCCTTGAATTTTTATATTCATTTCTCTGTATATTATATTCATTTCCCTGAATTTTTATATTAATTTTTGTGTATTTTATATTCATTTCCCTAAATTTTGATATTAATTTTTATATATTTTATATTCATTTCCTGAATTTTTATCTTCATTTCTCTGTATTTTTATATTAATTTCTGTGAATTTTTATATTAATTTCTGTGAATTCTTATATTCATTTCCCTGAATTCTTATATTCATTTCTCTGTATTTTTATATTCATTTCCCTGAATTTTTATATCAATTTCCTTAAATTCTGAATTTTTATATTCATTTCTCTGTATTTTTGTATTCATTTCCTTGAACTTTTATATTAATTTCTCTGTATTTTTATATTCAATTCCCTGTATTTTTATATTAATTTCTGTGAATTTTTATATTAATTACCCTGAATTTTTATATTAATTTCTGTGAATTTTTATACTCATTTCCCTTAACTTTTATGTTCCTTTGTATTTTTATATTCATTTCCCTGAATTTTTATATTAATTTCTGTTTATTTTTATAGTCATTTCCCTGAATTTTTATATTCATTTCTGTTTATTTTTATAGTCATTTCCCTGAATTTTATATCCATTTCCTTGAATTTTTATATCCTTTCCTTGAATTTTTATATTCATTTCTCTGTATTTTTATATTTATTTCTCTGTATTTTTATATTCATTTCTCTGTATTTTTATACCCATTTCTCTGAATTTTTATATTAATTTCTCTGACTCTGTTAAGAATTTTTCTATGATCAATCATGCATACTATCATGAGCATACTTTTTTCACATTTGAAATTTAGTCATGATTCTATTAAATATCATTGCAAAATGAAAATTACATTGTAAACATGATGTGAGAATGTCACGTGAAATGTAATGTATGTAAAATACGTATATGTGTCCAGTGTAAACTTTTTTTATTTTTATCAGCCTCTATCAACTCCATAGATATCCAATGCTGTCCTTTAACTCTTGATTTCAGTTTTACTTTTAAAGAATTATTATAGATATACAAATAACCTGATTAAACTTAGATCTTTCGAAAAGATGTTACACAAACATATTTCTAAAATGCTACCAGTATATAAAACATTGCTTTTAGCACAAGGTATTTCAACTATAAAACAAATAGATCTTTTTGCAAATATGTTTTAGGTTTGTCAATAGCATCACCAAATGGGCAGCACAGTTTCAACTTGGTAGATACTCCACCAAGATCCAAGTTTTCACAAGGGCTTTGAAATATTTGCATAGAATTTCCAATCTGGAAGATTGCAATATTATTAGAGAATGTTTTCATATACAAGAGAAAAGTAAGTAGAAAGGTTCATGGTTATTAAAAATTACGGAACAGATAGGTATGGGAGATGCGTGGGTAAATGCAGAATATCACATTAGAGGCTTTTGGAAAGAAGCAGAATTAATGCTAGAAGATATTGACACACAAGATATTTTTGGCAGTACAAGAGAGAAAAGCTCTTTCAGGATATAAAGGCAAATAAAAACAGTATGGAAGAGAGAGAGAGAGATATGTAATAAACTAGGATGAGAAGGATTTACATGGGTAAGAACAGGAGTTAGAAACTTGAAAGGCATGATGAGGATATAGTACAATGTCCGATGTGTGGTGAAGGAACACAGATTTCCACTGTATAATACATTGTAATCAAACAAAAACATGGACAGAACAAGTTTGGATGGGGAAGTATTAATAAGGAAGATTTTGACTATAAAAGGGGATAAAAATATAAAAGCTATGGGAACTATTCGGGTAAGGTTAAAGAGAAATAGTTAAGAATGACTAGAAAGAAGATGGAGCTAAAGGCAGGTGAAATAGATGAATAATGTAAGCAAACAGACAGTGGGTCACCAATACTTGGAAAACCAGGAGTTGTATATATTGAGGCTGTAAATTAACATAGGCAAGAAACCAAGAAGTGAATTTATAACGTAAATAGCCTAATATTTTCAAATATTATTATAATTTAAAATGTTTGAATTTAATTATGTAATTGCGAGTATTGGGAAATAAATGTTAATTCATAAAACAATTACAAGCTAACACATACACAATGAAGAGAATTAATGCTTGTTTTAATATTTCTTTCTCCAGTATGTGAATGACCCAGGGCAACCATTAAAACAATAATTCACATTATTAACAGTTGCATAATTCTTAGAGCCATTACATGTCAAAATCCTGATTTTTGTGCCAACCAGAATTGATTTCCCTGACTTTTGTTGTAGAGTTTCCAGCTTTGTGTGAACCATGCATGGATGAAATGCTACATTTTCTCACCTGTTCCTGACTTGTTGGAAAGAGCGGCTTGGGTTTTCTAAATGCATTCCACAGTAAACTGTCTAAATAAAATATCAGGAAAGTCTCGTTCACTGGCAATGGGAATTATTTTAAAAGCAAAACACATGTAAGTCTTACAAAATATTATGAAATTTGTTGTCACCTCCATTGAATTCTACACAGTGTAAAACGTTGAAATACATGTTACCATAATGAAGCAAACATGGTTCACCAATGAAGACAAGACATTTAAAAGACCAAGTCACAGCTTCTTTCTGTCCTTGTTGCTTCTGGTGGCTTCAACTGTTTTCTCTACCACGTACCTAGTAGGTATAGTAGGTAGATAAGCTACAGAAAGATGGGAAATGGTATTGGCATAGAAGAGAAATTGAGGTAGTCCAAAAATTTTATTATTTAGGGATACAATTAAGCAGCAATGATGAATGGAGCGAGCAAAAGAGAATAGTATTAGCTAAAGGAAAAATGGCAATGAAAGCCATCAAAACTTGTATAGATAAATTTCCAGAAATGCAATTAAAATGGTTACAGAATTTATACTACTGTAGTAGAAGCAAAAATGTCATATGGAGCAGAGATTTGCGGCCTAGAAGAAGGGTGGTAAATATAGACATAATCCATAGGAGCTTTTGTAAATAAATATTGGGCTTAACAAGATCACCCAACGGAATAGCTCAAGCCGAATTAGGGAGAATGGGAATTAAAGGGAAAATTGTGGAAAGAGTGCTAAAATATTGAATTAGAATTAGAACATTTTGATGATCAGAACATTTTACATCAATGTTTGATAGTGCAGGAAAGACTTAATCATAAAGAGTCTTGGCTAGGTAAGATAAAGGAAACATTGATGAAGATAGGTTTTGGGGAGATTTGGAGAGCTAAAGAATTATTACAAATAGGTTTCTGGAATGAAATTAGGACAAGAATAGAGGATATGGAAAAATAAGATTTATTAGCAAGTTTTACTTTTAAGAGCTCACTGAGATTATACAGAGAAATGAAAGTAGTATGGAGCAGGGAACAGTTTGTTGATATATGTGATAAAACAGCAAGAGCAGGATTTGCATGGGTTAGGACAGGGGTGGTGAATTTGAAAGGTTTGAGAAAAGAGATTGATTTGGAGAAATGCCCACTATGGCATCGGAAAGTTAAAGAGTGGCATATAGTTTTAGTGTGTAAAGAAACGAAGTTGCTTCGAAAGAGGATAGAGAAGAGAGAATGGTTAAATTTACCAATAGAAATTCAAGCTAAAAAGCTAGTAAATGCAAAATCTAGGAAAAATATAATAGAAGTAGAAAACTTTTTGGGAAGAGTAACAGCAAAATGGATGAGGAAAATTAGCAAGGAAGAGGCAAGTAAGTATTAAATTACAGTAGTTTTTATTTGATACGTTGCAAGAATGACCCAACAACTCGACAAGCTCAAGGTTTGAGTTTGTTGGGGTCCAAGGTAAAGCAACTCAAGGTAGAGTTAGAGTTAGTATTGAAGATTAAATAAATTGATAATTTTACTTTTAGATTAGGAGGAATGCTGGCTACCATTATTCAATACTGCTGGATACCAGTAGTTAAGAGGTTAGTTTTCTTTATATTTTATTTTATTGTTATTTTTAGTAACTGGGTTAAGAATAAATTTGTAAAATTGTTGTACATTTGTACAATTAATTGGGTTAACAATAAAATTACTATTACTATAGGTAGAGAAACTACTGAATTCCACCCAAAAATTCTATGCCAACATTTCACTGCAAATACATGTTTTGAGGCCCCAGAATAAATAACGAGAAAAAAAACCTTTTAAGAAAAGGTCTGTGTGTGTCTGTGGACAGCATATCTTAAAATGAAAAGTCGGATAAATATCAAACTTGATATCTAGGTTCAGTACCTTCTAAAGATGCAACATGATGATTTTCAAGAAACTCCCCCACCCCAAATTACCCTTTACATGGAAGATTTTTCAAAAATGTTTTTATTTACTAAAAAATAGTTCTAACGATTTTGATTAACATACCATACATTAAACATTGATGCAGTAATTTGTATCACAAATTACTTAAATGTAAATAATGATTGTAATATGAATATGCATTTTTATGTGACATCGATTTCAGATGTTTATTAATTGTAATTATTATTGGGAAATAAGTTTATATGGCCTTACTGAAACTGTCAATAATAGCGCGCAATAATGCAAAGAGGGGGGGTGAGCTGTTTATCATTATTGGAAACGAGGAAGTTACGTAATGTTAGCGCGTTTTTTCCGTTGAGAACCTTCTGGAATGTTTCCTCCCTAAAGCATATGTATTCATAATTTCAATTGGATATTAAAATAGACGCTAATGTTGGCGCGTTTTATTAGCCAATTGCAGTTCAGTTATAATCTTTAGGCAGGTCGGGGAGTGGGAGTATATAAAGCTAAGTCAGAGGTAGATCGGGGGCAGTTCTTCGAAAATTTCAATACATTACACGTCGTCTTCAGTTCATCAGTTCGTCAAAATATTTGTATGAGATACGTCGGCTATAGATTTACAAGTAACAAAAAAATCTAAAGTATTATAAAGTTAATTATACACAAAGTTGAAGTATGTGAATTAAAAGTGATCAGTTAGAAGTTATTATAACAGTTTCAGTTTGGCGAGTATCTAGATCAATATGTAAAAGTGATAGTGAACGTGTTCGACAATAAAAATTATAAAACAAATTTCTTCATCAGTGTTCTTTTTGGATAAAAGATTCCTTTCCGTTTACACAACCCTGATCAAGACACATGTTCGACCCAAGATAAGATAATAGCTAGCCGGAGGACAATATACAAAACTTAAAATTCTTTCGAACACTAACACTGATGCAAATTGCTAACACAAGATGGAGCTACAAACCGAACAAATGAATGACGTCACAAGATGGCTTCAACACTGATGTAAACAAATATTATAAGTAAAACTGTCACAAATTGGCTACCACAACGTGGGGCTACAATTAATGTTAAATAAATACAACATTAATACCGTTACAAATTGGCACCCAGAACGTGGGGCATAGTGACCAGGAAAGGAACACGATGACCAGGAAAGGATCAGCATAACCAGGAAGGAGCAGAGTGACCAGGAAAGGAACCAGGACGTGGAACGAATGCAGCAGTGAAATGATCTACAAGACGCAGATTCCAGAAACAACAGGGACGACAGACTACGATCGTAATTCCGAGATTACAAGGCAACAGGGAAATTCAAACTACAGGACAACAAAACGACGAAGATTCATCGAAGCGACATATAAATCTAGGAGAGAGGGGCAGAAAGCTGGACATCAAAGCAACATCAGCAGATACCATCAGAAAGGTTAGAAACGTGTGATTTTTATTCTAAAAAAAAAAAAAAAAAAAAAAAAAAAGAGGTAAAATTTTTTTTAATGTACCTTAGGAGCGGTAGGATAAAGAAAACAATGGCTACTAATAATACAGAAGAAATAATATTTGAGGGAGGAAATATTAGTGCAGAAAGTGAGAATAGAACAGCAGGAAATGTAAATTTTGATGCTAGTATGATGATAGAAATTATGGAAATGCTGAGAAATATGAATGAGAATATGAAAAAGACTAATGAGAATATGGAAAAGAATCATAGGGAATTCAGGGAACATATTCGTAGGAGCTTTGAACAAAACAGGGAAGATATTGGTAGGAAAAATGAGATATTAGAACAAAAAGTAGATAAAAGCAGGGAAGAAATTGAAAAGAAAGTTACGAAGCTAGATAGTAGTATGCCAAAAATGAGAGATGAAAATGAGGAAGTAATAGCAAGTGAGACAGGAGAAATTTCAAAGAAAATGCTAGACATGAGCAGGGAAATAGGTAACAAAAAAGGTGAGGTTAATACTAAAAGTGAGGTTAATGTAGGATGCACAGAGTTAGGAAATCAAGTGAGTAGTATTACAAGTGAGCTAAGAGAGATAAAAGAGGTTATGAATGTAGATGTGAATAAGGCGCAAGTTAATTTCAGAGGGGAGATATCAGAAATACAGGAGTCAGTAATGCAAAGAAATAAATTGTACCAAGATGTTCAAAATGAAAACTCCAGTCCAGTACAGTTTATTACAGATTTGTCAGAGTACTTTCAAATTACAGAGATAGCAGAAGAATTGAGAATGACAGTTGTTAAAAGATGTGTAGTTCAGGAAACTTTAGATTGTTTTCAAATGTTATCAGGGGACGAAATTTCAAATGAATACAAGAGGTTATTCATGAACAAAAATTTGAAGGTTAGGATACGGCTACGAGTAATGTATAGCCACACACAATTTGATCCAGGAGGGTAAATAGTAATGAGATGTAAAGTAAATGCTGGATAGTTAAAGATGACTTGCAGAGAAATGTATTGGAACGTAAGAGGGTTAATTATTTATATGTCATTTGAAAAGAGAAATAAATTACAAAAAAAAAAAAAAAAAATTAAATTTTTAGTAACTATAACAGTATTTGAAAATTAATAATGCAAAGATTGAAACTCAATATGATATTAAAGTTAAAGTACAAAATAACAAAAATTGGTAAAAATAAATAAAACAAATACTTATGTAGCAAACAGAAAAAGTGAAACATTGTCTAGATTTAAGAGATATCAATATATTTGTGTAGAGGGTGAATATTTTAGTAAATATGTGTAATAATTACAAAAATTCTTGAACGCATAAATTTTGTCAACAATATAAGAGTGTAAACCATTTTGAAACAGTAATTAAATAATTTAGGGTACAGTATTTGCTATAAAAAAAAAATTTTTGTGATGTCAGATTAATATCTAAATTAATTAAACCAGAGCCAGTAAGTATATGTCGTGTGTTAAATGCGTGTGAAGTGTTAAGTGAAAGTGATAGCGTGTGTTCCAAGATTTAGGAACTAAAAACCCAATTATAAAATTTCCAAACAAGTTGTAAATATTTATAATTATGTTTCTAGTGGGACATATGATGCAGTAATTTGTATCACAAATTACTTAAATGTAAATAATGATTGTAATATGAATATGCATTTTTATGTGACATTGATTTCAGATGTTTATTAATTGTAATTATTATTGGGAAATAAGTTTATATGGCCTTACTGAAACTGTCAATAATAGCGCGCAATAATGCAAAGAGGGGGGGTGAGCTGTTTATCATTATTGGAAACGAGGAAGTTACGTAATGTTAGCGCGTTTTTTCCGTTGAGAACCTTCTGGAATGTTTCCTCCCTAAAGCATATGTATTCATAATTTCAATTGGATATTAAAATAGACGCTAATGTTGGCGTGTTTTATTAGCCAATTGCAGTTCAGTTATAATCTTTAGGCAGGTCGGGGAGTGGGAGTATATAAAGCTAAGTCAGAGGTAGATCGGGGGCAGTTCTTCGAAAATTTCAATACATTACACGTCGTCTTCAGTTCATCAGTTCGTCAAAATATTTGTATGAGATACGTCGGCTATAGATTTACAAGTAACAAAAAAATCTAAAGTATTATAAAGTTAATTATACACAAGTTGAAGTACGTGAATTAAAAGTGATCAGTTAGAAGTTATTATAACAGTTTCAGTTTGGCGAGTATCTAGATCAATATGTAAAAGTGATAGTGAACGTGTTCGACAATAAAAATTATAAAACAAATTTCTTCATCAGTGTTCTTTTTGGATAAAAGATTCCTTTCCGTTTACACAACCCTGATCAAGACACATGTTCGACCCAAGATAAGATAATAGCTAGCCGGAGGACAATATACAAAACTTAAAATTCTTTCGAACACTAACACTGATGCAAATTGCTAACACAAGATGGAGCTACAAACCGAACAAATGAATGACGTCACAAGATGGCTTCAACACTGATGTAAACAAATATTATAAGTAAAACCGTCACAAATTGGCTACCACAACGTGGGGCTACAATTAATGTTAAATAAATACAACATTAATACCGTTACAACATATCTTGAATTTTCTGGGAATCCTTTTCAAGTCCTGTTGATTTTCAATTGTTTCTTGCGATGTCATGGAAACAGTATGGAATTTTAAGGCAACATAGAGCATCCAGATCTTAAACATTTGACTATCGTTGTTCCCTTTGTGTCTATAACGAAATATGTAATGTAGCTATTCTGCAAAGGTTTATCTCAATTATAATGAAGTAGATAGAAAAATAAGCTTTCGTAAGAATAGTTTGCAAATTCACTAATAAATGATAAGAGGGTAGAGAAATTCATGTGAATGAAACGTAAGATTTTCCTGTATGTAATTCACTAGGTTCCAGATTTTGATAACCTAAAGAATACTAAAAAATTACCTTAAAATTATAACTTTATGACTTTAAAGTTGAATAAAAATGACCCAGAAAGAAAAAAAATAATGGCTTACAAATTACCTTTATTTGTCGATCTCCTTCACAAACACCTTACACAAGTTTTCAAATTTGAAGGACTGTCCATTGTCAACTAATGGTGACTTATACATTGAAAAGATTCTTTCAACATCAACTGATGTTTACAGAAGCATGCTTAAACCGGAAAATATCACCAATATCCAGGTCTTCTTCATTGAGGGAATACTTCTTGCCTGATAGCATTCCACTGTTCTTGTTCAATACATTTTCCATTTCAGCAGAGACAAATTTACCCACTTCACCTTCCACAACTGAGATTACTTACAACAGATTTCACCAATTCTATTTGATTTGACATAGGTCATGCACGTTGTTCCAGAGAAGTGATAATGTGCAGCAGAAATCCAAAGTTAGATCTCATGTAGGCCAATTTTCCTTTAATTTTAGTGTTTGAGAGAAGATCCTGGGATATTTTTATGGATACTACACTGCCACTATCAAAACAGTCTTTTTTCACAGTAATAATTGCAGGTTCCCCACCTAGTGAGTACTGGAGATAGTGGAAGAGGTATCCCATGCGCTTCACTCTGGAATGTTTTCACACACTTTTTTTACATTTACGATTAATTTATCCACATCTGGAAAATTACCCCTTATTTCTTCTGCAACTCTATGGCAAGCATGCACCATCTTTGAGTACAATGCCTTAAGAGCATTTGTGGCTTTTACCATATATGGAACTGTGTCCATGAGAAAGAGTAGCACAGTATCCTGCTGGACACCGTTAGGTCACAGATAGTTCATTGTTCTGTCAAATAATTTGCTTATTGTGGAGAACTTTACTGTCTTTGCAATTTGAAAATGTCGCCATTGTTTTCTTCATTCATTTTCACAACAATTACATTTGCAACTTAGCGACACAGGGAATCTGTGGTCTCATAATTGAGGCTCAGATTTTTTTCTTGTCCAATTGGTCTCACATGTAATTGATAGTTTTGCTGTAACACCATTCAGTATAGTTTTTCCGAATTGTCAACTCATCTGGAATGGATTTTCCTGTGTATTTTTGTAGGAAACCTTGGAGCACGTTATTATTGAGTTTGTGGAATGGAATGTTTGCTGAGACAAAAGCTTTGCAAGGCTCTTCATTAAACAATGAATTCGCCGAAGTTGCACTACTGGACTGCCCGAGAAGCATCTGTTGCATTTTTCTTTCTCCTCCTGCTTGAAGGCCACATGTTGCTCTACAGCAAATCTCTTGTCTGCCGAAACTTTCACTTCACAAATTTTACAGTACAGTATGGTACCATCACTAGAATATACAGACTCACTGCACTCTGAAACAAACTGTTTTAATTTCGTGGGTGCACTTGGTTTTACTTTCAGCATGTCGAAATAAAAATATCACTTCAGAACTTGAACCACTAGCTTCTTCTCTGTGAATGACTGAATAATTGTAACCAGCAGACACAATAACCCGTGGTACATACGACCCTCAAAAGAAGCAGTAGTTTTACCTCCACATTCCTTTAGAGGACAGGTCTATCTAAACAATAGATCCATTTACTTGAACAAGTCCAATATGAAAAGGGGAGAAGCCATATTGCAACATATTTCCAAGAAAGAATTTTTAGATTTTGAGGCTCTAAAATATAATTCTGTTAATATTAACAATAATGCAATCAAACTTGCTAAAAATGGCAAAAATCATGGATTTGTTCTTAAAAATGACTTTAAAATTACTTGTAACTTGCAAAAAATGACTTATCAGAGAAAAATGTCTAAAAATGCAGAAAGAATGACCCATTGAAATTGTTTAATTTTACTCAGGATGGTATGAGCCGCATTTATTTTCCAGAGTGTATCGTCCCAGCATCACCAAAAAAAGATGCAAAGTCATCGAAATCCGGGCCGTAGTAATCACTAATCCCAGTATCAGTAGACATCCTGTAACAGAATGTATGATAGCTTCATACTTCAGTTACTTTCACTGATGATGATAATGTCCATTTCTCTACAACTACTTATACCACAGATGTTTGACTGTGCAGATAGAGTTCTCATGTAATTGGCTGGCCATGAATGCATAATTTGTTTGCACTGCAGTGACCTCAGTATTTTTCCATTAGCAGTGTATGACCTGCTCAAAGCTATGCTTTATTGGCTGTGAATGTCAACTGTCAATTGCTACCTCCTGTTTGTGCTGGAAAGACTAGAGCTTGTTCATTGTGCATGTCAAAGCTGAAAGCTCATTCAAACATTTGTGTTGTGAGTGAATCACTTTAGACTATTATTATTGATGCTGTTCTTGTCTTATTAGTCCACTGAAATGGCTACTGAAAAATATGCCTTTTTATGTACAATACATTGTAAGAACCAAATCATGTAGACATTTACAGGCATCCTAGTTCCAAACACAGATTCCACATGTCTGCTTAATAAGTTTATGACAATGGGATAGCTAAACACTAAGACCCAAATGTTACTGTGTGAAACTTATATTTTTGGGCAATGCTAGTAAATAGTTTGTAAGCAGTGGTGGCTCGTGAGTATACACTTTGGGTGTTCGCAAAAGATTAGATTCAGACATAATGATTATGAACAAACTGATACAACTGTGTACCTGCTATCAATAATAATGCATAACTTGTCTGACAAAAGAAAGGATTGTTTTGTACATAATTAAATCAGTTTAAAGTAACAATGAAACAATGTGTAACGTTCAATGGTAATGCTGCATTCTTTCATCAGCCTATTGCTAATTTACTGGTATTATTTGCTGTACAGTGAGTGAATTTGTATAACTGTTCAGTATGCTACCATCTAGGGAATTTATGGCAAACTGAAAAGCAAGCAAGGTTCCCGACTTCCCGCCCTTGTACTTTCGCATAAAAGAAACTTATGCAGTAGTGCTCTGCCACCTAGTGGCATTGACATAAACTTGTTGCTGAGAGATGATGGTAAGAGCCAGTGCAGGTCTTCAAGTGTGCACGATCCGTGTGTATTTCACCCATAAGGAAATTACGTCAAACCAGTTGCGCACACGCAAAAGCTTCTAAAGTGTGCACAAGGCAAGCTGTGCTCGTGATTTTAAATTACCGTGTATATGTTACATTTAATAGCATTCAAAGAAAAAACAATCAATAAATCTGCAACGTGTCAAAAATTAGGGTCTTTACATGCTCTTACTCAGAAGCTGCCACTGCTTATAAGAACAATCCGCACAACATAGTCAATATCACAGCACAAGTAAGGAAAATTATGCGAGAAGAACTTATGTGTATGAATGGAAATTGCATCCAAATTGTCAGGAATGTTTCAACACAGATGGACACCAGTTATAACAAGGTTAGTACTATTGTAGTGCATGTTGTGACAGCATGCATACAAGTGATCCATGGCTCAGCCATAAAATGACCACTCTCTACCAATGTGATGGCTGTTATGCGGAGCAAGACGACATTTCCCTGTAATTGCTTGAGGTCACAAGTTATCTCCTTGCACCATAAATATAAATGTGTTTTTAATCATATTGGTAAATACAAGTTTTGACTAGCAAATTCTTCAGTACATCTTTTTCAGGCTTTCTTATTCATTCCAGTTTCATTAAATACAAACCTTCGCATGGTTATTATGGCAGAAATATTTTAGCCTGCCTTTGCTCTTACTTAATTTATGCACCATTTTCGTAACACTTTTCTCTGGATAGCCTACAAACACATGTTCCATTCTCTTCAAATTAACTGAGCCAAGTGTCCAGAGGTGAGGTAAACTTAGTTACGAACTTAGCATTTGTGGTGGCATCTATTTAATGTTTTGCACAATTGTCGTCAGATGTGAGCAGTATGCAAGGATACCATTGTAGCCTATTAAAAAATGCTTAAGGGGAGTTCCCAGCCACAAGTATATGCTGTACATGTGTGTGTGTGTGTGTGTATGGGTAGTTCTACTTTTTTAGAGTTTTTTTACACAATATACAAATATGGCATCAAAACACGTCATCCTCCATGGTTCTAAGGGTACCACGCTAGCCTCTAGTTCCCAATATCATGGGTTCAAACCTGCTGTCAATGACAGATTTTTTTGGGGGGTAAAAATCTTTAGCATGGATTCCTTTGGGAAGGAAGTAAAGACGGTGGTCCTATGCCATAGATTTATGACACATAAAAGAACCTCAAGCCTGACAAAGAGGCCTCTAAGCAAAATTTCCGGTAAGCCACTCTCCCCTAATTCCCAAACCAGCTTTTATATCCCTTTCACCAGCACCACAACTTAAGCGGCTTGAATAGCCATGATCGTTAGTATGATACGAAATGGATTGGTCGTCCTTCCAAAGCTAAACATTACAAATTCAAGTCCTGGCGACTCTAGACAAATGTGCCTGTGCTAAAGGAAAGGGAGGGCCCTGGTGTAATGGCACACTTGGATTCTGGCAGGGTTACATTTCACTGCAGTTGCATGGATTTTGCTGATTATTATTCTTTAAAAAATAAAACAGTACAGCTTTAGTGCAAAAATGTTAATATTTTTCCAATATAAAAAAGAACTACCACTATTAAACAGACTAGCAGGGAAAAAAATTGGAAATACTACATAAACTTTGAACACTTTTTATAAAATGTGTATGAAACCAACTTTCAAATATTGTGAAGAGATATAACTGCAAATGAAGAAAAATTTAATATTCTATAAAACCAACCTCTTTGTTTAGTAACTAGAGCTCTTAAAACTACCCCAGTACTTGCTCTGCAAATTCTAACAAATAACTTGACGTAGCTATCATACAATATTAAAAATTAATCAGATTACCCTAAAGCAACTAGGAAAAAAGAAAAATAAATAAGCTCAATAAAGCTTCCTTAATAAAGTCCAAGAAATTCAACAGAAATTGAAACTTCCATACTTAAAAGAAAACTTTCAAACAAACAAAAATCAACCCTTTAGACCTATTTGATGCTGGGCACTATCTACAGTTAGCAGAAGAATTTAAAATATCTGAAACCTCTCCATGTGTTTTGAAACAAATGTCACTAGAAATAATAAATTAAAAATATTCTGCTAAGGAATGGCTGCATGTCTACACTGATGGATCCAGCTATGAAATAATGGTGGTACTTGTGGTGGTGCAGTATGCCCACTCTTTTCTTTTCAAATAACATTCACTTCAAATTCTACAAATTTTGATGCTGAAATTTCAGGAATTCTTCTCAGCTAACAAAATCTTCTATATGTAATACAAGTTTAAGAGAGTTATAATATTATCTGACTCTAATGCAGCTACAATATCCATAGCATGTGGTAAAAAAAATCAAAAGCCTAAATGCCCCAGAATGCCACAAAATTGTAAAACAATTAATATAAATAAATGAGAAATACATATTTCAATGGATATCAACACACTGTGAAATACACAGTAATGAAACAGTTGAGTTTCTGGCAAAAAAAAATGTAGTAAAATTACATCCAAATTATCTGGTCCACTGTCTCATCACTCTGTCAAAAGAATACTTACATATCATAACAGAAAAATTCATGAAGAATGTGCATTGCAAACAAAAGGAAAACAATGGTAAAATCTACATAACAACAAGACTAGAATTACTACACTACCAAGAAAATCCTCTGTAGCAGTTTTTAGATTATTGACAGGCCATGACAAACTTTACACAGGATTGTCATAGCAGCATCTCCTATGTGCCCCTTCTGTGAACTTGAAGAAAAAATGGAAACTAACCACTTATTCCACTGTCCAGCTTTCGATTAACATACCAACCTAATCATCAAACTACTGGAGTGCTAGAGAGCAAATAGAGCTAGACAACAGTGTATGTTTGTTTTCAATGGATTCAGTGACTGAGTTATTTGATGAAGAAAAAGAAGCAGATGTAGAAACTGCTCCACAAAAACCTGGGTAATGACTGCCCAGATTCACGCCAGTGTTACCAGCACTAGTATATCAACTGACAAGCCTTTTTTCCATCCAGAAAAGTGTTTCAAACTTTCAGCGCCCAGCATCTTAGTGATTTTTTCAGAATTGTCACAAAGTCAGGTATGATTACATGAATAAGCGTAAATAACACAATATTTACAATTTCAGAGCAAGTTTTAAACTTTAAGTCTGCATGGCAGGGGTTAAAGCAAGTCATCCTCAAGGCCTACAACTTTAGACAACTAGTGACAGAGAGTGATGGATTTTTTCAGGTATAAAAATCCTTAGCATGGCTTCCTTTGGAAGGGAAGTAAAGCCGGTGGTTCCGTGTCATAGATTTACGACATATAAAAGAACCTCAAGCCGGATAAAGAGGGCTCTGAGCAAACTTTCCGGTCTTTCATGCCCAATATAGAATGGAACGCTAAGAACCAGCAGTTAAAGAGCATCCATACATAAAACCCAATTTAATTTAAATTGAAACGGGAAGGTGATGAAGAAGAACTTAACTGTAGAAAAACCCTTAATATATTGATTTAGGATATACTGAATTTTAATGAAGGTAATATGTTAAAAGAATGTTTGAAATAACAGGAAAGTAACACACTTACTGCAGAGCAATTTGGAAAGTAAATATTTGGGAAAATGTGAGAGGATTCTGGAATGAAGCAAGAAAATCAAGGACAACAAAACAGAGCTTCCAGTACACAGAAAAGAAACACACATAACCATATTAAGGGCACAAGCTTCAACACAAAGCATGGCACACAGACTTGTGAATGTTCTGTTAAGCAGTACACAATATGATTGAAAAATCTAAGCAATACAACCAAATAGCTTAAAAAAAAAAAAAAAAAAGTTGGACAAAAAAAATTACAAATTAAAAAAAAAAACACCATGCATCAAACACACCACTACTTTATCTACATAACCAGAAAGTAAGAAATTCAGGAAATTGACACTTCATCCATGGGCTCACTGTAAATTGCAAAACCTATTGAAAGACATTGGCGTTACGCTAGCACCCCTCAATACAACTCTCATCAGTACAAGCAATAGAAAAAAAACACAGGCATCCACAAAATAGTGTACTAACTGCAACAAAATTTACATGGGAAAAATGATAAGAAATTTGGGCACTAGATAACCATCAAATATAAACAAGTTGACAGTCACAGCCCACTTGTGGAATCAAAACCAGGAAGCTGAAAAAATAATTTATTAAAACAACTGAAAAATGTGGTCAACTGGATGTTTGGGAAAAGATATTAAAATGATGAAGAGTTTCTTATGAAGTTTCACATGACAGAAGTTGACATCAGCACATTCAAGTTCATCAAAAACCTTCAAGAGGGACAAATGGCACTGAACAAGGAATTTCGCCCAAGTCCAACAGACAATGTACACTTGATGATGGGGCAATGGCTTTCAAAACATGATCTGGATGATGATGATGATGATGATGATGATGATGATGATGATGATGATGATCCCTGAGTGACCTCTTTTAGGTCTGCACATAGACTCTTAAGAGTCCTTTGCCTCTTATCCTGGGCATTAATTAGGCCTAATGGTACAAGTAAAATAGACCACGTGTTTGATATTGACCTTTTTATATCCTCAGGTTCCAAAAAGAAGGAACCTAGGGGTGCATATCTATGAAAAGCGAAGGCTTCACATTCACATAGTACATGCTGGGAGGTTTCATATTCCCTCTCACATTTCCTCATAAAGGGTCTTGAGTAGGTCCCATTGTGTATAACTGTCTGCACAAAGTGTTATGGCTGTAAGATAGCCAATAACTCCTCTGAGCTTAGATCTAGTTAAATTCAGGAGAAACTCACTCAGTTTCCCTCTAGGCCCTGATATAAAAACATGGGCTTGTCTGGCAGTGGTTTGTTTGTTTACTCCAGATCTCAAGATGAGCCCTTGCTGTAAGATAGCCAACGACTCCTCTGAGCTTAGATGTAGTTAATTCATCCTTGCAACCTCTTTCACAAACAAGTGGTAGGAAACTCTAGGGTGGAAAAGCGAAGCTGGATTTGAGTGTAACTCAAACATTTTGTTTTACAGTGTTGCTTCCTTTCAATTAATTTGAAATTAGGACAATTCTTGTACAAGGTGTCACTGCTCACAATCACATTACTTTCTCTACCCAGTATCAAAACTTCCTACAAAAGCTTATTTTTCTACCTATTTCATGATAAACCTTTGCAGAAATAATTGGTGTTGCAGGTAAAGGGGGATAGAAGAAACATGATTGATAGTCAGCTATTTTAAAGCTATTAGCTAGTCTTCACACTCTTTCCGTGACATTGTGAGAAACAAGTGAATAGCAACATCACTTTAAAAAAATGACAAAAAAGTATAGAAAAATTGAAAATAATAATAATGAAAATCTTGGAAATGGCTGATGCAATAAACTGTGTTTTAAGAGATCTACATTTTTTGTATGCTATATTTCTATCTCTTAAGTTTATCACTTATACAAAATTGTACAAAATTCCTTTCGAATGAAGAGGACTTTACAGGCTATTCCCAGAAAATTGAACATATACATTTTATTTGTCATGCGAACGCCTTAAATATATAGTACTTTAATCAAAATCATTAAGCGACATTCATTAGAAAATAAATTTCAAAAAATTTTCCATGTAAAGGTTAATTTGCTGTATGGAGGGGGAAATTTCCTTGAAAATATTCATGTTGCCTTCTTGGAAGATGCTGAATTTAAATATCAAGTTTGGTATTTATAGAAGATTTAGTTTTTGAGTTATGCTGTTCATGTCTTTCTGGAGAAAACCTGATATTGAATTTTTGGGGGAAACACCCTACCTATTATGTACTTGACACAGAAAATAAAAACATAGAACTGGTAACCAGTGTATAGCAATTACTGTTAATTATGATGCACTAGCTGGCTTATCCAATGTTCCACGGATCACTTTTTAAATCTCAAACAATTTAGCTAACTTCATTAATACCCTTCTGTACTCAAACTTGTTTTACAAAGATTTACAGAAGGTTTCTATTATTCAAAATTGTAATCTCATAACCTCTATGATATTCATAAAAATAATAAACCAAAATGCCCTGATATCCAGAAACTGGAGGCAAATATTCCAGATTATTTCAGGACTCCTTAACCTCTACCCCAATAATATTCCAAATTGTGGAAATGTTTTATAGCCTGCATATTTGAATATGAAAACTGTAATTTTAATAGCCAACTCTTGTCACTGTAACAGACCCTGTTCACTAGGAATGACAAGCCCTGACACCAGGTACACTTGTGTACATATATCTTGGACTGCTGTATATTTAATAGCCAACTCTAGCGACTGTAACAAAACCTGTTCACTAGGAATGACAAGCCGTGACACCAGGTACACTTGTGTACAGATATCTTGGACTGCTGTGTATTTAATAGCCAACTCTAGCGACTGTAACAGACCTTGTTCACTAGGAATGACAAGCACTGACACCATGTATACTTGCATACAGATATCACAGACTGCTGTGTATTTAATATACACTGGTGATGTACGAGGGCTGTCCCAGAAGTACCTGACCTAACAAGGAAAACACAAACATTTTTGGAAAGAAACATCTTAATTCTCTATAGTCTCCATTCAGCTCTATACACTTTTCACAGCGATGTTCAATAGCTTCGATACCCCATTTATAGTGAGAACCATTGAGTTCTGCAAAATAGCCATCAAATGCAAACTCCACCTCTTCATTGTTGGCAAATCTTTTAGCACCAAAGTCAACTTTGGAAACAGAAAATAATCAGAGGGGGCTAAGTCTGGCGAATAGGGTGCATGACGAAGCAATTCGGACTTTAACTCATTGATTTTGGCCATGGCAATAATGGATGTGTGAACTGGAGCATTGTCTTGATGAAACAGAACTTTCTTTTTCGCTAAATGCAGCTATTTTTGCTTGATTTTATCATTCAAATCTTGCAATAAGTTTGCATAATACCTGCCATTGATTGCTTTTCCTTTTTGAAGATAATCAATGAAAATTCTCCCATGTGCATCCCAAAAAACTGACGCCATGACCTTGCCAGCAGATGGAACTGTCTTCGCCTTCTTTGGAGCTGATTCTCCCCTTTCAATCCACTGTTTTGACTGTTCCTTCGTCTCAGGTGTGAAGTGATGGACCCATATTTCATCCATGGTTATGAATCGACACAAAAACTTGACTTTATTGCAGCAAAACATCGCCAAACAGTCGATTGAAACATCCTCACGATGCTGCTGTTGTTACATTGTGAGTAAACACGGCACCCATCTTGTGCACAGCTTTCTCATGTCTAAATTTTCAGTTAGTATGCAATGTACAGCATTTTTTAAATGTCTACGATGTCTGCTAGCTTGCGCACTTTCAGTCGATGGTCATCCAATACCATTTTGTGGATTTTCTTCACAATTTCTAGCGTGGTCACCTCATTTGGTCGACACTGCGATGTTCGTCTTGGCAGCTTATACGGCCTCGCTTAAACTCTGCCACCCAATATTTTACTGTTGTAAATGAAGGAGCAGACTCCCCCAGAGTAGAATCTAGCTCAGCTTTAATATTAGTTGGACTACAACCTTACAAATGAAAGTATTCTATCACATAACGATGGCCAGTTTTATCCATGTTTAGAAATTTGCTGAGAAAATTCACTATTAATAGCTGCCAAACAATTACTAAACAACGTAGCATCGTCAAACGTCAAACTTCAAACTTAAGCTTTCTACCATAGTCATTTGTTTGAAACAACTACTATCTATATGTCAGGTCGGGTACTTCTGGGACTGCCCTCATAGTTTATTTCAATATAAATAGGAAATGCAGCAAAACTTACTTACATAAGGGTTATTAAAGGTTTTGGCACCCAATACTTCACTACATGCATATGCAGAGTTAGTATAAAGGCTACTCAAGAGATTATGACAGTGTTTCATTATACCCTTCTACAGTATTTGATACATGCCAATTAAGGAAACAAATATCACATATCTTACCATTTTAACAGAGCTGATTGTGTTTTTTTTTTTTTTTTTTTTTTCCTGTCTTCTCTATACTTAGTGTTCTTCCAAGGCAATAGCTGTTACATCATGGCCATCTATGCACATGGCTTGGAATGAAATACTGTAAGCTTCTGTTTCTCCGTGTATTCTCTGTGCAGTGACAGCAACTTTAACATTCAAAGCCAATCTATTATCTTCTTTTATGACTTCAATAGGCCTTCTAAATCCTTTTTAGGTCTTTCTATGATTCAGGTGTCTCATAGCCTATGTCTGTTGGGAAGAACAGTGCTTTTTGATGGTGAAACAATTATCAAAATCAGTAGTGGTTTTTGAGATTAGCCCCTTCGCACAGAGACAACAAACACTTACTTTTTAAGGTGTGATCAAAAAATTTCTGGAAAAGGCTATAAACACAATGCAAGACTTTGATTTGTCTAGTCTGCACTGTCATCCTCAAAGTAGTCTCCTTGGGAGATGATACACTTATCCCAGTGCTATTGCCACTACTGGAAGCACATCTTCTTTTTAAGCTGCAGGGTCAGATCTGGAAAATAGGCAGGATGGAGAACAGTATTCAATCTATTTTTATCCAGAAACTGGAGGATAGAAATTGCTTTGTGTTCAAGCACATTGTTGTGATGTAGGAACTTGTTTGCTAGAAGACTTGATTCACTGTTTGACCCTGTGGTACAAACTCCTTATGTACAAAAGAAAGAAAGAAAAAAAATCATTAACTTCACATTGGATCAAACTTGTCTTGCGTTTTTGGGGCTTGGAGAAGGAGATCTATTGCACTGTGAAGATTATTGCTTCATTTCTGTGTGATACCCACAAATCCATGTTTCATCACCCAAACTGTGGGTTTGTTCTTTAAGATTTTTGCAGGCTTTGAAAGAGGCAGGGAGCAAGCTTTGTGACAATTCTTATGGCTAAATATTTTAAAATGCTTTGAACACTTCCATATGAGAGTGCATCAGAAATCTGCTACTGTAACACAAGTCTTACCCAATCAAGTTGTGCTGGAAGAGGGCATTCCAAATGATGTGCATCACAGCACTGATTTGTCCATTGCCTAGCTGTTCTTAACATCTGAAGGTTTCTGTTGCAGTTTGGAGCAAAACCTCATGTTTGTTGTTCATAATTTCACATTTTTGCACTCCAGGCACAAAACATGAGCTCATCTCAGAGCACTGCATGCACTGCAGTCAGAGAAGCTCGCAAATCCCCACATTTTTATCAGAAGGCAGCGCTGCATGTACTGTCTGGCTAACAATGGAAGACAGCTCAATTGAAAAATTTGTTTTGAAGTCATTCCAGAAATTATTTGATCACACCTCGCACGCTTCTGACTTATTATAGTTTTAAAACATATAATAGTTGTGTTGACAGGTCAGGATGTCAAATAGAACATGGCTCAATATTTAGCAAGACTAAGAGGAAATGGATCAGTAAAGTGAAGAGATTTAAGGTGTGATAATATGCTTCTTATTTCTTATTGGGTCCCACATGAAAAAATTGTGTCAATTTCAAATTTAAGAAATGCATATACTTTGTCATACTTTTTGTCCTGAAAGAAAAATAAATATTCTGAAATATGAGCTGAAGCTTTCCTGGCATTCAGAATACTCTATTAAAATGCATAATATTGTATTCACATTTCTTAAAAGCTGCAATGTTTTCCATAACTTTCTGAAGTGTAAAGTATTCCAAGGACTATTTTTAAATAGATATTAACTGTTTATAGAAAAGCCAAAGCTACAGTATTTCCAAAACCTTTTTAGATCCTTACAAAGCTGAATTTGCAATGAAGATTAAACTCCTTTTGAAAGATTTTGAAAGCTTAAATGTGAACTTTCATTTGAACTTGATTTCATCACTTGGCCATAACCAGAAGTCAAATAGGGTACCATTAGATAGAAGGTGTGATCAAAAAGTTTCTACAATGGCTTCACAACAATTTTGCCATTGAGCTGTGTTGACTGTATATGCAGTGCTCCCTCCTGATAACAATGAGGTCATGTGACTTTGTGACCTTGCACTGCAGACATAGATGCTCTGAAGTGAACATGTTTTGCACCTGCTGCAATTTTTCTGTCTAGCAAAAATGCTAGATTGAAGGACAAATATCAAGTTTTGCTTCAAACTCAGTTAAACTGCAACAGAAGCCTATGAAAAGTTAAAAACAGCTTATGGGGAGCAAGTAAAGGGCAAAACTCAAGCATTTCAGTGGTTTACAAAATTTAAAAGTGGTGTGACATGAGTTATGGATGCAGATCATTCAGGATGACTCTCTTCCAGCAAAACTGTTGAAAATATCAATCAGGTGAGGGAAATGGCATTAAATGATAGGCATATTACAATAAGAGAAATTTCTGATTCATTAGGACTCTCCTTTGGAAGGGTTCAAAGGATTTTAAAAAACAATTTTGACTTGAGAAGAATTGCCACAAAATCCATGCCCTGCCTGCTTTCAAATGACCAACAGGAAAGACATGTGATTGTCTGCAAGATCTAAAGAACAGTTTCAAAATGACCCACAGTTTATGGAGAAAGTTATTACTGGTGATGAAACAAAGATTTATGGGTATGATCCAGAAACAAAGCAACAATCTTCACAATGGAAGAGTCCTTTATCTCCATGCCCCAAAAAGGCCAGCAACTTCAATCCAATGTGAAGTCAATGGTGATTTTTTGACATTAAAGGAATTGTACATAAGGAATTTGTACCACAGGGCCAAACAGTGAGTCAAGTGTTCTACAAACAAGTGTTACAAAGATTAGAAGAGAGTGTGCGATGCAATTGGCCAGAGAAATGGAGAACTGTTGACTGGTTCCTGCATTACAACAATGCACCCGTGCACAAAGGGATTTCTGTCTGCCTATGTTTGCATAAAAATAGGGTGAATACTGTTCCCCATCCTGCTTATTCTCTATATTTGGCTCCAGCAGATTTTTTTCTTTTCCTGCTACTTAAAATGCGGCTCCGAGGACACCATTTTGAAGAAAATGATGTTATCCATCACAGAAGGCTCTGAACGTGTTTAAAGAAGTTGACTTCCACAGGCGCTTTCAGCAGTGGCAAAAGTGCTGGGACAAGTGTATCAACTCCCACAAGGAGTCTGCTTCGAGGGTGACAGTGCGGAATAGACAAATGAAAGTGTTGTTGTGTTTATGGCCTCATTCTGATCACACCTTGCAGAGCACCTAAAAACAAACAGCTTTAATAGGAAACACTTTTATTAATTGATATTGTTTCAAGGATATGCCCATGCGCAGCTGCTTGTACATACACTTGGCAACCCAATAGCATCACTATTTCTAGTAGAAGTAAGGTACTTGTGTAAATTAACTTTTATACTTACTTCATTAGCTACAAAACAGAACATTTGATTGTCAAGGCCATCTGAGCTTCCTTTGCCAACATTAATTTTTATTTTCTTTTTGCAGTATTTCTCAATATGCATGGTATTGCTATTAGTATATGTGAGGTTTGGGTGTGCAGTCCTTTTGTATGCTTTTCTCCTTGGAAGAGTATGAATTAATAAAAATGTTTCCTACAAAAGTTGTTTGTTTTGAGAAGCTCTTGGTACCCTATTTGCCCCAATTCCAATTATAGCTGGACTGCTAATTAAAGTCTCAACCAAAGGTAATCTTTCCTTACTCTTTGTTTAATTTTACTTCATTTCGTAATTTAAAGAATTTCTTACAACATATGTAAATTTCTAAGTTGATTGATAATTTTCACATTTAAAATATTTAATGTTTTATGTTCATATGAATTACTCTACCCATTATGTTTATTTTTATATAACTTTTACACACAATTCTTATGAAAGCTTATTTTTCTATTTACCTTAAGTTAATCGAGATAAAGCTTTCGCTGTGGGTACAAGAGCGATACAGGACACCCACATGAACAGTCAAATGTTTAAAAGTGGGATGCTATAAGTTTGCCTTAAAATTCCATATTCTTTCAGTGACATTACAAGGAACAACTGAATGGCAACAGTGCTTTAAAAAATGACAAAGTACTCAAAAATGCAAACCAATAATAACTACAGATATCTCGGAAATGGCTAATGCCACAAAAAGTTATACAAAATAAATTGTATGTTTTAAAGACGTCTACACTTTTTGTGTTGTATGTTTTTGTCTATCTCTTATGGTTTACCAGTTACACAAAATTATACAAAGTTCCTTCTGAATGAAGACAACTTCACAGGCTCTTCCAGGAAAATTCAAGATATACATTTGATTTGGCATGTAACTGTCTTAAATATATGGTATTTGAATCAAAATTATTAGAGCCATTTTTGAGAAAATCAGAAATATTGATGTTTTCATGAAAAGGGTACTTTCGGGTGGAGAGATTTTCTTGGTGTCGCATCTTTAGAACATACTGAACTTTGGTATTTATTGAACATTTCATTTTAGAGTTATACTCTTCACCTACTTAGACCTGGGACTGGCTTTGCCAACCGATGCTAAGTTTTAACACTCAAGTTAACACAACCATACATTTAACAAATGTTAGAAGTTGGAAAATGGCTGCAAAGCTGTTGATGCGAGTTTGCTCTATTTGGCATTCCTAACAGAAGAGCAGCTGTCATAATAAACTTGAAAACCTGCAAAAGGAGGAAGTTTTAAAGTGACACAGATTGTACAAAGTGGTAATGAGCATGGGTAATATGAGAGGTTAGAATACTACCAGCAGAAGTATGCCTCTTTCTCCTATACTACTTCAAACTGCAGCTCATTAACAATTTAATTATCAGATATCAAAAGAAACATACCTTACATATAACCAGTACCTTACAGAAGCCGAATAAAAAGGATTTAATATACAAGACATTTACATAGCATCCAGTGATGTTTAAATATTTTGAAAAATTATTTATAAAACTCCATATCCAACTGGCACCTCAGAACATATACAGTTTGAGAAATATGCTGAATACACCTTTGACTAACACAACTGATTATTTAAAAAAGTCAGGTATTTATCAGATTTCATGTCAAGATTGCCAAGGCTCATATATAGGTAGAACAAAAAGAAAATTAAAAATAAGACTAAGTGAACATCAGAGAAACATAAAACTAAAACAAATAAATAACTCAGCAGTTACCAACCATTTTTGGAACAGTAACCATGAAATAGGACAAGAGATAAAATTATTAAAACCTATACAGATTCCTTCACACCTGGAAATTTGGGAAAAGATTTTCATCCATCTCAACATTAAGAATATTTTTGAATTTTGAAATACCGCCTACAGAGTACCTGATGAAACTGGTCCAATCAAATTACAAGAGAGAAGAAAGAAGACAGATGAGTTCCCAACCTTCACTACAAATAGCAGTAAATCCAAGTCGACAAGTTCCAAACTTTTCCCAGCAGACGGCAGATGAATCCGCTACTGAATTACTTCTTGGGGGTCAGGGGAACGAGCGAGACTTCAGTTGGCCAGAGCTGAAGATGAGAGAAACACATTTCTTGAGAGCACTTCTCAGTTAATACCAAGCGCCATTGTGATGTGAATTAATACATAATGACTCACTTCAATTCATCAAGTGTTAATTACTTTGAGATTTTATGCTACAGGCACTTTTTATTTAATGGTAAGTGGTAATGCTGGTATTTCCAAAGCTGCCATTTGTGGGTTTACCTAGAGTGTTTCAAAGAAAACATATTTTTGTTTGGGTCTGCTTGATCCTTAATCAGTGTTAACATACTTTCCTCTACCACCAGCTCTATACCATGGTAAACACTTTTTGAACCCGAGATTTTTTGCGCTAGCATAAAATTGCCGCGGTTGCTTACTGAACCTGAGAGAAACCATTCATTCCAATTAAGTTAGTCGAGAATTTTTTCCCAGGCTGCATCCTTATCTTTTAATGTAAAGCCATTTATTAATACATATATACTTAATAACAAGCTCTTGTCAAATGGTGAAACCATTTAGGTCCTGTGCATCTAGATTTTTCAGTTGAGATCACGATTCTAATCTCAAACAATCAGGAACATCTCATGGTATGATGGCAATTGTCCACGAATGTAACTAGTAGTCTGCTACTGACACGGAGAGCACTGTGATATGTACATAAATGTGCATCGGAGTGCATTCAGTAGCTGTGTAGTTCAGTCCCTGCCCTTTTGAAAGCTGTTGTTTGCAGTTGTCTTTGACGTTAACAAGATGTTAGCTAACAATTTGCTGTGAAAGCTTGATGAAAACCAAGAGTTTTAACATTATGTTCAACGTTGAACATAATGTTGACAAACAAGATGTTAGTGTAAATTTAACATCGGATGGTTAAACTGGTCCCTAGTGTTTGTAGTGAAATCTCAACATCAAATTTTTGGGTGGAATACAACACTTTCTCTTACTTGATGCAGGCAGACAGCAGAGAAAGTATAAGTAGCTTTCAATACGAGGATTGTGCCTTAAGTTTTCAGGTGTGAGGTTAACAATGGAAACCATTTTTGTGCACACTTTGCTTCTTGTTCCACTGACTTTGTGCAGTGTTGCACCAGAGTTAATGGAAGTTGGATCTTTCTTGGAAAACTTAATCAGATTCGACAAATTCCATCTCACAGTTGGGACTAAATTAATGGATTCTCTGGCCTGATAACACATATAATCAACTGGCGGTATAGCCAGAAGGGGTACGGCTGGGGGTAAGAACCCCCTTGCTATAAAAAAAATGTAAAAATGAATAGCAAAAATAGCTCCGTTAAAATAATAGCGCCTAGGTTGGCAGGAACGAGCTACTTCCTACTCGTATCACTAGTAGCACTCTCTTGAACAATATGACCAAAGGTGATAGCAAAGGAAATTGTACTTTGGGTGGTGCTGGTAAAACCGTGTTAAGATATTGGGGGCACGTTTTCGTTCCAGAGCTAAATTTGAGTGATATCCAAATGAGTGGAATATCTTCCAGTTTAATACACAACTAGAACCTACTTTGTAGTGAAATAAAATGTTCCGCAGCAGTAATATAAAATACTTCACAGTGGCCATTAATCTTCATGTCACAACACATTTACCGCTTAGAATACGCATAACATCCTATCCTAATTTTAATTCCAATTGCTGCACTTTAATCTGTGAACATAAAATTGATTTATTTAAATATTGCAACTCAGAATTAATTCATATTCATCATTTGAATTGATACAAATCGCACTTGAACTGAAGGGGCTACAAGTATCTGATTCTACGAGCAAACACAGTACTTTCTATTAGGCTGTCCATGTGTGCAAACAATGGTATCGTAGAGAAGTAAAAAGCCACCAACAGCCTTGATATAATGTTATATTTGAATGCACATATATTCAACTCATGCACTAAGGATCTCTGATATGTAGATTTATTATATAGGATTTCATACATTTAAGAAGTTCATTTTCAGTTAGCTTAAGCATTAATTATATTTATTTTCTCAGAAATTATGTGAATCATATATATCCTATATTAATTGTTTGAAACAAGTGCCCAGTCATTAAAGAAAGAATACAATTTCTAAATAGAATGCTGAGAAGTTTGTAATTATGATTCATATTCCTTTATAAAAATATACAGAACTGTGCATCATTCAGTTCTAATGTGAGCTAAAAGTGGATATTACATAAGAATCAATTGGATTTGCATTTATAAGACACTAAGAAGTGTAAAGCTAAATCAAAGCCCTACAATTTGAAAATAACATTAACTTCTCTTATGCTAATCAGTCTTTGAGCCCTTAAGCCCACAGATTACTTGAGAAAAACATCATCTGGAATATCCTGCAACAACAGTTCTAGAGAAAACAGATGCTACACTCAAATAAAATACATTAAGTTTCCTACAGCAAATGTAACTGAATTGGTACAATTACTGTGATAAAGGAAAAAAATTATGCTGCATGTTTAAACTGTAAAAAACTTGTTGCTGAAAATATCTTTAGGAATTTTTGCATGAAACAATAACACTATAATTAGTCATTTATAGCCATCAATATTTTTGCATTCTTGGATTTTTGAGGAGAAGAATGAGTTCCACTTAATGATTTGAATTTAGTTGTAACCAAAAGACTGCAATTGTAAATAATCAGGAACAAAACTTTTAGGGTGGCGTGCACCATGTTGGTATAAATTACTTCAGAAGTAATGCTTACTAAAGATCCCTACTATGAGAATAATTCATTTCACAACTAATGTCAGAGAGCAGAATTACAATTTACTCTTTTAGTTACTCCTGTAGCAGTTCGTTAATTACTGCCAGAGAATTTTGCGTTTGCGCTGTTTATTTGAACCAATCATGGATAGGTTTATGTGCAATTGGAAAGTGGGGAAAAAAGTCAATGAAAGAAATGTTTGCTGGTAGAGATAATAAAAATTTATGTAAACATTACAATACAGAGTTGCTACTGGAAAGTCATGACAGATGAGTTAAATGCTTCAAACCATATGATACATACCAAAGAGGAGCTTAAAATTCTTTGGAATAACCTGAAAGGAAAGGCAAATAACAGACAGCCATGGGAACGTAGAGAATATAAAGCTGGAAGTAGCTAACAGATACAATGTATGGATGGGATTATAAAACTAATAATTGAAATAACACTCCAAGTCTTCAAAGAAATGCATACCTTTTGTGACGATGCAAGATAGATCATTTTTCTTAAAAATAAACATCTCCATAAATATACCTCAACTACAGCAGTATTACCTTCACTGGATTATCTTCCACATATATACAAATGCAGGTTTCCCCAAGGTCAAGTACAATAATATCGTGGTCAACTTATATTGAAGCATTTGATGGTACTACGACCAAGTTTGGACATATTGGTTGGTAATAACCTTGATGTCTTAACACATCCTGAACAATCTGATGGTACCATTTCGAGCCCAAGTTTGGACATTATTGTGGACAATAACCCTGATGTCTCCACATATACTGAACAATCTGATGGTACTGCTGCTGTCCAAGTATAGACATTATTGTGGACAATAACCCTGATGTCTCCACATATATTGAACAATCTGACAGTACTTCTGCTACAAGATTGGACATTATTGTGAACAATAATCCTGATGTCTCCACATATACTGAACAATCTAATGGTGCTCCTCCTGCCCAAGTTTGAACATTTTGGTGGACAATAAGCCTGATGTCCGCACAATCTGATGGTACTGTTGCTGCCCAAGTTTGAACATTTTGGACAAGAAGCCAGATGTCTCCACATATACTGAACAATCTGATGGTACTGTTGCTGCCCAAGTTTGAACATTATTGTGGACAATACCCCTGATGTCTCCACATATACTGAACATACTGATGGTACTCCTCCTGCTCAAGTTTGCACATTATTTTCAATAACCCTGATGTCTCCACATATACTGAACAATCTGATGGTACTCCTACTGCACAAGTTTGGACATTTTGGTGGACAATCAGCCTGATGTATCCACATATACTGAACAATGTGATGGTACTCCTGCTGCCCAAATTTGGACATTACTGTGGACAATAATCCTAATGTCTCCACATATACTGAACAACCTGACGGTACTGTTGCTGTCCATATTTGAACATTTTGGTGGACAATAAGCCTGATGTCTCAGGAAATACTGAAGAATCTAATGGTACTGATGCTACCGAAGTTTGGTCATTTTGGTGGACAATAAGCCTGAAGTCTACAGAAATAATGAAAATGGTAATGGTACTGCTGCTGTACTAGTTTACACATTTTGGACAAGAAGTCAGATGTCTCCAGAAATACTCAGGAATCCAATGGTACTGCTGCTACCAAAGTTTGGACATTTTGGTGGACAATAAGCCTCAGCTCTCCACATGTACTGAACAATCTAATGGTACTGCTTCTAACCAAGTTTGGACATTCTGGTGGACAATAAGCCGGATATATCCACATATACTGAACAATCTACTGTTACTGCGGCTACCCAAGTTTGGAAATTTAAGTGGACAATAACCTTGATCTCTCCAAGTATACTGAACAATCTAATGGAACTGCTTCTATTCGAAGTTTGGACATTTTGGTGGAATATAAACCTGATGTCTCCAGAAATACTGAAGTATCTAATGCTACTGATGCTATCCAAGTTTGGACATTGAGGTTGACAATAAGCCTGATCTCTCCACATATACTGAACAATCTAATGGTACTGCTGCTACCCAAGTTTAGACATTTTGATAGACAAGAAGCCAGATGTCTCCACATATAGTGAACAATCTGATGGTACTCCTACTGCCCAAGTTTGAACATTTTGGTGGAATACAAGCCTGATGTCTCCAAATATATTGAACAAATTGATGGTACTCCTGCTGCCCAAGTTTGGACATTATTCTGGACAATAATCCTGATGCCTCCAGAAATACTGACGAATGTAATGGTACTGCTGCTACCCAAGTTTTGACATTTTGGTGGACAATAAGCCTGAGCTCTCCACATGTACTGAACAATCTAATGGTACTGCTTCTAACCAAGTTTGGACATTCTGGTGGACAATAAGCCTGATATCTCCACATATACTGAACAATCTACTGTTACTGCGGCTACCCAAGTTTGGACATTTTGGTGGACAATAAGCCTGATCTCTCCAAGTATACTGAACAATCTAATGGAAATGCTTCTATTCCAAGTTTGGACATTTTGGTGGAATATAAGCCTGATGTCTCCGGAAATATTGAGGAATCTAATGGTACTGCTGCTACCCAAGTTTGGACATTTTGGTGGACAATAAGACTGATGTCACCAGAAATACTGAAGAATCTAATTGTACTGCTGCTACTCAAGTTTACACATTGTGATGGCCAATAAGCTTGATGTCTCCAAAAATACTGAGGTATTAATGGTAGTACTGCTACCCAAGTTTGGACATTTTGGTGGACAATAAACCTGATGTCTTTAGAAAAATATTGAAGAATTAATGGTACTGCTGCTACCCAAGTTTGGATATTTTGGTGGACAATATGCTTAATGTCTCCACATATACTGAACAATCTAATGGAACTGCAACTGCCCAAGTTTGGACATTTTGGTGGACTATATGCCTGATTTCTGCAGAAATACTGAAGAATCTAATGGTACCGATGCTACCCAAATTTGGACATTTTGTTGGACAATAAGCCTGATGTCTCCAGAAGCACTGAAGGATCTGAGGATACTGTTGTTACCCAAATTTGGGCATTTCAGTGGGTAATAATCCTGATGTCTCCACAAATACTTAAGGATCTGATGATAATACTGTTATCCAAATTTGAATATTTTGGTGGGTAACAACCCTGATGTCTCCACAAAAACTGAAGGACCTGATGGTACTGGTGCTACCAAAAATTGGACATTATTGTGGGCAAATATTCTGATGTCTCCAGATATATTCAACAATCTGATGGTACTGTTGGAGCCCAAGTATGTACATTATTGTAGACAATAAGCCTAAAGTCTCGAGAAATACTGAAGAATGTAATGGTACTCCTGCTACCCAAGTTTGACCATTTTGGACTAGAAGCCAGATGTCTCCAGAAATACTGAGAAATCTAATGGTACCGCTGCCACCAAAGTTTGGACATTTTGGTGGAGAATAAGCCAGATCTCTCCACATATACTAAACAATCAAATGGTAGAGTTTCTACCCAAGTTTGGACATTGTGGTGGAATATAGGCCTTTTGTCTCAAGAATTACTTAAGTATCTAATGCTACTGATGCTACCCAAGTTTGGACATTTTGGTGGACAATAAGCCTGATCTCTCCACATATACTTAACAATCTAATGGTACTGCTGCTACCCAAGTTTGGACATTTTGGTGGACAATAAGCCTGATTTCTCTCCATATATACTGACAAACTAATGGTACTGCTGCTGCCCACGTTTGGACATTTTGGTGGAATATAAGCCTGATGTCTCCACATATACTGAACAATCAAATGGTACTGCTGCTACCCAAGTATGTACATTTTGGTGGACAATAAGCCTGATATCTACACATATACTGAACAATCTGATGGTACAGTTACCGCCCAAGTTTGGACATTTTGGTGGACAATAAGCCTGATTCCCCACATATACTGAACAATCTAATTGTACTGCTGCTACCCAAGTTTGAGCATTTTGGACAAGAAGGCAGATGTCTCTAGAAATACTAAGAAATCTTATGGTACCGCTGATACCAAAGTTTGAACATTACAGTGGGCAAGTGTGGACATTTTGGTGGAATATAAGCCTGATGTCTCCAGACATACTGAAGTATCTAATACTACTGATGCTACCCAAGTTTGGACATTATAGTGGGCAATAAACCTGATGCCTCCAGAAATACTGAAGAATCTAATGCTGCTGCTACCCAAGTTTGAACATTTTGGTGCAATATAAGCCTGATGTCTCCTGAAATACTGATGTATCTAATGCTACTGATGCTACACAAGTTTGGATATTTTGGTGGACAATAACCTGATGCCTCCAGAAATACTGACGAATGTAATGGTACTGCCGCTACCCAACTTTCGACATTTTGGTGAACATTAAGCCTGAAGTCCCCAGAAATACTGAAAAATTTAATAGTAATGCTGCTAACAAGATGTGGACATTTTGGTGGACAATACACCTGATGTCTGCAGAAATACTGACGAATTTAATGGTACTGCTGCTACCCAAGTTTGGACATTTTGGTGGAATATAACCCTGATGTATCCAGAAACACTGAAGGATCTGAGGATACTGTTGTTACCCAAATTTAGACATTTCGGTGGGTAACAATCCTAGTGTCTCCACAAATACTGAAGGATCTGATGATAATACTGTTATCCAAATTTAAATATTTTGGTGGGTAACAACCCTGGTGTCTCCAAAAAATACTGAAGGATCTGATGGTACTACTGTTCTCAAAGATTGGACATTATTGTGGACAATAACTCTGATGTCTCCAATATACTGAACAATCTAATGGTACTGTTGCTGCCCAGGTTTGAATATTTTGGGGGACAATAAGCCTGATGCCTCCACATATACTGAACAATCTGATGGTACTGTTGCTGCCCAAGTTAGGACATTTTGGTGGTCAATAAGCCTGATCTCTCCACGTATACTCAACAATCTAATGGAACTGCTTCTATCCAAGTTTGGACATTTTGGTGGAATAGAAGCCTGATGTCTCCACAAATACTGAAGTACCTAATGCTGCTGATGCTACCGAAGTTTGGACATTTTGGTGTGCAATAAGCCTGATGCCTCCAGGAATACTGAAGAATCTAATGGTAATGTTGCTACTCAAGTTTGGACAATTTAGGTCGACAATAAGCCTGATCTCTCCACATATACTGAACAATCTAGTGGTACAGCTGCTACCCAAGTTTGGACATTTTGATAGACAAGAAGTCTGATGTCTCCACATATACTGAAAAATCTGATGATACTCCTGCTGCTGAACTTTGGACATAATTGTAAACAATAAGCATGATGTCTCCACATATACTGAACAATCTGATGGTACTCCTACTGCCCAGTTTTGAACATTTTGGTGGAATACAAGCCCGATGACTCCACATATATTGAACAAACTGATGGTACACCTACTGCCCAAGTTTGGACATTATTGTGGACAATAAGCCTGATGTCTCCACATATACTGAACAATTTGATGGTACTGTTGCTGTCCAAGTTTGAACCTTTTTGTGGACAATAAGCCTGATGTCTCCATACTGAAGAATTTAATGGTACTGCGGCTACCCAAGTTTGGACATTGTGGTGGACAATAAGGCTGATCTCTCCACATATACTGAACAATCTAATGGTACTGCTTCTATCCAAGTTTGGACATTTTGGTGGAATATAAGTCTGATGCCTCCAAATATACTGAAGAATCTGCTGCTGCTAGCCAGGTTTGGACATTTAGGTGGACAATAAGCCTGGACTCTCCACATATACTGAACAATCTCATGGCACTCCTGCTGCCCAAGTTTGGTTATTGTGGACAATAAGCCTGATGTCTCCACATATACTGAACAATCTGATGGTACTGTTGCTGCCCAAGTTTGAACATTTTGGTGGACAATAAACCTGATGTCTCCAGAATACTGAGGAATCTAATGGTAGTGATGCTACAAAAGTGTGGACATTTTGGTAGACAATAAGCCTGAAGTCTCGTGAAATACTGAAGAATGTAATGGTAATCCTGCTACCCAAGTTGAACATTTTGGACTAGAAGCCAGATGTCTCAAGAAATACTGAGGAATCTAATGATACAGCTGCTACCGAAGTTTGGACATTTTGGTGGACAACAAGCATGATGTCTCGAGAAATACTGAAGAATCTATTGGTACTGCTGCTACCCAAATTTGGGCATTTTGGTGGACAATAAGCCTGATGTTTGCAGAAATACTGAAGAATTTAATGGTACTGCTGCTACCCAAATTTGAACATTTTGATGGACAATAAGTTTGGTATCTCCAGAAATACTGAAGTATCTCATGGTAGTGCTGCTTTGCAAGTTTGTACATTTTGGTGGACAACAAGCCTGTTGTCTCCAGAAATACTGAGGAATCTAATCGTACTGCTGCTACCCAAGTTTGGACATTTTGGTGGACAATAAGCCTGATGTCTCCACATATACTGAACAATGTAATGGTACTGCTGCTGCTCAAGTTTGGTCATTTTTGTGGACAATAAGCCTGATGTCTCCATATATACTGAACAATCTAATGTTACTGCAGCTACTCAAGTTTGGACATTTTGGTGGACAATAAGCCTGATGTCTCCACATATACTGAACAATCTAATGGTAGTGCTGCTACCCTAGTTTGGACATTTTGGTGGACAATAACCTTGATGTCTTCAGAAATACTGAAGGATCTGATGATACTGTTGTTACCCAAATTTGAACATTTTGGTAGATAACAACCCTAATATCTCCACAAATACTGAAGGATCTGATGATTTTATTATTCTTACCCAAATTTGGACATTTCGGTGGGTAATAATCCTGATGTCTCCATAAATACTGAAGGATCTGATGGTACTATTGTTATCCAAATTTGAACATTTTGTAGGGTAACAACATCTGATATCTCCACAAATACTGAAGGATCTGATGATACTATTGTTACCCAAATTTGGACATTTTGGTGCGTAACAAGCCTGATGTCTCCACAAATACTGAAGGGTCTCATGATACTATTGTTACGCAAGTATGAACATTTTGGCGTGTAACAACCATGATGTCTCCACAAATACTGAAGGATCTGATGATACTATTGTTGCCCAAATTTGAACATTTTGGTGGATAACAACCCTAATGTCCCCACAAATACTGAAGGATCTGACGATACTATTGTTACCCAAATTTGAACATTTTGGTGGATAAGAACCCTGATGTCTCCACAAATAGTGAAAGATCTGATGGTGCTGCTGCTACTCAAGTTTGGACATTTTGTTGGACAATAACCTCATGGCTCCATGAGTATTCGTGCTGGAAATTCAAAACATGATCAGAGGAAAATTAGCTCTTGTTGTAAAAAGAAATAAATAGATCAGAAACAAAGGTTTACAAGCACACTTTTGTTAGTTGTGAAAAGATTAAATTTAAGATGAGGTAAATAAAAAATACTAAAATACCTATAAAAGAGTATATTAAGATTATCCTTTCCATAGGTAATAAAACATGGTATATTACAGAAATGTTAAAATAAAAGCTAAATACAGAGCTGCTGTTTTGTGGCCTGGACTGGGTCATGTGTATGCAAGCTCCCTGCACTGTCTAGTACTCCAGGGGGGTTTTCCATTTTTAAAACTCAAATGTTATGTACTCATCTGTGATAGTAATATGCTCTATAAGGTGTACTAAAAGTCTGTTATAAGTGGTGTCCATCTGCATTGTGACATTCATCATCACGAGGTTGTAATTCATCAACACTAATCGCTCTGTAGGGTTTCAATTTTAAAACTTTAGCTGTTGTACAAACAGAGGTTTTTGAAACACCCACTTGCTGTGCAACGCATCTTAGAGACTTCTCTGGAGAGTGTTTGAAGGATGCACAAATTTCATCGGTTGTTTTCTCCATTAGAATATGTATTTTTCACTTCTTAGGTTCAGCATTGCTGTTGTTTTAAACTTATTCACCAGACATCTGACAGTATCTCTATCTGGAACTGGAATACCAGAAGTCTCCTGAAATTGTGTACAGACCTGTCTACGTAATTTGATTTTTGTGTATGTATTGGTATATAAAAATTCTTTGTTCAAGTGTAAATGTTTTGGTAGTGATTTCATTGGAGTAATAACAAGACAAGAACAGCAACAGTAATAAGAATACTCTCTCTAAAGTGATTCACATACAAGACAGATGTTTGAGCAAGATTTCACTTTTTAGATGCACAATGAATAAACTTTAGTCTTTACAGCACCAACAGAAGGCAACAACTGACAGCTGGCATTCACAGACATTAAAGCATAGCCCTGAGCAGGTAATTTGCTGCTTATGGGCGCGGAACATACCGAGGCGATGTGATTGTGACCGGGCCACAACGCCACCACTTGGCAGTTGTATCCCTTGGCTTCCTGATATTCACAGTTGACTACTGGCTGTGGAAATGCCTTAACATGCTGCCCTAAGTAATTCATGAAACACACCAAAAGCATCTTCCTATATACAGTATGGTATTGTAGTTCAATTAACATGCAAGTTATTTTATTGTTGTCGCAAGAGTAAGTTCTAACCTACATTTTGCTCTATTTACTTCCATAGTAACATACATGACAGTGGTCCTCATCATTTACTTCTGCAGTAATTTACCCTGAGAGCATCTACACAGAGTAAAATACTTTAGGAGTAGTTTCATTTCATACGGAAGTAGCCAAGTACTTACTTTCATTGTAGTCTACTATGAAAGTAGAGCTTACTTTAGGTTGGTGCACGCCCCTTACTATAAGCACATGTGCAGTGCTGTTGCAAACCCAACTCCATGTTAAGATCGACAATTTCAGCTTGTTTAAAGCACATCTGGCTTTTAGACTGGAATACATATGACATAAGCAGGATAATGAAGAATACTCAAAGCAAATAGAGAGCTTAGATGCAAGAGGAAAGCATCATGTCTTTTTGAACAACACACAATGATGTCAACTTTGTAGACAATGAGCATTCTGTCAAACATTTTATAGCTTCAGTCATGAAAGCATGTTCAGGTTTCATCTTAAAAAGATTCTGACCTTAGAATAAATGCAAAGTAGCCTCTAGTATAACGATTCCATACTTTTAGTTTCAGGAGGCCATTCACAATCAAACTTAGACATAACAAACATAGAAGCTCAAAAGCTCCATGCTCTCATTAATGATTACTCTGCCATCTTGCAAGCCAGGAGTCACTGTTATCACAGCAATACAAATTATGTTAGCTACGTCTTATTCATACACTGCTGGTCAAAAGTTTTTGGGCACTCAGGGTGGCATGCACCATGTTTGAGTAAATTGCTTTAGAAGTAACGTTTACTAAAGAACCCCCACTACGGAAGTAGGTTATTACGGCAGCAATTTACCCCCAAAGTAACGGAGAGCTCAATTACAGTTTCCTCTTTTGGTTACGACTACAGAAGAGCTCATTACTCCTGAAGGTATTGTTTTGTTTGCGCGATTTACTTGATGCAATCATGAATAAGGTTATGCGTGATAGAAAAAGGGGAGAAATGCCAGCGAAAGAGATAAATATTTGTTGGTAGAAATAAAAATATCCATTTAAACAATATGAGCGTAAAAAACGTGCGATAACCTGCATTGCATTGGTCCTCAAAGCCAATGAGATACCACCAACACTTGCAACGAGCATTCCTAATTACTTTTTATTTTAGGTTTATTAGCTTTTTACATTTCTGATTTATGAGAGGTTAGGTTAGGGTTAGGTTTATACATATATAAGCTTAAGTTCCTGATCCACGGGAGGTTACTTTTATTAATGTTTTCAATGAAGACCCAAGTAATGCAAAAAAGTCGAAACGTGTTATAAAGATGCTGGAAAGTCGTGATTGACAAGTTTAATAATTCTAGCAATGGGAAACATACTGAAGAACAGCTTAAAATTCTGGAAACAATGTTTGTAATCTTCATTTTGCACCGCAGATCACTTGCGTGTTGATAGAGAAATGCCGTTTCTGATTTCGGAAAAGTTCACCATATTCACGGATGGGCACAAAATAGTAGCATGCGTGCAGTCAATTCCATACACAATGTGTGGGAAATCTGTGAAAGTGCAGAAGAATTGCCTTTTGTTTTTTTAACACTCATGTATATTTATATGTGTAGGTACCTTGTTCTTAACCTCAAAAGCACTTTAACAACACAGTGAAATACACAGCCAGCAGACGCGTGGTGAAGGTTATTTATAATATCGCCTGTAATACCAGGATCATGAACTTTACTTAACGTGACATGAAAATGCTGGTAAACTAAAGGTATAATTAGCATGCATTTAACGTAATGGGAATGACCCTTGATTCAAAGTTCTTTTATTACTTTGAGCTGCTACCAATTGGTTGTAATTACCATGTGAAATCATACTTGACGTAACGGGAGGGAAAAGTTTGATGCCAAACTTAAAAGTTACATAGCTTTAAGCCAATTATAACTATCTCCATTTAATACAGTGTAAGATGAGGCAGTATTTTAATGCCTAAATGATATTAATTGTATTTTTATTAATTAAATTCAATAACAGCCCACCTTGAAAACAGTATGTATATAATTATTATTTATAAATTGTATGTAAAGTCATTGTAAATAGTTATTTTTATTGTAAATGTATTTATTAGTGAATATGTAAATGTTTATATACTCTAATAGTGCAAAAAACTGTGAGAATACTATGTTTTAGGATGTTAATAATGAGGCAATAATGTAATTTTGGTGACAATAATGTGTTTGGAATTTTAAAAGTACTGGTTATGAAAAAGATCGGTAATAACGTAATTTCGCTTACAGTTTGAATTAACCAATCAAAAGTAAAGAAAGAACTGAAAATAATGCAGAGCTAAGAGTAGAGTTAAGTAATAAGATAACTGAAACTAATAATAAGTTAACTGAACAAAGTAATTTGACAGATGAAAATAATAAATTGATAGATAAAATGAAAGTAGAGGTCATAAAAGATTTTAAAGATCACCTAAAAGAAATCAGAGTAGAATCATGTAATAAAGTAACTGAAACTAGTACAGAACTGGGAAAGGAAACTAACAATAAGTTAAATGAAGCTAGTACAGAGTTGAAAACAGAGCTAAGTAAAGTACAAGAAACTAGTCAGGAAACTAAAGAAGTAGAAAACACAAATGTAAACATTGTACAAATGCAAATGGATGTAACAGTACCAAAGGTAAATAGAGATGTAACTAGTTATGTAAATGCTAACCAAATGCATATCAGTAATACAAGTACCGAGAGAAATGTAGCAACTTTGTTAACAAACAAAACAAGAGATGCAATTGCTTTTTCCATAGCATCAACATCTCAAACACACAACACGAATGACACAGATAAACAAAAGCATGTATCAAAATTGATGTCAAAAACAACTGTGCAACATAAAACTAGGGCAAAGCTAAAAAGTCTGTGGCATAAGAACAATGTAAACAGTCTGAGAAACAAAAAGAAAGGGAAAGTAAAATATGTAGATTATATGTTTCACAAAAAGAGAGAGAAAATATTAAAGTCTGAGAAACAAAAAGGAAAATAAAATAAAATGTAAACAATCTGAGAAACAAAAAGAAAGGGAAAGTAAACTTTACAGGTTATGTGTGGCACAAGAGAAAAACAAAATAATGTATTTGGAACATACAAAGGAAAATCAATGTAATTTAAAATTGTAAAGTAATATGTAAATAATAATTTGTTTTACTAAATAGAGCAAGTAATAAATAACAAAAGAAAGTTTAGTAACAGAAGAATTGAATTAAAAATCCATTGTTAATAGAAAATTTAAGTAGCAATTACATTTATATTAAAAATTAAAATTTAGGAAACAAATTGTAAACAAAGGGTAACAAATGTTAACATGTATAATTATATGTAAAAATGTAAAGCATATAAAGTGTTTATTAGTGATAGTGAATGAGTAAATTTAGCTCGTCATTAATCTTATACAAGGTCATTAACCTTGAAAAGTGCTACGCAAGTGAATAGGAAGTGTTCAGCTATACACAAGTGTTGTGACAAATGAGTATTGAAGAAAAAGTGAGAAAGTGAAAGTGAAAGACAGGAAGTGCAAAATAAAAGTTATGTTTCTATCTTTCAGGATACTTTTAGAAAATATTTGAAAATTTAAAAGAATCAACAAAAAGAGTAAATTTTAAATATTTCTAAAAGGGGGCAATTTAAGGCAGTATTTTAATGCCTAAATGATATTAATTGTATTTTTATTAATTAAATTCAATAACAGCCCACCTTGAAAACAGTATGTATATAATTATTATTTATAAATTGTATGTAAAGTCATTGTAAATAGTGATTTTAATTGTAAACATATTTATTAGTGATATGTAAATGTTTAAATACTCTAATAGTGCAAAAAACTGTGAGAATACTATGTTTTAGGATGTTAATAATGAGGTAATAATGTAATTTTGGTGACAATAATGTGTTTGGAATTTTAAAAGTACTGGTTATGAAAAAGATCGGTAATAACATCATTTCGGTTACAGTTTGGAATTAACAATCAAAAGTAAAGAAAGATTTTTAGTTTGAATAATTAAATTCTATTGGACTAGAATTAGCCAATAAGAGAATGGCATTACCGACGCTAAAGGCTTTTACCGTTTAATCTAGTCAGTCTCGGGCAAGATATTCGATGGAGCAGACGTGTCAGTCGCGGGCAAGATGTAGTAAACAGCAAACATAAGAGTCTCGGGCAAGATATTAGACAGAGCAGACGTGAAAGTTGTGGGTAAAAATGTTGTAAAGTATAAATGATAAAATTTGTGTTCTCCGCCAAAAATGTATTAAGTGCTCACAGTTTTATTTTATGAAGTGTTGCGCTTATAAAATGTGCATATATAAAGTGAAATAAAAATTAAAAAGTAAATTGTGTGGCATCTTATAATTTGAGTCTTATCACAACCCTCCAAGAAATCATGTTTCTATAGTGACTGATAGCAGCCGAGGCAAAATAACTTTAATAATATTACGTAAAAGCAAGCATCATCTTCACTATAAAGTTTGGTGTCCTAAAAATCAAACAACATCAAAGTGTATCTTCATTACATAACCATAATAATATTTACGTAAACAAAATAACCTACGGCAAATTGACGCAAAACTTGGGGCTTACAAGAAACATCTCACATAAAAAACATCACTAAATTGCCTTCTGCAAATTGGCATACAACTGTGGGGCAAACTCCTCCAAATAATTACGCAACCTAAAAACTGCAAGTTGAAGAACAATACTCCCGCAAAGACTGTCACATTACGTTAAATTCATCATAATGCCAGCTCAAGCCTCTGAAATATTCCAGTACGAAACACTTATAGGACGCATAACAATAATTGCAATTTGGATTATAGAGCTGAATTTGTGTCCAAGTTTTGTTGAAATGTTCTCCAAGCAGGATCAAATGACATGCTTAAGATTCTTTCCTAATACCGATATGTACATTGAACACTCTCTCCCTCTCCCTCTCTCTCTCTCTCTCTCTCTCTCTCTGTATAAGTATCATATGGTTCTCGCATAGCATTATCGCATTTCCGTTGTTTTTTTCCATCGAGATCATCAATGTAACCTAAGTAATCGCTGTTTTCTTCATCGAGATCATCAATGTTATCTAAGTAATCTATGAACGCGTCAAAAATATCTCCCTCCAAATACAATACAGTATTCTAGTTCAATTGACACGTTAGTTACTCCATCCAGGTCGGAGGAGTAAATTCTAACCTATATTTGTGCTCTATTTAATCCCATAGTAACATAATACATGATGGTGCCCTCCAACATTTACTTCTACGGTAATTTAATCTGGGAGTATCTGAAAGTGAGGCAGTATTTTAATACCTGAATAATTTCAATTGTATTTTATAATAAGTAAATTTAATAACTGCCTTGAATGATGATGATGATGATGATGATGATATTGATATGCGGTTTAAGGGCGCTAAACTGCCAAGGTCATCAGCGCCCTTACAATGTATAAAATTTAAAATCCAAAATATAAAAGACGGGTAAAAAACAAAACAAAAAAAAAAAAAACAAAAAGAAATGCATAATTAAAAAACGGGACACAAACCCGCGATGTCCAAAAAGCTAAAAACAACAATATGCCAATCCCAAAAACAAATACACTAAAAGCATAGGCATTAAAAGACTAAAACGTGTCAAAAACTGTAGAATGTGAGGGACATGAGCGCCATATGTCCACTGGGGAGTAAAGTCCCCATTAAAAGAGACATAAGAAAATTACAAAGCTAAAGGTTGCTCAACACATCAAATGTGCAGATTAAAATCACTGTCACGAATAAAACGTAAAACACATTCTACAGCACGCGCATCGTCTGCCACAACGTTGGCTAGGCCAACAGGCAGACCCAGATGAACGCGCAATGGAGCTAAAACTTGACACACTGTTAAGATGTGACTCACTGTTAAGGGCGCATTACACTGCTCGCATACTGGTGTGGGGTCACCACTAAGCAGGTATCTATGACTAAAAAGGCAATGTCCGATTCGTAGGCGGGCTAAAAGTACCTCTTCCCGACGACACGAACGAGAAGGGGTACCCCAGACTAACGGGAGAGGCTTAACCTCCCACAACTTGTTCCCCCGGAGGGCTGTCCACTCATCCCTCCAAAGTGAGAGGATGCGGCTACGTAAAATAACAAACAAATCTGTGGAGGGAACAGCAGAGGTAAAATATCTGGGTAATAAAATCACCGACCTGGTAGCGGCGTCAGCAGACTCATTACCTGAGATGCCCATATGACCTGGATTCCACATGAAGGAGACGCTAATGCCAGAAACACCAAGCGAGTGGAGCAGGTCATGGATGCACTGTACGAGCGGGTGGTAACTGTACAGCGAGCTAATACTTTGAAGAGCACTCAGGGAGTCTGAACAAATAAAACAGCACCGTAAGTCGTGCCGCTGAATGTATAAAAGAGACTGATAAATGCTAAAAAGTTCGGCAGTAAAAATCGAACATTGCCCCGGTAAACAAAAGGTAAAACTATTTCCACCACAAAGGCACATCCTACTCCAGCATCAGTCTTAGATCCATCAGTAATTGCCTTGAAGCAATATGTACGTAATAATTTGCAAAAATGTATGTAACAGTCATTGCAAATGCTTATATTATTGTAAACATGCTTAATAACGTTATGTGATTGCATTATATAATGTAATAATGTAAGAGCTGTGAGAATAATAAGTTTTAAGTTGCTAACAATGAGGTAAACTTGTAGCAATAATGAGCTTGAGAGTTTGAAAGTTACTAGTCATGATTAGAGCAACGATAATGTAATTTCAGTAACAGTTTAAAATTAGCCAATCAACAGCAAAGAAAAGCTTTAAGTAAAATGCAGATATTCTATTGGACTAGAATTAGCCAATCAGAGATTTGAAATACCGAAGCTTACAGGTTTAAGGGTTGAAACTTGTTCAGTTGCTGGCAAACCTTGGTAGTGACCAGATGGAAGATGTGTTCTCTACAGAAATATTATGTGTGAATCGTAAAATATGTATACGCGCTAAGTGAAAGTATTAAAGAATCTCGCAGCTCTTAAAAAGTGTAGTGCTTTATTAAATTGTGTAAAGGATAAATAAAAGTGGGTGAGTTTTAAAAACTTAAAAATCTGTGTAAGTCTACATTCTTGTTGCACCACGCCCTGCCTAAGAAATACATGACTCTACAAACATTACTGATGCAGCCGAGGCAAATTCAAACATAAATAATATATAGAAGCAGTTTTAATAACAAAGTTAAATATTATAGTGTAAAACTTTGAGTGTAACAACAAAAACACATCTTTAAATCAGCTTCTCAGATGTAGCAGCATATTGCGTAACAATAGTAACTATTACGTAATCAAAAAATTCAAACCGACGCCCAAAGCATGTTGCAAACTTCTTAAACAAAGTAATTCCAAGAACAAAACTACTTCAAATTGGCTTCAAACAAGAAGCTAAATAACTATTACGTAAATAAATTACATAAACAACTCATCTACTTTAAAAGGAGCAAAATTCTTCGGAAGTAGTTTACTCTCGCATGGAAGTCGCCGAGTGTTGACTTGAATAGTAGTTTACTACGAAAGTAGAGCTTACTCCAGGTTGGTGCATGCCACTCTCAGGGTAGTAAGTGGAATACTAAGTAATTTAAAGATAATAAAATAAAGCAAAAACCTTGGCATGATTTATTATTTCATCAAGTTTACTGTGATAATCATCATTGCTTTTATTTTTTAAATTTTGTTCTAACGGATGTATCTTATGAAATAAATGGCACAGTTATGCCTTTCTTTCTGGCATGAACCATTTTCAAAATAACTGTTATTATTGGTTTGGGTTTCTTAATGCTTTGTCATTTTCTAAAGTTGCTGTCACTAATTCATTTTTATCTGTAACTTCATTATTGTATTCTGTAATTTCATAATTATTTACTAATTTTGAAGATTTAGAAGCTAGTAACAGTGATGTGTCATAATTTAAAATAGAGAGTTGAGTTGAGAGAAAATGCTGACGATGGGAACAAGCCGTCTCCCGAAACGCGTTCAAGTAAGAATATCATAGTGATGTAGTGTAACAACCCTCAACTCTCTATTTTAAATCATAATTATTTGTTGTGTAACTTTAACACCTAAATGATAGAGTTACTTTCATTTAAATTTTTTTCTGTAATTTTGGCACCTGATTTTCTTACATAAAAAATGTTAATTACATTACAATATGCTAAGATTCATGTTTATTTCTCTCCGTAAAAGAGAAGCAAGTTTTCAATTTTATTACAACTGGAACCCTTACAGTGATTTTGATCTTTTTCCCAGATGTATTTATACACCGGCTGGATTAAAGTCATTTGGTACAAGTTTACCACTCTCTGGCTCTATTTCATGGCCGGAAATAAGTTATTGGTGGAGTATGGCACCGAGTGCTGTATCTCGCCTGTGGATTAGGATGGGGTGGGCCCAAGTAATATAATCGGTGATACAGCATGCCTGGATGACGACAGGGCAGGTAGAAGCTCTCAGTCAGACACCTGTCTTGTAAATTTTCCAAACATATTACCACACTCACTTTTTATATTCAACTAATATTGCATTCTGAACACATATTTCTGGGTTCTTGTACCTATAATTCAAGTATTACTTTCACGGTGTCCAAAAACTCTTGACCGGTAGTGTACATAACCTCTTTTGTCAGGTATACTGTCAGTGGTTGTTTAGCTCAGCTTGCTTGTGACTGGCTGCTGTTTATGTTTCCAGTAGTCATTGTGAATTAATGACAACATGTTTAAGCTCAAGTTTTATGTTAATGTTTAATTTGTGAATAGTCCTTTCACCTGTCTTGCACAAAACAATAAACACTTCAACACAGTGCTTACTCTCATTCAACATGTATCTGCCAAAATGACAGCATTATGCTTTTAATTAACCTAGAATGGAAATGTTGCTGGTTCAAAATAAATAAATTAAAATTGAGTTTTATTTATGCATGCTCTTTAACTGACTGGTCTTTAATGTCCCATTCTATATTGGGCATGAAAGACCAGAAATTTTCCTCAAAGGCCTTTTTATCAGGCCTGAGGCTCTTTTATGCACTGTAAATCTACAACACAGAACCACCGGCTTTACTTCCCTTCTGAAGGAAGCCATGCTAAGAATTTTTACGCCCGAAAAAATCCATCGCCCTCTGCCGGGTGCATGGTTACCATGGAGGGCAACAGCATTTATCTCTGATACACTATCATTTTGGGGTAGCCGGGGACGTTAAGGCACGGATTCATTAATGGTTTAAATCCTATCAGAACCAACTCAGTCCTCATTATTGACAAATGCAGGGAAGGTACCCTAAACTTAGAGCTGGAATGTCTCCTTCTCCAACTTCCTTTCCCAATAATGACTGCATGTGCCCTGATTGGGGTGCCATAACAATGGGCATTTAAAACTAAAAAACAAAGAAAAAGGAGAAAAGAGGAAAGAAAATACAGTGGTTTCTTCTGAGTGCAAAACATTTGTGATTTCACTTCTGCACTTCATTCTGTGAATGAAACATAAAAGAACGAGTATTTCTTATTGTAATATAAATACGTGCAAACTAGTGATTTAAGAACTGTGGAGGAGTGTTGCAGTTAGATCCCAGTAATCAGTTTCCATTCCAGAATTAATGTTAGTTACATTGATCAATAAGTATTTTAACATTGTGGAACAATTATTTTTTTAACTGCAATATGATCTATACCTTTAATGTTAACAAAAAGAATATGTAAGCTCTTAGGAAAAGTGCAATGGTGCATGCATGCAAGCAATACAATAACTGTATGAATCATTCAACAATGTAAAAAATAGAAGCATGTTGTAAATTTGGTGGTCCAGTGAAGGAACCTTCTTGCACAAAGTTATTCAGCTCTAGCTCTCTGCACAACAATGACACAAGGAAGAGTCCCACAATGTGGCAATTAGTTCATGACTAAGATGTACCCAGGTTCAGCAAAGCCTAGGTCACTTTTCCAAACTTGTACGCAGTGTTTGCCGAGTAGTACTTTGGAACCAGGTTACCCTTCAAGCACCTCAGCCTTAAAACAGGTTTTTGTGCACTTCCTGGTTTCTAATCTAGGGATCAATATCTACACTTTTGGTTATTTGTAGTATTTATCTCACTAAATTAGGGCCTGTTTCCAATTTTGCGGTAGTTCCAAGAACTTTATATCTTGTCCGTTCTCTGGCTTCGCATTCTAGTAGAATGTGTTTCACTGTTTCAATGCCTTATAAACATAGATGGCAAATGGTATAATCCCGCTGTCTTGAGGTGTTTTCTGAACTTTCCATGTCCAGTTATGAAGCTTATAACTCCTTTAAGTAAGGGCTTATTAGGCTTAGTAAGTAAATTACTTAATTTTTCTCTAGGCATATTAATTAATCACTTATAGAGTTTGTTTTGGATATAGTTTTCCATTTAGTTTGGATTGCTTTTTGAACCCAAAGTCTGTGTTTTTCCATTTAACATGCTTATTCCACAGACAGGTTTTGATCCAATAAAAGAGAAATACTCCTTTCTTAGCTAAAGAATCAGCCTTTTCATTTCCTGCAATACCTGTGTGTCCAGGTACCCATCGCAATTCTACCATTTTGTGGGTGGAAAGGTTTGATAAATATTGATAACATTCCCACACTAACTCAGCATTGGCCAAAATGAACAGCTATATATCTAAAAGAATACTTCATCCACATAATTAACTAATGCACAGTGGTTTACTATTTCTAATTGCTTATAACCCTTCATCTGCTGATCAGTTTTGCCAAAAGCTGAGTTCAAATTCCCACCTACAAGCTTTACCTTTTTTTCCAGTTAATTGTGCAATCTGTGTTCAATGTTCTAGAGCAATTTGTTTTAATCTTTATAGAACAAGAAACACAGTGCCCTGATCTGTGAATACATGGATTCTGTGTAAGAAGACAAGCAAAATTTGCTAGCAAGAGGAAATATGTTACCAGACAGGAGACTGAATGGTAAAGGGTTCGTAGCATATTTCTAAAGCCTACACATGTTTTCTCATTGAGAATCAGAGATTTAATAATCTTTACTGTCTTCAGAGCAGTAGTAAACGGTCTTGAGTACTGGTAAAGAGTGCCAATAAACTTTCTTCAGCTCAGTTTGTGTCTGAGACACAGTCCACTTTTTTAAATAAAAATATTTTATCAATGCAGGATATTTCTGTTTATTCATTTCTAGGGGCTCACTTGTTTGAAATTTTGAACAAAACCTATCAAAGAATTATGCTTACTGAATTATGTCATATAACAATATGTCCTGCTATTTCTTTGAAATATACCAGACTTATCAATCTACCATTGTGTCATCTACCTCTCATATGTGTAACTACCACCAAGAGTCTGTTAAGTAGGTCACCTACAACTGGGCACCAAATTGTCTGTGAGCACCCGTTAAACATGGTCATCATTATGGGCCACCACAGTGGATATTATTATTATTATTATTATTATTATTATTATTATTATTATTATTATTATTATTATTATTATTATTATTATTCACTCTGTGAGTAAATCACTTCTCTTTAAATTATCTCTCAAAGAGTATAAAGACATGCCCCTTCTATGTCTAAGAGGACCAGCATTGCCAGTTCTTGCTGATTTATCGCTTTCTCCAGTTGGACAAGCATACATTGATAATAGGTGCCTCACATGTTTGTAGTATTTCCCCCACAGTTGCTATACCCTTCCTGAAATAAGAAACACGCTTGAGGTAAACAGACAAGAGGCAGCACTAAGGATATGGCTGCAGTGAATGCTCTCATTGGCTTCTGACCGCAACACTCAGTGTTACAGTAGAAAATAGATCCCATCTTTTCTTTATATTATTACTTTTAAAATAACAGATGTGTTTAATGATTGCATTGCAATGTACCACATTTTCACCACTATTTGGAAAAAGAAACCAATCAGTTTACTGAAACTAGCAGTTATCGTGTAGAAGAAGAAGAAGCTGCTACTGGTGTGAATGCAGCAGTAACTAAAACAAGCTTTCAGAGTTACAAAAACCACTTAAGGAAAACTATTGAAAGGTGGTAAGAAACAAATCATTTTAACTGAGCATAATCCAGGTATTCCAGTGAATGACTTAGTGAAATTAGTACCAGTGTTTCAGAAGCCAGTGTTGTGCATAAGCAAAAGGAATTCTAAGAGACTGGTGGCATTAAATCACTGTGCAAAAAGCCAAAAACAGTTTTAGGAAACTAGATGATTTTGCCAAGTGCATAGTTCGCTATAAACTGCATAATTTCGTTTTTTTACAATGAATAATCAACGATAAAGTTTGGTTTGGGTTTTTATTCATGGATGCTCTTTAAATACTATGGTTCTTAGCGTCCCATTCCATATCAGGTGTGAAACACCAGAAATTTTGCTCAGAAGCCACTTTATCAGGCTTGAGGTTCTTTTACATGCCATAAATTTATGACACAGGACCACCGGCTTTACTGCCCTTCCAAAGGAAGTCATGCTAAGAAATTCATTACCCTCTGTCAAGTATGTACCTGTGATCTTGGGAACTAGAGGTTAGCATAACAATAAAGTGATAAGTATTGTCAACAGTGACCTGATTTACTTATTCTATTGTAAATCTTTCTATTGTACGAGGGTGGCCTAAAAAGTTTCCAACCTAATAAAGATACAAGACATTTTTTCAGATTTTTTTTTTTTTTTTTTTAACATAGTCTCCTTGTAACACTACACACTTCTCCCAGCGATGCTCCCATCTCTGTAACCTGTCCAAATAGTACTTGGCATTTTTCTCTGCAAAATAATTGTTCACAAAGGCGATTGCCTCTTCATTTGACGAAAATCTCTGTCCTCCGAGTGCAATTTTCAGATGAGGGAACAAAAAGAAGTCACTTAGGGCTAGATCTGGTGAGTAAGGCGGATGGTCAAACCGTAGCAGTTCAAACCGTAATTCGTGGATTTTCACCATTGCAACCGCTGAGGTGTGAGACGGTGCATTGTCTTGGTGAAACAGGATTTTCTTTTTCTGCAAATGTGGCCATTTTTCCGCAAGTTCTGCCTTCAGCTTGTCAAGTAATGATGTGTAGTATGCTCCTGTAATGGTTTTTCCTTTTTGAAGATAATCGATTAAAATAACTTCATGACTATCCCAAAAAACAGTCGCCATCACTTTCCCAGCCGAAAAAACAGTTTTTGCTTTTTTTTGGAGCCGGTTCCCCCTTTGCAGTCCACTGTTTGGACTGTATTTTTGTTTCGGGCGTATGATGGTGTATCCAAGTTTCATCTACAGTAATTAATCGGCACCAAACCTCAGATTTATTGCGTCTAAACTGCGCCAACAGAGCGTTGGAAATGTTCATTCGAACACATTTTTGGTCAAACGTGAGCAAACGTGGCATCTAACGTGCGGACAGCTTTTTCATGTCTAAATGTTGATTTAATATGTGACAAACACGTTCTTTTGACATGTTCATAGCCTCTGCTATCTCTCTCACTTTAATTCGGCGGTCGTCTAGCACCATTTGGTGAACTTTGGCAATGTTTTCATCGGTGGTTGCAATTTTTGGACGTTCATCGTCTCCCAAGCTCTTACGGCCACATTTAAATTCAGCTGCCCAAAATTTCATTGTGGTAACTGATGGTGCAGAGTCCCCATACACAGAATCCAACTCATCTTTGATTTGCGTAGGCGTATTGCCTTTCAAAAACAAATATTTAATGACAGCTCGATACTCGATTTTGTCCATTTTCATAAAAACACTCACATCACCTCACTCAAACGACTGTTACATAACAACTGAGCACCCAAAATGGCTGAAACTTTGGTGAGTAACTGTCAACAGATGAACAATGAAATTCACTAACTTTTATTTACGAGTGCTGCCATCTTCATGATGTTGAGGTCGGAAACTTTTCAGACCTCCCTCGTAAATATTTCTTCCTCTACTAGCTGTAAACCCTATTATAAAGCTCTGAAGATTTTACCTTTCCCATGTACTTACATTTATAAAGTTTTAGTCTTGACAAGAACTATGCTTTCTCAATTTAAAACCAATTCTGAAGTAAATTCTTACAATACAAGAAATAAAACTAACCTACGTGTCTTAAGTCACAGTACAACCTTATTCACTCATAGTTTCGAGGATAATGCTATATCATTATTTAATAAACTGCCAGATAACATAAAGAACATTACGTCTGAAAAAGTATATAAACTGACTTTAAAATCACTACTAATAGAAGGATGTTACTATTCAATGGAAGAATATTTAAGTCAACGGTTCCACAGTAATGTCTCTTAATTTTTATATTACTGTTTATTTGTATTTTTATGTATAACATGTTATTTTGTAAATATTTTATGTATCCTATTTGGATTCTAACATTTTATCTTATTTGTAATATTTGTAAGCTTGACAAAGCCAATATCTTGTACAAGATTTATATGTGAATAAATTATTATTATTATTATTATTATTATTATTATTATTATTATTATTATTATTATTATTATTATTATTATTACTACTACTACTACTACTACTACTACTACTACTATTACTATTATTACTATTACTACACTGGTCTAGAAGCGAACGAGCTTCCATTGTTTGCTGAAAAGAAATGTCAGTGTCATTGTGAATATGGAATGCGCTGTAAGAAACATTTGCCACTACAGAAAGATATTTTACTTGGATGAGACCTGGAGTAATGAGAGCCGTTGTACCTCAAAAGTATGTGTTGACAGTTGATATCAACCTCAGATTCTGACTGGGTGCTCTGCCAAGAGCCGGTTAATGTAAGCAAGCAAGTGCTTTAAATTTGTGTATTCATTTGAATGCACATTATGTTTTAAGCTGTTCTTTAAGAAGCTTCTCAGCATCCATTTGAATATGTAAACATAACTTATTGCTACAATTATGCATGAGGTTATTCAAACTGGTATTTCAAATCTTGGTAAAACACAAACGGTGGCAACATCTCTCTTTACTGTCTTTGCTAGATCGCATATGCTGTGCACGTGTTGCACGGAGTAATGCATAAGTATGTTTCTTAGAGCTGTTCCAGTAGGGGAAGGTGGTTATGATCCCTTCAACTGCCATGGTGCGGGTGCTGCAGACACCTAGCACTTGTGATGTTCTGAGAGAATATTTGAGCCCCTCCCAAAAGGGAGCTGTTTGATTGGGTTGGACTCAGCAGGTCATGGTTCCCAACACATATGGGAGATTGGTTACGGGGTTGTGAGATGCCACAACGTTCTCCAGCACCAAGCTCGAGAATTGGAGATGGTGGCTAGAACTATCGCCCCTACTGAGAATTCGGTAGTCTTCCCCTTGGATTGATACACATAAGTGGTGTATCCACTTGCATCTCAGTAAAAGCGGAGGGGAGGAGGAGGTATATAAAATAGGCAGTACCCCACAGAGTTGATCCCTGGGTCCCAGAGCAGAGCTGGGTTGCTGGCTCTAGCTCGCTGGAAGTGGTTCTAGCATAGCTTTATTTGTTTTGCTTTGGTGAAGCAGTTTAATGCTTGTTTAAGCAAGAGAACCTATGTTAATCTCTTCAGATAAAAACTAAATACAAACGTTAACCATCACACTGCTTTGCATGCATGCACAAGTGCATTGTCTTTTTCTTGCAGTTCATAACACACACTAAAAATATCTCCTATACTATCAATGATATCAACAAACTGTTTTCACTTCAATAAAGGACATCTTAAGAGTTAAAACAAACAGTGCACAAAGCATTAATATTATCCCGCAAAAAACTATTAAGCAAAAAAATTGTATTTTTCTTGTATTTTAAATGGATAATAGCCACCAGTATACCAGAAATTAAACTAATTAGAATGATACCAGTGCTATAGCACATTTCTGGAGCAAATATTTGATAATATATTTTTATATTTTAAGTATAAAGTATTTTTGGAATTAAGTATTTCATTGCACATGAATTATTCCAAGCTACCTTAATCTAAATCAAATATACAATTTGAGTATAGATTAACGACTAATATAACACAAACTTTCAGCCTAAGAAAGAAAATACATTGTCAGCTTTCATTGGAACCTTCAATATAAAGCAATTTGTCTCAAATAAACAGTTTGTATGACTTAAGATCTCCACATCCGAGGTAAATCTCTGTCCAGTGAAACATTTCTTCACATTTTTTATGTATTACATTCACATTACTTTTCTACCCATTCTTCAACCAACTATTCTTACAAAGCTTATTCTTCATGTTAATCTGCAGAAATTGTCTTATTGCATATTTCCTTGTAGGTAAAAGGGGGATACACCAATACAGTAGACTTTAACCAATAGCCAAATCTTTTAAGAGTGTGTTGCTATGTGATGCCTTTCAAATTCTGTTCTGTGTGGCCGAGAGAAAAAAAATGAACAGCAATTTTCCCCTTGGGAAAAGAATAACCAACAACAAAGAATATCTTCGAAATGGTGAACTCTGCAAAATATTTTATCTGTCATAAGTTCTGTGTTTTAATGAGATCTACATTTTTTGCATAGTAAGATTTGGCTATCTGTTATGGTTTATCAGTTATTAAAACTCATTCAGAATGAAGAGCACTTCACAGGCTATGCCCAGAAAATACAAGATATACATTTTATTTGTCATAAAGAGATCTTAAACATATAGCATTTTCATAAAAAATCATTAGATTTTTAGAAAATGAAAGTTTTCAAAAAGTTTTCCTACAAAGGGGTAGTTTGGGATGGGGCACTTTCTTGAAAATCTTCCAGTCGCATCCCTGGAAGCTGGTCAACTCAAATACCAACTTTGCTATTTAACTGCCATTTATTTTCGATTAACGCTGTTCACAGATACACACACATGGACCTTCTAATAAAATGCTTTTTTCAGATTTAAGGGACCTCAAAACATGTATTTCTCGTAAAATATCAGCATTGAATTTTTGGGTGGAATACAATACTTCCCCTACTTACTGTAAGTGCGTAGTGGAGAATGCAAGAAGTGACTGGAAGGCAAATATGGTTCAATGTGCTAGTCATGCAGCTTTGTAATCAGATTGAAGAAGTGTCTTGGTGGAAAACAACTTTCTTCTTAACAAATGCAGATGTTTGGCCTTCATAGCATCCTTCAGCAAAGCTGTATAGTAATCTCTGTTGTCCTTTTCCAGGTAGTCTACCAACATCACCTCTCCTGCTGAAGAAACAAACACATCTGACCTTCTTTGGAATGCTTTCACCCTCTTGCATTCATTGTTTGGAATGGTGCTTTGTCTCTGCTTGCAGTGGTGAATCCATGTTTTGTCAACAGTGATGTAACACTGCATCCGAACATGCCCAAGTATTCCTGAGAGATGTTCATTTGGATGTGCTTATGATTAGTATTTGGCACTCACTGCACTACAAGCTTTCCCACGCGCAAGCTGTTCTAGACACAATCTTAGTAAGTCAGCAAATTCACATACTTTGATTTGTCTGTCATTTAAGACAGCATTGTGGATCTTCAAAAGTGGAATCTAGTTCCTTTTTTATTTTGAAAAAATGTTTTATGTTAAAACTTTTAATATTGTGACACAGCGACTATCACCCAAGGTAGGTTGGTGGCAGGCAATTGGAAATAAACAAAGATTAGTTGTGCTCTCACTTGACGTAAATACTAGAAGCGCTAGGCAGATAACCAGAATCTTCCTGGAAGGTTCATTCCCCCCCACCTCCAGAACATGTACAGATAGTTGTAGAATGTTCTGTGAAAACAAAATGTCAGTTTTATTTACGGACGCTCTTTAACAGCTGTGGTCCTTAGTGTCCCATTCTATACTGGGCGTGAAAGATCAGAAATTTTGCTCAGAGGCCTCTTTATCAGGCTTGAGGTCCTTTTATGTGCCACAAATCTATGACAAGGGATCACCAGCTTTACTTCCCTTCCGAAGGAAGCCATATTAAGGATTTTTATGCCCAAAAAAATCCATCACCGTCTACCGGGTTTGAACATGCAACCTCAGGATCTAGAGACTAGCATGGTAATGACTACACCACAGAGGACTACCAGAATGTTCTGTGGAAGATTCCATTGGCTATACAAACCAGCATACTTGTGAGAGGAATGAGTCAATTGAGTTGGTCAGTTCAACGTTTCTGCTGCAACAACAAGTGCGGTTCTTCGAGCGAGTTGGTGAGGACTGTTGTGACATGCAGCAAGTGCTACTGCGGAGCATGAGATGCAGAAGTCTTGTGTTTGACTCCCCAGCAAGTGAACCATCTGGAAGAAGAGGTTGTGTCACAAACAAAGTGAAACTCAACTAGTTCACATTATGCACCACCCACACATGCAGGCTTTATCTTGGGTGCATGTAAGCCTGTGCGTGTGGACGACAAGACAGTAGCTCACACAAACCAATAAGCATGGCCTGCGTAAACTTTGCAGTGCTGAACATTTGGTTTGCACACACTCTTAAGTGTGTGCAAGTGGACAATGTCTTCAGCCGGAAGGGAAGCTTAATGCAAGATGTGTGATGTACGCACCCATTCCAAGCAACTTATCACCGATTTGCCATGCCTATGGAAGATAAAGTCTAAGGAACATTCTGATAGGAATAAAATATGCAGAAATTAAATCTTAAATCTCTGTATGATCTTCCAGTATAAAACCTTACAGTACAACTTATTCTTTTCATGATTCGTACATCACAGTGTTCTGTCGTTCAATTACAGAAGTTACCAAACATAGCAATTCTTTATATTATGCAATTTCGTCCATTCTCAAGTAGTTACAGTCATCTGCATCTTCTCTTGAACCTTTCATTAAATTTATATACAATGTACCTTTCTTCTCAGAAGCCACTTTTTAGACCATTTTGATCAGGGGCATTTGGTACCCTTTATTTTCACCAATGCTTATAAGAAAAATAAATCTTCGGGCCATGTTGTTTTTGACAACCTCCTCTTATGATGACCAACTTCATACTGAAGTTTATGCAAACTTATTGCAATGTGTGGACGCAGTACAGTATTCCATCTTGTTTGTGCAAACTATACTGTGCAAGTAAGTTGCTGCCATGTGACAGCGCATTAGTGAAGTGACATTGTGAACTGAGAGAAGTCACAGTGAAAAACTGAACAAAGTCACAATCAACATGAAGCATTTAATCACAGCAGTAGATTTTCATTTCAGAAGAAAACTAAACTTTGACACAGAAAATAGTCTATCCCATATATTTTGTCATAAAAGTGAAGGCAACATTTATGATTTATTAGTTCTGTATGTTTTGAGTAACTGTGGAAGCAAGCAAACAATATTTTCATGGCAACCTTAATATGTTTTGTAAGGTTATATTGTCATATATTCATTTATACAGTTTTTAGGCAAAGCATATTGTAATAATAAATGTGATATTAACGATGGATGAAAATTGCAAGCTTGGTTGGCCATGGTTGTCACTTCTTCACACTCAGCCACAGAATGCTGATGCACACACAAGATCATCCACAAAAGTAATAGCTTATCTCATAAAGTATATCTTTTCCTGTATTATTTTAATTTGCTATTCCAGAAAGTGTTTAAATGTTTAACATCAAAAACAAATCGTTGGTCATTCCTATTAAGTTCAATTGAATTTTTGTTTAATCCTTTGTAAACAATATGCATTGTTACTGGATACGTCAAATAAGATACAGATTTACAGCTGTCAAATCAACAATTACATTACAAACAGACTAGATACAAAATATTCTTCACATAAAATGTTCAATATTCAGCAATGTTTACAGCATCCAGTCATGAAATGCTGAGTTAAAACTTAAAAGGACATAGTGTTGGAGTTAATGTTTATAACATATTGCAATTTTCCATAAATTTTTCCAGTGTATAAAAACAATGCTGTAGCAGGAATCTTTTCAGTTGAATCTTAAAGCTTTGAACTTAATTGTTTCTGAAGACTAAGGGTAATTTATTATAAATTATTAATCCAATGTGTGTAAAGCTTTCTTCAAAACGTTTGGATCTATGTGTATATCATTGTAGCTTATGTGTGTCATGTGAGTGATACTGTATTGAACTGATGCGGACTGGCTTTAACATAGTTGACATTTATTTGTTGTGATTTAAAATACACTGACTGACAACACTGTGTACATCACTGACACATAGGAATCTCTAGATGAGGCATGGAAGGATAAGCACAACGGTTTAGTACTATATCAAAGAAGACGTGCACAGCCCCCCCAAAATGATATCAACTTTTTTTTTTTGCTGCACCACAACAATAAAACAAATGAAAGCACATGTATGAAATTCCATGTTGTGCCATCTAAAGCAGGGTTTGCCAAACTACGGCCCAGGGGCCAAACCCGGCCTGAGCTGCTTTTGCTTGGCCCACCTACAAACTTTAAAAATATATAAATACAATGAAATGATGCACCTATATTAGATTAATTTATTTGCAAATTGCAAGCATTTAAATACAATTAAGTGCTTAGATTTTTAATTGATATACAGTGTAATGAGTTACTGAAGGACAAATACAAGGAAGTCAACTTGCTTGATCACATTTCCTCATTTGAAAAACTTTGCACGAGGACTAATATCAGTCTTCACATCAACGTATATCTGTGAGACAACATTTTAAAAAAATGAAATATGTCAAATCTAAATGTAGTCTGCTACGACTGATGAATGTTTTAAGAGTCCACACAAATGTGTGCAATTACGTCAGTTTCATTCTTCTCATTGAATTTAAAATGCTATTAATGTAAAAATACTTTATGTAACAGCTCTTACATGAGACTACGAATGGAATACTGATCATCTGTTAAGTGTTTTATTACATCAGTTATTAATATGTAACTGTAGATTTTAGTTCAATATGTTTGTGAACTAATGTGATTTGTGTGCCTGTGAATTTGTTGTTCCTATTTTGAAAGTGTATGGCTTTGCCTACAATCCATTTTCTGGCACCTAATGTGGCCCTTGTTATGATACGTTTGGGAACCCCTGATTGTACTTGCTATTTGATACTCCAGCCCAACCACCTTCATATTATAATTATGAGCAATTTTTGTATTGAGTACCCTTAAGTTCTCGAATAACCACAGTAAAAGCTGCAGTAATTACAATAGACCATTAACACATCACTGTCTCAAAGTTTCTATTTAATTGTCATAACAAATTACAAAAACAAATTTTGTGACAACACTTCACGTATCTTTTTTTAAAATATATATTCAGAAGGACATATAAATGTAAACATCAATTAGACTGTAACTAGAAGAATTTTCTGGGCTGAGGAGCCGTGGTCTGCTGGAGTTGTCAGGTCCAGACATTTCATTCACGACTGCAGTGAACATCCTCAGTGGCGTGGTCTAAGTCTTCTCGGTGAAGGTTTGGTCACAATTGATCGTTGGCTGAAATAGCAGCAGTATTTATATTCAGGCTGCTCTCACGAGATTGGTCCGGCTGGAGTTGCATGTGCAGTGGTGGTGGTGGGGGAGGGGGTTAGCCACTCCAGTGCTTTTGATTCCTGATTGGTTCGGATGATCTCGTTGGGTTTGTGGCTGTTTAATGTTCTTAAGTAGCGGATGCCAGTTTTTGCTTAGTTTTTGTGTCTCTTCTTTCCTATTAAAATTATTAGGATGTTTATAAATTTCTATTGCTTCACGTTGTAATCTAGCACGGTAATAAGGCATAGATGAGAGAACAGCTGTTTCATGATATTGAATTATGTGTTCCCCTTCTGCCCAAAGTGCATGTTCAGTGACTGTGGACTTCTTGGGTTGACCTAGACGGCAGCATCTCTTGTGTTCCGTAAGCCGGGTGTTGACGCTACGTTGCGTGGTACGTATGTATACAGCACCACAAGAGCAGGGGATCTGATAGACACCAGCCGAAGTAAGTGGGTCCCTGGGGTCTTTGGCGGAGCATAATAATGCGTTTATTGGTGTAGTCGGCTTGAACACTGTTTTAATATTATGGTTCTTGCGTAGGCGTTCTATTCTGTCAGTGACATTCTTGGAATATGGCAGGAAAGCAGTGCCTTTGCTTTTGGGTAGTTCTTGTACTTGGCTGATGCACTGTGGTTTGCGTGGACGTAGAGCTCTGCAGATTCTTGTGTTGTATAATTATTTGCACATAAGGCGTGTTCTAGATGACGTAACTCCTGTTGTAATGAATCCAGTTCACAGATCAGGTGGCACGATCTACAAGGGTCTTTATCATGGCTCTTTTTTGTCACGGATGATGGTTGGAATTTTTATTCAGGTATCAGTCTGTATGAGTAGGTTTGCGGTATACCGTATGTCCAAGAGTGCCGTCAGCTTTCCTGTTGACCAGGACATCTAAGAAGGGTAGCTGCTTCTCTTTCTCTTTTTCCATGGTGAACTGGATTTGTGGATTAATGCTGTTAAGATGCTGAAGAAAAACATTAAGTAACAACTCCCCATGACTCCAGCTAACAAAAGTGTCATCCACATAATGGTACCACACAGATGGTTTGTGTGAGGCAGATTCAAAAGACTCCATAAAGAAGTTGGCAATAACCGGGTTCAGGGGGCTGCCCATAGCCACCCGATCCATCTGTTCGTAGAAGATCTGGTCCCATTGGAAATAAAGTGGTAGTGAGAACTTGACGAAAGAGCGCCAGTATGTCCTCTGGAAACAGGTGTTGTAGCTGCGTAATGGCCTGATTTACAGGAACCAAAGTAAATAGGGAGACCACATCAAAGCTGACGAGAATGTCATGAGGCTGCAGTGAGATGGTCTGGATTTTCTGAATAAAATGTGTAGAGTCCTTAATGAATGAGTCAGTAGAGCCTACATGAGGCTGTAGTAAGCCTGCTAGATACTTTGTGACCTACACAGGTAGGGGAACCAATGCTACTAACAATAGGTCGTAGTGGTACCTAAGGTTTATGTATCTTAGGCAGACCGTAGAGCCTAGGAGGTTGAGCTTCAGATTTTACGATGCGTCGTTTATCCTCAGCTTGGTTTTGCGTAGAATGCATGCTGTAGGGTCACGTTGGAGTTGGCGATATATATCGGGCTTTAAAAGATCCCTGATCTTATTCTGGTAATCCAGCTGGTTTAATAGGACAGTCGCATTGGCTCCTGGAGTGGATGAAAGAGGGGCTCAAGTAACCATGGGAATTGGTACTGAGGTGTATAGAGCAAGAATTGGAGCATTTAACAAGTTAAAATGGAAGGATTCTAAAACAAATAAAGGTGTAGAAGAGATGGCAAACATGTTTCTTCTCACATGTATAATAGGTATACTATTGGTAATTGGTGGAGTTGAAATCAACCCTGGGCCAAATGGGGATCGAAACGTCATGGAACAAACTTTGGCATACATTAAAGATATGGATGAGAGATTAGGAATTAAACTCAATGGAATGGAAAAGGAACTAATAGATATCAAGGGAGAGATCAAAAATGAAATGCAAGATATACAAAATGAGGTACAGAAAGTTAAAAGAAGAGTTGAGCTGCTGGAAGAGAGACACCACAGATTTAATCTGGTTATAGCAGGAGTGAAAGAAAGGAATGGAGTATGGCCTGTAGATGAGGTCAGAGAGATTATAGAAGGAAAGCTTGGTTTGAAGCTACAGGGCTGGGAGATTAGAGAAGCATTTAGAGTGGGGAGATTAAGAGGAGCCAGAATGATAGTTGCAAGATTTACGTCAGTGCAGTTTGTTTATGAAGTATTGAAGAAATCAAAGTTACTAAAAGGAACAAATATCTTTATAAACAGAGATTTATCTGTGGAACAACGGGCCTTGAAGAAGGATTTAATACAACAAATGATGCTGGCAAGAATGGAAGGGAAACGGGCCTTCATAAAGAATCTACGACTGTGGGTCGACGGGTGCATGGTGACGGGATACGAAAGTGACTCAAGGAACAGTAGATTCCAGGAGCAGGATATGATTCAGTGAAATACATCCGAGACCAGAGAATGCAGAGGAAGTCCAAAGAGCGATCGGAGACCAGAGGATAAGGATCGACACATGGAAGTTACATCACCGACACGTGGAGCTGGTGGAAAGAAGATGACGGTGTCGGAGACAAGGCGTGGAGATGACGTAGCCAGAACATCAGATCAGAGTGACGCAAGGACATCAGCTGGCGAAACAAGGAAAGTGATTTCACCAAGGAGGGAGGAAGCTAAATTGGCACGTGATCTGGCTGTGGGTAGGGCGGGGGCGTGGTCTCAGAATGAGGGAACGGAGGGAGAGGAAAGTATTGTGTCGACACCCAGTGGGAGTATACTGGTTTTGGACAGAAATTTAGCGGGTCCGTCAAAGGAGAAAACAGGAATAGAATTACGGAGTAGGAAAGTGTTGGATAGGTTTAGAAGTAGAGCAGGTTCACAATAGGGAAAGGAAAAAGGAAGAAGGAAGATTGGGTTCTGGAATTGCGAGGGATTAAAAAATAAAATATTTACAGGGAAGTTGAGACATCTACTAGAAAAGGTAGATTATTTAGGGGTAGCAGAAACCTGGCTAAGGGAGGTAAATATAGAGGTTAAGGATTATACATATGTTGGAATAGAAGGGGAGGGGTTAGCAGTGAAGGGAAGAGCCTCTGGCGGAGTGGGCCTTTTTGTAAGACAATCCATAGGGAAAGTAGTAAGAGATACTTGGTCCAGGATTAAAAATGTTTTGTGGATTATATTGGAAGATAAACTGATAAATGAGAAAATCATATGTTTAAGTGTAGTGTATAATGCACCCGCTCCCTCGCAATACCATAATCCTGAATTGTTGAAGGCGCTAGAGAGAGATATAAATAGGTTAAGAGAGAAGTATGGGAATACGGAAGTAATAATAATGGGGGATTTTAATATCAGAATAGGTGAAGGGGATGTGAATATAGAGTGTGATATGTTTGTTGGAAATGAATCACGTTCCAGAAGGGAGCAGTTCAGGCGAAGTAAAGATAAGTGTATTGATAAGTCAAGTGATGGTTTTATCGAATTTTGTGAAGTGAATGCTTTAGATATATTGAACGGTAAATATGGAGATGATTTGGAGGGAGAGTTTACTTTTGTTAATATGAATGGGCAAAGTGTCATTGATTATATATTATGGCCGATTAGCAAGGCATATACAATAGAAAACTTTAAGGTACTAAACTTTGTATCTAATAGTTCCCACTTCCCGCTGGTAGTGGAGATTCAAAGGTGATCAGAGGAAGTACGGGAAGTTAGACGGGAATGGGGAAAGAATACTAAGCAATATATTGAATTTAAATGGAGGGAGGAACAGAGGACAGAATTTAAACTAACATTAGATTCCAAGCATGGTCAAATATGTCAACAGGGAATGACTTTTATGATAAGGAACCAGGAAATAGAGAATGTAAACAATATTTTTAATATGTTAATGCAAAGAGCAGGGGAAGGGATGAGAAGGGGGAGGGGCAGGGTAATAAAGGAAATAGGGTGGTATGATGAGGAATGCAAAATAACGAAAAAGGTGGTGAAACAGGCATTAGTAAGATGGAAAAAGAGAGGGTATGAGGAAGATAAGAAGGAATACCTAAAGAGTAGGAATTTATATAATGCACTATTAGAAGAAAAGAAACAAGAATGGAGAAATAAAGAACAAAGTAATCTGATTAAAGTATTAAGGGAGAAAAATGCCAGTAAGGTGTGGAGAGTGTTAAAATCCATGTATAATAAATGGTTAGTTAAACCAAATATCACTTCAGCAGATTGGATGGAGTATTTTAAAATGTTATTCGAGGAGGAGGGTTTTATTAAGATGAAGCCAATGGCGGATTTTGGAGTGGGATACATAGATATATTAGATAGTGAAGTAAGAGATGAGGAGGTAGTGAAACAAGTGAAGGCAATGAAAAAATAATAAGGCAACAGATATTGATGGAATTCCTCCCGAGTTTATCAAAGAATGGTGTAGTGATGAGACTAGAGTAAAGATGTTTACTGATTTGTTTAATGTAATAAAAACCAAGGGGTATGTACCGAAGCATTGGAGGAAAGCAATAATTCATCCTATATATAAAGGTAAGGGGAGTGTTGATAAGCCCAATAATTACAGGGGAATAGCATTACTGTCAAATGTTGGAAAGATTTTCACAGGGATTTTAGCTAATAGGATACAAAACTGGGTAGAGGAATATAATATCCTCTCGGAGTTTCAAATGGGTTTCCGTAAGAGGAGGAGAACAGTAGATAACTTATTCATAATTAAAACTCTGGTGGATAAGTATTTAAAAGAAAAAAGGGGAAAATTATACATGGCATTTGTTGATTTGGAGAAAGCGTATGACCGCATTGATTTAAATTTGTTGTGGCACAAACTCTTGAGGAAGGGAGTAAGCCAACAGATGGTGAATTTATTTAAAGCTCTATACAAGGACAACACATTTTGTGTGAAAGTAGGAGTAGGATTGGTGACAAAAGAAGTAAACCAAAGGAAGGGGTTACGTCAAGGATGTAAGTTAAGTCCAGTGTTATTTAATCTGTATATTGATGATATCCTCACTGAGATAGGAAGGAATAATAATTGGTTGCCTATGATAAATAAGGTATCAATCCCTGGGTTATTATTCGCTGATGATTTAGTGATAGGATCAGTTTCAACGATTGGTTTGAAGCAGTCCCTACAACAAATGAATAAATACTGTGACGAGTGGAATCTGAAAGTAAATCAAGAGAAGACTCAAATTATAGTGTTTAAGAAAGGTGCCAAACTGGGCAAGTATGAAAAGTGGATGAATGGAGAGAAGGAATATAAAGTGGTCAGAGATTGTATATATTTAGGGGTTAAAATGGATGGGGTGGAAAATGGGAGAAACAGAAGAAACTGGTATTGACAAAGGGGAAAGGGGCAATGTCAGCGATTAGAGGGTGCAAATATAGAATACCAGATATAAATGTTAAATGGCTAGAGAAAATATATAACACAGTAGTTGAAGCAAAAATGTTATATGGAAGTGAAATATGGGGAGTAGAACGAGGCTGGGAAGAGATAGATATGGTACATAGGAGTTTCTGCAGAGAAGTTTTAGGCCTGCCAAATGCTACAGTTAAGGAATTTGCTCAAATTGAAATGCAGAGAGTGGGGGGGAAAGGGGTAATAATGGAGAGAGCTCTCAAATATTGGTACAGACTATTAAATTTAGAAGTAAAGAACTTGTTGAGGCAGTGTTTGGAATTCCAAGAAAGGAGCTTAAAGAAAAATGGGTGGAGTTATAGTATACAAACTAATTTGGAAAATAGTGGTTTAGGGGAAATCTGGAGAAGGAGGGAAAATAATGTTAAGGGTTTTTGGAAAGAAGCTAGGCAGAGGATTGAAGATATAGAGATACAAAATTTATTTAGCAACATTGGGAACAAAAGTTCCTTGGAATCATATATATTAATAAAAAATGTATGGGCTAGAGAACAGTATGTGGATAACTCAAATAAGGAACAAAGAGAAAGTATTGCCTGGGTACGAGCAGGTGTATGGAGATTAATAGGAATGAGAAATGGGTTCCCTCAGAACCAGTGTCCAATATGTGGGGAAAGAGAAGATTTAGAACATATCGTTTTTGACTGTAAAGGTACACAGCATTGGAGAAAGGTAGCTATAAATGGGAAATGGTTAAAACGGGACAGGAAAGTAGCTTTAAGCAAGATTTTTAACAAGGATAGTAAAAAGGTAGGAGAATACTTGTCCAAAGTAAAAAAGAAATGGTTATGGACAATAAAAAGGGATGTAAATTAATTTCATCAAGTGATGTTAAGTTATGTAATTATTATTATTATTATTATTATTATTATTATTATTATTATTATTATTATTATTATTATTATTATTATATATTAGTACTATAAGATTATTATTTTGGTATCATTATTATTTTTTACTACTATTTGTATTATTATCATCATTTTTGTTATAATAAGAGTGTAATATGGGTAGAATATGGCAAGATAACAGCTTGGGCTGATGTATAGCCATATTCTAAGGAAGATTGCTAGCACAAATAAATAAATAAAATAAGTCTAGGTCTTGAGAAGGCTTATGATATGGCATGGAAACCTCACATAATAGAAACTCTTCTAAATACCAATATCAGAGGAAGGATTTAGCTTTTATCTGGAACTTTCTTCGCAACCGCACTATTCAAGTAAAGGCCAACAGCATACTCTCCAAAAAAGTCTTGATTGAAAACGGCATTCAAGGTTTAGTGCTGAACCATTTGTAGCTATCAACAATCATCTCTTATTCCACCAATTAAGGTTTGCCTTTATGCTGATGATCTCACAATACTCTGTCAAGGGAAAAATACAGCCACCACCCAAGAAATGCTTCAGTCTGCCTTGAAAAAACTACAAAAATGGTCATGAACAACTGGGTTTAAATTCTCTACCTAAAAAACAACATGTGTCACATTCTCAAGGAAAACATCACCAGAGAAAAACTTAGAACTGTATCTTAATGAAGAAAACCTTGAAGTACTTATAGAAGATATAAAAATTATTGGTATTATTTTTAACAGAAAGCTTTCACGGATTCCCCATATTAAATACTTAAAAAAATACTGCACAATACGACTTAACATCCTCAAAATTTTTGCTGAAAAGAATTGGGGAAATGATTTACCCATACTTCTTAGAACCTATAAAGCTCTTATTCGATCTAAACTGGACTATTGAGCTGTGGTTTATAACTCCATTAACCTTCGATTCTCAAAATACTAGACACTATTCAAACCACTGCACTATGCCTTGCTCTAGTGGCATTCATTACGAGCCAATTACAAGTCTACAAGTGGAAGTATGTGAGCTTCCTTTAAATGTTTGCAGACAAATGCTTAGTCTTACATATGCTATAAAAATTTTGTTCATGTCCCGCACATAAAATGTATCACTATGTTTTCCCACAACATATCCCTAACAGAGTGTCCTCAAAACAACATGAAAGTCCATTCTACATCAGAATTTTGCATTACTCCCAAGATATTAATCTAAAAATGCCTTTGATCTATCCACACCAGACACCTATGTATGCAACACCCACCAGTTGAAATTCAACTTTCATCCCATGCAAAACTCCAAACACCCACTCTTCTTCTTAAACAAATGTTCAGTCATCTACTAGATAAATATCACAACTCCATGAAAATCATTAACGACAGTTCAGCAACTAATGAAGGACGTGACTGCTCAGTGGTATACCCCGACCATGTAATGCTCCATGTCTTACCAAAGTTCTTTAGGACAGGTTTCACCAACCAATGTTAAAAATAGTCTAACATCTTGTTTGTTAACAGTGTGTTTCAAAGTTTAACATAAAGTTAAAACTTTTGCATTTCATCAAGCTTTTACAGCAAATTGTTAGCTAACATTTTGTTGATGTTAAAGACAACTGCGGACGCTAGCTTTCAAGAAGGTGGTGGCCGAACTACACTGCTTCTGAATGTGCTCATGCACTTTTGTCTACATATTGCTGCGCTCTCTGTGTCAATAGCAGACAACTATTTACATTCATGGTAATTGCCATGTGATGTTCCCGATTGTTTGAGGTTAGAATCGGATGTCAACTAAAATAAATGTTTCACCGTTTGAAACATGCTAATTAACATTTGGTTAATAAATATAGATGTATTATCAAGTGCAAAAAAGCCGACGTCTTACATTAAAGGATAAGATTGCAGAATGGGACAAAATCCGTGAGTAATTTAATTGGAATGCACGCATTTCTATTAAGTCCAGTAAGCAACTGTGCAATTTTCTGCTAGTATAAAGTGCAGCACCAGAAATGCTAGATGCGAAGAGCGTTTAAGACGGTTTAAAACTGGTGGTGGACACTGCATTGAAACTAAAGTGGACAAAACTGTGTTATCACTGATTAATGAAGCAGATCCGAAAAAAAATACTGTTTCTTCTTGAAGCAATTGCTTTGGAAACCTTCCAAATGAACAAACAGTAGCTTTGGAAATACCAACATTATCACCCACTAAGTAAATGAAAAATGTTAGTAGCATAAAATCTAAGTACCTAATCAACACTGTAACATAGGAGAAAGAGGCATGTTTCTGTTGGTAGCATTCTAACCTCTCATATTTCCCATAAAACCATGCACATGATGCTCTTGGGCAGTCTATATTGCTTTAAAAATTCCTCCTTTTGCAGGGTTTCTAATTTATTATCACATACGATTGCTCTTCTATTGGGAATGGCATTCAAAAATGTCAATCATAGAACATTTGCATCAATAGCTTGGTTTGCGGCAGCCATTTTCCAATTTCTAAGATATGAAATAAGAGTTGAAGCTTTCCTGGCAACAAATATGCTCTAGACGTTCTCGGGCTTCAAGCCAGGTGAAGTGATGTGGAGTTTCGGGAGCGTACATCTCTCCCATCTTCAGGATGCTGAATGATTGGATCGGTATTTTGGGCCCATTTATATACTCGTCATGGCGGCGGGCACGGACTGCGTAGAAAACGTGAGCCGGCCTTCACTGTGTTTAAAGTGGCGGACCTCGAAGAAAACATGTTTCTTCGGAGGGTAGCTAATGTGTCGGTGTTTTGTGTTTTCTGTGTCATTTGAGCCTGTCAATTTTGATATTGGTAGCCGGTTTCCAGGAGGAACTGAGCTGTAGACCAGCATCCCGGTTGAGCGTGCCCTTCTCTGAGGCGATGGCCAGCGCCTCCTTGACCCTGCGCTCCCAGTAGCCGTTGCACCAGGCAACGATGGTGGTCTCGCGGAAGTTGGCTCTGTGGTCCATATCAAAGCAGTGTTCAGTCAACCCAGATTTTTCTGGCTGCATTAGAGATAGACCTCTCATGCTCCTTGACCCTTGGTAGTTATGGTCCTGCCTGTTTGTCCTATGTACAGGGCACCACATTCACAAGGAATGTGATAGACTCCCGGTACTTGGAGGCCTAGCTGATCTTTCACTGGCCTGATTAGGTTTTTTTACCTTCGGAGGAGGTTTGTGTACGGTCCTGATGTTGTGTTTGGCCAGGATTCTGCTGATTTTGCCGGATAGGTTACCAGTGTATGGAATGCAGGCTGTGGCGGTGGGTTTCTTTGGAGCTGGCTGTGTAGTAGGCTTTGGTGAGTGCAGCAGTGACATCATAATCAGAGTAGCCGTTTTGCTGGAGAGTGCATTTTAAATGCTGCAGCTCTTGTGTTAGATGGCTCGGATCCGAGACAGCGACTGCTCTGTGGGCCAAGGTGTTTAGTACACTGATCTTTTGTGATTTGTGGTGAAAACTGTTGGCCTTAAGATAGAGGTCTGTATGTGTGGGCTTGCGGTAAACAGCGTGCCCAAGTGTACTGTTGCTGTTCTTAGATATTAGGATGTCTAAGAATAGCAGAGTTCCGTCCTTTTCAACTTCCATGGTGAACTGGATCTGAGGCCGGAGGCTATTGATGTGTGTGAGGAAGTCCTGTAGTGTGTCAGGGCCATGCGGCCAAACAATGAAAGTGTCGTTGACATATCTGAAGAAGTGAGGTTTCAGTGGAGAGGTGGCCAGAATTTTGTGTTCTAGGTGCTCCATGTAGAAGTTGGCTATGGCTGGTGACAGTGGAGAGCCCATGGCTATGCCGTCTACTTGATCATAGAAGTTGTCGTCGTACAGGAAGAAGGTGGAAGACAAGTTGTGTCGGAACAGTTCAGTGATGTCGGTTGGAAAATGTTCGGTTAAAAGTTGTATGGTTTCTGGAAGCGGAACTCTGGTGAAGAGAGATCCAATCATTCAGCATCCTGAAGATGGGAGAGATATACGCTCCCGAAACATCGATGTCTCCACATCACTTCACCTGGCTTGAAGCCCGAGAAGGTCTAGAGCATTCTAAGATATGTTAAACACCTTAACACAGGGGTACGGCAATATTAACTTAACACCAACTTTAACTCATTGTTTGATGAAACAGAATTTGTAACTTCAGCATTAAACCAGTTTAACATTGTGTTAAAATTTAGCATCTGTTGGTGAAACCGGCCCTTACTGTGTTTTCTTGTGAAGTCTTTGCCATAAAACAAACTCTCTTACATATAAATAAGTCTCTCCAAAAAGCCCACTTCCCATCTTCGCTGATTCCTTAAGTGCGCTACTAGCCACACAGAAATCTGAGCCCTCCCATGCAATGATACAAGACATTTTGTTCCTTGTGCTCCAAAATTAATAACACAGGGAAAAAGGGATCCTCCTATAAGGGCATAAATGGCAATGAAATAGGAGATCGAAGCACTAAAGAAGCATCCAGACATCCTGTAACTGACCCATCTATAGCCTCCCCGCACCTTCATTCAACGAGCGTTTATGCAGAAATGGAAGACAGAGTGGTTATCGCTTGATAGCAAATTTCATGAAGCTCATTCAGGCTGTACCAACTCTTCCCAACCTCTACAAACACCCAAATGACAAACTCAAGTAATCATCTCCCATCTAAGAATTGGCCACTGCAAACTGACGCATTCTTTTCTTGTAACCAAGACCAGCCTCCAACCTGTGCCAAATGCAACACCTTCAACCATCCAGCACATCATTTTGGACTGCCCATTGTACACCAAATGTAGACAACAAGCCAATATCTTGGATTTTTCGAGTGCCATGAACAAACCAGAAAGCATAAGAAAAACTTTACAGTTTCTTAAAGGTATTAATCTGTATGGTAAAGTGTAAAAATGTAAACTTTTATGTTAATGTTGAAATAATGTAAATGTAAACCTTTGTGTTAATGTTGAAATAATGTATGTGTTATAAAATTATGAAAGGCCGTGATTAGACCAAGCAGTCAAAACGACCAAAAATAAATATTACAAAAAAAAGGTTTACTTCCATTAGATGGCAATACTACAGCAAACAATCCATTACCTAGCAGCAGTAACCTCAACAATACAAATAAACAAGTGAGAAGAAGCTGATGATGTAATCAAGAGATTAGAAACATCACCTATCTGAATTTATATTAGAAAAAAAAGATAAGTGAAGGGATGTCATGAAACATTTATATTTGTGTTGCTGCACTGGTATGATTGTTACACTTCATACTCAGATCAACTGCTGAGAGAAGTAAGTTTACAATTTGTTTCTAGAATGAGTTCATTGTACTTCTGTGCAGATTTTGTGATCTCAAACTAAGGACTGATATTTTAGTTTCAGATGGAAATTACTGAATTAGGGGCCTCTTGGGAAGAAATGTATACTTTTATCACACTGGAACAGTAAGTTCAAATAGTACTGCATTACAAAGGAAACAGAAAGTGGAAATGGGGGTACGATTTTCTGAAACAGCAATTGTTGATTACTAATAAACAGGAGAACTTCCACGCCTGGTACTTTGCACAAACAGAATATCCATATCTGTTACTAGACTGCTCTTTGGGAAGCTCTAAAGGCACATAAAGCAATCATATACATGGACTTGGATACCAATAACCCAATTCAAACACTAAGGAGTGGAACATCTAAAGCACTTACTACCCTATCACTAAAGGGAGAACATTTTGGAAGTGTATAGTATGCTACAAAAGCAGAATATCCAAGGAAACCAATGTGATTTCAGAGACATGCTCTTGTACCATTACCAATGACAGGAACTTTATTTGAATTGAAGGTTGAAAAGCATTAGTTGAGACACATGCGCCCAATGACTAAACATGTCATATCACTTGGGTGTACTTAACACGCAAGTAATATGTCCATATTGCAAATTCAATAGCACTTTCCTTATTAAATATATATATATATATATATAATTCTAAGCTGTGCATGAATTTACACATTAATCTTGAAAGTCCAGGCTAATGCCCGGTTGCAGGAAAGCAAATCAAATCACCTCTGATTGACAATCAGTTAATCTCTAATCAATTTGATTTTTCGTTTGGTTGCATAAACGCTAATCACCAGTCAGTGAATGTTCATCAACTGATTGCCGAAAGTGATGTGGCAACAGTGCGTTTTGGTAACCACAGCTAGCGGACGAAGCTCAGCTGTTTGGTGTTCTGTGCTGTAAGCTTCGCAAGCGAGAGTTGTTCTTGTTCAACTGAAATAAAATGCATCGTCCAAAAGCCAGCAGGGGCCCTAATTTTTCTACAAATGATAGGGCCCTTCTTCTAAATATTGTCAAAAGTTATTTAGACACCATTGAAAGTAAAAATACACAAGAGTCCATACTTAACCTAAATCTCTGTTCAAATTCTCTATCGTTGTAATGTAATGCAATGTAATGTAATGTAATGTAATGTAATATTTATTTCATCATTATTATAATAATACAAATAAAGCTTACATCTAAAACTTATGTCTAGTGCATCAGTTTTCTAGCTCCCCCATATTTAGCCCCTAGGCTGTATATATGGGATAAAGCTACTATACCATCTCTCCACTTTCCAAACTATGCCCATTCTGCTGTACCTTTCTTAAGCTCCTTATCCACTTATTCCTTGTGTTGCCTAAAAATGTCCCCATCATTTTAATTGTTTCTACTTTTGTGCTTCCCAACATTCTTAATGCTACTGCTTCTTTGTTTAGCTTGTCCCATTTTTTATTCCATATAACCTCTCTCCACCTTTTAACCTTATCACATTCTATTAGACAATGAAAAGTACTACCCGATTCATCACACATAATACATCTCCCTGAACAATTATATCCATTCCTTTTTAAAAATATTACTCCTGTGCGCATCCACGCAAGACCTATTCTACCAAATTGATTGCATATATCTACATACTTCTCCCTTCCCCAATTTCTTTTAACTGATTTATACAAGATCAATGATCTTTTATCCTCAAAACTAGCCCATATCTCTTGTTTCTCGATATCTTCCACCCTCAATCTCACTTCTTTCCAAAACCCACTGTTATTATGTTTATCTAATAGGAAAATATTCCTCATGCCAATTTCTTTTAGGACATTTCCCATCTCCCCAAACCAACACTCTTCTCCTAAGACAGCTTTATGAAACTGTATACATTCTTTTAATATATTACTATCTTCTAAATTTAAACATCTATACCAATACTTCATAATTCTTTCCACTATTATACCTTTTCTCCCTACCCTTCCTAGCTCTGCCAGTGCCACGCCCCTTGGTGAACTCTTGGGTAAACCCAAAACTTCTCTACAAAACATTTATGGACTATATCAATCTTAATCCATCCATTTGCCACCCCCCATATTTCTATTCCATATAACATTTTTGACTCCACTACAGCTTCATATAGCCTTTCCAACCAGTTCATTGTTAGCGTGGGTGTTTTGCACAAGCAAACTCTAACAGCTTTCATCGCTAGCTTTCCTTTCAATTGTGCATATTTAGATTGTGCTTCCCAGTTCCCGTTGCTTGAGAATCTAATCCCCAAGTAATCAAATTCTTTTACTCTATCATTGTAGCTAAAGAACAATTCTTGTCTCTCTCTGAAGTGCCTTCTTCTTAATATTAGATTCTCATATTCTTCGAAGAGCTCTTCATCAGAAGAATCCATTTTCTTGGCTTTACAGTACAGTTAAACGCAACCAAAAGCAAACTACTCGGAACTAATGTAAATATACGGCAAGCACGTTTCGCTATAACAATACAACCTGCATGGTTTTCGGTTTGCAACGTTGCCGACAATTCAGCAAGTTTACTGATTATTCTGGGAGGTTAGTTTACCGTCCTATTTTTCTGTTATGTTAAATTAAACTTCTCATTAGAAACAAAACAAAAAAAAAAAAAAAAACCTTTAAAATTTTAATACAAGGAACGTTGTTTCCTCCTTTATACATGGCATTTATAAGTTAGTTTATTGGTATGCATTTTTTTTATGGTTTCTTAACCATAATAATTTTATAATGTAATGTTGAATATTCATGACAAAAATATATAATACAATATCAATATTTATATTTATACCGATCTGTAGTAGAATTATTTGAATAATAATTCCACATGCCAGGCATTAGCAAAAGTTAATGGAATTATAGGTTAGTTTTGAGCATTTCGATCGCCAAATGCGCTCTTGATTGGCAATCAAGCCAATAACCAGCAAAAATCTGCTGATCAAATCTGACGAGAGAATAATCTCCAATCAAACACTGATTGGCCTTTCTGCAACAGAAATTTTACTGATCGCCAATCAAAGCTGCCTTAATCGCCGATCAGTTTTGATTTGCTTTCCTGCAACCAGGCATAAGAGTAGCATACCAATCGAAACTGCTCACTCTGTACAATGTCGCAAAAATATTAAATTCTAAAATTACTTTTTAATTGCCAAAATATCTGCAAAATATGCGTTGATTTCACAGCAATTGGTTGGTTTAAGTTATTAGGCACCTATATTTGTTACAGTTAAACAGAAGAAAGTGCTCTTATTTACCACTGGTATGCTGATTACAGCATTGGTAATCGTGTCACCAAATGTTTATTCCCTAAAAGTAAGACAGTGCCTGCCACAAGCTTAAAATTGTTATATTGCATTTTTGCAAATCTAATGCTTACCTTTCTCGTACAACTGCAGTAGGTATTCTAAGTTAGACTTGACTGCAAAATCGCTTCATAGTTTGACAGTAACTGCATTCAAATTTATCACACTTATCTTACATCACAATTCATTGTTGTCTTTCTTGACTTCATTACATTTACCATCAGCCTATTACTGCAATAATCATTCGAATGCAAATACTGAATTAGTAGAGTCAGGAAGTGGAGGGCAAACAGAGGAACATCTTACGATGCTACTTTCAAGCGTAAAATTATTCTTTATGCCGAAAACAATGGTGATGAAATGCTGGAACAGAGTTGTTCAATGTAGCAGAGAGCAACGTTTGCTTATGGTGGCAACAGAAGTATATTTGTAATACTGACAGTAATAACTGTTCATAGGTATACCATGTTCACTTTAGTTCGTAGTGGTACAAATCCACTCTTGTACAAAATAAATTTATTTAAACCATCCTATCACTGATGCATATTACATTTGCCAACCAGCAACTCTTTTTTTATTATTTTAATTTTCAAATTTACATTCAATTATGCAACAGATTTGCATAAATATGGTATTATTTTGTTCTGTTCAACATACTATATTGCATTATGTGGTTTGTTTTGTGTTCAATAATGAGATACTATTTAAGAGGATGTCAACAACGGCGTGGTATGGTGCTAAGGGATTCTTCAAAAGCATGAGCCAGATACGAATGATGGTACAAAATATTCATGACAGAGATGCAAGTTCATTAGGCTGCAACACAATTCAAAATGAGAAACTCTATTTCAGGATAGAAATTTACTCACGGTTTGTGTTTTAAATTATGTGCAATTAAGTATACATATCAACATTCTTGATAAATGTACTTCTTCTTTCAATACTTACAACCTTTAATTTGCAGCTAAAGCTGCTATTAACCAGTAGTATGTGGTATAAACAGCATCACTGTTCTAATTTTATTTATTTTTATTTCCAAACTAAAGTCTATTATTCCATTTAAAAAATACAAACTTGTGCTCAAAATACCTGTTCATTTTTCTCCATAATTTCAAGTCTTTACAGGCTTGATCTATATTCCTTTAGTGCCCTTCAACCTAACAAAAACAGCTGCAACATCAGTAAGAGTATAGATGATACTTAAGGTGGTCATTTTAAGTACCTCATACTGCATGCTATTTCTAAATAAATATGTTTTGTAATATAGAAGCTTATCAACTACGTTTCAAGCGCTGAATTTCACTCTGCATTTCATGGGCTGTAAAAATGCTTTAGTTAAAATGAGCAAGCTTATATATTTATTCCTGCAAATTTGCAACATAAATGATTTCTTACACTGCACAGAACATGCATTACATGAATCCTATGACAAAAATAAAAAAGAATAAGAAGTGACAGTTTACTTAGCCTGGTATTTCATGCAGTCTCACTAAATAAAGATTATTTGTTTTGCTAAATTTCAGGCACAGAAAATGTACCATAATCGGCATGAATTCTGCCATCACTAACCAGTCTCACCTGGTAGGAGATCGGGCTGAATCCTTTAAACCAGTTCAGAAATATTTGGGCAAAAAGGAACAATACAGTTATGCAGAATCCAACAAGCGAGTAGATGGAGATATCGTTGAAACCTCGGCGCACGATGGACAACGATACGAAGGCCAGCTGTTGCAGAGTGATAGAGAATATCACTATATTGATTGCCGTCGCATGGATTCGGGAGCTTATCTTAGATGGGCCATAAGCGAAGTATATGTTGTATCGATCCACCAAATGTTTCAGCATCATGTAAAGTAAACCTGTAACAATACAATAACACTGTCACTGTCAAATGAGATTCTCTTTCAAGTGAATATGCGTGGAATGTAACATTCTTAAAGATTCTCTCACTGTTTAATTGTAATGCATGGTTTACAAGCTCTAGCAAAATGTTAAGTTCAACTAAGGATACAAGGTAGTTCTCTTAAACTTGTATTTAAAATTTGTCTGCTACAGATGTCATGTTCTGGCAGGCAGTGAACTTGGGAGGAAGTAATCAAGTTTCTAATTTGAAAAAACAATCACTGGAGGCATTGGTGTGTACCAGAAATAATACAGTGAACAATTGTGATTAATATTTTATTAAATTTGGTGTAATTACTCTGAATAAGGCAAAGAAGAAAAAGAGGGGTTTATGAGATGAAAAATAACCAATGTAAAACATACAGGATTAGCCAAACAAATTTAATTGCAAATAGTTTTAGCTAGGTGACGTTAAAATGATCCCCCCCCCTTTATTTCATCCTTTGGGAAACAACTTACATTGTTTTTTGGACACATCGGGATTGGATATATAGAATTTTACATGACTGCAAGTAATGCTAAAATAATTACATGTTAGTTTCTTTACAAAAATACTGTGTCACAGAATAACAAAATTAAATAATCTATGTACTTTAATTATGTGTATTAAGGAAAACATGGTTCATTTAAATAGTCATTTATATGTAAATATTGCCTTTTTAGAAGTAGCTTTCTTAGTTTACCTTTAAAAGATACTTTATTAAAGATTTTTATTGAAGTATCTAGTTATACATTAAGATACCCAGATGGGAAATGCTTGCTAGGCTTTTTGTAAGCCTGTGGCTATCTAAATGTAAGTTATTGAGATTTCTTGTGTTGTAGTTATGATATTCTGAGTTCTTTTGAAATATAGTTATATTACGTTGATATTGTAATGAAAAGAAGCTAGAAACAGTGATGTGTATTGAATTTATTTAAAGGTGAGTCAGAATTGTTACACTAACATCACTTAAGTTTACTCACTTAACATGTTTCGGGAACAACCGTTTCCCGAAACATGTTAAGTGAGTAAACTTAAGTGATGTTAGTGTAACAATTCCGACTCACCTTTAAATAAATAGTTATATTATTATGAATGAAGTTTAAGGTTTCAAGAATATATAGGCATGGGATAGGCAAAACTTTAAGTTCATTGAATATGTATCTACTTGGTGTTCTTATGGGTACCTTCAGAATTGCCTTTAAAATTCTTTTTTGGATTGTGGATTTCATATGTAATTAATCATTTGAGGCAGTATTTTAATGCCTAAATGATATTAATTGTGTTTTATTATAATTAAATTCAATAACAGCCCACCTTGAAAACAGTATGTATATAATTATTATTTATATTGTATATAAAGTCATTGTAAATACTTATTTTTATTGTAAACATATTTATTAATATTATGTAAATGTTTATATACTCTAATAGTGCAAAAACTGTGAGAATAATATGTTTTAGGTTGTTAATAATGAGGTAATAATGTAATTTTTGTGACAATGTGTCTGGAGTTTTAAAAGTACTGGTCATGAAAAGATCGGTAGTGACGTAAGTTTCGCTTACAGTTTGGAATTAGCCAATCAACAGTAAAGAAAGATTTTAGTTTGAATACTTAAATTCTATTGGACTAGAATTAGCCAATAAGAGACTGGCATTACCAAAGCTATAAGGTTTTTACCATTGAGTTTAGTCAGTCGCAAGTAAGATGTTGTAGAGTACAGATGGTAAAAATTGTGTTCTCCGCTAGAATGTATAAAGTGCTCACAGTTTTCTTTTATAAAGTGTTGTGTTTATAAAATGTGCAAGTATAAAGAGAAATAAAAAGAAGTGAAATTAAAAAGTAAATTCTGTGACGTCTTTTAATTTTTGTCTTATCACAACCTAAAAAGAACTTGTGTTCTATAGTGCGACTGAAGCAGCCGAGGCAAATAACTTTAATAATATTACGTAAAACAAGCATCATCTTCACTATAAAGTTTGGCGTCCCAAGTATCAAACAACATCAAAGTGTATCTTCATTACGTAACCTAAATACATTCTCAAAGTGACGTATATACGTGGGGATTCTCACATATCATATCCAGCATCCAGCTAAATAATTTTTTTAAAGTTGGCAACAAACCTACTTCTTCAAATTACAACTGTTGGGCAAACTCCTCCAAACAACTACCATCATCATAACTAACGCAAATTGGCTCCCAAACGTGGAGCTGGTTAATAACTCCCGCAAATTGATGCCACAACGTGGAACCACCAACATTATTACTGCAAATTGGTGCTCTACGTGGTTGGCTTTGAATACGACGAGAATTGGTGACGTCACAGAAGAGAGAATTCAACAGGGCAGCCAGAAGCAACAAACATACAGCGAAACTGCAGCTTGGAACTTCAAGATCGGCACCAAATTGACAAAGGAATCTAGGATAACAATTCTTCAGGAGTAAGGGGCACGTGGTTAACATCTTAACAACAAATTATACGGGAGCACTGTAGAAATTAAATAACCACCAAAAAGAAAGGTCAGAACATTCAATTTTTTTCATGTTGTAAATATAAAGTTTAGGAAAATATTGTTAATTTTAAGTAAAATTCATGCTGTTGAGAAGTGGAAAACTTAAATTGAATAATTCAAAAGTAAATAGAAACAATAAAATGGAAAATATAAATAAAGTATGGAGGTAGTTGAGGTTAGGTCAGCTATTACAGATTGTAATGTAGAAGTAGATGAGCAGTTATCTGAAAATTCAGAAGTAGATGTTGAAAGAAATAGCAATAGTATGCAAGGTCAGTCAGATAGCAGTTGTACACAAGGTCAATCACCTTTACAAATGTCAGTGCATGGAACAATAGAAACAGATATTATCCCTCACACATCTAGTACACAAGACCAAGAAAATTTATCACAACAAATGATGTGTCTTGTTAAAGCAATAAATACCTTAAGTAACAAAATAACTGAAAGTAATGCAGAACTGAGAAAAGAGTTAAAAGAAGATAATGCAAAGTTAGATAATATGTTAACTGAAACTAGTGCAGACTTAGGTAATAAATTAACTGAAACTAATAATAAGTTAACTGAACAAAGTAATAAGTTAACAGAAACAAATACAGAGCTATCTAGTATTAAAATTGATCTAGCTAGACAAATAGAAACCTGTATGAAAGAATGCAAAGCAGAAAGCAGGAGGTTAGAAATAAAGCTAGAACAATCTTCCAAAGTAATTCAAAAGGACATAGATGTTAAAGTAAACAAAGGTAAACAGAAATTGTCAAGTCATATTGACAAAAATGTAACTGAAATGGAGTTAAAACTTGCTGATACAAAACAGGTATTTGTTACAAATTAGATAAACAAAGTGAAGAATTGAAAACTATGGTAGAGAATACTAATGCAGATCTTGTACAAGTACAGATAGATTTAACTGGGGAAATTAGTAAAATGCATGAAATGGTAAAAACAAATGCAGCTGCGGTTAAAGAAGCAAGTACAGGGCAAGGAGAAGTAAGTTTAATGATAGACGAAATAAAAGATAAAGTACAAGAAAGTAGTAAGGAAATTGATAAGCTTAGAAATACTTTGAAAATTTAAGTACAAATGTACCAAGGGTAAATGCAAGTACAAGTAGTTCTCTAAATGCTAACCAAATGCATGTAAATAATACAAGTACAGAAAGAAGTATATCACCATTGTTAACAAACAACACAAGAGACGCTAATGCTTTTTCAATAGCATCAGCTTCCCAAAAACGCAACATTGACGACATACATTTGCATGTACCCAACCAAGCATCAAACTATAATTGGGTGTGATGTTTTAATAGAGTTCTCTGCGATAGTTGATTTTAAAATGGACAGACTTATATTAAATAAAGAAGAAAAGAAGATATACGTGCTATTTATTGAAGATAAAGTATGTAAAGTACAAAGAATGAAGCAAGAAAATGCAATATACGAAGAAGAGTGCTTCTTACAGATAATTAATGTCCAAGCGAGCAGGGAAAACAAAGAAAGGTTATTGACCCTTAACTTCCAAGAACAAAACACTGACCTTACCAAATGGAACCCTCATGTAAAGAAATCTAATGCAGAAGAAAATATTTTAGAGCAGGTAGAAGATATTTATGCAACAGAGATTGAAGACAGGAAGATACATACAGACACACTGATGACAAATACAATACTGACAGACAATGAAAAGTTAATAATGGAGAAGGTGTTAGAAGACAATAAACATGTTTTTAGTGAAATTCCAGGACGATGTACATCATATGCTCACACATTCACAGTAGAAAATGTACCAGCATTTTGGAGAAAGTGTAAAAATCTGCAGTCTCGTTACCATTCAATCCCACATGTGCTGGTACCCATTGTAGTATTATCTGTTGAAATTTTGTTTGGAGTGCTCTATAATAAGATCTCACACCCTTAATATTATAAGATTCATCTGGACTATCATATCGTTCAATTGCTTGAGTGGCTGAAACTGAGTCTGTGAGAACAACTACTTTACTTTCTTTTATATCAGTCCTGCAGTATATCTGTTCTAATGCTCGTTGTATTGTAACAACCTCACCATCAGAATTTGTGGATTGTCTAGGCAATAGAATTTGCAGAAATAATTTCATTATACATTTTGTTGAACCTACAAGGTGGACAGAAAAAACGGAATCAATAGTCACATGTTTAAAATCTGGATCGCTATATGCTGACCTAAAAAGTCCATACTCTTTCCATGATATCGCAAGAAACAGCTGAATGCGAAACTACTTTTAAAAAAGAGAAAATTTAAAACAATAACAAGAGATATCTTGGAAATAGCTGATGCTACATAAAATTATATTTAAAACAAGCAGTATGTTTTAAAGAGATCTACATTTTTTGCATTGTAAGTTTTTGTGTATCTTTTATGGTTTACCTGATAAACAAAATTATACAATTTAAAATAAAGAGATTTGGAGGTTGTTACACTACATCACTAAAGGTACTTACTTTGAATGTTTTTCAGGAGAGCGGTTTGCTCCCATTGTCAGCTTGTTTCCAAATGATTTTACTGGTTACTGTCCGATGGAAGGTGTAACAACTTCCAACTCTATTTTAAATTATGGCACGTCACTGTTACTAGCTTCTCAATCTTCAAATTAAAAAATTATACAAAATTACTTCTGAATGAGCAGGGCTTCGCAGGCTGTTCCCCGAAAATTCAAGATATACATTTTATTAGGCATGTGAATATCTTAAACATATGCTATTTTAATCAAAGTTGTTAAAGCCTTTTTGATAACATTAAACATTTTAAAAAATCTTACATGTATAGTATAGTTTTGGGTTGGGGGATTTTCTTGAAAATCTTCATGTCGCATCTTTGGAACATATTGAACCTAAATACCAAGTTGGGTGGAACAGAACACCTTCTCTACCTACTAGGTACGTGAAAAGGAAGTAATAACTGCTGCTGACATCTCCCAGCAAAACAACAATATTGTTTCCCATTATACTCCACTTTTCAAAGTTCAATATCAAGATTTGAGGCACCCTGCTTCTGTGGGATTCAGATGCATGGGGCAAGCAAAATCACATCCACTTTAAACATGTTCTCTTTAAGTTTGTTTCAATCACCTTGTACAGCTACACACTGATATCATGGAGCTCCTCCATCACAGAGTGATAACGAACATTGTCTTGGGAAGCAACTTAGAAACTATTTTTTCTCGACTCCACTTTTTAAAGTTCATATTGTTCATTTATCCATGGTAGTCAGTTTAGTTGTCCCCATCATGTAAATGAGAAGAGAATTTTCCAGAAACCTCTTCCACATGAACTATTCCCTGCCTTACTGTTGTTAAAATGCCAAACACCTCCTTATTTCGGCAGCACTTGCAGTTGCAAGTGAAACAGAAATACCAGCTCATTTATATATATGCAACATAAAACTAATTCTTTCACTTTGATATAACTTTATTGAGGTGTTAGATAATTTTTAAGTCACTAAGTATCTGAGAGCTTATTACAATTGTAAGATATAATACTGGAAAGATTGCGAGTAAGAATGCTTAATTATGTTGCAACAGACAAAATAATTAGACTTTAATTAGAAAATTGACTAGCAGAAAATGTATCAATGAACATGATGACACATGCAGTTTACGTAGATGTTTTTAGAATAATAATAGGAGTTAAATAAGTGGTACACATTTCTGTTACATGTTAAAATTATGTCAAGAACGAAGGGTTCTGAAGGCAAAGTTTGGTCACATTGAGTGTATGCAGTGTGCTAAATTGACCATAAGCTTTTGTTAAAATCCAAGAGGGGAAAATATAAACTGTCAGAGGAACATGACTTTTTGGAATTCCCCAGAGCGACTCTTTGTACAAATTCCTATAATTACCACCAGAGCAGCTTTGTCACCCAAGATCAGTCGACTTCCTATTGACAATGGAGGAAACTAGCCTCTGAAGCATTTTCTGAGAAATTTAAAAACTGAGTGTTGTATTCTGGCATTAATTAACTCAGTATTAATTATTAACTGATTTCAGCAACACTATCATCAGCTTCCAGTATATCCAGAGATAGATATATATTATTTTTCCAACAGAACTGCACAAAAAAACTCTGATAAATACCAAACTTGTGTGGCAGAATTTATATGTGATATTGGTTGGACTTTTCTATTACGCATAAAAATAAAGTTTGCTTAAAAGATGCCTCAGTGGTGAGCAGTGAGATCTCTCTTTTATGCTACCAGGGTGTGTAACAGGAATATTTTTTTTGTAGTCGGATGCTGTACTAAAGAAGAAATAAGTTACACTTTTTGCAAATCAAATTTCCTTATTTATTTCTCTTCTTTGCAGAATTACATATTTCTTTTACCTTCTTCTTTTAGGAAACTTCTAGTACATTTCACAAAAACATTAAAGTATTACCACCTAGCTGGAATATTAATAAATACTCTAGCTTCTTTTAAGAGCACAAGTAACCAGCTTGGTCACTAATAAGATACCCCCTACATTGTTATTGAAATTTTAGAAAAACATTTCAGCTCCATGGCAACATCCATTATTCTGATCCTTCACTTATTCATGGAATAAACACTCTATGGCCATGTACACTTCTCTTGCCTAGATTTTCTTCTTTATGCGAGTTTTACCAGGGTTTGCCATGTTTATCATTTATACAAACAAATTCAATTCCCCAAAACCCGAATATAGGTTAACATAAAGCCAACACATAATTTCAAAATGAATACATAAATACAGAGGGAGCCAAAAGAACTCCTAACAGCCTGCACAGTGGTTTTTCCTGTCCGCATCCTCGGCACTCGTTGCCATCTGCCGTTATCATAGAAAGGCGTGGATGAAACCATAAAACATTTTTAAAACTACTTTTAAAGGCTTTACTTACCAACTTTGTGAAAGGAAATGCTGAAACTGGCCACCATCGTTGTCCATACATTTTTAGCACCTCTTTAGGAAACTAACCATCATGGAACTTTTGGGGGGAATTTTCCAAACGATGACCGATGTCGTTTAATGTTTCTTTGGTAAGAACCGAAAGCCATCTTTTAGATTTCTTAGCCTGAACACTTCCTGTGGCCTGAACTTTACTGTAAAGTTCATGGATTGTTGTACGGCCTGGAACTTTTAAAACTGGAAATCTTTCTGCAAATCATACTTTCATTTGGCAAGCTGACAGTTAACACATACGAATCATAAATAAATACACGCTGTGCAGTAGAAAACATATACTGAGCCATAATACACTTTGTGACTAAGTACAGAACAAAATAACAAATAACTCATAATAACTGAACTACATCACATCACCGTCAACTCAAAACTGTACTTCACATTGCACAGTAAAACCACAACAGTGTGACTTTGTTTATAGCAGCAGTGCGTTATCATGCTTTTATCATATTTCCACTCGCTCAGTGGAAAAACACTGTGCAGCCGGTAATATTGTTCATAAAATACCCCTCCGAGGTAACTTAAAACATAAAATTTAAAAGACCAACCCACACACCGTGGAAGAATTAAAACAAAATATCTGCCAGGAAATTTCTCAGCGTGAATACGGTGAGTGATGTATAGTTTCCTAAAGAGGTGCCAAAAATGTATGGACAACAACGGTGGCCAGTTTCAGCATCTCCTTTCATAAAGTTGGTAAGTAAAGCCTTTAAACGTAGTTTTAAGAATGTTGTATGGTTTCATCCGCACCTTTCTATGATAGCGGCAGATGGCAACAAGGGCTGAGGACGCAGACAGGAAAAACACCGCGCAGGCGGTTCGGAGTCTTTTGTCTCACCCTGTATAACCTCAAATGAAATCAATTGTGTGTTTTCCCACATATATATGAAGTAAATTGACTTAGTTTTAGGTTTAGTTCCCACTGAATCTTTCTGCTTCACTTGGTATTTAAGTTCAGTATCTTCCAAAGATATGACACAAAAATATTCAAGAAAATTACCCCATCCCCAACTACCCTATACATGGAACCTTTTCCGAGAATTTTGATTTTGTCAAAAATGGCTGTAATGATTTTGATTAAAATACCACGTAATAAAGACATTTAAATCACAAACAAAATGTATATCTTGAATTTTCTGGGAATAGCCTCTGAAGTCCTCTTCATTTGAAAGGAATTTTGTACAATCTTGTATAACTGGAAAACTTTAAGCGATAGACCAAAATGTACTACACAATAAATGTAGATCTCTTTAAAACACACAATTTATTTCCAATAACTTTTTTTGTGGCATCAGGCATTTCTGAGATATCTGTTATTGACAGTTTGAATTGTTCAATACTTAGCCATTCTTTTGAAGTCCTGTTCATTTTCAGTTGTTTTTAATAACTGCATGGAAGCAGTATGAAATTTTAAGGCCAGTGTATAGCGCCCAGTTCTTAAACATTTGATTATCACTGTTCTCTTTGTATATATAATGAAATGTGTAATGTAGCTATTTCTGCAAAGGTTTCTCTCAATTAAAATGAAGTAGATAGAAAACCTTTCCTAAGAACAGTTATAAACGATAGGGGTAGAGAAAGTAATATGAATGAACACATCAGATTTTTTTCCCCAAAGCTGTATCTCTTTCTTTTAGCAACATATATTTTAAGTACACCATCAAAACAACCATGCAATGGAAAATAACTAATCTCTACTGTAACATGAAGTGCTATAATGTTTGCTTTGAGAACTCAAACCTAGCTTCCTTTCATGCAGTTTAGCTTGATATCATTACCACCGGTGCGCTACTTACCAAAGGGTGTGATGAGAGGGCAGGAAAGACTGTACATGGTAGTCATCGCAAATATAAGTAACATCCAAGCATACTGAACTCCAAATGGGAACTCCCACAGAATGGCTCGGCGCACGCTAACAGTTTCGGCTTTAGACCTGCAATCAAATATTTCATACATTCAGGTCTTACACATACAGCACTAAAACAAGTTTTTATTGAAGTACTTTTTGTAAGCCGCGGTTTATGAGTAGGTATTGTACCTAATGTTTTGCCCAAGTAAATAATTTTGTCTCTCTCTCATGACTTTAGGCTTTCTCCTGTTATGCAGAAACATCATTACTCGCTCATCGTCATCCAGTATTACAATTCTACCATTATTACTACTGCTAGTGATAACTGTGAGAGTCCTCCTGAACGTGAAAATTTGTGATTTGTCAGATAATGGATGCACTGGCTACTCCAACTACCCAAAAACTTACCAGGAAAGGTATCTTCCGAGTAGTGCTATCCAGAATTTGTAGAATGCCAATAACTAAGAAATCTCATTAATAGCTTTATCAGCAGACTGTATAACTGCCCTAAGACTGAACGTTTTCTCTGAAGTGCACAGTATTAAAGAAATAATGAACCTCCCCATCAGAAAACGAACACTAATTGGACCTGTTTGAAGACACTACAAAAAATTAGCTCACAAACTATTAACACTAGACTTCCAAACAAAGAATGGGTCTCTCCTCTCCAATGAGAAGAGAATGGAGCTGGAACTACAATCAACTCTTGAGTTTTGGCAGAGAAGTTGAAGCTATCTATATCAGACAAGCAGAATTTATTTTGTGATTCCAAAGCAGCTATTATTGCTGTAACACATAACATGTCGCCTAAAGTAAAAAAAAGTAATAATAGACTGTGGAAAATAATACATAATTTGAAGAAAACATAATATGAAGATAGTTTTACTGGTTCCAGCACAGCACACCACACATTATCTGGTAATGAATCCGATTATTTTGCAAAGAAAGGAAGTAATATTGCGCAGAAATGTTCAATAGATATCTAATTTCTAACAGCTAAAACGTTACTCAATTCAGAATTTAAAAATATATTGTCAAATTATTTTATTGGGGTTTCAAGATGCGAAAGATGTGAGTGAGTTAACATGCAAATGAACAGGGTATGTCAAGATGGGCCCAAATTCAGAAAACATTTTTTACAGAAGCGAAAAAAAAATATTTTTGTTTCAAACTGAAATAAAATTCCAATATCTGCAAGTTTTACAAGAAAGAGAACACATATATAAAGGGTATCAAAATAACACCGAATAATTTTAAGGATGATTCATGGTTCTATTTGGATATTTTCTTATATGGAATATATGCCCGTAAATGTCTTGTTATCAAGCTAGTGGGCATTAACGTTCTTCAAACGCCACATTGTGTTTCATGAAATTCTGTCAAACAGATTCCTGTTCCCCCACCGCACTGGAATATCAATTATGTTCTGTTTTTAACACTGTCTATATCAACACTAACCTAAAACCTGCATTTTAGTATTTAAGTGGTAAGGGATTCCGTTGTATATTATGCAGCACTTTGTGGTTCCTACAAGAGGTGTAGGTAGGCAAGCAATCTCAGCTATCAAGTACTCTATTTACTTGAAGGGCTCTCAGTTTTACAGCCTATTATAACAATGTTCCACTTTACGTATGCAGAACTGGCAGACATGCTTGGAGAAATGCAAAAAGGGCACAAAATCTTTATGTGTGCTTCACCCAAAGTCAGATTTGCCTCATCACAGCACCTTTACTGCCGTACATCAACAACTGTGAGAAACAGGAAACAAAAACAAGCACACCGTTCAGGAGGCAAAAAAAATGTAAGAACAGTGGCTGAATAAAAGGTGGTTGTTCACAAGCTCAGGAGCAATAGCGCATGCATACAAGCTAGTCTTCGGTTACTAGAACAACAATTACATCTTATCATCTTACCTGAGTTCAAGCACTGGGGCCAGATGACTTTCCACCCCACTACAGTTTGTCTAGAGGTGATCAACATGATTTCCTACAACCATACTGTGGACGGACAAGAAGGTTTTTACATAAGAGTGCATGTTTAACAACATAACATTTACATTTGGGCACAGGAAAACCCTAGGGCTATTACAGTTACAAATGACCAACACCAGTTTGCAGTGAACATTTGGGCTGGCATTGTGAATGACACACTCATAGCGTCCCATTTACTACCTCCACGTTTGACAGGCCACATTTACCTACAGGTTTTACAACATACTTTGCCAGAACTTCTGCAAGATGTTCCTTTGGGAGTATGCCAGCTAATATAGTTCCAAGGTGATGGGGTACTTGCACATATTCCAGTGATGTAAGGGATTTCCTAAGTGTAACATATCCTGATTGTTGGATTGGTAGAGAAGCACCAAAATCAAGACCAGCATCTTTACCAAACCTAACCCTTTTGGAATTCTTCCTTTGGAGACATATTCAGACTCTTGTGTATGAGATGCCAGTTAATAGCGAAGAAGAACTGATGCCCTGGATCTTTGTAGCATTTGTGATAAGCCAGGTATTTTTCACAGAACTTAGCTATCATTATGATGCTATCAACTATGCTCTGAAGTTAATGGTTGGCATTTTGAACATTTTCTATAAACACTTATGCACTTTTTCAATTCTTAGTTAACTATGTTTGAAGCCTTTTAAAAACATATGTTTGCATCATTTAACACTGTTTTAACTTTTCTCATGTAATAAGTATAATGGTGGTGAAAATTTGATCAACAATAGTATTATCTGTGTACATTATTGACAATAACCTGTATTCACAGCTTCGGTTAAGAAAGTTTTCACCTACTTCAGGGCACAAGGATTTAGTGCCATATAGTTAAATAAAGATTCTCAAGTTACTAAGCCAATTTGAGGCAGTATTTTAATGCCCAAATGATATTAATTGTATTTTTTATTAATTAAATTCATCAACTGCCCACCTTGAAAACAGTATGTATATAATTATTATTTATATTGTATGTAAAGTCATTGTATATACTTATTTTTATTGTAAATGTATTTATTAGTGATATGTAAATGTTTATATACTCTAATAGTGCAAAAACTGTGAGAATACTATGTTTTAGGATGTTAATAATGAGGCAACAATGTGTTTGGAGTTTTAAAAGTACTGGTTATGAAAAAGATTGGTAATAATGTAATTTCGCTTACAGTTTGGAATTAGCCAATCAAAAGTAAAAAAAGATTTTTAGTTTGAATACTTAAATTCTATTGGACTAGATTTAGCCAATAAGATAATGGCATTACCGATGCTAAAGGTTTTTACCGTTGAATCTAGTCAGTCTCTGACAAGATATTAGACAGAGCAGACATGAAAGTCGCGGGCAAGATGTAGTAAACAGCAGACGTAAGAGTCGCGGACATGAAGTTGTAGAGAGTAGATGTGAAAGTCATGGGTAAAAAATGTTGTAAAGTATAAATGATAAAATTTGTGTTCTCCGCCAAAAATGTATTAAGTGCTCACAGTTTTATTTTATAAAGTGTTGTGTTTATAAAAATGTGCAAAATATAAAGTGAAATAAAAAGAAGTAAAAAATTAAAAACTAAATTGTGTGGCGTCTTATAATTTGAGTCTTATCACAACCCTACAAGAACTCATGTTTCTATAGTGCGACTGAAAGCAGCCGAAGCAAATAACTTTAATAATATTACGTAAAAACAAGCATCCTCTTCACTATAAAGTTTGGCGTCCTAAAAATCAAACAACATTAAAGTGTATCTTCATTACGTAACCTAAATAACTTCGTCGTAAGTGACACACATACACGGGAATTCTCACATATCACATCAAAAACATCGCTAAATTACCTACCGCAAATTGGAGTACAACTGTGGGGCAAACTCCTCCAAATAATTATGCAATCTACTATCTGCAAATTGAAGAACAATACAAATTACTTCTTCAAATTAAAGAGTGCTTTGCATTTTTAAAATTAAAGATACACAGCTAATCTTATTTCAAAACTCCCCCAATGCCTTGTAGCGAAAGATGCATAGTGACCTGTGGGATGGAATTTCATCTAACCCTACGCAGTGTTTAAAAAACCTTAATGCCCTCTAGCTAGATAATAAGATGTTTCCCTAGAAGAAAATACTCAAATGGAACCCATGAATGACACTTTAAAATTATTTGGTGTTATTCTATATATATGTGGTAGATGGCTAGGTTTGTATGAGTATGTTTTTAAAGTTGAATGATGAATTACTTCACTTACTGCCCATGTTCTTTGTGAAATTACTGTACAGTGATCTAGAAGGTTTCATGATAAATCCCCCTTTTACAGCTTATAATTGTAAATTCATACAGGCCCGGTTGTTCCTAATAACAGATGAAAAACCTCCTTACACTCATGCAAAAGTATGTAAAACATTGGCAGAACGTCCAACTTACTTAATCTTCCCCCAACAGTGTTCCAAGTTCGGAAATGGTGCATTGCCTATAATTACCCTTTGGCTGTAGAACAGTCATTGGTCAAGTCATTTGTCAGACATTTACAGAGGCAAAACTTTAAACTTTCTGCCTTCTCTTTGGTCCTGTAGTCATTTAAAAGGTACATAGTTTTCACATAATACAGAAACCCTTAACATATACGCTGAAAGAGAGGTGAAGCTGCTGATTATGAAGATTCCTCACTCCCAGGCCACCAAGTTAACCTCTTTAGAAAGGATACACCATCTGTGACCAGTTGTTAATTAAAAAATATTGGTTCACTGATTTCTAATGTTAGCAATTTTCTCTCTTTTTTCAATTATTTATCACACGCTGCTAATGAACTTCATTACAACATAAATACAAAGAAAATAAAGCAAACTTTTCTTGAACAAGGGTTCACTAACACATTTTTGACATTGGTATCACAGTGTTGTAAACAGATTTGATTGTTTCTTTGTTTTGCTGTGTCTTAATTTTAAATTCTGACCATATATATTAATTTGCATGTGAATGAATGTTAACTTATACATGTAGACTGCTGTTTCAATTTTTATAGTTATTGAATGACTTAAAACAGCTACACAGACTTTATGATAAAATCTAAACAATGTTAGGGAAAATTCTACAGCAAATTTATAGAATAGATTGCAAGGATTGTGATCAAATCTATATTGGTCAAACTAAGCGTAACATAGAAACGAGGCTTAAGGAACATTTTCGAAACATCAAATCCAGGGAAGAAGAAAAATCAGCAGTTGCAGCGCATTTTTGGATATCTAAACTTGTAGAACCACCACTAGAGGGACAAAGAGACATCTGTAACCATCAGAGGAAAGCCAGCCAGTTGCAATCAGCTAACGATAAGGAAGTGATTCCTCATCGTCAGTGATTCCCTAGGTTAAATACCTAGTTACTGAAATTGTATATTTGCAACCACTTCTATATATTATATTGAAAGTAAAGATTAAAACTGTTTTAACGTCAACTCATCATTCATCTTGTAAATAGTTCATTTTAATCATCTACTTGTTAAATGTACAAACTATATATACGTATTTATTGTAGTTGTAAATATTTATCCTTTTAATAATTATCCAGTTTAAAACAGTATTGCAGCTCTTTTGTTATTTCCTTCCCTAAATGGTCTCGGATTACTTAAACCTCTTCCAGCACTTCCAAGGTTAGTTTTGCTATCACCGGGTTGGGAAGAAAGGGGAAGGTGCTACAGTGATTTGTCCAAAGGTGGTGGTGTATAAGTCATTGAATGAATACAACTCATCATTACATGCCTGAAACATTAAGGTGGGTCTCCACTGATATGACTTCTCTAAATAAAACTGTTTTCCACTGGCAGTAGAAAATGTGGTGAGTGTGATATGTACACTGGCCAGAGATGGTGTAGACAACTGGTCCATTGCTTTCTAGCGAGAAAACTGGAGTGGACAAAAGAAAACACAACACAATTAATAAAATTCATGTAAGACGTGTCATCTGGGACATACCCACTAAAAGATTATGGAAATAAAATCAAGAAAAGTGAGGTTTTCATGAGCTTGCCCGTATTCTTGATAACACAGAAAAGAGAAGAGGTTAAGCCTAATCGGAGTTCAGCTGATATGACTGCTCTGAAATTTGTCTCTTGTTTTGCAATTGCTGGTGAAATTATAGTCAGCAACAAATTGAAATCTTCTTACGACATTCTTAGAAAATTCTTGAAGCCAAATCTACCCTCAACTTTCAGTTCAAGCAATACGCTATTTACATTGTTTCTGTTGCTTAGAAAAGAGCACACCCATAATTTTCTTCTTTTATTCTTGCGCCTCTTTCACTAAGCCACACATTGTGATCACAAAGGATAAATCTTCATCGATATTTTAACAAATGCAACCTGGGTCTCACTTGTTAATGCAGTGGAAACAGAATTCCAACTACATGTATGATTCAACTTGTTGATGCTTAGTATTCAGTCAGTGTTGTATGTTGATTGTTGAGGCAGTGGAGAACCGCTTTAAAGCCAACACATAAGCAAGGATAAAGTGAATATTTGTTTTGTGTTGATTAATATTCAACAATTTTAATAATAGAAGTGACATTGGAGTTTATTTAAATTATTTTGCCATCTTGATTATCACAACCCTGAGATAACACTTCTCACTGAATAGATATGTCAGAACAACAATTATAATACATTTAAATAACACCACAGCATCGAATAGCTTTCTTAATTCCACTTCAAATACAACTTCAGAGTGGGCTTCATCATGGGGAACTGTAAACACGAAAAAGACATAATGCTTGTAGTTCTCTTAAGCAGTTTCATTCTTACTATACTCAGTTTGCAATATCTACTGTTAAAATCCAGGAGAGCATTTAACCCCCATAGCTAACAACAAACTCAATGGTCAAATCTAGCGTACAGTACTACCATTTGTTACTAACTCTGATTCTGCATTAACAGCACAAATGCAGTCAAGTTCTTAAACATGCATGCTCAGAAAGGTAGGAACTGAGCATCAAATGTGCTACCAATGCCTACACCAGCATTGCCAGATGTCCCGTATTTTATAGGACAGTCCTGGATTTGTGCTAAATGTCTCACATCCCAGGCAGTTCCTATCCAGTGTAGTAATTATCCCATATTTTGGAGTATTTTGAAACTTAAAAAAGAAAATATATTTTTTCACCTCTGGAGTTGGTAAAACTGACTGCTGTATTTCCTTATATTGCAAAAAGTAACTCCCAGTAACTTTTACCCTGTTATAACAGCTGTTACTATTGGTACAATTGGTTCACTGTCTACAAACTTTGAAACTTTTGGGGGTTGGCCAGCCTGGTGGATATAATGACCAATAATTAACAACTGCTGTGCCACTTACTTTTCCCTTTTGATTGATATCGGTCAACAATGAAGGGTGTTTGATAGAAGTTTGTGAAGAAAACAAACACCTCGTTATTTTGTTGGAAAACAAGAAGTATATTAACAATGGAAGTGGATAGCAACTTGAAACACAAAGGAGGTGTTAAAAAAAGCTAAAAGGCTGTGTGTTCTTGTAAGGATTGGGAAAACTAAACTGAATTTAGCAATTGGTTATATACAATGCCAACGATAAATACAAAGCATTTTGTAAATATTGCCATATGTGTTTCTCAGTTGCACATGGCCTAGCCATTTATAAAGTAACCAATGTATTCCGACAAAATACAGAGTGAGCCAAAAGACTCCAAAGGTGCCTGCGCAGTGTTTTTCCTGTCCGTGCTCTCAGTGCTCGTTGCCATCAGCTGCTATCATAGAAAGGCGCAGATGAAACCATACAACATTTTTAAAACTACTTTTAAAGGCTTTACTTAGCTTTACTTACCAACTTTATGAAAGGAAATGCTGAAACTGCCACTGTCATCGTCCATACATTTTTGGCATTTCTTTAGAAAACTGTCCATTATGGAATTTTTGGGGGGGGGGAATTTTCCAAACAATGACCGATATCATCTAACGTTTCTTTGGTAAGAACCGAATGCCGTCTTTTAGATTTCTTAGCCTGAACACTTCCTGTGGCCTGAAATTTACTGTAAAGTTCATGGATTGGAACTTTTACAACTGGAAATCTTTCTGCTAATCGTACTTTCACTTGGTGAGCTGACCGAGTTAACACATACAAATCATAAATAAATACACGCTGTGCAGTAGAAAACATATACTGAGCCATAATATACTTTGTGACTAAGTACAGGACAAAATAATAAATCACTCGTAATAACTGAACTACATCACATCACCGTCAACTCAAAACTGCACTTCACACGGCAAAGCGAAACCACAACAGCATGACTTTGTTTATAGCAGCAGTGTGTTATGTTTTTATCATATTTTCATATGCCCAGTGGAAAAACACAGCGCAGTCAGTAATATTGTTCATAAAATACTCCTCCGGGGTAACTTAAAACATAAGGTGTACAAGACAAACCCACACACCCTGGAAGAATTTAAACAAAATATCCACCAGGAAATTTCTCAACATGAACTATGGGAGTGATGGGTAGTTTCCCAAAAGAGGTGCCAAAAATGTATGGCCAACCATGGTGGCCAGTTTCAGCCTCTCCTTTTGTAAAGTTGGTAAGTAAAGCCTTTAAAAGTAGCTATAAAAATGTTGTATGGTCCCACGCTTTTCTATGATAGCGGCAGATGGCAACGAGCGCCGAGGATGTGGATAGGAAAAACACAGCGCAGGCGGTTCGGAGTCTTTTGGCTCACTCTTAACTATGCATAGTTAACTAAGCACTGCTTGTGCTTGACACATCCTTCAGGCTAAAAGAACGGCAAATTCACGTTATTTTATGAAAGCTGTAGAAACATGTTATTTGCATACAAACCACATAATTTTAATGTGGAGTCACAACTGAAAAATTCAATTCAATTGACTCTACATTAAATACATGTCATACACCAGGCTTGGTCTCTAAAATATAATTAATTTCAATTAATGATATGCAATAAATAATATACCACATAATTTGCTCAACAATTTCAATCATCACAAATGCAAAAAGTAAAAGTTCCCTTTCGATTAGTAGAACAGACTTACCTGGCCAAACACAAACGAATAGCATACACAAACAATTCAGGAAAACGAATAAGCTCCAGAGCTGTACCAATGAAAGCTGATGTGATCACATAGTTGACAAAGAATGCTCCCTTGTCCGGCAGAAACACACACTTCCAGCGGTCTGTCTGATTTCTGGCATGTATTGTCCAATCCATAAATGCTTGAGCACTGTGGAACAGAATAAACAATAACATAGCTTAACATACACTAGAAATGCACAATGATGTAACAAAAAGATGATATAAACCTCTAAACTGCCCCTATACCCAGTTTGCCCTTGCTTTACTTAGTATGTGTATCTAGCCTTCTCTTACTGGATGCACAACTACTTATTGCATTAGAAATTACTTCTGTGCTTAAAATAGAAGTTTACATTCACATACTTAAAAAAATCACAAGAAAATACCAGCACATGTATGGAATTACTATGTGGAGACATTGACACATTTGTATATTAACACCACAGTATTGTGAAATGTGTGGGAAGTTAGTTCTCTTATTTAAACTTGATTCATGTAGCAGAACACACGTGCAGGTTGTTTACTGCTTGGTGCCTGACTGCAGATAACACCACAATATTGTGATATGTACAGGAAATTAGTTCTCTTATTTAAAGACTCATGTAGCAGAAGACACATCCAGGTTGTTTACTGCTTGGTACTTGACAGCAGATTAACACCACAGTATTGTGAAATGTACAGAAAGTTAGTTCTTGTGTTTAACCTTGACTCATATAGCAGAAGACACGTGCAGGTTGTTTACTGCTTGTGCTTGACAGCAGATTAACACCACAGTATTGTGAAATGTACAGGAAGTTAGTTCTCTTATTTAAACTTGATTCATGTAGCAGAAGACACATCCAGGTTGTTTACTGCTTGTGCTTGACAGCAGATTAACACCACATTATTGTGAAATGTACAGGAAGTTAGTTCTCTTATTTAAACTTGACTCATGTAGCAGAAGACATGTGCAGGTTGTTTACTGCTTGTGCTTGACAGCAGATTAACACCACAATATTGTGAAATGTGTGGGAGGTTAGTTCTTGTGTTTAACCTTGACTCATGTAGCAGAAGACACATCCAGGTTGTTTACTGCTTGGTGCCTGACTGCAGATAACACCACAATATTGTGATATGTACAGGAAATTAGTTCTCTTATTTAAAGACTCATGTAGCAGAAGACACATCCAGGTTGTTTACTGCTTGGTACTTGACAGCAGATTAACACCACAGTATTGTGAAATGTACAGGAAGTTAGTTCTTGTGTTTAACCTTGACTCATATAGCAGAAGACACGTGCAGGTTGTTTACTGCTTGTGCTTGACAGCAGATTAACACCATAATATTGTGAAATGTACAGGAAGTTAGTTCTCTTATTTAAACTTGACTCATGTAGCAGAAGACATGTGCAGGTTGTTTACTGCTTGTGCTTGACAGCAGATTAACACCACAATATTGTGAAATGTGTGGGAGGTTAGTTCTTGTGTTTAACCTTGACTCATGTAGCAGAAGACATGTGCAGGTTGTTTACTGCTTGTGCTTGACAGCAGATTAACACCACAATATTGTGAAATGTACAGGAAGTTAGTTCTCTTATTTAAACTTGATTCATGTAGCAGAAGACACGTGCAGGTTGTTTACTGCTTGTGCGTGACAGCAGATTAACACCACATTATTGTGAAATGTACAGGATGTTAGTTCTCTTATTTAAACTTGATTCATGTAGCAGAAGACACGTGCAGGTTGTTTACTGCTTGTGCTTGACAGCAGATTAACACCACAATATTGTGAAAAGTGTGGGAGGTTAGTTCTTGTGTTTAACCTTGACTCATGTAGCAGAAGACATGTGCAGGTTGTTTACTGCTTGTGCTTGACAGCAGATTAACACCACAATATTGTGAAATGTACAGGAAGTTAGTTCTCTTATTTAAACTTGATTCATGTAGCAGAAGACACGTGCAGGTTGTTTACTGCTTGTGCTTGACAGCAGATTAACACCACATTATTGTGAAATGTACAGGAAGTTAGTTCTCTTATTTAAACTTGATTCATGTAGCAGAAGACACGTGCAGGTTGTTTACTGCTTGATGCCTGACTGCAGATTAACACCAAGCATTGTGAAATGTGTGGGAGGTTAGTTCTCATGTTTAAACTTGACTCATGTAACAGAAAACACATACAGGTTGTTTACTGCTTGGTGCAGATTAACACCACAGTTAAGCATAAAGTTGAAGTGAATTAACATTGACTGTTATTCATTGATGACAGAAAAAGTGTGAATTTCTTGTATATCATGTGTAAATGCTGCAGAAATCACATGTACTGCTCAGGGCATATACCTTTAGCACTGTTTACTTTCAGTCAACTATCCCTGTAGTGTATAGCAAATAAAGGTTGCTTGAATATAAAGATAGAGCGCCACCAAACCAGAGCTATTCCTAAATATCCCAAGTAGTACCTTTGAACTCGAGGGGAAACTCTTACGAAGGGGTGAAAAGAAAATCATGTTACACATTTTTAACTTCCTCTAAGAAGAAAATGGAACTTTACCAATGTGACAAATTGAGGAATTTGTGTCTAAATTTACAGGTGTAAGTGCTAAAGCTGTAGGCAAATCCCAAAAGGATATTAAAACAACTGAAAAGTTCTTGTTTTGATAGTGAACCTGACGGCATGGAATCAGATTCCGACAGGGAAGGAAATGCACCACTAGCATTGCACTCTGTAACTGTAAGTTAAACTTTAGATAACAACACTTTACAACTGCATACTTCATCTATATGACTGCATGTTGTTACAATTCAATCACGGCTATGTTGTCTGTTGGTCCCCCAGGATCCACTTTTTAGGATATGCACACTTTATGGTGTGAACAGCTTCAGTCAGTGCACGCAGTAACATCGTTTGGCATGTTTACACTCAGAATAAGCTTGGAAGAAACACATTCAAGTAACTATTTGATCTACAGTGAAGCTTAAGTGTTTAGATCTACTTTTTTCATCTGAGTACTCTCTTTTGATTTTTACATAAGAAAGATAAAAACTCTATACAAGGGTCACTAGATAAGTATTAAGACACAGAACACTTAGAGAAAGCATTGTTGCTGAATCATTGGTGTTGTAATGCTAGGACACAGAGTCCATTTCTGTTTCAAATGTGGAAAGTGTGAATAGCCTGGTAAGTGCAATGGAGATTCAAGAGAGAGAATTCTCATGCAATGATCTGGTACAATTTTAAATGTGATAAATGAAACACAGTCACTTGAGCATTTGAAGACTTTTCCCCTTCATGTGCTATTTGTTCCGCTGTTTTGGAGAATTTAAGAGGGGAAAGGGTTAGGTGACAATATCTCAAAGATGGAGCGTGGAGTGGCAGACCAACAGTAATCACTGAGAAAAACGTCACCTCTGTGGAAACAATGATCAGGGAAGATCCAAGACTAACCTTCAAGGACATTCAGCTGGCATTAACAATTAGATTACCAAGGGTGGCATGCACCAACCTGGAGTAAGCTTTACTTTCGTAGTAAACTGCTATTCAAGTCAACACTCGGCGACTTCCATGCGAGAGTAAACTACTTTCGAAGAATTTTACTCCTTTCAGATACTCCCAGATTAAATTACCCAGATTAAATTACCGCAGAAGTAAATGTCGGAGAACACCATCATTTAAATGTACTGCGGAATTAAATAGAGCACAAATATAGGTTAGAATTTACTCTTTCGACCTGGAAGGAGTAACTAACCTGTCGATTGAACTAGAATACCATACCATATTTAGAGGAAGATATTTTTGACTCGTTCATGGATTACTTAGATTACATTGATGATCTCAATGAAGAAAATGGCGATTACTTAGGTTAAATTGATGATCTCGATGGAAAAAAAAAAAAAACGGAAATGCGATAGTGCTATGCGAGAACGATATGATACTTATACAGAGAGAGAGAAAGAGAAAGTTCAATGAAATTTTGGTATTAGGAAAGAATCTTATACACGCCTTTTGAGCCTGCTTGGAGAACATTTCAACAAAACTCAGACACAAATTCACCTATATAATCCAAATTGCAATTATGGTTATGCGTCCTATGAGTGTTTTGTACCAGAATATTTCAGAAACTTGAGCCGGCATTATGATGAATTTAACGTAATGTGACAATCTTACACTGTATTAAATGGAGATAGTTAGAATTGACTTAACGCGATGTAACTTAAAAGTTTGGCATCAAACTTTTCCTTCCTGTTATGTCAAGTTTGATTTCACAAGGTAATTAGAACGAGACGTAATAAAAGAACTGTGAATCAAGAGTCATTCCCATTACGTTAAGTGCATGCCAATTATACCTTTAGTTTACCAGCATTTTCATGTCACCTTAAATAAAGTTCATCGTAATCCACGTATTATAGGCGATCTTATGAATAAACGTTCACCACGTGTCTGCTGACCGTGTATTTCACTGCATTGTTAAGAGTGCTTTTGAGGTTATGAGCAAGGTACCTATACATGTAAATATACACGAGTGTTAAGAAAATAAAAGGAAATTCTTTTTCACTTTCACAGATTTCCCATACATTGTGTGTGGAATTGACTGCACGCATGTTACTATTTTGTACCCATCCGTGACTACAGTGAACGTTTCCAAAATCAGAAAGGGTATTTCTCTATCAACACGCAAGTGATCTGCAATGCAAAATGAAGATTAGAAACATTATTTCTAGAATTTTAAGTTGCACTTCAGTACGTTTCCCGTCGCTAGAATAAACTCATCAATCACGACTTTTAAGGAAATTTATAACACGTTATGGCTTTATTGCATTACTTGGGTCTTCATTGAAAACGTTAATAAAAGTAATCTCCCATGAATCCGGAACCTAAGCTTATAAAAAAAATTAAAAAAAAAACCTAACCCTAACCTCACCTAACCTCCTGTAAATCAAAAACGTAAAAAACTAATAAACCTAAAATAAAAAGTAATTAGGAATGCACGTTGCGAGTACTGCTGGTATCTCACTGGCTTTGATGACCAATGTAATGCAGGTTATTACACGTTTTTTTACCCTCATTGTTTAAATGCATTTTCTTTATTTCTACCAACAAACATTTATCTCTTTCACTGATGTTTCTCCCCTTTTCCTATCGCACATAACCTTATTCATGAATTGCATCAAGTAAATCGCGCAAACAAAACAATACCTTTGGGAGTAATGAGCTCTTACTTCTGTAGTCGTAACTAAAAGAGTAAATTGTAATTGAGCTCTCCAATGTTACTTTCGGAGTAAATTGTTCCCGTAGTAACCTACTTCCGTAGTGGAGACTTCTTTAGTAAAGGTTACTTCCGAAGCAATTTACTCCAACATGGTGCACGCCACCCCAAGTGTTTCAACCGTCCTTCATGAGCAACTCTATGCAAAAAGATTTCTTCAAGATGTGTATCCCATAATTTGTCTGTAGCACAGAAGCTCTACAGGATGGAATGTTGTTAAGAAATGCTGTCAAATTTCTTCAAGATGTGAATTTGTTTGAAGCACAGAAGCTCCACAGGGTGGAATGATGCCACGAAATACTGTAAAGATTTAACTGAAACATCTTGCCATGTTCAGACATTGCTATTGCGATGAAACACGGATATACCAGTTTATTCCAAAAACAAAATGCCAGTCCTACATTCAAGTTTTTCATGATGACCTACCACCCTCAGCGTCAAGAGGTCAAGGAGCGCGGAAAGAAAATGGTAGCCTGTTTACTCTCCTCCAGTGGTCACTGGCAACAATGTGTTCAAAAATCAGAGTAGTGTTACTGCAAAATGGTCACAGAAGTTAGCTTTCTGTAAGTGTTTCAGAAAATCCAAGAACAGCGTCCAAAGACAGGACTAAGAGAGATGTTGTTGCACTATGACAATACATGAGCTCACACCGCTAATGTAACAATGGACTTTCTGCAAGGAACTGAGGCAATACTACTGACTCATCTACCCTATAGTCCTGACCTGACACCTGCAATTTTTTCCTGTTCCCTACGTTAATCAACCGACTTCGAGATCACCAATTTTGTAGCCCAAGGAAGCAGTTGCAGCATACGAAGAGATAACCCTTGCTAACCCCACCTTACCAAGATTATACTGTTTACAAAAAGTACACAAAGATGATAATAGCATGAGACCCATTATGAATGGCATTAACTCATCTACCTACCACATTGCTAAGTGGTTAGTAAACAAGCTCAAAGCCTACAAAAGGTTTGAAAACCTGGCAATTGAGAACTCCTCGGAATTAATAAACCACTTACAGAACTAAAACATCCCAAAAAACCACACAATGGTATCATTTGACATCAAAGCTCTTTTCACAAGTATTCCCATAGAAAAAATACCTACACTACTCACAAAATGGTTGAATCAGACTACAATAGACTCCACAAAAATAGATGATATAATCAACACCTTACAGAATTATGCACTACACACAACTTCTTCACATTTAATAATAAATTCTACAAAACAATCAAAAGGATTAGCAATGGGAAGTCCACTGTCCCCTATTCTGGCAGAACTATATATGAGTCAGCTTGAAGTCCACATAGTGAAAGCCTTCCATCACATATACAAATTTTGGCGGAGATATGTTGATGACATTTTTTCCATCATACCCCAGAAATTAATAGAAGATGCTTTGAAACTGTTGAACCTGCAGGATAACAGCATTAAATTTACAGTTGAAATTGAAGAGAACACCACCTTACCCTTCCTGGACCTCATTATAACTAGAGATAAAAATGATTTTAAATTCGATATACACAGGAAACCTACACATGTGGACAATTATATAAAGAATAATAGTTGTAACCCAACTTCACGCCAACTAGCCATCTTTAGAAGTTTGATCCACTGCTTACATAGTGCCTCCTTGAGCAATGAAGAATTTTTAAAAGAACAACATATAGAAAAAATAGCAGTAACTAATGGATTCAACTCAGATCTCATAAGGAACATGATAAACAATAAGAAGAAATTCAAGGCAATTTCACATACCACCACTAACACCTCTCTCAAACACAAACTGGAAATACAGGAAATTCACATACCGCCCTTGGGCCTTTAGAAAATTTGAACAAATCTTCAATAAATTATTCAATTATAAATAAATTCAATACATAAGACTAACTCCACAAAACAAATTCAGCCTGAAGAACTTGCTAAATACACCTCTCAAAAATACCATCCCAAACACATTAAAATCCAGAATTTACCAGATTAATTGTGATGAATGTGATAAATACTACATAGGAAAAAAAAAAGAAACTTGGAAACCAGACTTAAGGAACACCAAAGGAACATAAAACTAAAACAAATAGAGAAATCCGCTGTAGCACACCATTTTTGGACAGAAAACCACAACATTGGCCAAGGTATAAAATTGTTAAAACCCCTCACCATACCGATAGAATTGAACATCTGGGAAAAAATACACATCATCAAAAATGACAACATCATTAATTTTGAAATCCCGCCTGTGAACAATGTGTTAAAACTTTGTGCCCCAAACACCAGATGGCAACAGGTTCAGATACCGCAGGAAGAGGAAGAAGAGGATACGGGAGAAAGAGACCTTTAGTCACCCAGTTGCTGACAATGAGGACGAATGCCCTTGAAAACGTTTGTTTTATACAGCATTTAATTTAGGGAAGCTGAGTGTCAATTAAGTGTGACTCTATCTACCATCATACGAAGAGGAGTTATATGCAGTGCTGGAAACTGAGTGGTATGGGTGCTTCCAGAGGATCGAATACTGCTACTGTTTTTGAAATGGGTTAGTTATTAAAAGTATACATAATTTCTTTCCTGCTGAAATCCTAAATACTACTTAACCTTCAAAGATGCCATGGTAGAGTGCCACTACTTCAAGCAAAGTCCCTATATCAGGCCCCAACATGCTTTGAAATAACTTATGTATCCCTATATCAGGCCCCAACATGCTTTGAAATAACTTATGTAAAGTCTAAACTGCTCTACCCCTGTATTCATTAGGCCGTGACAGTATATAATGCTATTGTACAGAGTGAGCCAAAAGACTCCAAACCACCTGCGCAGTATTTTTCCTGTTCGCATCCTCGGTGCTCGTTGCCGTCTGCCGCTATCATAGAAAGGCACGGATCAAACCATACAACATTTTTAAAACTACTTTTAAAGGCTTTACTTACCCACTTTACGAAAGGAGATGTTGAAACTGGCCACCGTCATTGTCCATACATTTTTGGCACCTCTTTAAGAAACTATCCATCACTCGCCATAGTTCACGCTGAGAAATTTCTTAGCAGATATCTTGTTTTAATTCTTCCAGGGTGTGTGAGTTTGTCTTGTACACTTTATGTTTTAAGTTACCCCGGAGGGGTATTTTATGAACAATATTACGGGCTGCATGGTGTTTTTCTACTGGGAGTGTGGCAATATGATAAAAACATAACGCACTGCTGCTATAAACAAAGTCACGGCATTGTGGTTTTGCTGTGCAGTGTGAAGTGCAGGTTTGAGTTGACGGTGATGTGATGTAATTCAGTTATTATGAGTTATTTATTATTTTGTCCTGTTCTTAGTCATAAAGTATATTATGGTCAGTATATGTTTTCTACTGCACAGCGTGTATTTATTTATGATTTGTATGTGTTAACTCGGTCAGCTCGCCAAGTGAAAGTACGATTTGCAGAAAGATTTCCAGGTGTAAAAGTTCCAGGCTGTACAACAATCCATGAACTTTACAGTAAATTTCAGGCCACAGGAAGTGTTCAGGCTAAGAAATCTAAAAGACGGCATTCAGTTCTTACCGAAGAAACATTACACGACATGGGTCATGGATTTGAAAATTCCCCCCAAAAATACCATGATGGATAATTTCCTAAAGAGGTGCCAAAAATGTATGGACAATGACAGTGACCAGTTTCAGCATTTCCTTTCATAAAGTTGGTAAGTAAAGCCTTTAAAAGTAGTTTTAAAAATGTTGTATGGTTTCATCCACGCCTTTCTGTGACGAGTGCCGAGCACGTGGACAGGAAAAACACAGCTCAGGCGGTTCGGAGTCTTTTGGCTCACTCTTTATTTGCAGGTATAAAATGGCAATGAGAAATTACGTAAACTTCTAGCACGCTCTACCCTCTACGCTCTGATAGAAATGTAGTGTATTGGCACCACTTAGCAGATGCTAAGTCTTCAGCTTTAAATCATACCACATCTATGCAAATAATCCCTGCATATTTTATTCAAAATTTAACAGCAAAACTCCATATTATTCAAGAGGCAGAACAAATTGGCAATCATGCTGCTGGAAAAAAGCATGACATGCATGAGAGCTATATTCATGATTGGCAAAAAAATAAAGGTTGTCTGGAGCAGATGAGCAGTAACTGGTGGTCACTTTGCAGATAAAATCAAAGTGTCCAAAAGTGGAAAACACATTCTGTGAGTATGTGACTAAAAAGAGGCAATTTGAATGTGCTGTTAAGTGCCAATTGAAACCTAGGGCAATAGCAAGAGAACATGTTCACAAGTTTCATCAAACATAATGGCTTCAGTTTTCATAGGAAAACAAGCATCGCTCAACATCTTCCTGACAATTACTAAAAGTATTGCATTCCAACCAAAATTTCAATGCAGATATTTCAAGGGAAACATGTTTTGAGACCCCCTGAATCCTCTTGTATAAGTCATTTTTAGAAAAAGTCCATGTGAGAGTTGTCAACAGCATAACTCAAAAACAAAAAGTCTAATATATATAGCAAACTTGGTATTTAAGTTCAGAATCTTCCAAGGATTCAACACAAAGATTTACAAGAAAATCCCCCACCGCAAACTACCCTTTACATGAAAGATTTTTCAAAACTTTCTATTTTCTCAAAAATGGTTAACATTTTTGATTAAAATACCATATACTCTAGACGTTCTTGGGCTTCAACCCAGGAGAGGCAATGTTGATGTTGATCGCCAGGAAAGCTTCAGCTCTTAAAATACCATATGTTTACAATATTTACATTACAAATAAAAATGTATATCTTGTATTTTTTCAGAACACCTTGTGTAGTCCTCTTCATTTGGAAGGAATTTTATATAACGGGTACACCATAGGAGATAGACAAAATGCAATACATAAAAAATGTAGATCTCTTTAAAACACTCAATTTATTTCAAATAACTTTTTTTGTGGGATCACCCATTTGCGACATATGTTATTGGTTTGAATTTTCAATATTTTGTCATTTTTTAAAGTGTTGTCACTTTTCAGTTGTTTCTCACAATGTTTTGGAAGAAGTATTGAGCATCTAGACCAGCATAGTGACCTGGTTTTTAAACATCTGACTATAGATTCAATTTCCTCTATTCCATTGAGTCTTCAATGAGATGTGTAATGAATCTACAAGGGTCATTCCAAAACTAATGTCTCCCATTTTTTTTTGTGTCGACTTTGAGTGTTCAAGTCATATTATGTTGGTGTAGTAGTAATTGTTGAACCTTCCTGCGACAGATGGCAGCAACTAGGGAGCATTCCAAAATGGCAACTCACATCGAGGTGCGTACAAAACAGAGATGTGTGAATGAATTCCTCACCACTGAACAAACTGCACCAATTGAAATCCACCGACACCTGCTATAGGTGTATGGAGATGATACAGAAGATGTGAGGCAGTGGATACAGTGTTTCAGTAGTGGTACACAAGCCATGCCCTGGTCGACCCTGCTCAGCTGCCACTGCACATAATGAACAGCATCTCGATCAACTCTCCATAATGATCAGTGGATTACGACCAAGGAATTGTGTGCAGAACTGAATGTTGGCTGTAATGCCTTACACAAGATGTTACACAACCTTGATTATCACAAAGTGTGTACGAGATGGGTCTTGCAGATGCTTACACAAGGCCAAAATAATCATTGAATAGAAATTTGTCGGGACCTGCTGGACCAATACAAGGCTGAAGGCGACAATTTTCTGAACTCTATCATCACCGGAGATGAGACATGATGCCACCACTATAAACCAGAATCCAAACAACAGTACATAGAGTGGCAACATGCGACTTCTCCAAAAAAGAAGTTCAAGACACAGCCATGTGCAGGCAAAGTGACGGGCACAGTCCTCTGGGAGAGGCAGAATGTGGTTCTTTTTAATGCCTTGGAAACTAGAATTCAGAACGCTACAAGATGACAGTGACTGTGCTGAAAGCTCGAATTGCCAGAAAAGAAGACAAACTTCTGCTTACAACACGTAATGCTAAGCACACACCAGTTTTGCGACCATGGAACTCATTGCCAAATTTGGCTGGACTGTCCTACCACATCCACTGTACAATCCTGATTTAGCACCTTCAGACTTCCATCTCTTTGGGCCTATAAAAAATGCACTGCTTGGCCAACGTTTTCAAGACTCGGATGCTGTCATCACAGCTCTATGACTGGCTAGCATCAGCTGGTTCAGGCATGGCATGCAGGCTCTTGTTCATTGTTTGCAAAAGTGCATAACGAATTGTGGTGACTATATAGAAAAATTATAGTATGTAGCTGAAATCTTGCTCTATTGAACTGTATTATTGCGCTTTCTGTATCTGTTAGAGTTTCATGAAAATAAATAGGAAGCATTACTTTCAGAATATGTAATATTTCTGTAAAGCTTTATCTTGATTAATGTGAGATGGATAGGAAAATAAGCTTTCGTAAGAATAGTTTGTAGAAACTACACAAAAATTAACTGTAGTGATACAGAAAGTCAAGTGAATGCAGCACATCAGAGTTTTTACTGATCTTCCCAACAGTACATGGACAATGATCAACTTTTTTGTTTACGACTCCTACAGCAACCAAACCACAAAATTGCAAATCATAAGACTTGTAGCATTTTAACACAAATTATAAAAATACAAGATATCATCATTCCCTATAATCAGTGTAATACACAGGTGCAGCAGAAACAATAAGAAGGTTTCAATTAATAGCTATTTAGAATCTGATATGTTTTTTATTGTGAATATGTGGCAGAACTGTAGAATTGACTGGGAAGTGAGTTTGCCAGTTTGTATTCTCGCTCTGATGTGTTACTCATGGAGCACTGGACTATGAGGGAGCATACATCAAAACCACTTTCATCACAGAAACCTAAAGAGCAATTGAGATAGCACAAATCAACAACTAATGCAATTAATAAAGGAAATAGTTTTATGATGGTAGATTGAGTCACACTTTTTGACACTCGCCTTCACTAATTAAAAATTGTATACAACAGTTGTATAAACTTCACTGTCAATAATGCTTCTGTTTTTAATCTTTAAATAGTTTTATATTAAATGATGAACAAAGTGTAGCTGCAATATTTTTAGACCTCACAAATGCTTTTGATTGTGTAAATATAAATATTGTAATAAACAAATTAGAAAACCAAGGGGTGAGGGTTAGCATTAAAGTGGATTATCTCACACTTAAGAGATCAATGACAAAAATACAAATGGCACAGCAGAAAAAATAAAATCATATTTTCAGATTATTAGGCGTGGAGTTTCACAAGGTTCAAAACTGCATCCCTTTTGCTTTTAGTGTACTAAACAATATCTTTGAATTATTCCACAGAAATGGGGGGACAGCAAAAGATATGCAGATGATATGATGATTATAATTAAAGATAAAACTGAATCAAGAGTGGAAAATAAAGCAAATACTATACTAACAATCATAAAAGAATATTACTCCACTTTAGACATGATATTAAATGTTAAAACAACTGCATGGATTAATTTTGAACTTAAAAGCTGTTTTATAAGCTGTATTAAATTACAAATAGATGGAGAAATTATCCTTTAAATGGAATCTGCAAACTTTCTAGGAGTAATAACAGATAAATGCCTAAACTGGAAGCCATACATAAGGCATAACACAAAAAAATTGAATAAATCTATATTATGAGACAGGTTAGGAAAATAATGGACAATGAAATAGTAAAACAGGTTTACTATGCCCTTGTATACCCACAAAATACGGCACAACACTATGACAGAATATTACAACAGTGGAATGAAATAAATATTTACACTTAAAAAAAAAAAGCAGTTAGCATAATAGGAAAAGTGGATAGAAAACACATTTGCATGAATATTTTTAAGAGTTTTCAAAGTATCTTAACTGCCCCATGCATATATATATACAAAAAGTGAAGCACGTTTTACAACAGCAAAATGTCTCTAAAAATTGTAATATACATAACTATATTTAAAAAAAAAACAATCATAACAACTAAGTGGGATGGCTCACATTCAGGAAGTCCCAGGATTGATCCCCGGTGATTGCCCACTCTGAGTTTTTTGTGGTTTCTCCAAGTCAACCGGTTCATTATCTTCTACCATGACTCTCCTCCTTCTCATTTCCTGTACCCATTATCTTCCTTGTCATCTGTTTCTGGATTATAGGACCACATGATGGTGTTCAGCTGAATGCGGCTGGTTGGTGGCTTGCACTCTATAAGTTTTTTCCCTGGCGTCGCTGCAGCCGCTCAGTTAGGTCTCCCCCTCCAAGTGGGCTTTGCCCCGGGGACCCTGGAGGTTGGTGACTGTGGGCAGGGACCAGGTGGCATCGGATGCATTCTGTCTGGAAACATTAGGGACCCGTCCACACTTGCGCCCGTCAACATGCGGATCTGGTCGCCCTTTGGATCTCTCCCCTCACTCCTCCCTCCAGGAAAGTCACTGGTAGAAGCACAAGGGTCCGCCTGGCCCGTGTGTGGTTTCTGAGATCCTCACTGTTAGTTTGTACCTTTACCTTTTTTAAGAGGCATGTTAAATAATAGGGACTTGGAGAGCAAGAACTGTATAACAGATGACCAAGTAACACTGCTATAAAAACATACTTATCTGTCTGAGAATGCATAGAAGGAAACAAATATAACCTGCAAATAAAGATTTTGTTGTAATCATGTACATACATTTAAACTGTGACATCTCCCTTATTGTATATCTTAAAGGATGAAATACTGTGCATGAGGCGAGTCTTACATGAACCCTTGAAATTTCACCCACACAAGATTCAAGCTGGGCCAGATCACAACAACATAGAGCACTTGGAATTCTGTCATCATACAATGGGACTGAATATCCAAGCACATCTGCATGCCAGTGGAAGTGGCTACTGGGTTCCCAGAAATCCCTATCAACTCATCAGATCCAAAAGTGACATTTTGCTGTGCTGTAATGGCCACCAAAATAACTGGGCTGCATTTCTTTGAGAATGAACATGCAGAAACATGCACTGTAAACTCTATACACAATACAAACATTATTCAAACCTTTCTTGTACTCATGGTGTGTTGTTCCAGCAAGATGGGCAAACTGCACATATGCCAGTAATTAGTATCAGAGCACTACAGAACTTATTTTTAGGACGTTTAATTTCTTGACATGGCTACCTTATTCCTCAAACCTGATAGTTTCTTGTGGGGCTATCTAAAACACTAAGTGCTTGAGACCTGATCAGCAGATGTCAATGAGTTAAGAAATTGATTCCAAAAGCTAAAAACAACTTCCAATGCCATATACAACAGTGCATTAAAAATGGTAGTGCACACCTAAAAGATGTTACATTTAAAAAATTAAAAGGATATTCCAATCTCCAAGAACTATACTTCAAGATAATATAATAGAAAAAAAAATTATTATGAATTAACATATTTTTCACTTTAAAACCTACTTATTGTTTCTGTATTAAACTAATTTTAGTTCTGTTTGAACAATTCTCTTTATTTATAACTAACCTGGTGAGCCCAAGAGATGGCAAAACTAGAACCATGAACAACAGAAAGATAAAGGTCTTGTACATAATTGAGTGATTCTGTTCCGAGCGTGTCCAGTGTGACAACCACTGATCTGAGTAGGAAACCAGTACAGGCAACAGTGCTGCTACAGTCCACAACAACAGTGTTGGCAGGAATTCTGACAGAATGGGGCTCTGTAACATAAAAACATTGTTAATTGTTACATCAGTTAAATCAAGGAAACAAAAATGTCTTTTGTGTATTATGAGATGCTATTCAGTATGTATTCTATAAGATTCACTTGACTGTTCGCATCAAGTTGGCTATGCTGCTATTGGAATATTACCAACAGCTGATAATGCTGCTTTCCACTTGAGTTTTTAATGTCTGCTCTATAACTCTGTTAGCAGGAAGAGACAGATGATCACACTACTTTGAGGCAGTATTTTAATACCTGAATAATTTTCAATTATATTTTATAATAAGTAAATTCAATAACAGCCCGCCTTTAAACAATATGTATGTAATAAGTATTTAAATTGTATGTAACAGTCATTGCAAATGCTTATTACTTTCTCTACTACGTATAGTAAGTAGGGGAAGTATTGTATTCCACCCAAACATTCAATACCGAGATTTCACCAGAAATACATGTTTTGAGACCCCCTGAATACAAAAAAAGCATTTTTGGAAACATGTCCGTGTGTGTGTGTCTGTCTGTCTGTGAACAGCATAACTCAGAAACGAACAGTCGGATAAACACCAAACTTGGTATTTAGGTTCAGTATCTTCCAGAGATGCGACATGAAGGTTTTCAAGAAAATCCCCCCACCCCAGATTACCCTTTACATGGAAGATTTTTTGAAAATTTTAATTTTCTCAAAAATGGCTCTAACAATTTTGATTAAAATACCATATGTTCAAGATATTTTCATGACAAATAAAATGTATATCTTGAATTTTCTGGGAATGTCTCCAAAAGTATTCTTCACTGTGAACGACTTTTGCATAACTGGTAAACCATAAGAATTAGACAAAATTTTACTACACAAAAAATGTAGATCGCATTAAAATACACAATTTATGTCATATACATTTTTTTTTGTTTAGGGAACCATTTTCGAGATATTCCTTGTTATTCCCTTAAATTTTCCAATACTTGTACTTCTTCTCAAATTCGTTATTCATTTTTTTGTCTTGGATATGCAAAGAGTATTAATCTGTGACAAGGGAATGGTACTGTACCTAGCAACCAGCTATTAAGAGATATGTATGTGCTTAAAGGCTACTGTATTTCCATATTGCCCTTGTAAATATACATTCCCCTTACATCTAAAAGAAAATTAGCAAAAAAAATCTGATGTGTTACACTCACATGACTTTCTCTACTCTTCTACAAACTATTTTTACAAACGCTTATTCTCCATCTAGTTCATGTTAATCGAGATAAACATTTGCAAACTCTATCTTATTGCTAATTTTCTTGTAGATGTAGGGGAAAATATATTTACAAGGGCAATATAGAAAAACAGTAGCCTTTAAGCACATACATATCTCTTAATAGCTGGTTGCTAGGTGCAGCACCATTCCCTTTGCCACAGATTATAACTCTTTGCATATCCAAGACAAAAAAATCTGATGTGTTACACTCACATGACTTTCTCTACTCTTGTACAAACTATTTATACAAACGCTTATTCTCCATATGCTTCAGGTTAATCGAGATATCGAGATGTCAATCTTATTGGTAATGTTCATGTAGATGCAAGGGGAATATGCTAGATTTTAAGCGATAGTCAAATATTTTAACGCTGGTTGCTATGTGGCACATTCCATTCTTTTTGCATGTCCAGGACATAAAAATATCTGGTTGGACCAGGTGTTTATTTGATTATGTTAGCAGTGGATGCTCTTCCATGTTGTGGAAAGGGTCTAAACTTCAATTGATGTTTTTATTTTTCGATTGAACCACTTCCACAGTTTGAAAATTGTCACTTCTAACATCATTGTCTGTAGGACGAATGCTATCTTCACTAGTATGGTTTCCTTCTTCTGAAACGTTTTCCGAACTATCAAACATATTGCCTGCAGCTTCCAGTTCACATTCGGTATGCCATGATAAAAGTATTTCACTACTCACTATGATAAGTAAAATTACATCCTCCTTCAACAGTCAATCAGACGTAACTGATTTGTATTCTCCTGCGTTTACTTTATCAACAATGTATTGCTCATTGTTGAAAAAGCAAGCGGCTGCTACATTGTTGTGTGCATTGACATACATATGAGTTTAGATACAGTGGGACGTAAAACTTAAGGAAAAACGCCTATTCTCCATATGCTTCATGTTAATCGAGATATCGAGATGTCAATCTTATTGGTAATTTTCTTGTAGATGCAAGGGGAATATGGTAGGTTTTAAGCGATAGTCAAATATTTTAACGCTGGTTGCTATGTGGCGCATTCCATTCTCTTTGCATGTGCAGGACATAAAAAAAATGAATAACGAATTTGAGAAAAAGTATAAGTATTGGAAAATTTAAGGGAATAACAAGCAATATCTCGAAAATGGTTCACTCTACAAAAGAAATGTATATGACATAAATTGTGTATTTTAACGCGATCTACATTTTTTGTGTGGTAAAATTTTGTTTATCTCTTATGGTTTACCAGTTATGCAAAAGTCGTTCACAATGAATACTTTTGGAGACATTCCCAGAAAATTCGAGATATACATTTCATTTCTCATGACAATATCTTAAACATATGATATTTTAATCAAAATCGTTAGAGCCATTTTTGAGAAAATTAAAATTTTCGAAAAATTTTCCATGTAAAGGGTAGTCTGGGGTGGGGGGATTTTTTTGAAAACCTTCGTGTCGCATCTCTGGAAGATACTGAACCTAAATACCAAGTTTGGTGTTTATCCGACTGTTCGTTTTTGAGTTATACTGTTCACAGACACACAGACACACAGACAGACAGACACACAGACAGACAGACACACAGACAGACAGACACACATGGACATGTTTCCAAAAATGCTTTTTTTGGATTCACTGAGTCTCAAAACATGTATTTCCGGTGAAATCTCGGTATCGAAATTTTGGGTGGAATACAATACTTCCCCTACTTACTATACGTAGTAGAGAAAGTAAAAATAGTCTGCAAATGTCTATCTCGATTAACATGAAGTAGAAGGAGAATAAGCATTTGTAAAAATAGTTTGTACAAGAGTAGAGAAAGTCATGTGAGTGTAACACATCAGATTTTTTTGTCCTAGTAATGCAAAGAGAATTGGAATACTCCACATAGCAACCAACTCTTAAAATATTTGACTATAGCTTAAAGCCTACAAATTCCCCTTGCATCTACAATAAAATTAGCAATAAGATTAACATCTCGATATCTCGATTAACATGAAGCATATGGAGAATAAGCTTTTTTAAAAATAGTTTGTACAAGAGTAGAGAAAGTCATGTGAGTGTAACACATCAGATTTTTTTTATTGTAAACATATTTTATTAATGTTAAGTGAATACATTACATACTCTAATAATGCAAAGACTGTGAGAATAATAAGTTTTAAATCGCTAATAATGAGTAATGATGAGGTAATTGTAGCAATAATGTGTTTAGAATTTGAAATGTACTGGTCATGATTAGAGCGACGATGACGTAAATTCTGTAACATTTTTAAATTAGCCAATCAACAGCAAAGAAAAGTTTTAAGTTAAATGCAGAAATTCTATTGGACTAGAATTAGCCAATTAGAGACTTGCAATACCGAAGCTTATGATTTTGACCATTGAGGTTACTCAGTTGCTGGCGAGACTTGATAGAGTACAGATGGGAAAATGTGTTCTCTAAGAGTGATTAGTAAAAACAGATATACATGCTAAGTGAATGTATAAAAGTTTCTCACAGTTCTTTAAAAAGTGTAGTGCTGTATAAATATGTGCAAGAATTTAAATAAAATAAGTTAATTTAAAAATTTAATTCTGTAATGTCTACAATAATTGTCATACCGTGCCCTGCCCAAGATACAGGACTCTAAGTAAGACTGACGCAGCCGAGGCAAATTCAAACATAAGTAATATTACGTAAGCACCAAAATTCAAACCAACGCCCAAAGCGTGTTACAAACTTCATAAAGCAACTATTATTACATAAAACCATTCTTCAACTTTACGTAAATATATATTACACAACAATAGCAGCAAATCATCTTCAAATTGGCCTCCAAGCATGTGGCTAACAACAACAACAGTAATAACTAACAACAGTAGAAGAAAACGACTACTACAAGTTGGCTCCTAATTGCGGGGCAGATTAAGTAATAATTTACGTAATATATTACGTGAACAAAAATAACTTCAACTTTTGCTGCTCATAAAATGCAGGTGTCCTTGGTAGCAATTCAGAACTTGGGTATTTAGTGGCAAAGGATGATGCCTTCATGACCTTCCTCTCTTACCCGAGAGACTTTCATTTGTTAATTTGCAGGTGCACCAAATTAGTGATAGCTGTCAAGTGCAAACATATACCGGCAGTGATATAATGGAATGACTTCAACATGCAATTTAGTTGCAACACACAATTCACAAAGCCCTGACAATGCAGCACAAAGACAATTATATAACACTGATGCACTACTATATGGTGCCATGGGCTTCTTTTCTATAGATAATGCTTATAGTCAAATAGCAATTGCTGGCATAAAGGTTAATTTTACAACTGAATATATATGTAGTCCCTTATATGTATGAAACATGACACAGCATTCTGCATCACCAGACTTGTTATTTTTATTTTTCACACTCCACATTTTTGGGTGCTCTTTCATGTTTTCTATTATGGCTTCTTTTGAAAAGAGAGACATGTTGCCAAAGTCTGAAACCATTTTTCCACAATAAACGTAAAATTATGTCACATTGTGCTGTGACTTAAAACAGTTGCATGTGAAATTTAGATGTGCTTGGTCAGCTTAGTTTAAAACAGCATTGCGCCACTGTCAGTGCCACACCATATAACCGTCCGCCCCAGTTCGCCTGACATTTTAGAACTACAACTTTGACCACCATGTAAATATAGACTGCTAACGGAACACCTGGTCAAAGTAGTAACACTGGAGGTTGGAACTGTGAAGTGACAGGTTATGAAGAAACCCAAGGAAATGGTTTTGAATAAAGCAAACATTGCTAATTACACTGTGGAGAAGTTGAAGACAAAACCGAACTATCATTACATCACAAGAGAAGCAATTGCAAATGACATTCTCAGCAGGTAAATAATAATCGGAACTCGAGACAACAGTTTCCAATATAGCAATTCACACAGTTGTAATTGACAATTTTATTTTTACTTATTTATGGACACACTTTAACTGGGACACACTTTAACTCCTAAGTTCTTAGTGTCCCATTCTATATTGGGCCTGAAAGACTGGTAATTTTGCTCAGATGCCTCTTTACAGGCTTGAGGTTCTTTTACATGCCATAAATCTATGACACAGGACCACTGAGTTTACTTCCCTTCTGAAGGAAGCCATGCTAAGGATTTTTACGCCCGAAAACATCCATTGCCCTCTGCCGGGTTTGAATCTTTAACCTTGGGAATTACACACTACTATAGTACCTGTAGACCAGAGGACGACATAATTAACAATATTGCTTAACTGATGAAGAGCTTCACTTCGAACCAAGACGTAGTCTTGATACTGTAGAGGAGATTCATCATGAAACAGGGGACCAAGAATTGTGTTTGGGAGTAGAAGTAAGGCATAGACAAGATTCTGGTTGTGAGGATGATGTTATAACTACATGAGATGCTTCACTTACATCACCACCAAAGTGCAAGAAAAGCGATTCAATTTCAACATAAGAATTCAAATAGAAATCTTGACTACATGGCACAACACCCAAACCATTGTAAGAAGACAATCTGTACCCATTTTCATATTAATGAGTGAGTATATGAACGTGTTGTCAAGAAAAAGCAACAAAGACTGCCATGGGAAGACACTACTATGAACTAGTGTGTACAACATGTGAAGAAGTGCTGCAAACAATTTCTGACAACCATCCGCAACAAGTGGCTGGCGATATAGGATATGAAGATTTCAAAGCCTGTGATAGCTGGCTTTGGAACTTCAAACGGCATTACCACAGGATGTGG